>JBAIAA010000604.1:0-1200000 GCA_037893245.1 Crossaster papposus
CCCCCACAAAAACAATAATTGAAATAATATTTCTTTAGTTGAACGGAATTTTTACGATTTGAAATGCAAACTTGCCGTACAATGCATTTTCCTGAGATACCGGTATGGTCTTATTTGTAACCTTGTACAAACAACAAATTGCTCACACCTAATGTTTTCTCAAACACCCCCCCCCCCCCTTATAAAAAGGGGATAAAAGATAGGTGTATACATGTACTTAGGCAGAGCTGGCAAAGTTTTTTGGCATAAACGAGATTTGACGAGCTACATGTATGAGTAGCTAAGTTGTCGTGAATCCAACAATTTCATTTATTAAATTAGCACGCGGAGTTTCTGTAGGCAGTGACCGGATTACTTGGCTGCGGCTTGAAATTATGCATGAGTCTATGGTAGCAGCTACAACCACATTTTATAGACTCGTGCATAATGTCAAACTGCAGCCAGAAGGCAAAATAGCGGCCAACGTTCATGCTGGATATAGAAAAACATTCGCGTGAAAAAAGATATCCATTTTAAAAATGAATTGTAACCTCGAGTTGAATGACAATCTTTTGACTTTTTGTATTGTATTATTACAGTTCTCTTCCTCTTTGGTCAATATCAAATATGTTTTGTATGTGTTGTCGGTGCTGTGCGTGTTGTCGGTTATTAGTATGACCCCCGACAACATGCACAGCACCGACAACACATTCATTCCATAACATATTCTACATTGACAAATGACAAAAGAAAGAGTTACAGAACTATAATAACATAAAGCGTGTTCGAATGTGTGGCCCCGTATATAAGGTCAATATCATAGTTAAGAGAATATGGCCTGTTGGCGTAAATGTCATTTAAGAGCATCAGAATCTTTTTCGGAACCACAAACAAACAGGTGTTGTTAAGCTTCACCCTGAACGAAGTCTGAAGTCTAGGCCTGAACGTTACTGCAACACCTACCGGTTCCAACGATTTTCCTTTGTCGTTTCTCTTCGACAGCTGTGACTTGCTCTATCTTATTGATGTCCGTAAACCGGGCGTAGCAAGATCGATAAAATCCAACATGTTTCGGTTGTCCGCCTGCCGATGCTAAACCCATCCGCTCTCTGCAACGCGGAGTCATGTTTGGCCAGTAATTCTCTCGCTATATCTGACTGTTTTCCCTTCAAACTCTTCCATTTGTCAGCAAACTCGAGGAAGCGAGACCAGCTTTGATTAGAAAAAAGTGAAACCCTGCCTTTGGCTCCAGAATCACAGTGCAAAATGCACATAAATAAAGGCTCGGCGTCGTCTTTAGAAGCCGCCATGTTGGATTGCTGTACACCGGGTCAGAAACTGTGCGTAACGAGAGCGCTGATTGGATGCCGACGGAGATTCACAACACAGTATTTCTGATTGGTCACAATTTAGGTTTAGTCACGTGAGTGCCGTTTTGTTAAATGAAATTTTGTTTCAGTTTTGGCTTCAGTTATGCAGTTTGGCAATAACGCTGGAGCCACGTACGGGCCAAAGCCTAGGTTCATGCAACAGCAAGTTTTGTAAAAAAAAATAAAAATCGGTCCATATTTTCGCCAAAAATACACCAAAAGTGCCACTTTTGCAAAAATGAACAGTCATTTTTGTATTTAGCAACAACAACTTGAATGAACTTCGATGTTTTCATTTTGTACCAAAATGGGGATCACGAACGAACACAATAATCGCACTCGTCCCATGGTCCAATAGTGGTGGAACCAGACCGGCTGCACAGACTGCTCGGAATGTGCTACACACAGCAGCGTTTTTCCAAGGTCGTTTGTGTAGTGTCAGGGTATCGGAGCATTATTAGGTTGCGCACATCCAAATAAAGTCCCATAGACAACAGTAATAAATACCCCAACTTCAAAAAATTTGGATAAAATACTCACAACTCTCCACACTGCAAATCTTATTGGTCAAAGTTTATCCAACATTGTTAACCAACGTTTGGTCAAATATCAACTGTTCAAAAAATTGGGCAAAACTCTAACCAACATTTGTTGGGCAATAGGTCTATGCAACTACTGGGTAAAAAATTGACAAAACTTGTTGGTGAAAAACATTGTCCAACTATTGGGTAAAAACTAATGACCAACTGTTGGGCTAGTTATTGACAAAAATGTTGGTTAAAAATTACCCAAGAATTGAGGCAGTTGATATTTTACCCAACATGTGGCAATAGTGTTGGTTAAAGACTTTTATCGAACGAGTTGGGACGACTGAAATAATAACAGTTTTCATAATCCTTTTTTACCTCAATTTTATTCAGCAAATTCATTAAATTAACGCAGTACATACACGTACACACGTAGTATGCAGTTATGGAATACATTGATGTTAAAGATATCCTCCGTAAGGGCCTGGAAAGCCTCAATGAAACGTTCTCACTGTAATGTAAGAACTAAGACAGTTGTTTATGTTAACATAGAACTATCCAGGTGCACGGATTGACTTTAGCGTTTTCACGAAGAGGCAAATTTGGGGCGCAGTGGCAACCACATGTAAACATGGTCAAAATTGCAAAAACGGTAATTTTGTACACAATTTGTCTCATAACCCTCCGGTCTTCGGCCATCGGGAGGATGGTGGGTTACGATTATCGTAGCTAGTTCGGCACGAATTTGGAATTGCAGATTAACCCTTACCCTCCTAAATCCTCCAAACTCAATATGATTTTGCACACACCCTATGGAGTTAGGAGTACTGTTTCTCTTTGATGAATATGACAAGACAATAATGACACACCTGGCCTGGATAGTTCTATGTTAACAGAAACAACATTCTAAGTTCTTACATTACCTGAGAACGTTTTATTGAGGCTTTCCAGGCCCTATTCCCAGAGGAGATCTCCAACATCAATGTCTTCCTTAACTGCATACTACATACGTGCGTACATGTACGTGTATGTACTGCGTACGTACGGTTTGTATGTACATGTACAAATGTACAATGTACATATGTACTAGCTGTGTGCACGATTGGCCGGCGGTGCGGGAACTTTGCTTTTGTGTTGGTTAAAAACCTAGTAGACTTTTTCCAAGTCCGCCATATAAGAAAAAAGCAAACAACGGCCTACCATTTTGTAATTAAAATGCAAAAAAAATTCCAGTAATGAAAATTACTTTAAAGATAATCTAAACTACACTTTAATATAAGGTTTAGATGCATATCACTCGTGGCAAATTGCATGCACTTTTTGCAGGTAGATTTAGGCATGGGCAAGTCTATGTTCATGCCGCACTCTCGTTGACCAATTCTTGGGTAATACATTCATTGACCAAAAATTTAGTAAAAGACAAAGATATGTGTTGGGCAAATAATAATGTTTACCAACATTCAGCATTTTTGACCAACGAGTGGTGAAAACGGTTTACCCAACATTATAATTGACCAATAAATTTGCAGTGCAAGGTGACTAAACTATACACCAAAATGAAGCTTATTTCACCATCTTTCATTTTCTTTTCTATTTGTGTGGGGTCATCTGATAACGCTCAAGAGCCAAGTAGTGCCAATTCCATGGCCAGATTCATCCCAAATGCTCAGAATTAGAAGCTCACACTCCCGGACCGAGGTGGTACACTGTATTTTTACAATCCTTCAAATGCATGGCTTTCAAAATGCTCTTTAGAAAATTATTTCCTGGGCATGCAAAATGTGATCTGGTCGGCGCAAGCAAAGTTTTTTGGCATAAACGAGATTTGACGAGCTACATGTATGAGTAGCTAAGTTGTCGTGAATCCAACAATTTCATTTATTAAATTAGCACGCGGAGTTTCTGTAGGCAGTGACCGGATTACTTGGCTGCGGCTTGAAATTATGCATGAGTCTATGGTAGCAGCTACAACCACATTTTATAGACTCGTGCATAATGTCAAACTGCCGCCAGAAGGCAAAATAGCGGCCAACGTTCATGCTGGATATAGAAAAACATTCGCGTGAAAAAAGATATCCATTTTAAAAATGAATTGTAACCTCGAGTTGAATGACAATCTTTTGACTTTTTGTATTGTATTATTACAACTCTCCAAGGTGACTAAACTATACACCAAAATGAAGCTTATTTCACCATCTTTCATTTTCTTTTCTATTTGTGTGGGGTCATCTGATAACGCTCAAGAGCCAAGTAGTGCCAATTCCATGGCCAGATTCATCCCAAATGCTCAGAATTAGAAGCTCACACTCCCGGACCGAGGTGGTACACTGTATTTTTACAATCCTTCAAATGCATGGCTTTCAAAATGCTCTTTAGGAAATTATTTCCTGGGCATGCAAAATGTGATCTGGTCGGCGCAAGCAATTTTGGGCCTATTTACAACCGTGCACCCATTAGGCTATTTTAATAGGGGGGGAGGGGACTAAGGGGGATTCCCTTGGTCTTATATCATGCTGGGTATAACAAGTTTCGCTGTGAGTTGTGCCACTATTCGGAATAATCTGCCCGAACAATTGCGAACCAGGAACTCATAATTATAGGCACATTTAAATTGAAGCTCCATAATGCCATTCGTTAATTATTTATGCCAATAGGCTAAGCCATTTGACTTAAATTTGAATAACATCTGGTACACTGACTTGCTCAAAATGCTTGGCACATTGTAACTTTGAATTCTCCAGGCTAAAGACACTGTTGCTATATCACGTGATTCGGGGCAAGCCTTACGCTAGCAATTTTCAGCTCCGGAATAGCCTGACGTCTTTGTGCCATTCTCACCCATTGTGAACAATGTATTGGTGCTGAGCGTCTCTTACGTAACTATGCAAGAGCTTGCCCCGAATCATGTGATATAGCAACATTGTCTTTGGTCTGGAGAATTTAACGTTAAACTGTGCCAAGCTACATGAGCAAGTCAGTGTACCGGATGTTACTTAAATTTAACTCGCAAAATGGCTAATAGGTGTTTTTTTGGTGCGGGTTTTCGCCTATCTTGTAAATCAGGACTGTTCTAAAAGTAATGTTCAGACTTACGTCAGTACATTTATATTAATGATGTATGCAGGGGCCAATGAAAACCACTTTCTAAAACTGTTTTGGCACACTCTGAGTAAAAAAATGTAATACACAAATAAATTTAATCCGATAAAGACAGCATCATTGACTGACACTTACGAGTTTGACTTATATTATTTTCGGGCTAACAACTGTAATGGTCTTTCAAATGATTCGAACTGACTCCGTTACAATTTCAGGCTTGCTGTTGAAGTGCAGCGTTAATTATTTTCTTCTGAAATAATATGGAAAGTTAAATATAAATACATTTCGTTACATTCACTTCAATGATAAAATAATCGAAAATATTGTTGCTGGTAAACTCACAATTCAATCACCAGGAAGCGGCTATTTGTTTGTTTTTATATCTCTTGACATTTCAATTATGATAACAATTAACAGCGGATGTCAAGAAAAAAACAAAAGTATAAAACTGTCACTTTAATTATGTGTTCTTCCAGACCCTTGTTCATATATTCATATAGCCGCTTCCCAGGGTCAAGATTTTAATGAGGGTAATTAATTGTGAGTTTACCAGCAACAATATTTTCGATTATTTTATCATTTATTAAAGTGAAGGCAACAAAGTGTATTTTCTATTTAACTTTCCATGTTTTTCCAGAAGAAAATGATTAACGCTGCCCTTCAACAGCAAGCCTGACATTGTAACGGTGTCAGTTCAAATCGTTTGAAAGACCATTCAAGTTGTTTGCCCCAGATAGTATTCAAACTCGTAATTGTAAAGTATGCTGTCTTTATCGGATACAATTTATTTATGTATTACATTTCTTTACTCAAATTGTGCCAAAAACAGTTTTAAAAAGTGATTATCATTGGCCCCTGCCTACATCATTTAATATAATTGGATAACAAAAATACGTCATGTTAAACGTACAACTAACAACAATACACCCCTTTGTCCCATATCTCGCTTCACATGAAACTTGTGGCTAGCATTCTTTTTTGTGGCGAAAGGATCTTTCAGTGCCGCCTTGGTTGATTACCTTGTTTTGTCATATACTCCTTTGTACTGTTGAGACTTTTGAAGACAAGAATTTTTGGACTTAACTCCTTTAGAAAAAGGAGCCCAATTAAACGAGTAAACATACCCTCTGAAGGGGTGAGGAAGGTACATATTTTAAGGATTATCCGCGCGGCTCTTTTGATACATTTGTTCAGAATATTATTGTGAGATATGTACCTTCCTCCCCATACAGTACAACAATACTGTTGGCGTAACTAAACTTACAAATAGTTTATGTAGGCTGTTTTAGGAACATAATCACGGATTCTGCTTAGTATACATTTCAAAGAATAACAAAGAAATTGGCAAGGTCGACTCGAGCCGACTTAGTCAATATGCATTAATTAGATACCACAGATTTCTTTAGGTATTCGACATGAGTAACTGTAACTATTTTAAGAATATATTCTTAATAAAAATAACCCACTATGGATTTGTGTACGGGTGTCTGACGCATCGCATGGTCCCATAGACAATGGAAAGTGCAACAGCGCCGCTAACGACGAAGAAAATATACCGACCTTGGGTTCGTCTGCATAATTACTGCATATAAAATGCTTTTTTATTATTAACAGGGACCATTGGATTTGATACGCGTACGGAATATGTATGCGGCTCAGAAAAAGTGTGATAATTATACATTATACATTTCGAAATTCTGGTATGAGAAGTAAATCGGCCGATAGTATTTCAGATGAAACCATAACAAAAAATGATGAGTTAATAGGCGACTTTTTCGAGCCGCATACGTATCCCGTATAGCCTGAAAGTACGCCATTTTGTCCTTGCGCTTCCAGACCCCCGTGACCGTTCTGTGGGCATTTTACAAGGTAGCACCTTTTCTTGCTATAATTTTTCACTCAATGATTTCTTTTAAAGCCTTCTCTCACCCGAGAAACATTCATATTTTAATTTAATCTTGGCAATCCACAAAAACAAATTCATTTCAGTCATACAGCCTGAGGTGGCACATTCTAGTTATGATTTTTAGATTGGTAGGTGTGTCGGATATATTTTGATGTGATAACTGCCCATTTGAACAATTTTCCCATGAATTAATTATCTACAGACATTATCTAAAAACACCGTGATTATTTGCCTTCGAGGTCGGAACCAATATTTGGTCTGGCCCATGGACTTATTGAGTTGTATTCCGTTTGAACGTCCACTTACCTCCCCCTCACCCCCAGTGCCTAAAGGTTTTACATTAGACGAGCACTGGAAACGGTACTATGAGAGCAAACGTTCGGGGTCTGAAATCCAGCGGAACGGTTGGTTTACGACTCGACACTGATTTTTGTGAGTCGAGTCGAGTCATTTTAAAGAAGTTACTGGAGTTGAATTGTGAGAAAATAAAGATGAATAAAATATGCTAACAAAATAAATTCTTCAAAGATTTTGATAGGTCAGATTGTGGTACGATCGACGATATACGTACGTATGCCCCCTTTGCAAAGCTTATTAATCCCGCGGGAGCTGTATATGTTTACGTAACACTTATTAACTGACCTGTTTACAATCATAGATGTTGAGAAAAGCAAGACAAACGACGTTCGTTTTTACGAAGCTGTATTACTAGGTACGAAGCTATATTGGGGACATGGTGAAAATAATTATTTTCCCTCACTTCAGCTAACTCGTACGTACGACTTATATGTCGTACGTACGACTTCTGAAATGTAACTCATACGTATGACATATAAGTCGTACGTATACGACATATATTGAACCTACTGCGCAACCTATGAAGGAGAATTTGATGATCAATGGTGTCAAAGGCAGCCGAGAGATCTAACAAAAATTACAGAAATACGGCAGCCAAATTAGCCAATCAGCAGCTTTGTCCAGATTTCTGAACCAAATTTGCATGTCCACATATCAGACGTTGGTTCAAAGATGGCTCCGTTATTAAACCCACGTACTCAAACTACGACAAGGTGAGACAATGTACCGGTACCAATCAACCTATACCAACAAATGGTCTGGTAATTATTGAAAAATTAATTTAAAAACGTTGTTGCTGGTAAATGCACCGGAAGACGGGCCAAAGTATAAACTTGACTCAAGGCCGATATTGTTCAGCAAGTTGTCACGGAAAGAGCAATTAACGCGTGTTTGAGGCTATATAAAGCTGGTGTCGTACCTTGAAAGTTCAGTCATAGCATCAATCGATCTGTTGTTAGTCGTTATTCACGAACAGCCATCCACGATGTTGCCCATCTCTATGTGTCTGGTGGTTCTGCTGGCTTCTGCGTTGGCGAATCCTGGGGTACGTCGTAATCTCCAAATACTCCAAGCACATTACTCAGCTATACCAATCACCGTACATTTTCTGAATCCGTTTTTTTGTTCTTCATCACACAGGTAAACCTGAAGTTTTCAGAAAAGGAGCTACAGCGATACTTCGGCGTCGAAAGCGAAGAGAAAGGTGCGTAACTTGAACTGTACATCGTGTTTTTAACAAATGCTTACAAAATATAATGGGATACCACACGCATGTGTAGCTACCATAGAATAAGTGGTATGGTTTGAGTTACATCTTTTCACAAACATCGAAATATGATAATCTTTGACAGAGTTATCATGTAGTATATCATGTAGTCATAGTATTATAGGTTTCATTGACCCACAAAATTATGTAAAAAAATATTAAGGCATACAATTTTTTGGTCACCTTAGTAGGACACATGACCATAATACATGTGCCTGTGAATTTCCTCAGAAATACAATTCACTGATCATTCGAAACACAATTGTATTTGGGGCGGGGGTGGCTGAGAGACACCAATGGCAATGTTTCGTGATAACTTTGTAGGTAGATATTCAAGAGTCCTTATATAGGCATACTTCTCCCCGTGTAATTTGACATAAATATGGCATTCCATTAAATTTCTAAACGCAACCGTATGGGTGTAACCTAACCCCGACCCCCCCCCCCCCCTTTGATCGTTTTGTTCAAAATAAAGGTTGCCTGAAAGCTTTATGGTACTTTGTTATAGTTATAGTATTTTGTCAGTTGTGCATTTGTTTCGTTTAAAGCAGCAAACTTTATTAAAATCTAAAGAACGGTGCGTTATTAACTAACGAAACTTTAGCTCTGAGTGTGAATACTGTCAGTTCCGTAGGAAATAATATTCTAAGATTTAGATTTGAACCAACTACTAATGGAAATGGAACGCACCTTTGGACTTCACAAGGAGTTTAGACTCGTTTTATGTGTACACCAGGATACTGCACAAGGTATCCCTTTAATGGTTAGGTTAACTAAATAATAAATGACAGCAATATTAATTTATAACTTCTTTTTCCAGCCCCTGATTACGAAATTGTTTATCCGGAGTTTGTGACCATGGAGCAGAAGCGTCACGTTGGTCGCAGTGCCATTGCAACCTCGTACCTTGAAGTTCATATCGACACGTTCGGTGAGACTCTGCGCATGTCACTGGATCACGACGACAGCAACTTCATGCCTGGGTTGGAGGCTGAATATGTCACAGACGAGGGAATCATCAAGGTGCCTGTGCGTACAGACTGTCTGTACACCGGTAAAGTCGTCGGGGAGTCCGACTCATTGGCATCCGTCTCTGCATGTGCAGGTTTGGTGCGTATGGTATTACTTCCTTTTAAATATATTTAGCATTTGCTATTGGTGATTGTATAAGCTTCAAGATCAATAAATTAGCTTTGAAATGCCGTTTGTTTGTGTACCTTATTTCCTTTTGTCAATTCAAATATGTTTGATTAACCACTAGCACTCAAAAGTATGTAAGTACCACTTTTAGAGAAATAATGCTTCTATAAGAGCCACGCGATATCAGCATTTTACACATGGGTGATTGCATAGAGGGCGTTGGAACCTATTCAATCTCAAGATCAATTGGACTATTACATTTCTTACCTTTCTGATATCTTTTGAAGTCCAATCGTTCAGGTGTAAGATGTTTTTCGTCTTATGATTAGACCTAACAATCAAACTGGAAAGTGGGACAACATTTGGAGAAAATACCTTTGGTTAATTGCGTATATGGATTGACAAGCCAAATCAGGTTAAATAAAATCATCTGAAAGCCAAATTTGTAGTCTTTCCGAGTGTGAAGCGTTTTGAAAGCAATTTCCATAACTTTATGAATAACAGAATGTGTCCCACTTGCACCATTTTTAGGGAACATTCCGCAGTGTCCAAATATGTCGTATCGCGAGGATTGCATGATTTGTGCATTTATTGTGCTTTCAACACGCAAGGTCTTTTTATGGCGTGGCTCAAATGCAGGCAAAACGCCGAAAATTAATAATTTCAGTTCATCAGTACTTTAAATGGTTTAGTATTAGTAAAATAAATAGTTTGCATGGAAAAGTGAACAGAATTAAACACACTCCATACGTCTCGTAAACGAACAGATGGCCGTTGTGAATCACGCCTCTGGTCCGACGTACATCGAGCCTCTGGATGACGAGCATGCGATCAAGAGAGATATTGGGCGTGGTCTTCCTCACATCGCCTATAGATCCAAGCCTAACCAATACATGGGAGAATGTGGTGTTGAAGGTAATACTCAAATATGTTCACTTTTCGCAGATCGAAAACGAAAATACGAATTTCGGTAAACCTAAGGCTACTATTCTATAAGGGTTAAATTATAACTACGAATATAGCTGCCCATTTGGAGCTATTTTAGAAAGGTCATCAATTATTGGCAAGTTTTGGTTTTATTTACTCTTAATCCGATTATGGAGAAGCGTGTTTTTTGTTTCTCTTAATCCAGATTTCGTTTTGTTTTTTAATATCAAATCAAGTCATACTTGAATGGATAAATTGATGACTAGTAAGAATTAATATTTGTTTGCCTGCATGTATTGTTTAAGTGATAATGGCTTACACTTTCTGCTCTTTGGTTATTTTTTATTTCAAATCCCACAGATAATTTGGGACAGTTTGAACCGAATCCCGTACCAGATAAGGAGGAGGGAGATTTTGAACCAAAGGCGACCAAATATCTTGAGCTCGGCCTCATCGGTGACGCCGTGTTGTACGATTTGCGTGGTAGTAACACTGCAACTTGCATCACAGCGCTTTTTAATGCGGTTAGTGTTTTTTCTATTTTAATTTGGTGTCTGCACGCCCACAATAAATTGATAACATTTTTAAAACAAAATAAAATCTAAAAGCCAACTTTAATACGCTGTCCAAACAAAACCCGAAAAAATCGACTTGTGTCACTTCATTGTCGTAAAGATTTCCACTGTTGAAATTTGAAATTTACGTTGGGAGATAAGGCATTTTGCAGTCGGACAACATTTACCAATTAAGGGCGCTGCACTTGATAACCGGTAACTTTGGGGGCGTGTTTTTGTGGTGTGGGCGGAGATCTGCACCCTGTGAGTGCTTTTTTCTATAGTTTATAGTTGCAATAATGCTAGTTGCATTTCATAATTATTTGCCAAACAGGTGAAAAATGTCCTACAGCTGAGTTCACTGGCGGGCACTGCTCTGGTTCCTAAAGTGACGCATATCAAGATCTTTACGTCGAGCGAGGTACGTGTATTGTAACATGATACTATTCCTGAAATCAGGAGAAGGGTAATAATTATTGACGATATTAAATATATATATTTTTTACACAGATCATCAAATCATACTCTAAACAGTGGCATCGTTGTTAAAATTGTAACCGCAAAAAATAGTGTAAGATGGCAATGTTTTTCCAAACCTATCTCCTTCCAAACAGGTCTTTAAAGGTCTAGTCTCTTTTCTAAACAGATTGATGACCAATACAATTTTAAACGTCAGTTTTGGCACTACATTATTCACATCGACTTTCTATTGATTAAACAGGGTGGTCTGAATACATGTCCTGATGCCAGTCAGTCTCTGAGAACAGCAAGTACTTGGGCGGCGGCCAATAACCCGTCTGGTGATAGTCGTTGGGACAATGCAGCAGTTTTGACAGGGTATTTAAGTTATAGACCTTTTCACCCGAAAATAATTTATGTAAAGAGGGCCGTGAGGCGGAATTGAATTGAGGCCGCAGTGGTCAAACTATTCGGGTCATTTTATATAAACTTGTCCGGACTTCTCGCTTTTTGTCTTGATAGGTGCATCTAATTAGTTATACGAAATGTTATAATATCAAGCATAACCTGTTTAATGCACAAAATAAAAATGTTTAAAACATTCTTCGTCCCGTGCGCACGATGTCAAGGCAAGTTAACAAAGCCCCTTTCCGCAACAGTAGCCACAATACATGCACAAGTCTGGGTACCAACATCATCCATCATATTTTGAACCAATTCCCGACAGGCTATGTGCGCCAAACAACCACAGACGGCCTGGCGTATCGGCTGATGTAGTGCATGTCCTATTATGCGGTCGATGTGCCATCTGTACTGCTAATTAGTATGGGGTGATAATCGGGATAAAAAACCAACATTTGGAATATGATCACGTCCACTTCAGGGGTGATGCATTGGGTCATTTGGGAAATATTTTACACAGGAAGTGGGTATCTAGCATGAACATTACCACTCGCCCCGGCAAAAAAACGAAATCTGTATTAAACACTATCTAAGTCGGTATTAAAGTGCTAAATATTAATGACTTACAAGGGCAAAAATGTCGGCGTGTAATACGGATTTTGTATATTACGGATTTCCTGTTTATTTGCCGGGGTTATTTTCATGATAGATATCCACTTAGATAGATATGCAAAATATCTTCAAAAATTACTCAATGCATCACCCCTGAAGAGACCCTGTTTCGTTTTCATCCCGATTACTACCCCATACTATGCTGATGTTGTGAAAAACCGACCCGACCCGAAACCGACTTCGGGTCGGGTCGGGTGGGTTTGGTTTTTCCCTGAATTTTGTCGGGCTGGGTCAGGTCGGTTTAGGGAGTTTAGATCGGTTTCGGTTCGGATTCAGTTTATAATTTTAATGTTTTTGGTCGGTTTGGCCGAGTCATCCCACTCAGATGCACATCATTAGCCACGCACCGCGTATCGAGATGACTTCGCTTGACAGAATCACACAGATATTTTGTTTCAATCGTGCGGAAATCAGCCCTGCTTATTTTACTTGATATTGTGCACGGGACGAAAGCTTTGTTTTAAGTTTTTATTTTGTGCATAAAACAACTCAATTAGACTATGCTGGATATAGTTTTATTTTAATATGACGATTCTAGAGGCTTTTTTAAAGAAAAAAAAGCGAGAAATCCTTGACAAATTGAGAGAAACTTACCCGAAAGATTTCCAATAGCCCCCTTTACAACTTTTGTCTCACGGCCCTCATTTGCATACAGTATCATTAAATGGGGAGAAGATGTCCGTTGTTGACTGTTTGTGTTTTTCGCTTGAATAACAAGTTTATTATAATGAGCCAATTGAGCACACTACAAAATTATGTAACGAAAAAAACAATAATGCATAGCCTAGGTATTGTAATTTGATGTACATGTTTCTAACTTAATTTTGTTGAATCTCTTTATACGTAACAGTTATGACTCGAAGAGTACGAATTATTAACTGTTCTTCAACCGACAACTATAATCCATTTTTTGTTTGGTAGGTGGTCGATGAATTCTGGATCTACACTTGGCATTGCATGGAGTAACAGTGGATACATATTGTGTGCTGGCACTTATTATTCAACGTCCTTGACTACATTTCGTGATCTGAGAACCACCAACGTACTCGCTCACGAAATCGGACACAAGTAAGTACACATTATGCAAAGTATACACACAGATATTTAGGTCCAGTCATTTCCGACTTTTGTTTCATCCATAAACTCTAAGCCTAGAGCATTTGTTAGCTAAACCATTTCAATGGGTGACCCGTAGAAATATGAGGGGGGGGGGGGGGGGGGGGGGGGGGGGGGGGCTTGCTCTTATAGAAACATGCCTAGTTTCCAAACCTACTGCAAATTGAATGACCACTTAAACCAAATGACAAAACTTCAACATAGGAGGAGTAAACATAAATATGTCTGATGTGAACACAAATTTGAACGTTTAAAATCAAATAACGAACAACGAGAACGACAACAGAGAGCTAATTTGTTTAAAATTAGCTTTCGATTTTCGTAGTGTCATCGTACCGTAATAATTCGTAGGAGGGTGCAATCGGGACAATTTCCTCCCGATTCACACCGATTAAAACTGCTACGACTAAGCGCAAAAATCGTGAAAGTGTCACCTCTCTATTTAATAAAATATTGTTTTAATTATATTATTCGTATATTTTCTTTTTAAAGTTTAAGCTTTCAGCACGACAGTGGCAGCACCAACATCATGCAACCATCGTTCTCTTCCTCTGACGCCAAAAAAGATCCAGGCTGGTCATCTACCAGTAAGAACTCCTACAACGCAAATATCGGGTACGTACACTTCCTGTCGAGCACGCTTTCAATTCAGAAACGATTTCATTCAAATAGGTTCTTGCAAATGAGCCTTAAACGATAAGCACACGGTGAGCTTAAATAACTTTCGTGTTTACGTTTAGTCTGTATTGCCTTTATTCAGCGTGTCCAATTACCCACCCACGCTTCCTCGTGCCTCTAAATCGGGGAAGTTTGCACATGCATAGTACGTGAGAGTAAATGAACACTTTCGGGTCACTCGTAATCAACGAGTGATGCTCATAAGTAAATACCACTGATCTCTATACCGACTGGGGAGCGGGTTCAGTATAACAATACCATGTGGCCGCTAAAATTGTTCCAAATCGCGATGCCTGCCCATTTGTTTGCAGCACACACAATGTTTACTAAAATTCGGTAAACAAATATAAAAATACCAACAAACGATCAGATGTTTCTATTCAAAAGTCAAGCATAAAAAAACCCAAAAAACACAAAATTATGACAATCGTTTTGCAATCAAATTTTTGAAAACATGTTGAACACATTGTTTTTCGGCTCGGAATCCTCCAATAAAATCACGCGGTGATCAGCCTCGTTCAGTAAACGAACAGCCTCGTTCACATACTTATTACCTTAATACATGTATCTTCGCACTGGCACAAACCTGCAGATTGTATCTGCCCACTGTTTCCATCATTATTGTATATACACTTAACATCGATTAGGCCTATACTAATAAGATGTGTAGTTTAGTTTTACAGTTTAGCAACATTGTACTTTGAATCTACACCCTCGAAACCTTCCATGTGCCAACATTCATGAAATAGGAACATTTTTAGCGATCATCCCATAGTATAAACATAGATCAGTTGTAAATACGCATCCACATGCAAGTTTTCCTTTTTTTAGGAACTTTAAAAATAGATTCATGTCGCGCCATCGTCCAGAGTAATTTGGGAAATTGTATTATTATAATTTTTTGAGGTGTTTGATGAAAAGGTTGGCAATCATTTTATTTTCATTTAATTAAAACAGTTGTTCACAATGTAGGTGTAATTTTTCCAGAGACTTTTGATAAGATGTTTTTGTTTTAAATTTCAGGTCCGCAAGCTGCTACAATGACGCTTAATTCGAAGGAAGAATTGGAAAGCATTTGCTTCACCATCAGATACGCAGTAATTACATGCAGTAATAACAAAAAACTTACAAAATATCCGGAAGAAACAAAACAAATCTATGAATTTATTCAGACAAATATTTTAGATTCATTCTTCTTAAATTACATTATTCGAAACATCACATGTTGTGTTGTCTGTCTAGAAGAGATAATCAGCTACTATTTTCAAATCGATACATTCCATTGCTAAACAAGTTACTGCTTAACAAAATTGTAAAGGTCACTGATTTATTTATACCGTAGATCCTAATAATTCTTTTTTTTACGATGGGCAATAACTAAACATTTGTACAGTTTGATTTTATTTTATGGTGAAGGAAAATTAAACAAATTTTCAAAGATAATACAATGTGTTTAGTGTGTTTCTTGGTGTTTTTTTTATTAACGTGAAACGATATTTTCTTAAAATAACGATTTAGAACATTAGAGTTGATGTGGGAAACAATGCAGATTGGGTAGAGCATATGTGACCAAATCCTACGAAATTAGTCTTAAGGACCAGTTTTCAGGTATTTGTTTTTCACTTGCAGTAGAAAGCACAACATTTTGGTTTTAGTATATCACCGAGGTTGGCACCTTATAATATACATATGTTGTTTGGGTTAAAGAGTTGACCGTTTCCATTAAATAATGTCAAAAGTAGCTCTGGCCGCAACTTGCGCGACTGATTTTGTTGGATTGGATCACATGAAGATAGTTTGGATAATCGCGTTTCTTATTTAGCACTTGGAGGGTCTTTTGAAAAAAAAGAAGAAAAAACACGAAGGCAGGTCTTGGACAAAGACTGACAAGTAGAGGTTGGGTCATCAAGGAGTAGTTTGTTAAGATCGGAGCAACTTTAAATTGTGTACAGGCAATCGTTGTAATAAGCACCTCTATTGGGGGATGTAATGTTGACAATAATTAAGATATGATCCGAGCATAACTGGCAATACGTCGAGTAAAGTTCACGTCCAGCCAGACCACGAAAATACCAAACATGTAATTCATGGCATGACTTTCTACAATGGCTACAAAAAGGCAAAACAAAGTTACACACAGGGGCGTAGCGATTAAGGAAGTGTGTGAGGAGTTTCATTTACATTTTTAGCCCAAAAGATCTGATAGTACCCGGCAATCGACTGTCCATCGCGAGGTTGTTCAGAAATGGCCATTCTTAAGTTGCACTAGGTCGGACGGGGGTCAGGGGTCAAATATCAAACAAATTCAATGTAATTAACATGTCGAGCACAAGTGCCGTTTTTGGATTAAAGTGTTGAGATTGAACCCCTGATACCAAAAAATGCTACTTCAGAATGCAAAAAGGTCGGATAAAGTTACTTAAGAATGACACTAATTAGTAACTAGCACTTTTTTAACATTTTGAGCATAAACATGATTTTTGTCAAAAATAACTCTCATAAGTGACGTAAACTAGTATTTGTAACTGTTCGGCTGCCATGATGGCACCACGATACACCATTGTGCAATGGTGCCGTGTGCAATTTATGGGTAACACACAGCGTATATATCGTACACTACATTAAATTAAAACGACTCGGCGCGCATGCGGGGCGAGTAGCTATTTAAGCTATGCTTGGAATGTATTGAAAATTGTAAGTGCTCACATGACCCTTGATTCAAGACCGAGCTGTGAAACAAATCTCGTGATAATCAAGGGCGCCCTCAACAAGCCCGTTTTCGGAGTATTGATGATTGATGAACTGCATTAGCCTCTGTCATGACCTTTCTAAAAGGTCAACGCGCGGAAAATTGTCAAAATGGCGGCGCTTACCAACAGCAACACGTGTGTCGTCGATTTCAGAACTTTATGGCTTACGACGGAGCTCTAAAGACTGTGGTTATTTCGAAAGAATAAACCGTAGGCATAAGGCTTAATGTCATCCAAAACCGTAAAATTACGAAAGAGAAAGAAACAGCGACTGAAAAAATGGTCAGTTTGTGAAAGGGTGTGCTGCGCTATATAAGCCACTTCGACATTCCAACTGCGCATGTGCACAACAAGATTCAACAATTTTTCTCTTGAGATAAACACGGCAGACAAAATGCACACAAGGCTATGGCGGACGTGGTAACCGAATCCGCATTTTTTTCATTTTCTTGTGAAATCGAAAAAGAAACAAAATATTTGTTCGAACAAAAGTTTGGCCACACAAAACACCTGAAAACACCAAAACGTAAACAAACAAATTTACTTAGTAACTTTAGAACACGACGATCTCTTTAAATTCGCTGGTACCCCGCTATGCTTTTGCACGCAATCCCTGAAATGTTTATCTCCAAAAAAAAATCGTCAAATCTTCTTTTAATAATAAATGTCATTTATGACCCATGTAAGGTTTCAGTCAATAAAAGGGTAAAATATTACTATATTTCACAGGCGTCTACATTTAATGCGACTATTAATTAAAACTGGTTGGTTTTTAAATTAACATTGCAGGATCAGGAATGTTGAGGTTTAACGTCCAAATAGTAATTATGTGAACCAAGTGCTTGTGTGTAAAGCCTCAAATTTATATTTGATGTAAATAAAAAAAATAAAAAATGCAAAAAGAATATTGCTTGTATCAAGTTGTATGAATTGGCCCCAGAATTTGTTTACTGTATGGCATTCAAATATATGGCTTTCAAATAAAGCTTCAGTTCAGTGCCACTGAAAAAAAAGAATTGTTAAAATGTTGGGCCTAACCGGTTTTCTAAGGAGCATAAATACACGGCGGGCCTTTTCAAGTGCAGGAAAGAACATCTAGTTTTATGATTGGCCATTTTGTATTAAGTATTTCCCCGCAATTCACTAACTATCTGTTGTCTTTCCTCTGTGGTATAGCTAATTACGTTAGTTTTACGCGAGAGCTCGGAAGCCATATTGACAAATTTCCGCAAAACGCCCTCTTCGGTAGATTTTCGTCATTTCATGACAGAGGCTAATAGACGGACGGCGCGCCACGCCACGGCAGTTCCCTGAGCCTATCTCTAACGAAGACTCTGATCTGCGGTGAGCAGGTGCTCCATCTTCCACCCACCATAGCCTTCCGAAACTTCCATCTACTTATTTTGAGCAATTGGGTTTCTCGGAAATTGCCACTTCAGATTGTCTGCAATTGGTAATGCGTGATTCATTAATCACGTTTATGTTGTCATATGAACAAAGAGAGAATGAGCTTTCTAATGATGTGCACATTTTTGGAAAAATAATTTTGAATTATTGAGTAATTTACCCGAAAACTTGGGTTTCCTCTTTTCAGAGTCACCCTGTATATCGCCTTTAACAATATTAAAGCGCTTGTAGGAGGTGTATGACACGCACACAGATTTGTCAAACCGATGAAAAGACGAGTGCATCTATCAGATTCAGTTACACCTGTTTATACCCTCACGTCCGCATTAACCATCTCCCCGTTGACAAATGCTTTTGAGTCTATGCTCACCGTGCTTGACAAATTCACTGTGAATGCGAAATGGAACCACTCGTCCAGTGGTATCTTACTTCTGTCATAATTCCTTCTGGTTAAAAAAAACCCCCGTTTTTCGCCAAGATCCAGAATTGTTGACCGTTCTTTTTATACAAAAAGCTATTCCCTGCCTCGAGAAGTATATTCCCCAGAAGTCAAGTAAAACTAGTTTTTGTTTTTGTCGACAGCCGCGGATTGTTCCGGTGTGTCGATTTTCAACCAAATGGACAAGGTCACACTTTGAGAGTCGCAAAGGCCGGGGTCTGAGACACAAGTCCCTGCAAAGTCTCCGAGATCTATCTAGAGTTCTTGCGTTTTAGACCGTCAATAACCGTCGTACGCAAGCCTAGCCAATCAGCACTTGCGAGTGTTCACGAGGTCATCGGTGCTTGCGTTCCATCCAATGAACTGTCGGCACTGTACCTTAGCCTGTTGTTATTCGTAATAAGGCCTGGCATACGATAATCACGATATACATGATTATTATAATTATTAGTATGTACACGCCCTCCCCCGCTGGTGACTGACACGCCAGATGTGTACAATGGCGCTTACAAAGACGCCCGGCCTGCTTCTATTGTTAAAAGGTTCAATGGGATACGTGTACGTACTGTACATGGCGGGAATTTCAATGGGGTATTTTCAACATGCGGGTTGTAATTGTGAGGATCAAACCACTTTAAATGCAGGGAACACATAGGCCTGGTATTTACTTACACCAAGTATAGAGTATATAAACCAGCTTCCAGAGGGGATGTTTGTCCCTAATGATTATTAGTGCCGTCCACGCAATTTTTTTTTTTTAAATTACCGCCAGACGTACAAAAAACGCGGATGCCTTATTTGGTGTATTCCATTTCCACCCCAGAGATAGAAAAGGGGTATATTAACACTCACATCAGAACCAATAAACGTGCACCGTGACCCGACCCAAACATAACGTAAACGGGGCAACTTTGTCATGCTGGGTAACTTAATTGGCCACTACATGCAAAACAAATATCTTTTGTTGATGATTTTACTTGTATTTGTGGATATTTGGTTTTTATTATTTATGTAAATGGTCAAGAAAGAGTTGAAAAATAACATCAAACTATATGTACTTAGTTTGTATTTCCTTATTTTTACGGTTTCTCAATACTCCACGTAATATACGTGTGAGTGATGAAACATATTTTCAGAATCAAAAGATCCATAAGGACATCTAAATATTTTAGTTTTTACACATTGTATTTAAAAGCAAGATACATATGCCTGTAGATCCCCGATGAGGTATTTATTTCAACTCATGGTAATGTTAACCTTTTTAATGAACGAAACACTAAAATCCAATATGGCGGACCCCGCGAAAGTTTCGGCAAGAAAATGTAATAGGGCCTATATAGAGTTTTACCCTACAAAAATAGAAACAACAGGTTTTTCAACGGTTTTTGGTAGTATTTGGCATCCGCATACTTAACATCTAAGAAAATCGGACTTCCGGCCGGAAAGCTTTGTTTCAAAATGGCCTCCAAGATGGCCGCCTTTACCTAAAAATAGCCATAAATCATTTATCTTTCATTCTAGAAATGTAATTTTTATGTCCATTTCCTGGTGTTGGGGTCAAGAAATCTATTAAGACAAGTTAAAACGTCCTTCAGCAGTCAAGAAACCTACAAATCTAAGATTGCGACAAAAATGGCCGCAAAATCCCTCAAATGACCGGATGTCAGTTACTATTCACAATAGAGATGTCACTGTTTAGTTTTAAAAATCCCTATTAAGAAATTAGGTAGCCTTGAAACTTTTGGAAACACCAACCTAAAATAGTGACAGGCGGACACCTCGGTGCTCACGCGAGAGGCTTGGGTGTAATATGTTTCTGTGTTTGGAGGGTCACAATTGTTTGTCTAATGGCATTAGCATATCAACAGAACATCACTGGACATGCACACCAATATTGAAGCATTCTGGAATATCAACACACACGGATTCACCACGGTGCTCATGCGGATGGCGCGTGTAAAACTGAGTTTACAGGGCTTGGATTGAAGGGTAAACGAACTCTGTTTTAAACATGCTTTTACAGCGTATACGGATGGAGTACAATAATAGCGACGGTCTGGTAATCTGAATATTGTCGGCTCAAAGTCCGCCTTGCCAATTTCTTTGTTATTCTTTGAAAGGTATACCAAGCAGAATCCGTGATTGTGTTCCTAAAAAAGCCTACACAAAATAAGTTTAGTTATGCCAACGTTAGAGTATTGTTGTACTGTGTAGGGAGGAAGGTACACGTCTCACAATAATATTCTAAACAAAGGTCTCAAAAGAGCCGCGCGGATAATCCTGAAAATATGTTCCTTCTTTGCCCCTTCAGAGAATATGTTTGCTCGTTTTAATTGGGCTTCTTTTTCTAAAAGAGTTAAGTCCAAAAAGGCTATTCTTGTCTTAAAAAGTCTTAACAAAATGACTCCTTTGTACATGGCAATCTTTTCACACCACTTTCGCAAAACAAGGAAATCAACCGGTGCGGAACTGAAAGATCCTTTCGCAAAACAAAAGAATGCTACGCCACAAGCTTCGTATGAACCGAGAAATGGGACGGAGGTACCCCCCCCCCCCCCCCCTCTATTGTAATGGTCATTGTGCTTGCGGAATGTTGCGGTTTCTAAGGAATTCCTTTTAGGTATTTGGAGGGAGGGGGTTGGGGGGGGGGGGGGGGGGGGGGGTGTGCGTGCGGTAACAATAGTCTAGATAGTGTATAAATAATATAAATTTAAATTTAACGTACAACTGTGTCAAGCTGTGTGAGCAAGTCAGTGTACAAGATGTTATTTAAATTTAACTCGCAAATGGCTTATATTGCGCTGATCTACAGAGTTATAACTCGAAGGTGTTTTTTTTTGGTGCGGGTTTTCGCCTATCTTGTAAATCACGACTGTTCTAAAAGTAATGTTCAGACTTACCTCAGTACAAATGTTTTGATTCCTGTAAATATCCGTGTACGTCTGTAAATATTATGTTTGATTTGTGGTGTCAATGTTGTATTTCTATGTGTTATTGTTAGTTGTCCGTTTAACATGATGTATTTTGTTGTATTCATTTCTATAAATGATGTATGCAGGGGCCAATAAAAACCACTTTTTAAAACTGTTTTGGCACACCCTGAGTAAAGAAATGTAATACACAAATACATTTAATAAGATAAAGACAGTATCCTTGACTGGCAATTACGAGTTTGACTTATTATATCTCTTGGGCTAACAACTGTAATGGTCTTTCAAACGATTCGAACTGACTCCATTACAATTTCAGGCTTGCTGTTGAAGTGCAGCGTTAATTATTTTCTTCTGAAATAATATAGAAAGTTAAATAGAAATACATTTCGTTGCATTCACTTCAATGATAAAATAATCGAAAATATTGTTGCTGGTAAACTCACAATTGATTACCCCCATTAACATCTTGATCCCGGGAAGCGTCTATTTGTTTGTTTTTACATCTCTTGACATTTCAATTGTGATAGCAATTAACAGCGGATGTCAAGACAAAAACCAAAAGTATAAAACTGTCACTTAAATTATGTGTTCTTTTAGACCCTTGTTCATATCCGCTTCCTGGGGTTTAGATTTTAATGAGGGTAATTAATTGTGAGTTTACCAGCAACAATATTTTCGATTATTTTATCATTTATTACAGTGAAGGTAACAAAGTGTCCTTTTTATTTAACTTTCCATATTCTTCCAGAAGAAAATGATTAACGCTGCCCTTCAACAGCAAGCCTGAAATTGTAACGGAGTCAATTCAAATCGTTTGAAAGACCATTCAAGTTGTTTGCCAGGGAGAGAATTCAAACTCGTATAATTGTCAAATATCGGATACAATTTATTTTTGCATTACCTTTCTTTACTTAGGCTGTGCAAAAACAAAAAAGTGGTTTTCATTGGCCCCTGCATACATCATTTAATAGAATTGGATAACAGATATACGTCATGTTAAACGTTCAACTAACAATAATACCTCCCTTTGTCCCATATCTCGCTTCATATGAAACTTGTGGCGTAGCATCCTTTTTTATGGCGAAAGGATCTTTCAGTGCCGCCTTGGTTGATCACCTTGTTTTGTCATATACAAAGGAGACTGCTGAGACTTTTGAAGACAAGAATAGCCTTTTTGGACTTAATCCATTTAGAAAAAAGAGCCCAATTAAAACGAGCAAACATACCCTCTGAAGGGGTGAGAAAGTTAAATAATTTAAGGATTATCCGCGCGGCTCTTTTGAGACATTTGTTCAGAATATTATTGTGAGATATGTACCTTCCTCCCCATACAGTACAACAATACTCTAATGTTGGCGTAACTAAATTTACAAATAGTTTGTGTAAGCTGTTTTAGGAACATAATCACGGATTCTGCTTAGTATACATTTCAACGAATAACAAAGCAATTGGCAAGGTCGACTCGAGCCAACTTGGTCAAAGTGCATTAATTAGATACCACAGAGTTTGGTTACGTATTCGACCTGAGTCACTGTAAGTATTTTAAGAATATATTCTGAATACAAATAACCCTCTATGGATTTGTGTAAGGATGTCTGACTTACGCATGGTCCCATAGACAATTTCAAAGTGCAACAGCGCCGCTAACGACGAAGAAAATATACCGACCTTGGGTTCGTCTGCATAATTACTGCATATAAAACGCATTTCTTTTATTAACAGGGACCATTGGCTTTGATACGCGTACGGAATATGTATGCGGCTCAGAAAACGTGTGATAATTATACATTATACATTTCGAAACTTTGGTATGAGAAGTAAATTGCCAATAGTGTACCAGATGAAACCATAACAAACAAATGATCATTTAATAGGCGATTTTTCGAGCCGCACACGTATCCCGTACGCGTATCAAATCTAAATGTCCATATAGCCTGAATGTACGCCGTTTTGTCCTTGCGCTTCCAGATCTCCGTGACTGTTCTGTGGGCATTTTACAAGGATTGCACTTTCCCTTGCTATAATTGTTGACTCAATGATTTCTTGTAAAGCCTACTCTCACCCGAGAAACATTTATATTTTAATTTAATCTTGGCATTCCACAAAAACAAATCATTTCAGTCAGTGATACCACCTGAGGGGGCACATTCTTATGGTGTTCCAAATACGACAGATCACAGTCGCCCCTGACGAGGCGGCGACTCGGTTACCTGTGAGAAAAGTTACCCAGGCTGTTCGCACTGGACTTGAAATGGGTAAGTTATCCATTGGCTCGGTTAGTTTGCCCAAATTAAGTCCAATGCGAACAGGGCTTTACACGCTGAATCCTGTCACGCAGATAGGACGAAAACCATTCAATAGCAAAACCCTCAATATTGAACCTACTGCGCAACCTATGAAGGAGAATTTGATGATCAATGGTGTCAAAGGCAGCCGAGAGATCTAACAAAATTAAAATTACATCAGACCGTCTAGCGAAAGAGCACAACACATCATTTTGAACCCCGACAAGGGCAGTTTCCGTGCTGTAACCCGCCCGATAGGCAGATTGACATTTACAAAACAGTTCATTTTCAGACAGATAATCATTTAACTGTAATAAAGCCGTCTTTTCAATGAGTTTCGAAACAAATGGAAAGGACGAGACAGGCCGATAGTTTTTTAAAACATTGCTATCAAGCCCATGTTTCTTTAACTACGGGCAAACAATAGCATTATTACATGATGTGGGAAACATACCAGTATTGAATGACGACTTGATTACTTCAGTCAACACAGGAGCTATGAGGTCAGCACATTGCTTAACTATTCGTGTTGGCATAGGGTCAAATTGGCAAGATTTGGCTGGAAGATGATTAATCGTTGAAATAACTGACAACAGAAATAGTTTCAAACCTGACAAATGAGCAAGAATTCAATCCTAGAGTATCACACGGTATAACATCAGCAGCCGATTTCACGAAACCTTACGCAACTGCGTAAGCCCCCTTGCGTCACAATTTATTGCGTAAGCTGCGCTACTTTTGTTTGCTGCGCAACATTTCGCTTACGGCAGTTTCACGAAAGTTGGACAGTGCGTAAGTCCGCGGCTTACGCAACAAATTACGGCGTAGCTTGCGCAGTCAATTTAGGTGGTGTAAGATATGGCGTAGCGACTGAAAATGACCTTTTTAACCAGCAAATCGTAATTGACGTGGAGCCCGTCATTGCTCAACTTATTAAGCTTGATAAAAGACACTCACAGTTTCATGATTGAAGTAAAATAATCACTATTTTACCCGTGACAGAATTGTTAATGTTGCCACGCGATTTCGCGGAAAGTCGGACAAAACTATTTTCAAAATGGTGGGCGAAGGTGATACAACGACGATTTTGTGAAAGAACACAATAATACGCAAACAGTCGTCGTAAACGCTGTTTAAAACGTTGCGCAGCTACGCCAAGTTTCGTGAAATGCTCCTTAAGGAAATGGCGCAGCTACGCAACATTTTTGTTGCGTAAGCCTTACGCCACTTTTGAAAATGGCGCAAGCTACGCACTTTTCGTGAAATCGGCTGCAGGAAGATTCTTATGAAGATCAGTTATTTTCATTTGAAAAACATTAACAAAAACATCAGGTAGTAATTTATAACGAATATTATCAGGTATGACAGACGCTGACGCCCTTTTAGTACCACTGATCTCATCGACGATGCAAACAAAAGTTTTAGTGTCAGCACCATCAATGCGACCCCGATAATAAGAGGCGTGAGCAACCGTCAAACAAGTTGCATAAGCATTACGAACACCAAGATAAGCTTTGTGATCTTCAGTTCGTCTCGACTTAATCCAGCGACGCTCGGCTCGCCGGAGAAGTCTTCGCTCATGTGCAATTGTCTGATTGAACCATAGCATCCGAGGTTTATCAAGCAAGTTCTTCTCAATAACCGGTGCAACGGTGTCGATAACAATGTTGTACCTAGCAAGAAGATCTGTTTGGTCGTTTACTGACGAGCTCATAATTATTGTCTGCAGTGATGTCGACAGTTCACACCGAAACAAAATCATATACACTGGCCAGCTTCCTGAAAATTCGAGTTTCTGAACACGGCGATGGTCTTTCGAAGCGGGTTCTAAAATGGATTACAGAATGATCCGATGGTAACAAATCATCAGTACGTAAGTTGGATACAAACTGATCAGCTTCCTTTGTAATACCCAAATCAAAGTTGTAACATGCTGAATTAATCCTATAGAAAAAGCAAATTCATAAATTTGTAGAGCATCCCGATCATCTAAGTCGTCAATGTGAATGTTAAAGTCTCAAATAATCAATAATCGGCCCTGAGAGTGTATCATATCCTCCAGAAGTTCAGAAAACTCATCAATAAAGTTCTGGATGGTAAATTTCCATTCGGGTGCCGAATATGGTTGACGATACACTACCAGAAGACGTATTGTCACTGATGAAGAGATTTGAATACGGGAGTCGAGAAGCTCGAAACTTTTAAAGTTAGATGTGGGGTTCATCGTAGTTTTGAGGTTTGACCTCAAAATTACAGCATTTCCCCCATTTCGCTTGCGACGTGGGATCTAAAAAATGCGGTAACCACTAATGGTTGACGCATGGCGGGCATCAATAATATCATCCCACTCACTAAACCACGTTTCAGTAAGTTCAAACACGTCTGTCCTGTTTTTAAACAATGATGCAGCAACCGACTGTAGTTTTCCAACCACTGAACGTGCGTTCCACAATGAAACAGCAATATTCTGGGATGAAGGAACATTAACTCGTTTGATGACAGCAAGATTGGAAGCACATCTTAGAACCGGCTACATGTACTGTCGTTCGGCCGAACAAGGTGTAACGATAACTGGTATACAAGAAGACAGTTCCAACTCACCGCCGACTGCGGTACAAGACTAATGGCCCTATCACACCAGAACGTTTTAGGGCAACACGCTGGCAAACGCTGACCAACGCTAGGCCAACGGTAGCAACACACTGAACGCGTTACTCACACGCTGGTACACTCTACGCTGAAGAAAACATATTTTTTTCAACATACCTACAATTTTCAGCGTTTGCCTGTGTGTGACTGTACACGCTGGCGGCGCGTTGGAGGTTCGTTACTCACGCGTCGAACACGCTAGACGATCGTTATCAATCCGCTACTCACACGCTGGTGTACACGCTGGTTATGGCCAAGCGTGTTGCTAACGCTGGCCTAGCGTTGGTCAGCGTTTGCCAGCGTGTTGCCAAAATTACAACACGTTACTCACGCGTTGGCCTAAAACGTTCTGGTGTGACAGGGCCATTACTGGAGCTGGTCTATAATCATGTCGTTAGTGGCGGGCGCGCGCAATCAAATATGTAATACAGACGCCTTTGGCAAAAACAAGTCACGAATCGGCTCAAAATTCGATGGATGATGATACCTAGACTAGCGCAGGTTTTTTTTAACCAATGTTGCGGAAAGGAGCCTTATACCCCAGTCACAATTGGCTTGCGATGGGTTTGCGATTAGTTTGCGGCGGATTTCTAGGCATTTTCGGCCGGGGCCCCACGGGACTCCTTGCGGCTGCCGGGTCATTTTTTGGCATCGGGCGGGCATCGAGTTACTTTTAACTCGGACTTAAAACCTGGTGCGGCGTTTCGCATCGCAAACTGATCGCCAATAAATCGGTCGATGCCTAACCGATGTCCGGCAGGGCATCGCACACGTCGGGCGGGCGCCGAGCCAAATTTTGGACAACCCAGACAATCAATATATCGGCCAGGCGCCGCCCACACGCCGGCCGGGTCCCGTCAGCTGTCCGGCCGACTTGGCGGTGCCTGGCCGGAAATCGGCCGGGGGCCAGACGGCGCCCTGCCGGCGCCCAGCCTGAAATCGGTCATGCATCGGCCGGGGCTCGCAGGGTAAAAAAATCGGCTCATCTACATCTACACACAGTTTATCACACAAGTTTCATAGTGCAAGTACTACATCTCTTCTTTAGCCACCAATGCAACAAGAACCGGGTTGTAGCGGTATGGCGTGCAAACGCCAACCTCTCCCTCAACCGGGCGACCTACACGCGCTGTGCATGGGTGCCCGCAAGTGTTGTGGAGGTATCAACGGCATTTTCTTTTTTAATGGCCCTGTCACATTAGAACATTTTAGGCCAACGCGTGAGTAGCGTGTTGTAATTTTGGCAACACGCTGGCAAACGCTAACCAACGCTAGGCCAGCGTTAGCAACACGATGAGCGCGTTACTCACACGCTGGGACACGCTTTCATACGCTGAGAATTTTTTTTTTTTTTAATTGCTACAATTTCCAGCGTTTGCCAGCGTGTGACTGCACACGCTGGCGGCGCGTTTTAGATTCGTTACTTACGCGTCGAACACGCTAGGCGATCGTTATCAACCCGCTACTCACACGCTGGCGTACGCCGGCGTACGCTTGCGACACGCTGGTTATGGCCCTGCCACACCAGGACGTTTTAGGCCAATGCATGAGTAGCGCGTTAACAATAGTTGATACGCTGGCAATTGCTGAACTTTCACAGAAAAAGTTAAGTGGAACCGTGATTTCAGCGTGTTCATACAGGTTGATAACGGGTTCATAGCGTATGCCGGCGCGTAAGTAGCGTGTGAGGAACGCGCTCAGCGTGTAATGAACGCATCACTGATTTATATAAAAAATACGACAGCGGGTCGCCAGCGTGAGAGTAGTGGGTTGGTAACAATCGTCTAGCGCGTTCGACGCGTAAGTAACGGCCTTCTTGCGCGCCGCTAGCGTGTGCAGTCACACGCTGACAAACGCTCAATTTTGTTAGGTATGTTGAAAAACGTATTTTTGTCTCAGCGTGTGACAGCGTGTTCCAGCGTGTGGGTAACGCGCTCAGCGCGTTGCGAACGCTGGCCCAGCGTTGGTCAGCATTTACCCGCGTGTTGCCGAAATTTCAACACGTTGGCCTAAAACGTTCTGGTGTGACAGGGCCATTACTGTAGTAGCGCGTCATCTTTTTCTACAACTAATCATGTGTTCGTTGCCGTACGCTGGCGCGCGTTGGACCGCGCTACTCACGCGCTGGGCAGTCGTTCATCAGTCGTCGAGCGCGTTACTAACGCGTTATTCACGCGCTGGCGAACGCTATGAACCTGTTATTAACGCGTTATGGACACGCTGAAATCACGGTTCAACTTGACTTTTTCTGTGGAAGTTCAGCGTTTGCCAGCATATCAACTATTTTTAACGCGCTACTCACGCGTTGGCCTAAAACGTTCTAGTGTGACAGGGCCATTAAGAAGGTCGGAGGAGAGCTTCTGCCGCCGGCCGTTGATCGCTGGCCACTCGACAGGCACACTACAGATGCCCGTCCGGCCGCCGTACGACCTGTACGAATTGGTTGGCACCCTGCCGGATACCGCAGGGGTATCGCAAGGACATAAGCAGGACACCGGACGAGTGCCTGCCGGACACCGGCCGATAAACGGGCCAATAATTCGACCCCATTTCCAAGAAAGTCGGCCGATCGCCGGTCGGCGACCCCCCCGGGCCCCGTCATGGCAGCGTACGGGGCACTTTTAATTGTGACTGTGACCGCCATATCGCACGATCTTTCGCCGACCTCTACACGCCGGCCGATGCCTAGAAAACGCACACGCCGCCCGGGCTCCGCTTTAATTGTGACTGGGGTATTACTAATTTGTCATGACATCGTGTGCCCGGGACGAATTTTTGTATTGTTTTTATTTTGTGCATACAAACAGTTATGCTGGACAATATTATTTATGACGAAAAAAACCCGAAAAATGCTAGACAGATTGATAGAAAATAACCCAATTGATTGGGCCTCTGCATCTTTTTAATGGGGCCGTAATTCACTTCTGCCTTACGGCCCTCATTTACATACATTATTATTTTCGGTTGAAAAGGTCTTTTAAGCATGCGCTTTCCATTGCGATATCGCGTCTTCCGTTACCCGTTGCAGAAATATGTTACAGAAATACGGCAGCCAAATTAGCCAATCAGCAGCTTTGTCCAGATTTCTGCACCAAATTTGCATGTCCACATATCAGACGTTGGTTCAAAGATGGCTCCGTTATTAAACCTACGTACTCAGACTACGACAAGGTGAAACAATGTACCGGTACCAAACACCCCTACCCGAAAAGGGTCTGTTAATCATTGACAAACATTAATTAAAACACTTTGTTGCTGGTAAATATGAACTTGAAAAGTATGAACCTAAATCTATGAACTTGAATCAAGGCCGATATTCTCCAGCAAGTTGTCACGGAAAGAGCAATTCAAGAGGCTATATAAAGCTGGTGCCTTACCTTAGCTCAGTCACAGCAATAAATCGATCTGTTGTTAGTCGTTATTCACGAACAGTCATCCACGATGTTGCCCATCTCTATGTGTCTGGTGGTTCTGCTGGCTTCTGCGTTGGCGAATCCTGGGGTAAGTCGTAATCTCTAAATACTCCTTACTCAGCTATACCAATCACCGTACATTTTCTGAATCCTTTTTTTGTTTGTTCTTCATCACACAGGTAAACCTGAAGTTTTCAGAAAAGGAGCTACAGCGATACTTTGGCGTCGAAAGCGAAGAGAAAGGTGCGTAACTTGAACTGTACATTGTGTTTTTAACAAATGCTTACAAAATATAACGGAATACCACACGCATGTGTTACTAACATATAATAAGTGGTATGGTTTGAGTTACACCTTTCCACAAACGTCAAAATCTGATAATCTTTGACAGAGTTATGAGTATTTTCAAATGAGAGGTCAAATTGACCAAAGGATCTGTTTTTTTTCCGATTTATTTTGGATGGGCAAGTGTTGCAATGTGGATGAGCTGTTAATATGGATTTAAGGAACCAACCATACCTGCATGTATCATGTAGTCATAGTATTATAGGTTGCATTGATCAAGAAATTATGTGAAAAATTATTAAGGCATACATTTTTTTGGTCACCTTAGTAGGACACATGACCATAATACATGTGCCTGTGAATTTCCTAGGAAATACAATTGACAAATCATCCGAAACACAATTGTATTTGGGGCGCGGGTGGCTGGGAGACACCAATGGCAATGTTTCGTGATAACTTTGTAGGTAGATATTAAAGAGTCCTTTTATAGGCCTACTTCTCCCCGTGTAATTTGATATAAATATGGCCTTTCATTAAATTTCTAAACGCAACCGTATATGGGCATGGGTGTAACCTAACCCCGACCCCCAACACCCCACCCCCCATTGAACGTTTTGTTCAAAATAAAGGTTGCCCGAAAGCTTTATAGTATTTTGTTATAGTTAAAGTATTTTGTCACTTGTGCATTCTTTTCGTTTGAAGCAGCATACTTTAATAACATCTAAAGAACAGTGCGTTAATAACCTGCGTGTGAATACTGTAAATTCCGTGGAAAATAATATTCTAAGATTTAGATTGAAACCAACTAATAATGGAAATGGAACGCATCTTTAGACTTCACAATGAGTTTAGACTCGTTATTATGTTTACACCAAGCTACTGCACAAGGTATCCCTTTAATGGTTAAGTCAACCAATTAATAAATAAATTACAGCATTATTAATTTATAACTTCTTTTTCCAGCCCCTGAATACGAAATTGTTTATCCGGAGTTTGTGACCATGGAGCACAAGCGTCACGTTGGTCGCAGTGCCATTGCAACATCGTACCTTGAAGTCCATATCGACACGTTTGGTGAGACCCTGCGCATGGCACTGGATCACGACGACAGCGGCTTCATGCCTGGGTTGGAGGCTGAATATGTCACAGACGAGGGAATCATCAAGGTGCCTGTGCGTACAGACTGTCTGTACACCGGTAAAGTCGTCGGGGAGTCCGACTCGTTGGCATCCGTCTCTGCATGCGCAGGTTTGGTGCGTATAGTATTACTTCCTTTTAAATATTCAGCATTTGCTAATAGTGATTGTATAAGCTTCAAGATCAATAAATTAGCTTTGAAATGCCGTTTGTTCTTATACCCTATTTCCCTTTGTCAATTCAAATATGTTTGATTAACCACTCGCACTCAAAATCGAGTATGTAAAACTTTTAGAGAAATAATGCTTCTAACAACCACGCGATACCAGCATTGTACACATGGGTGATTGCATAGAGGGCGTGGAACCTATTAAATCTCAAGATCAATTGGACTATAACATTTCACACCTTTCTGAAGTCCAATCGTTCAGGTGTAAGATGTATTTACTCTTATGATTAGACTTAACAATCAAACTGGAAAGTGGCACAACATTTTGAGTATATAGTTTTGGTTTATTGTGTATATTTCTGGACTGACAAAACCAAATCAGGTTAAATAAAATCATCTGGAAGCCAAATTTGTAGTCTTTCCGAGTGTGTAGCGTTTTAAAAGCAATTTTCATAACTTTATGATTAAAAGATAGTGTTCCACTTTTTGGTGGACATCCTGCAGTGTCCAAAGATGTCGTATCGCAAGGATTGCATGATTTGTGCATTTATTGTGCTTTCAACACGCAAGGTCTTTTAATAGTTTTCCTTGGCCATAGGTCGAGTCGAACTTGGCAGTGTGTTTTACTCTGTATAATGTACCAAGAAACGATTTGATTTCCAATTACGCGATAAAGGCCATTTTCGTATCTTTTAGAATTCCGTTCTCCTGTGGGTGCTGAAGTCAGTCATAATTAAACACAATTTAGAAAGACATAGCGACCAATAACGTTTAAAAACAGCTATTCTTAAAAATTTACCAAACGTACATTTGTTTCTTATTATATTTTTAAAGATGATTATACATGTATCGCTTTCGTATAGGATCCTGTTTGGTATAACCGAATGCGGTTCGGTATAGCGCTGTTCGTTATAGCGGCGTTTCACTATATCGCGTTTTGGAAAATTAAATGCATATTAAATGTCTATATTTAAATAACGGTACGTAGAAACAAGTTTTGTCATACGAAGGCTTGGCTAAAAAGCAGGCAAAACGCCGACAATTAATAATTTCAGTTCATCAGTACTTTAAATGGTTTAGTATTAGTAAAATAAATAGTTTGCATGGAAATGTGAAAAGAATTAAACACACTCATACGTCTCGTATACGCACAGATGGCCGTTGTGAATCACGCCTCTGGTCCGACGTACATCGAGCCTCTGGATGACGAGCATGCGATCAAGAGAGATATTGGGCGTGGTCTTCCTCACATCGCCTATAGATCCAAGCCTAACCAGTACAAGGGAGAATGTGGTGTTAAAGGTAATACTCAAAATGTTCTCTTTTTGCAGATCGAAAACGAAAATAAGAATTTCGGTAAACCTAAGGCTACTATTCTATAAGGGTTTAAATTATAACTATGAATATAGCTGACCCTTTGGAGCTAGTTTTGAAAGGTCATCAATTATTAGGAAGTTTTTGTTTGTTTACTCCTAATCAAATTATTGAGAAGCGTGTTTTTTGTTTCTCTTAATCAAGATTTCGTTTTGTTTTTTTATTATCAAATCAAATCATACTTTAATGGATAAATCGATGACGAGTAAGAATTAACTTTTTGGGGGGCTGCACGTATTGTTAAATTTAGGTGATATTGGCTTAGGACTACCGTACACTTTCTGTTCGTCGATTCATGTTTTTCTTCAAATCCCACAGATAATTTGGGACAGTTTGAACCGAATCCCGTACCAGATAAAGATGAGGGAGATTTTGAACCAAAGGCGACCAAATATCTTGAGCTCGGCCTCATCGGTGACGCCGTGTTGTACGATTTGCGTGGTAGTAACACGGCAACTTGCATCACAGCGCTTTTTAATGCGGTCAGTGTTTTTTCCTATTTAATTTGGTGTATGCACGCCCATAATTGATAACATTTGTATAACAAAATATAATATAAAAGCCAACTTTGATACGCTTTGATACATTGTCGTAAAGATTTCCACTGTTGAAATTTGAAATTTACGTTGGGAAATAAGACATTTACCAATTAAGGGCGCTGCACTAGATAACTGGTAACGTTTGGGGGTGTTTTGTGGTGGGGGCGGAGACCTGCACCATATAAGTGCCCTTTTCTAGTTTATAGTTGCATTAATGGTAGTTGCATTTCATAATTATTTGCCAAACAGGTAAAAAATGTCCTACAGCTGAGTTCACTGGCGGGCACTGCTCTGGTTCCTAAAGTGGTGCACATAAAGATATTTACGTCGAGCGAGGTACGTGTATTTTAAAATGGTAGCATCCCTGAAATTAGGAGGAGGGTAATGATTATTGACAATATTATATGTGCATATTTTTACACTGATCATCCAATCATACTCTAAACAGTGGCATCGGTGTTAAAATTTTAAACGCAGAAAATAGTGTATAATTTATGATGGCAATGTTTTGTCTAAACCTATCTGTTTCCAAACACGTCTTCAAAGGTCGAGTTTCTTTTCTAAACAGACTGATGACCAATACAATTGTAAAAGTCAGTATTGGCACTACATTATTTACATTGTCTTTCTATTGATTGAACAGGGTGGTCTGAATACATGTCCAGATGCCAGTCAGTCCCTGGATGAAGCAAGTGTTTGGGCGGCGGCCAATAACCCGTCTGGTGATAGTCGTTGGGACAATGTAGCAGTTTTGACAGGGTATTAGACCTTTTCATCCGAAAATCATAATTTATGTAAATGAGGGCTGTGGGGCGGAATTAAATTTAGGCCTCATTGGTCAAACTATTCGGGTCATTTTCTATAAACTTGCCCTGGACTTGATAGATGCATCTAATTATTTATAAGGAATATTATAATTATAATATTCAGCATAACTTTTTTAATGCAGAAAATAAAAACGTTAAAAACATTTTTCGTCCCGTGCGCACGATGTCAAGGCAAGTTAACAAGGCTCCTTTCCGCAACAGTCAGAGTCTGAGTACCAACATCATTCATCACATTTTGATCCGATTCCCGACAGGCTATCTGCGCCAAACAACAACCACAGACGGCCTGGCGTACCGGCAGCTGTAGTGCATGTCCGATTGTCCGGTCGATGTGCCATCCGTACTGTTAATTACTATGGGGTGATAATCGGGATGAAAACATTTGAAACATGAATACGTCCACTTCAGGGGTGATGCATTGGGTCATTTTGGGAATACTTTACACAGGAAGTTGGTATCTAGCATGAAAATTACCACTCGCCCCGGCGAAAAAAAGAAATCTGTAATATACGCTTAGTCGGTATTAAAGTGCTAAATATTAATGACTTAAAAGGGCTAAAAAGTTATTTTCATGATAGATATCCACATAGATAGATATGCAAAATATCTTCAAAAATGACTCAATGCATCACCCCTGAAGAGACCCTGTTTGGTTTTCATCCCGATTATCACCCCATAATATGCTGATGTTGTGGAAAACCGACCCGACCCGAATTCGGGTCGGGTCGGTTGAGTTTGGTTTTTCCCTGAATTTTGTCGGGCTGGGTCAGGCCGGTTTAGGGAGTTTAGATCGGTTTCAGTTCGTTCTACTACGGTCAAATGAACTACGTTCAACTACGTTCATGACCGTAAGATGTGACCACCGCTTATCACTTCTGTATCACGGCCCTCATTTGCATACAGTATCATTTAATGGGGAGAAGTGGTCCGTTGTTGACGGTTTTTCTTTTTTTCGCTTGAATAACAAGTTTATTATATTGAGTCAATTGAGCACACTACAAAATTATGTAACGAAAATACAATAATGCTAGGTATTGTAATTTGATGTACATGTTTCTGACTTAATTTTGTTGAATCTCTTTATACGTAACAGTTATGACTCGAGGAGTAAGAATTATTAACCGTTTTTCAACCCACAACTATAATCCATTTTTGTTTGGTAGCTGGTCGATGAATTCTGGATCTATAGGTGGCAGGGCATGGAGTAACAGTGAAGCCATATTGTGTGCTGGCGATTATTGGTCAACGTCCGTGAATACATTTCGTGAACTGACAACTACCAACATACTCGCTCACGAAATCGGACACAAGTAAGTACAAATTATGCAAAGTATACACACAGATAATTAGGTCCAGTCCCATTTCCGACTTTTGTTTCATTCATAAACTCTAATCCTAAAGCATTTGTTGGCTAAAACCATTTCAATGGCTGACCCGTGGAAGTATGATGACTCGCCATGTTTTTAATCTTAATCTTCTCTTTCGTAAACTATTTTATTAATGTATTCGTATATCTATGTTGATTTAATTATCAAAGCACAATACACTTCATACTGAAAATATTGTTAGGTCAAATAAAAAGGAATTATTTTTGGGGCCCGAGTTGCGTGAATTGGGAGATAGAGGGGGGGGGGGGGGGGTTGCTTTTATGCAAACATGCCTAGTTTCCAAACCTACCGCTAAATTGAATGACCACTTAAACCAAATGACAAAACTTCAACGTAGGAGAAGTAAACATGAATATGTCTGATGTGAAAACAAATTTGAACGTTTAAAATATAATTCGAACAACGAGAACGACAGCAGAGAGCTAATTCGCTTCAAATTAGCTCTCTATATTCGTAGTGTCATTGTACCGTGAGCATTCGTAGGAGGGTGCAATCGGGACACTTTTCTATCGATTCACCCCGATTACAACTGCTACGACTATCGCAAAAGTCGTGAAAGTGTGACCCTTCAATTTCATGAAATATTGTTTTAATTATATTATTCCTATATATTTGTTTTAGTTTAAGCATGCAGCACGTAAGTGGCAGCACCAACATCATGCAGCCATCGTTCTCTTCCTCTGACGCCCTGAAAGATCCAGGCTGGTCATCTACCAGTAAGAACTCCTATAACGCAAATATCGGGTACGTACACGTCCTGCCATACAGGTTTCAATTCAGAAAAAAATCATTCAAATAGGTTCTTGTAAATAAGCCCTAAACGATGAGCACACTACTTTCGTGTTTACGTTTAGTCTGTATTGCCTTTATTCAGCGTGTTCGATTACCCACCCACGCTTCCTCGTGCCTTTAAAGTTGCACATGCAAAGTACGTGGGAGTAAACAAGCAATTTCGCTCGTAATCAACGTGTGATGCATATACGTAAATACCGCTGATCTCTATTCCGACTAGGAGAGCAGGTTTAGTATAACAAGACCATGTGACCGCTAATAATGTTCCAAATCGTGTTGCCCATTTTTGTAAAATACCAACAAACGATCGGATGTTTCTTCTTAAAAGTCCAGCATATTATTGTTTTTATTAAAACAAACAAATATGACAATCGTTTTGCTATCAAATTTTTTGAAAAACGGTTCAACACATCGTCTTTCGGCTCGTAATCCACCAATAAAATCACGCGGTGATCAGCCTCGTTCACATACTTATTACCTAAATACCTTCGCACTGGCACAAGCCTGCAGCTTGTATCTGCCCACTGTTTCCATCATTATTGTAATACACTTAACATTGATTATATCAACAAGATGTGTAGTTTTATAGTTTAGCAACATTCGTACTTTGAATCTACACCCTTGAAACCTCCCATGCGCCAACATTTATGAAATAGGAACATTTTTAGCGATCATCCCATAGTATAAACATAGATCAGTTGTAAATACGCAGCCACATGCAAGAGCGACATCCGTCCTTCTTTTTCAGGAACTCTAAACATAGCTTCATGTCGCCACATCGTCCACAGTAATTTGGAAAAAAAATATTCTTATTATTATCTGAGGTGTTTGATGAAAAGGTTGGCAACTATTTTATTTTCATTTAATTAAAACGGTTGTTGAGAATGTATCTGTAATTTTTCTAGAGACCTTTCACAATATGTTTTTGTTTTAAATTTCAGGTCCGTGAGCTGCTACGATGACGCTTAACTCGGAAAAAGAATTGGACAGCATTTGATTCGCCATTAGATACGCGGACAGGTTTTAAATGCAGTAATGACTATCGGTTTATTCACACGAAAAACTTACAAAATATACGGAAATCAAATCACGAATGTATTCAGACAGGTATGAAGATTTATTCTTCTTAAATTAAATTATTCGAAACATCACATAACAAATATTTTGTGTTGTCTGTCTTGAAGAAATAACCAGCTATTGTTTTCAAATCGATACATCCCATTGCTAAACAATTTACTGCTTAAACAAATTGTGGAGGTCACTGATTTATTTATACCGTAGGTCCTAATTTATCTTCTTGTTTTTAACGATGGGCAATAACTAAACATTTGTACAGTTTGATTTTATTTTATGGTGAAGGGAAATTAAACACATTTTCAAAGATATTATGTGTTTAGTGTGTTTCTTGGTGTTTTATTTATTAACGTGAAACGGTATTTTTTAAAATAACGATTTAGAACAAGTCTTGATGTGAAAAAAAATGTAGACTGGGTAGAGCATACTATGTGACCAAATACTACAAAATTAGTCTTCAGGACAAGGTTTCAGTTATTTGTTTTTCACATGCAGTAGAAGGCACACCATTTTGGTCTTCAATTTAGTATATCACCGAGGTTGGCACCTTATAATATACATATGTTGTTTGGGTGAAAGAGTTGACCGTTTCCATTGATTTATATGGATAATGTCAAAAGTAGCTCTGACAGCAACTTGCGCGACTCATTTTGTTGAATTGGATCACACCCCGAAGATTTTGTCCGGCGGCATTTGAAGCATAAACAAATCAGTATTTTGAAGACGGATTTTAAGACCTTTTTTACCCTCTCTGGTACAAACAAGTGGTAATCTCTACTGGCTTCGTGCTAACTTACCTTGACCGACGTCAACTTAAGTAGCTTTAACCAACCATTTTTCATTCTTAAGTTACAAATACTGGTTCAGGTCACTTATAAGAGTCATTTGTGACAGTTATTTTAGACCGGGAGCTAGGTTGAGTAGATCCCGGCATTCGAGTGTCCATCGCAAAGTAGTTCAGAAATGCTACTTCAGAATGCAAAAAGGTCGGATAAAGTTACTTAAAAAATACACTAATTAGTAACTAGCACTTTAATTAACACAAATTGTTTGAGCACAAACATTATTTTTTTTCAAAATAACTCTCATAAGTGACCTAAACTAGTATTTGTAACTGTTCGGCTGCCATGATGGCACCATGATACACCCGAAAATTGTTCGCCTTTTGCGGACGTGTAAGAAACAACATTTGTGCAATGGTGCCGTGTGCAATTTGTCGGAAACACACAGCGTGTATATCGTACACTACATTAAATGAAAACGACTCAGCGCGCATGCGGGGGCGATTAGCTATTTAAGCTATGCTTGGAATCAGTAGCGTACCTACGGGGGGGAGGGGGCAGTCTGCCCCCCTGACGAGTGACAAGCAAGCAAGCAAGCAAGCAAGCAAAAAAATTATCCTCGTAAGAGCAATTTCAATACAAAAAGGGTCATCAACTCATCATCACCATGGCTGAAAAGTAGACCAATGTCTCAACGTCTGATTGACAAGGAAAACAATGAAATATAAATTAAAAAAAAAGTAATCACTATCACAAGCAAACACCAAACTGACGGAGGGAAAGGGGGTTGCATCATTTTGCATGAACTATGTACTTCAAGCTTCATACGTAGTACGCCAGCACGAGATCGTCGATTGCTAGTACAACGACCTGCATACAGACGCCTACAATGTTATGAGCACGGGGCCTGGGCTAGGATGCGCCGCCCCGCCCCCGGTCAGGCGCGGCGCGCGCTAGGGTTCGTAGGCCGGCCAGCCGGCCGGCCTGCCACGTCAACGTATTCTAGCGCATTATAGCACCACCACGAGTCAACGCAATGGCATGCTGATTTGACCAACGATCTTAGTAGATCTGAAATGGCACCAAAGAAAGTCAAAAAGATAAGCATGATCATTCATTTTTTAATATCAGGGTTTTTTTTCATCAAGATTTTGTAGATAACATAAACTTATGATCATATCTAATGAAAACGTACAGCTGAGTATGTCGGGTGATGTAGGCTAAACTGTTTGATGGGACCGGACCTCCTTAGGAGCATCTCGGGGCCCCGGCCGGGTACGGGTAGAGGCGTTGCCCGAGCTAGGTCATGCAGATGCTGATATTTGTTACACTTACAGTAATCATTTTAGTCTAGCCGGCATACATTAATGTAATGTTCTGGTTTAACAAAGACTGGGTGACACAAGACCTAATTAGGACATGGCTCTATCCGAAATCGTGTGGATGTATGCCAGCCCTTCTACTTTTTCAGCCTCTTCAGTTTTGAATATTTTGTTATGTTACATAACTAGTCTACAGTTCAGACTAACTTGAACACAACAAATTAACAAAAGAAGGTTTTGAATAACAAACAACAATAATGATAATAATAACAATAGTAGTATTAATAATGATAATACAAATACTACTACTAATAATAATGATAATAGATCTAGACCTAGATTCGTTCTAATAAGATTTGTTCTAATTATTTTTCTGTTGTACCAGAAACTTATTTCCTGGATGCATATCATTATTTCATGTCCATGTAGGGATGCATATTGTGAGAAATGACAACCAAGTGTGTAAGTTTTTGTTGTTGCTGCTGCAAAAAACACTTCTTGAGCTGGAATGGTTATTGAGGGCCCTAAAGCACTACCCTCAAGTCCATTACAATGTCAACACTCGAAACAGAGTGTAAATTTAAGCCTGAGACACAGACTATATACTCAATGATTAACAACTGTTTTTAGTCGCTTTAACAAACTCTACTATCCCACTTTCTTTTGAATTTACAGATAAAACATACATAATCTTGGTGGATATTTGAGAAATTTGTTACATTATGTTGAAGGGACACACAACCTTTATAAGTCTCTTCCACTTACCATTAGTAAGAACTAGTTTGAGTTCTATTCATTGGTTTATAAAGGTCAAACATTGGATTTCTAAAGACAATTTATTGAAACAATCTACTACTTTTGAAGACTGGTTGAAGATGAGTTTCAAAAGATTAATGAATTGTATAGTATACAATTTTATTGATGCTGTGTGCTGAAATTGCTCTGTTCATTTCAGTAATTAGTAGCTTGTAATCATATATGTGTTTTATTAGAGCTACGAGTGCTTACTATTCAATTGACCTATTTATTAACTTTCTTGCCAGAAACCTCAAACCTCTTCCACTTGCCATTAGTAAGAACTAGTTGGATTTCTATTCATTGGTTTATAAAGGTCAAATATTGGATTTCTAAGAACAACTTATTGAAACAATATACTACTTTTGAAGACTCGTTGAAGATGAGTTTCAAAAGATTAATAAATTGTATAGTATACAATTTTATTGATGCTGTCTGCTGAAACTGCTTTGTTCATTTAACAAGTATCCTGTAATCAAGTATCAGAGCTACAAGTGCTTCCTGTTTATTTGTTTTGACCTGCTATTAACCTCCTTGCCAAAATCCTCAAACTTCCCTAGCTTTTCCTGTATCGTCTGACCTACAGCTATCATTTCTTCAGAAAAACAATTCTTCAACATTCCTCTGGTTATTACCACCTTTTCTACCTTATGTACCCTATCTCTCTGTACCCTATCTTCCTCCAATTTCATTTCCCTCAACCTTCTGACATTCCTCTCAGTGAGTGATTTCTCTTATATCTAGTGATATATCATTTTACTGTTTCATTTTTTTCTTACTTTGTATTACTACATTTATTTTCAATGAGTGAATAGATGCATATTCTGAATATTCTTTTAAAATTGTAATTGTGCATGTGGAAATGAAACAAATGCAAATCAATACAATTCAATTAAATGTCAAATACACTTTTTTACATCTCCAAATATGCAGAATTGGGAACATAATATGTCAAAAGCTTCTTCAAAGAGGAATAATAGAAGTAGGTTAATGGAAACATTGTCATTACCAGTGATAAGTTAACCACTGATTTTGTCAAAATTCAATACATTTAACATTTAAAAAAAATGGTAATTCCTTCTTTTAAATCAAAATAGACCAAAGATATACAATCACCAGATCGCAAATACTAATATCAACAAAATCCCTACTGTGTTATTGGGACACCCCCTATTACCCCTTCACCCATTTCCAGTTTTCCACAGCCACACCCCCCCCCCCTTGCTCGTCCAAATCTTCCCCCCCCCCCCCCTGACGAGGTATGCCAGGTACGCCACTGCTTGGAATGTTCTGGGAATTTTAAGGGCTCACAAGACCGAGCTGTTAAAATAAATCTCGTGATGATTAAGGGCGCCCTCAATAAGCCCGTTTTCGGAGTATTGATAATTGATGAACTGCATAGACGGACGGCGCGCCGGAACAAATGAACAACTTGGACTAATTGGAGCAAGACTAATCTCCGATAGGAGGAGTGGTGAAGACTTTGCTCTTCAGATATCCCCACAAGAAGATTTACCAGTGTTCATGTCCGGTTATTTCGGCGGCCACTCGGTGGGATGATGCAGGGCAATAACTCTGCCATGGCCGTTCCCTGAGCCTATCTCTAACGAATACTCGGTGAGCAGGTGCTTCATCTTCCACCCACCATAGCCTTCCAAAACGTCCATCCACTTATTTTGAGCAATTGGGTTTTTCGGACATTGCCACTTCAGATTGTCCGCAATCGGTCATGCGTGATTCTTTAATCACGTTTATGTTGTCATATAAACAAAGATAGAATGAGCTTTCTAATGATGTGTACATTTTTGGGAAAATAATTTTGAATTATTGAGTAATTTACCTAAAAACTTGGGTTTCCTTTTTTCAGAGTCACCCTGTATAGCGCTGTTAACAAGATCAAAGCGCTTGTAGGAGGTGTATAACCCGCACACGGATTTGTCAAACCGATGAGAAGACGAGTGCATCTATCAGATTCAGTTACACCTGTTTGTACCCTCACGTCTGCATTAACCATCTCCCCGTTTACAAATGCTTTTGAGTCTATGCCCACCGTACTTGACAAATTCACTGTGAATGCGAAATGGAACCACTCGTCCAGTGGTATCTTACTTCTGTCATATTTCCTTCTGGTCCCAAACAAAACCGGTTTCGCCATGATCCATAATTGTTGACCGTTCTTTTTAAACAAAAAAGCTATTCCCTTGGCTCGAGAAGTATATCCCCCAGAAGTCAAGTAAAACTAGTTTTTGTTTTTGTCGACAGCCGCAGATTGTTCCGGTGTGTCGTTTTTCAACCAAATGGACCAGGTCACACTTTGAGATTCACACAGGTCGGGGTCTGAGACACAAGTCCCTGCAAAGTCTCTGAGATCTAATACCGTTGTGTGCACTGCGCAGGGTTGTCCCACTAGCTCCGGACCGGGAACTATTTGAAAAGTTCCCACCACTTGATACGCCTCGTTATCCACCACTGGTTTAATCTCGCATGGTGTGTCGTCGCTCGTTTGACTAAAGGATTCATTTAGGATTAGTTGCAAGTCCGAAGCTGAAATATAAATAAACATTCATAAATACCTAAGACAGTTTAATCATTGCTGTTTGTCGAGAGCCCGTCACGTGGTCGGTTATAAGCGGATGCTAAAGACCAGCTGGCTGGTTTGAAACAATTTTCCAGTGTCACATGAATTTTGGATGCCGGTGAAGTCTGGTCGCATTGGTTTAAATGCGCAATACTACAAACGAGTCCGTATTTCATAGCCCTTAATTTACACTGTACCAGCAACTTACGTTCTGTCGGCATAACATAATTGGACAAGAGTAATTTTGACCGTGAACAAGGCAAGTGTCATGCTGACGTTGTAAAAGTGTTATTTCGACCGGGAAAGGTATTACTAGTATTAGGACAAAAATAATCCGGATTCCAGATTACATTTGATCTATATTGTTTTTCTTTATTATAATATCTTTTGTATTATTATTATGAAAGCTGTTTATCCAGATTTTGTCAATAACATCATTAAAATGATAATTATTTGTTAACTATGCAATTTTGATTTTATGACATGACATGCTGATTCAACGCTTCAGTTACACATACGGCATAGAAGGCTCTGCTCTAAAGTGGCTCAAGTCATATCTCGAGAACCGGAAGCAAATTGTAATCGTAAACGGAGCCAAATCAGACGAATTCCCTCTAACTTGGGGGGTACCGCAGGGCTCAGTAATGGGACCTTTGGAATTTGTTCTATATACTGGTCCTGTGAGTGACGTCATCGCAGCTCACAAAGGTATAAGCCACATGTTATATGCTGATGACACCCAGTTGTACATCGTTATGCAACGCAATGACCTGACTGATGGCATCTCGTCTTTGGAAGACTGCGTGACAGATGTGAAGTCTTGGGCTCGTAACAATAACATGATGCTCAATGCGAACAAGACTGAGCTCATCCACATTATATCACAATTTAGGAAACGGAATGAGTCTGTTAGCCTTCACATAGACGGAGCTGTTATCACTGCGACCAATTCTGCAAGAGATCTGGGTGTTATCGTTGATAACTCGTTAGATTTAAAAGAGCACATCCGAAAGGTGTGTCGGGCAGCTAGCTTCGGTATTTATAGGATTGGAAAAATCCGGAAATACCTTGATCGCAGCTCTACTGAACGACTAGTTAATGCATTGGTAACTTCCCATTTAGACTATTGTAATTCATTATTAATCAACCTACCTGCTTCTCACCTGGCCCCACTTCAGCACACACAGAACACCGCTGCACGTCTCATCACTCGCACTAGAAAGTACGACCACATCACTTCAGTCATCCGCACCCTATATTGGCTCTTAATTCCCCAACGTATCCAATTCAAGATTCTTCTCCTCACGTTCAACATCATCCATCATCGCGCACCCTCATACCTGATTGAACTGATCTCACCCAAACAGACTACCGGCATGAACCTTAGATCATCATCCAGACCTCAGCTCGTACTTGGTCCTCGCACCCACAACCGCTATGGTGACAGGGCCTTTTCAGTCTGTGCCCCCACTCTCTGGAACACTCTCCCCGTCCATATCCAGGACTCACCCACCATTGACATTTTCAAAAAGAATTTAAAAACTCATCTATTCCAAAAGCAATCCAAATAATTCTCAAATAAGTTCGATTAAACATTACCATGCATTCATTACGTCTTTTCAAATTATTGTTATTACTGATATAATGTGTTAATTTCTAAGGAACTTACATGTTTTGTTAATTTCTTTAGTAATGTTAGTAATGTTTAATCTCTTGGTAATTTAAGTAATGTTAATTTGTTAGTTACGTTATAAATATTTGATCTTCTTGTTAATTAAGTAATATTGTTAAGTTATGTTAGTAATATTTTTTATTTTTTTTGGTAATTTGAGTAATGTTAATTCCATTAGTAATATTGATTTTTGTTGAAGTAATTTTGATTTGTGTACATGTACAGCGCTTTGAAACTTTTGTCACAAGCGCTATATAAATTTGTCATATTATTATTATTATTATTACAATTTGAAATAGCAGCAACTTGCTCGTAAGTTGTGTTCATGGAAGGTGTATTTAGCCAAACGAAGGATGGTACATCGACTCAAATCATGTTCTTGAACATGCTGTCGCCGAACTTCGAAATGAATAAAATGTCTTCGGCGTCTGTTGCCGTTGCAAGGAAGCCGCTTCTACCGTGATAGTTGAGACGCTGGCAGAACGCCTGTGCTTCCGTGTATAAATGATCTGGGTTAAGCATGTTGTACTTGTCTCTGTTCCCCGTCCATTGGAAATTGCATGGTGAACATGCTGCTTGAGTAGAATCAACCAAATCCGCGGTAAACGCGACCGCCAAAATTAGCCACTGCGCCATGTTCAGCGCTCACGCGATTTCGGTTATATCAGTGAGCGCGCTGGAAGCAAGATTCTATGTTTATGAAGTAAAATGTGTAGATTGGTCAGTCAAATGGCAAATTTGAAATATTTAGTTACGATCGGTGACAATAGTCTGAATTTGTCTGAAATTGCCGTGCGATAGGCAAAAAATCAGACATTCACGTGTGCAGCTCAGAGGCACATGTACGTATGATGTCTCTAAACATTGTGATTTGTATGCAACCACGCGCGCCAGCCAATCAGAGCCGGCCAGCGACGCCATTTCGATTAGATCAAAATTTGAACTACGCTGTTGATTGGACAATTTTGCTGCCGTGTTTTTGTAAGAGGTTGGTGGTTTTTGTTCATACAAGGAACCCCCCCATGCGTTATCTGGACAAAGTGAGCGTGGGCGTTTGCATAACTATCACCTGCCCATGTGAGTTTGTATCCGCATTCAAATAATGGACGTAGAACAATAGAGGACAATAGGGTCCCCTATTTCGCCAAGGTCCCCGATTCCGACTCGTGTGCAAATCCTATGGCGATCATCCGAAAACGTTAGAGTACAAACAAAAGAGGTAAGACGGTCGGACAGTGCCCCGTCCCCGATTGACGGCATTTACCCACTTATGTGAGTTAGTCTTACATACGCACTGTGGACCTCCGAACAATTGACGTCCACAGGATGCGGGAAGAGGTTATACGGTTTGTGGACTTGGACAGGTCCACTGTCCGTTTTGCCGTCTCTGAAAAAAAAAGAGCTTTAGAGGAAAAACGGGTTGAGTTTATATATAGAAAAGGTAATAGGAACAGCTGAGAGGCCCAGAATCATAACTTGGTTACATTTGTTTTGGGGAAGCGAGAAAATGAGTATTTAATCAACGTTTTCTTAACGGGTGCCCGGCAGAAGGGCATAATTATGAGCGTTCTGACGTGAAAATCACTTTTATGAAAATTGCATCGGAAGGCTCCAATGTTTCCCCATAAGTATTATGAATCTGATGGTCTCTCCCACTTATCATAAATCGTACAAACTTTACATTTGTCGCAAGTCTGACAAATTTTGACATAAATGTTTAAATTTCAATAAATTATATGCAACTTGTTTGCATAATGATGCCCTTTTGCGGGGAACGTTTTGGTGATTACACGTTGGCGCATAATGGCATACGCATAATGCCCTTCTGCCAGGCACACAAAGAACTACACGAAGACAAAGGAATGTCCACAGTACGTGTGTATAGGGTAAAGCTAACTGTGTGTGTGAGTATGTAAACACCGGCAATCGTGGACTGGGGACAATTGAATTAGGGCACAATGCTAGGTTCCCACTGTCGCGCGATCCGTAATACCCCTGTCACACCGGAGTGCGATCTCACGGCAACCTTACTGCGATGCAGTTTTCATAAAAAACGCAGTGGGGTCGCCGAAAACTGGCAAAAAAAACCTGAAATCTATGAGGTAGGTAGCTCACAGTACGCTCTTGACTCGCTCACTGCGCTCTCACTACGCTCTCACTACACTCTCACTGCGACCTATGCGTTCCTCGCCGCGCTCTCACTGCGCTCCCACTACGCTCTACGCGATCTCGCTGCGACCAAGATGACCTCGCTACGACCTCGCTACGACCTTACTACGCTCTCACTACGTCCCCACTACGTTCTGTGCGTTTGTACCGCGTTCGCGCGGCGACTATAAATACAGCGAGCTCGATGTTGCTGGATATTTGCTATCTGTTGTACAATTATTATGTTCTGCCTCTCTACAGCCGTGGTAATACCCCTGTCACACCGGAGCTACGCTGCCGTTGCGCTCCCAGGGCAACTAAAAAAAGTTGAAAAACGCAGTAGAAGCGCAGTAGGATCGCCAAGAGCGTAGTGGGAACGCAGTGGAGTCTACCTAGGTCGTGGGAGGATCTCCATGGTCGCCAAACCTCGGCGATTGTTTTGAGCTTGCTCAAAACAATCGCAGAGGGTCGGCGACCTGGTCCAAAACGCAGTGGGAGCGCAGTGAGAGCGTAGTGGGATCTCAAAGAACGTACTTGGGACGTCGTGACGTCTACCTGAGCGTGTCATGATCGTAGCAAGAGCGAGTTGGTATCGCCGTCTGCCCAATCTGCGACTGAAGTACGTCTGAAGTACGACCACTGTACGCTTGTCACGCTCTCACTACGCTCTTACCGCGCTCATACTGCGCTTCTACTACGTCGTATAGGGCTTCTTCACGCTCATACTGCGTCCACACGGGGCTGCCAGTACAACTATGGCGCCCCTAATGCGTCCATGGCGATGTTACGGAGCTTCCTGTACGTTCACAGTGCGATTATACTGCGATTATACTGCGTGTATAGTACGTTCTGACTTTGACATGCGTAATGGCCACAAATGGTATAAATGCAGCCTATATCCTCCACACAACATACCAATGTACATCTCCTCTTTACCATGGATGTAGAGAGGCAGAACATAATAATTGTACAACAGATAGCAAATATCCAGCAACATCGAGCTCGCTGTATTTATAGTCGCCGCGTGAACGCGGTACAAACGCACAGAACGTAGTGGGGACGTAGTGAGAGCGTAGTAAGGTCGTAGCGAGGTCGCCTTGGTCGCAGCGAGATCGCGTAGAGCGTAGTGGGAGCGCACTGAGAGCGCGGCGATGATCAAACTGGGAACGCATAGGTCGCAGTGAGAGTGTAGTGAGAGCGCAGTGAGAGCGCAGTGAGCGAGTCAAGAGCGTACTGTGAGCTACCTACCTCATAGATTTCAAGATTTTTTGCCAGTTTTCGGCAACCCCACTGCGTTTTTGATAATAATAATAATAATATATAGATTTATATAGCGCACTTATCCGGTAACCCGATCAAGGCGCCTACACATAAATTCTGCTCCAAGCTAAGTGGAAACTAATGAAATAAATGAGACTTCAGTTCTCTTTTAAAGATGACCATGGATGTTATTTTACCAAGTTGGGCAGGGAGTTTATTCCAAATGGCAGGTGCTGCTTTGGCAAAGGCACGCTGACCATAACGGACAGTACGAACTCTCGGTTCTGATAACAAGTATGAGCCTGAAGATCTCAGAACCCGACCTGTCTGCTTGAGGGAGATGAGCTCACAGAGATACTGAGGAGCACGACCATGCAGGATCTTGAATACAAGAAGGCAGATCTTGAAGCTGATCCTCTTAGATATCGGAAGCCAATGTAGCTCTCTCAGAATCGGTGAGATGTGGTCATATTTTCCACATCGGACAACAACCCGAGCTGCAGTGTTCAAGACACGTTGCAAACGAGACATTTGTGTAGCTGGAAGGCTACTGCATCGCAGTAAGGTCGCTGTGGGATTGCACACCGGTCTGACAGGGGTATCAGTCGCAGATTGGGCAGACGGCGATACCAACTCGCTCTTGCTACGATCATGACACGCTTAGGTAGACTTCACTACGTCCGTAGTACGTTCTTTGAGATCCCACTACGCTTTCACTGCGTTTTGGACCAGGTCGCCGACCCTCCGCGATTGTTTTGAGCAGGCTCGAAACAATCGCCGAGGTTAGGCGACCATGGAAACCCTTCCACGACCTAGGTAGACTCCACTACGTTCCCACTACGCTCTTGGCAATCCTACTGCGCTTCTACTGCGTTTTTAAAAACTGTTTTAGTCGCCGTGGGAGCGCAACGGCAGTGTAGCTCCGGTGTGACAGGGGTATTACGAACGCCACGATTGGCCATTCGTAGCTAATCGTGGAATTTTCGTTTCCTTTTCTGAAATTTCACGTTTGGATACGAGTTGATGCGAGTCAATACGTTCTGGTACGATTTGGTGCGCTTGGATGCTATATAGTCACGATTGGTCAATTTCAGGTGACCGGTCTCCCGTTCAGACACGATCAGATACGTTCCGATAGGATTGTCCCTATTGAGTCCCCGATTAGGTCCCGATCTGACACGATCAGCACGATCGGGGTCCCCGATATGGGACGATCTGGTACGTGCAGATACGTTCCGAAACGTTCCGAAACGTTCCGAAACGTTCCAATACGATCATCACGAATCGATGCGCTCTGTTGCGATCAGATATGATTGTGGTCGCGATGTCTTTCACGATCGGGATCGAAAGTGATCACGATTTGAGCCACGATTGGACCCCGACGAGTATATATACAGCCCGACTGACCATGGATTTCATTTTTTCTTGAACTTTTACAGAGTGAAGACTACAACCCACAATAAGATCGAAGCACATCTCAACAGAGGTGGTGTTTGTCTTGTCCAAGGTTGATCCCGATCACCACGATTTGGAAGCACGATTAGATGCGATTTGTCGGGCTTTGTTACGATCCATTACGATCTGATGCGATGATCACGATTACAAATTAACCGTGTTGATCGTAGAACATTTTTGAACCGTCCAAAAATCTTCTACGATCAACACGATTGCCACGACTGACCTCAATATCCGATAAGATCTGATAGGATCACTACGAGTACTCCACGATTAAGACCAGGATTCCAATCGTGGCGCGAATCGTGATAGTGGGAACCTAGCATAAAACAAAAAGTCCATAATTGACAAGACCGTCCACGATTGAAAAACGTGTACAAAACATATGGGAGGCCTTTCGAGAAAAAAAGGACAATATTATGGGGTCCACAGAAACACCTGTAGCCAAATTAGGAGGAATCCACTGGGTGCGATTCCCTGAATGTGGTCGAGGCTACTCAAATAATAAATAAAGATGTGGAACGGGAAGTTGTATTTACAGTTATTTTACTACAAAAACTTAAATTTCCAAAAGAACTAAAAGGCGCCGAAAGAACGGAAAGGCGCCGAAATAACAACAGCCAATTGGATGTCTGTAATCAAGTCTGATATTAAAGAAAACAAAATGTACAGTTCATTAATTTCTTATTCTAACCTTACAAGTCAGTATCATTGCAAATATTTACAAGACTTTAACAAAAATCATTTAGAATAAGATAATTGAAAAATATAATAAACCAGTGTGTACTCACCGCCTTGGCCGACCATTTAGTGCCACACAACCCGTGTACGAATGTATCAATATTAAGGTGTGGCTAGAACAAAAGTCAAAGAACCAATGCCCCAAACACTGCCTTGCGCCAACAAGAAAACTAAGCAATTAAAAAGCAAAATAATGTAAAGTATGCAATAATGGGCCTATTGTTGAATGCAGCACGCGAGGGCGCAATTACAAACAAAGTTTTTTAAGTTGTAGAGGGCAGTATTTCCTAAATTATAGAGGGAGATGTAATTATAGCTATGTCTAGTGGAAACTCTATATTCTTAAGGCCTGTCGAGGAAGGCGACTGGTCACACATCACTGCCGGCGTTCACATACATGTGTGACCAGTCGACCTATTTCTTTTGCGGTCAACGGGTCCCTCAACGACCACTTCCTTCATCCTTATTTGAAAACACTTTTACACAACATTCCGGTATCGATTAAATTCGATCCTCATGTCATAGCCCATTCAACCTTGTGTTAGTGCGCCCGCTGGCGATAGCGCTCCTGTATATAATACATTCCATTCTTTTTGAGTATCCCATTTAACTTTGTGATAGTGCGCCCTCTGGCGATAGCGCTCTTTATAAATTTGTGTTTGTAAATACATTCCTTACAGCGCTATGCAAATTTGCACATGTGCGCGATGCAAGCCGCATTGCGAATGCCATCCACGTTTTGTCACGTAAATTTAGCGTTAGTGTTTGTCTTCCATTTTTTTAGCAGCACTTGCGTAACATCATGCGTTGGCCAGGCACAAGCCTTGTGATAGAAATGCACAAGTTTAGGCAGAGCAGCTCCGAACTCCGTGAAGAGCACTTCAAAATACACTGGCTATTTTGCCTGCATTGCATATTGCAATATACATTGTGTATTCACACTCGTTGTGAATATTGTTTTGCACTGCTGGTTGTGAAACCGCATGTGTATTTAAATTTACACTCGTAACGTCCTGAGTGTTGGTGCTGGCTTGTTGGCATCAGGAGTGGCACGGATCGTGGAAGGCTGCATGTTGATTCCATCTTGGGACTTCGACTGCCACTGGGTTCTTGAGGTCACTTAGAGTCAATTACCATTATAATTGACTGTCGTTTAGATACCGTTTAGATACCGTTTAGATACCGTTTAAGTGACGCTAAATCTGTACATGTACCTCAATTTAACTATTTTTGTATAGATCCACAACGAATATATTTTGGAATATTCTATTAAAATAAAAATTCTCTATTCAATTCTGGTTGCTCACTGGGTCTTCTCATTCTGTAGTGCTGTTTCCTAATAAAATAAATTTTACAATAGTACCACTTGGTTACAAAAATGGCGTAGTCGGCAGGATACGCTACAGAAAACCTTTGTGAGCAAACTATTTTTTTTTTGAAGCATTCTTGAATCTGAATTGAATAAGATAAACGACAGTCAATAATATTGTGGTTGTTGGAAGGCGGAGAAGAAATGATCTTGGATTGGCGGTGAAAGAGGTGACTCTTGGCCTAGCCCCACATCGGATGAGTGTAACCATCCAACATAGTCTTCCTGCGTCCTAGCCTGACAGAGGAGTGAGCCCCTCATCGGATGAGGCAACCCATCCAACATAGTCTTCTTGCATCCTAGCCTGACAGAGGAGTGAGCCCCTCATCGGATGAGGCAACCCATCCAACATAGTCTTCTTGCATCCTAGCCTGACAGAGGAGTGAGCCCCTCATCGGATGAGTTTAACCCATCCAACATAGTCTTCTTGCATCCTAGCCTGACAGAGGAGTGAGCCCCTCATCGGATGAGTTTAACCCATCCAACATATTCTTCTTGCATCCTAGCCTGACAGAGGAGTGAGCCCCTCATCGGATGAGTTTAACCCATCCAACATAGTCTTCTTGCATCTTAGCCTGATAGAGGAGTGAGGCCCTCATCAGACAAAGCTCTACACATTATAGAACTGGCTAAGTTCTCCACTTTGAGCGAGGCTCTCGTCAGACGAGGTTGTATCGTAGTATTGTTAATATTTAAATAACTTTGTATTAAATTAAATTAAATTAAGCATATATATATAGCACTGATTGACACAATAGATTTTCGAATTGCATGTATTAGGAACATATATAATCATATTTATTACTCGTACTTATAGCACATTAAGAATATTTGGATATTGGGATAAGAGGTTCGTAGAGGAACAATATATACATATAATATATCATATTGAGTGACACGGTCGAAGGCCGTCTCTTTTTTTTTTTCCTTCTACTTACTGCAGGTTGATAAACATCTCGCAGCCGACCTCGATCCGTGCCACACCTACCTTCTTCCCAATCGTCTTGCAGCTGTTATTGCTTGTTCTGACCTTGGTTCTGGAGCTGTTGTGAGCGCGTACATGTTGGTAAGAGTAAGCGCGTACATAAATGTAGGTGCGATAGACGTGTATTAATTGCAATAGACAAATATTAACCTTTTTTCCCCTCGTGACCAGCAGGTTTTTATAAATTGAGGATGGCGACTGGTGGTAGTGATTTAAGTGGTAGTAAGACGTTGTCTCCTGAGGCAAAACTATTGTTAGAGCAGTGTGGCAAACTGCAGGCGCTGTTTGACCAAGCATTACATTTGGATAAGACACCAACATTCTTGGTGATGCCAGGCCAGAAGAAACTACCGACCTTTTCTGGGCTTTCTGAGAGTAGGCTACATGATTGGATCTGTGACATGCGGTCCGCTCTAACTTCCCGACAATTATCCAAGGTCGAGAAAGTAAATTTTATTTTCCAACATCTCAGCGGTCCGGCGAAGGAGGAGATTAAGTATAGAAGGTGGGATAGTATAGAGGTAGACGATATTTTTGACATATTGCTTGAGGTCTTTGGAGAAGACGGGTCTACAGTCCAATTGCAGCGTTCCTTCTTCGAGAGGAAACAGAAGGAGAATGAAAATCTTCGAGATTTTTCACACTCACTCTTAGATCTTTTCGAGAGGTCCTGTCGGAAATCTCCCCATCTCCGCCCCAGAAAGGAGCAATTGCTGAACGACCAGTTCGCGGATGGGGTGTCGCAGCCACTTCTGCGAAAGCATTTGAAGAAGTGCATACGTGATGACCCGGAGGTAGACTTCTATACTTTGAGAGCTGAGGCCATAGAGTGGGCAGAGGAGGTGAGAACGAAACATGCAGGGGAGATAAAGACGAAATACACTGAGGCAGCGACCAAATATACAGACACATCAACTTCAAGTGCACAGGTACAGGCGACAAAGGTAGCCGTAGAAAATCAGACGATGGTGGAAATCATGCAGAAACAACAGCATATGTTAGAAAAACAACAACAACAGATAGACCTCTTGACTAAATCAGTACAACACCTCATAACTGACACTCCCTTAACTAAGCCCAAGGCACCTAAATGTTCATTTTGCAACCGGCTAGGACACAGCAAAGACAGGTGTTTTCAGCTTCAACTAAAAGAGGCCAAAGACAAGATCGCCGAGTTGACTAAGGAAAACTAGCACCTCTCAACTCAGAGGCTCCAACAGTTGAGAGGAAGTTTAGGAGCCCTCATTCTTGTACTCAGTCTTCTGTGGGAGCCCAAGAAACACATCTTATTGGAAGTTGTCCTATTTTATCAGTGAAGGCTGGTGGAGTGGAGATTCCTTGTCTAGTTGACACTGGTTCGATGGTCTCTACGGTGACAGAAGAATGTTTTAAGACATATTTTGAGCCAGCTGGGGCCACGTTGAAACGGGATAATCTCTGGCTACGGATTACTACTTCTAATGGGTTGGAGATCCCGTACATCGGATATATGGAGTTGGATGTAGTTTGTGAAGGGTTGACTCTTCCAAAAATGGGTTTTTTAGTTGTAAAGAATTCCATGGATGAGGAGAATCGACAGGAGAAACGTAGAGTGCCAGGATTGCTGGGAATGAATATCTTAGGTCCAGTAGTAGATTTAATGTCCGAAAAAGAGGCACCAGTATCACCTGTCTTAACTACCTTGCAGACTGTTCTCACTCTACAGTTAAGTGCCCAGACAAAGCTGAGTGAAGTTGTAGCCATGGTGAAGTTGGCGGCGGGTAACTCTATTTATATTCCACCTGAGTCGTCAGTAGTTGCGGAAGGGAGACCATCAAAGGCTGTTCCTTTCTACACTGGAGTGGTCGAACCTTTGAGGAATAGTGACCACCTGCCAGCTGGTCTTCTAATCCCCTCTGTAGTAGTGGAAGTTGGGAAAACCTTCCCGATGCGAATCGACAATTTATCTTCTCGTGGTTTTATCTTAAAACCAAATACGAGGTTGGGTGTACTTCGAGGAGTAGATGGTGTGACAACTGATAGTGTGCCGAGAGTTGATTTTCAAATTTCTTGTAGTGAGATTCATGTTTGTAATATTGATGTTTCTCCAGTGCCTTCTGTGGTAACTGAATCTGTTCCAGTTGATTTAGCAGACTTTGAAGGAGATGAGGTGCAGTTGCAGAAGATACATCAGCTCTTACATAGAAATAAGGACATATTTGCAACTCATGATTATGATCTAGGAGACACTGACACAGTTAAACATACTATCAATACAACACATTCTGATCCCGTAGCTCAGACCTTCAGACGTATCCCTCCTAATCAGTACGAGGAGGTGAAGAACCATATACAGCATCTTCTTGAACATGAAATCATTAAAGAAAGTCATAGCCCCTACTCTGCTCCAATTGTTTTAGCACGGAAGAAAGATGGTAGTCTTCGGATGTGTGTGGATTACAGACGTTTAAATGCAGTTACTAAGCGGGATGCCTTTCCTCTTCCTCGAATAGCGGAGCTTATTGATGCGCCAGTTGGAGCAAAGTTTTTTACATCACTTGATTTAGCTAGTGGTTACCACCAGGTCCGAGTAGATGAGGCCGACAGAGAAAAGACTGCTTTTGTGACGCCTATGGGTCTTTATGAATATGTTAGGATGCCATTTGGTCTCTGTGGGGCTCCGGCGACATTCCAACGATTGATGCAACGGTGTGTTGGCGACCTTATGTATCAGCTGTTGTTCGTCTATTTAGATGATATCTGCATTTTTTCTAAAACATTCGATGAGCACTTAGCCCACTTGGACCTTGTTTTCACTCGACTTCGACAACATAACCTTAAACTTAAACCGGTGAAGTGTCATCTCTTTCGCAAGGAAATACAGTATCTAGGGCATACGTTGTCAGAAGAGGGTATAGCTACTAACGCAGACAAGACGCGTGCGATTACGGAATGGCCTGTTCCCCGTACTGTCAAGCAGTTGCGTTCTTTCCTGGGATTTGCCAGTTATTACAGGCGATATATTCCTAACTTTGCGAAAATAGCTCGCCCTCTTCATTCCTTGGTTGGTGAATGTCATAAACACTCTCCTAAGTTCTTTCGTAATAGATGGGATGAGTCTTGTCAGAGCGCCATGGAGGAGCTGAAATCTAAGTTCATTACAACACCAATTTTGGCCTTTGCTGATTTTAATAAACCTTTCATCCTCGATGTCGATGCTAGTTTGTCTGGACTCGGTGCGGTCTTGTCCCAGGTACAAGACGGACATGAGCGAGTCATTGCTTATGCCAGTCGAGCTCTTAGAGACAACGAAAGAACCATGAAGGACTACAGTTCCATGAAGCTTGAGCTCTTGGGCCTTAAATGGGCAATCACGGAGAAATTCAAGGATTACTTGTACGGATCATCTTTTACGGCCCGAACTGACAATAATCCTTTGAGTCATATTAGAACTGCCAAGCTCGGGGCTACAGAGCAACGATGGGTAGCTAGTCTAGCCCCATTTGACTTCAAGATTGTATATCGTCCTGGCCGAGTAAACCGGAATGCAGATGGCCTATCTAGGCAACATGAGTCCAATCCAGGTGATAGTTGCACTATTTCTGAAGTAGTAGCCAGATGTCAACCTTGTCGACAGTCAACTGGTGTCCCTCTAGGTCTTCAGGTAAAAATATCTAAGGGTGCCCTTGACTTAAGTGCAGCCCACATAGCAGCAGAACATTGTTCTAACATCACAGCCTTTCCCACACATACTCGGGAAGAGATTCAGCACTTGCAACAATCGGATGCAGACATTGGAGGGTATTTGAAATATCACAAGTTTGAACATATTAGTGCCTCCCAACGCAAGTTACAATCTAAGGCTGTGCAGTCTCTATTGCGGCAATCTAAACGCCTTTCTGTCATTGATGGTGTCCTTTACAGGGAAGTTCTCGATCCCAAGCTAGGAACAATACACCAACTGGTGGTACCAGCATTGCTTAGAGCCAATATTCTCACCAGCCTACATAACAATTTTGGTCATCAAGGTGAAGAACGTACCATGTCTCTTGTTAGACGACGTTGTTTCTGGCCATATATGTATAAAGACATCAAACAATGGATACATAACTGCGAAAGGTGTTTAGTTTCCAAACGGCCGACACCTTCTGTCAGAAACCCTCTTGGGCATCTATGTGCATCACAACCTCTAGAAGTGATAGCAATAGATTTTACACTTCTTGAGCCAGCGTCAAATCATACTGAGAATGTGTTGGTCATCACTGATGTTTTCTCTAAATTCACTGTGGCTGTTCCCACAAAGGACCAAACTGCAAAAACAACATCTTGGGCCTTAGTGCAGCAGTGGTTCCTGAAATATGGTGCCCCTAGACGCATACATTCGGATCAAGGGCCACAGTTCGAGTCCAATCTTATCAAACATCTTTGCAGCATATACAATATCTCTAAAACACACACCACACCATACCATCCACAAGGCAACGCACAATGTGAAAGGTTCAACAGAACAATGCATGATCTCCTTCGTACTCTTTCTGCCAAAGAGAAACGATCTTGGCCGAAATTCCTTCCAGAACTGGTATTTGCATATAATGCCACAGAGCATGCCTCTACCGGTTTTGCACCATTTTATTTGATGTTCGGGCGTGAACCTTTACTACCTGTAGACATATTGCTGGCAGACGAAAAGTGTAATTTACAAGATAATTGGGTTGACCTTCATCAGGCACGATTGAAGGAAGCTTATCGCTTAGCACAAGCCAAACTGTCCAAGGAGCTTGCAAGGAGTAAATCGATTTTCGACCGGAGAACCAATCCAAATATTTTCAACATTGGTGACTTTGTTTATTTGCGTAAACACAGTAGAGGACGGGCGAAAATCCAAGATCATTTCTTCTCCGAAGTCTACAAAGTAGTAGGACATTTAGTAGACTCCTATGTTTACACAGTTCAACTTGCTGATGGGACTGGCCCTACAAAGACAGTCAACTCCGCAGAACTGAAGTTGATACCGCGACATCTTATACATGCTATAGAGCCTAAGCCTTTGTCACCAGTCAGAGTAGCAGAGGAAGTTGAAGATGTACTTTTGGAATCGGATTCCGATTCTGATATAGATATTGGCATTTTTGTTCCTGTCACAGACTTCTCTAATGTTAGAACAGTCCTTGCAGACATTACGGAACCTGTACAACGTGAAACAGAGGTTGATTCTGCTCCTCCTCTTAGACGTTCTCGGAGAACTACCAAGGGCCAGCATAGTAACCCTTTCAAGTTGCCCCGCTCTGTTCTGTCTGCCGAACATTTTCTTGCCAGTAACAGCGACCGACGTCTATTGATGATGTTAGTTGGCCTAAACGTAGTTTGGGTAATGCACCTTCTTGTTGGGAATCTTAGTCCAAACTATGGAAACCTCCATTTGTTTGTGACCATCCCATCCATCTTCTTTGTACTGCTATATCCGGAGAATATAAGCAAATTGTGGTTCAAACTTGTTTGGTTCTATTCTTGTGTGAAACAATGGATTGAAGAATGGTGGAGCAGTCAGTAACTTAAAACATACACATATTCTCTGGGTCTCTCTGCAAAATATTGTAACATCTTGACCCTTTTCGGCAAATATCCCTCATATAAAATAAACCACATAATTATAAATATAAACATAAACATAAATATTTCAAATAAACATAACACTTTTTCATTTCTTTTCTCAACCAATAATTTCCTGGGCCTATCCAATAATTGGTTCCTATCTATCCATTGTTTTGGAAAACCTTTTTCTATCAAATCATGTACTTGTTGGATGAACATCTTGAAGTGATTTGTTTCCTTCTACACTTAAACATATCCCACTTGGTGGAAACACGATGTCGTGGTAGGAATGGAGCGGATCCATAAAGAGATCAACTCGGTTCTAGCGAGATGCTAGAAATGGATTAAAATTCTTCTTCTCTTATCACATATTATTATATCCCTTGGTGAAGCTTTTTGCCTTGGATTTGTGGGTATACGCAATTCTTTGTATGCCATAGTTCACATAGAGATGATCTCTTTCCCAGTGATATACTGAGATGAACTGCTTGGCAATGTAGATTGCATATCATATTTGTAGATAGGTCTATTTCACCTTTGAGAAATACTTCATCTTTATAATGACTGATTTCTTGTTGGTCTTATAAAACTTTTCTTCCTTCCAAAAAAAACCCCCCCCAAAAACCAAAACACAACAAACATGTCTATGACCATCCGTGGTTTAGAAAATTTTATCAATTTTCTTCTCTGTGATGAGTGTGACCAGTCGACCTATTTCTTTTGCGGTCAACGGGTCCCTCAACGACCACTTCCTTCATCCTTATTTGAAAACACTTTTACACAACATTCCGGTATCGATTAAATTCGATCCTCATGTCATAGCCCATTCAACCTTGTGTTAGTGCGCCCGCTGGCGATAGCGCTCCTGTATATAATACATTCCATTCTTTTTGAGTATCCCATTTAACTTTGTGATAGTGCGCCCTCTGGCGATAGCGCTCTTTATAAATTTGTGTTTGTAAATACATTCCTTACAGCGCTATGCAAATTTGCACATGTGCGCGATGCAAGCCGCATTGCGAATGCCATCCACGTTTTGTCACGTAAATTTAGCGTTAGTGTTTGTCTTCCATTTTTTTAGCAGCACTTGCGTAACATCATGCGTTGGCCAGGCACAAGCCTTGTGATAGAAATGCACAAGTTTAGGCAGAGCAGCTCCGAACTCCGTGAAGAGCACTTCAAAATACACTGGCTATTTTGCCTGCATTGCATATTGCAATATACATTGTGTATTCACACTCGTTGTGAATATTGTTTTGCACTGCTGGTTGTGAAACCGCATGTGTATTTAAATTTACACTCGTAACGTCCTGAGTGTTGGTGCTGGCTTGTTGGCATCAGGAGTGGCACGGATCGTGGAAGGCTGCATGTTGATTCCATCTTGGGACTTCGACTGCCACTGGGTTCTTGAGGTCACTTAGAGTCAATTACCATTATAATTGACTGTCGTTTAGATACCGTTTAGATACCGTTTAGATACCGTTTAAGTGACGCTAAATCTGTACATGTACCTCAATTTAACTATTTTTGTATAGATCCACAACGAATATATTTTGGAATATTCTATTAAAATAAAAATTCTCTATTCAATTCTGGTTGCTCACTGGGTCTTCTCATTCTGTAGTGCTGTTTCCTAATAAAATAAATTTTACAATAGTACCACTTGGTTACACATGTATGTGTATGTGTATGTGAAACGTATTCTTTAACGATGCTACCAACGATGGGTCAAAGTGCGGGGCTTGGTAATTCAGTGGGATTCACAGTGAAGGATGGCTTTCTGTATTTGTTCGATGCCCTTGAAGCTTATGTCTTCTACTGGGTGTTGTGGGAGGTTGACGTGCCTGTGAATAGACTTGCTAGTTACCTTTTTGTGTCTGATGAACTGACACTCGACACGAGACTACCGTTTTCACGAAGGGGCGAATTTCATGATAAACCGTCTATTTGTCGATATTTATTTTTTTGATAAAAACGATTAAACATTGCAATATCTACAACCTGGTGAAATTATACATCAAACAAATCATTAACATCCCAATTAACCTAATTAACGAATGGGCGAATTGATTCTCAAGTGCCGTTTTGCGTTTTCACGAAGAGGCGAATTTAAAATAGCGTTGACTTCAACGTGTTTATGAAGGGGCCCTTTGGTGCGCGTAATGACTTTAGCGTTTTCACGAAGAGGCGAATTGGGCGAATTTGGCGCGTACTGGCTTTTAGCGTTTTCACGAAGAGGCGAAGTTGGGGCGCAATGGGAAAATGTATACATTCTGACTCTCACAACCACGGGCGAATTTGCTAATTTATAGTTTTTTTCGTTTTCACGAAGAGGCAATTATATTAATTTATTAAAAACTAATCACCAATTTTTCTCAACGTTTGCTATATTTAAGAGGATTAGAATCTCTTCTTTCCCATGATACCTTAATCTTGTATATTCTATGATTCTTTTTGTTTCAAACTGCCAAACGAAAAAAGGACCAACTTTACAAGCGATTTTCTCGAAAGTTTGTTCAGACCGTGAAAGGCTAAATTCGCCTCTTCGTGAAAACGGTGACGACTATGTGAACGAATCCCTCGAAATGAGACCCCAGGAGAAATTTTCAGGTATTAATTCTTCACATTCAGTAGAAAGTGCAGGTTTACATAATTTAGAGATAGTGCTTGTTTAGGGATATTCTTTGTTGTTTTCATTGATTTATATTGTTCAAAATGCTGTTGAAGGCATATTGTTCGAAAGAAGCTATGGCGACTTGTGACTAGTCAACAAAAACAACAACAACGTCAACAACAACAAAAAAGCACCCCAACAAACAAACAAACAAACACCCCAACAAACGCGCCACCAGACACCTTATAAACATACCACGACCGGTCAGACGCAATGGCAAACCTAGCCAGAAGAAGTGTGATTACGCTCTTCATAGAGAGACTTTTACAATACAAACAGGATAAATGGCGACAATACCACATACATGTCTTGACTGGGGATAAATCAACTGGACATCGAGCGTAAGTAAGATATTTTACTATTTTTGTATATTATTTATGCGGCAATTTATTGGCTTAATTCATGCATGCTCACAAATGCTGACGTGATGGAGGCTGCAGATCGGGAATAACATTCATAAACTTCATGTGAAAATGACAAGAATTGGAAAATACAACATACCTGATGGGTGAACGGAAGCATTGATCTTGCGTGAGATTTATTCTCGCGAGCTAGGGGTAGGTCCGGAAGTACTGACCTCACAACGATAAGGTGGGTGGGTCACTGTTCAGATTTATGTTAGGATTTTCTATACCTGATATAAAAAAACAATCCGAAGACTCTCGCTTGTGAGGCTGATTTTTGTCTGCTCTTGTTTGTCTAATATCGGCTCGTCTTATATTTTTGATGTGGTTGTATGTCTGCGTATTTGGGGCTTTAATTTGTTTTATGGCATGTTCGATATTTGCGTGTTTTAAACGATTTTTTCTTCTTCTACATTTTGTATGTTTACTGTTCAAATTGATTGTATATATATGAACAGGGATCTAGATGAACACATAATTTAGTTGTATACTTTATTGTTTTCCTTGACATCCCCTCTTAATTTTTAACACATTTGAAATGTCAAAAGATGTAAACAAAATATAAAACAGCCGCTTCCCGGAAACAAGAGGTTAACCCTCCTATGGTTTCACATTTCAAAACCTTTCAAAATCTGCTTACTGGGCAAAATGGATATACAAAAGTATGAACCTTTCAAAACGCTCTAGAATTTGTTGCTACTGCACTACCACACCTTTCAATACCTTTTGAAAGGAATTGAAAGGTAGAACAATTGGGCTATGGTATACCCTATGATAAAGGTATGGGAAGTCTATCAGAAAACGGCCAGACTTTCCAAAACCTCACACCAGTTTGTTCAGAGAGTTGTTTTACCTTTCAAAATCTTTCATAGGTTTCTTTTGTCAGACAGCTTTCTCACCTTTCAAAACCCTTTAGTCCAGGAAACTTGAAAGGTTTTGAAAGGTCTGACAGCTCTATGGTAACTGCACGGTATATAAGAGGGTGAGGGTAATTACTTGTGAGTTTACCAGCAACAAAATGTTCGATTATTTTATCATTTAAGTGAATGCAACGAAGTGTATTTCTATTTAACTTTCTATATTCTCCCAGAAAATAATTAACGGTGCCCTTCAACAGCAAGCTTGAAATTGTAAAGGAGTCGTCAGTTCAAATCGTTTAAAAGACCATTAAAGTGGTTTGCCCCAGAGAGAATTCAAACTCGTAATTGTCAAAGATGCTGTCTTGATCGGATTAGGTTTATTTATGTATTGCATTTCTTTACTCAGTGGTTTTCATTGGCCCCTGGATACATGATTTAATAGAATTGGGTACAAAAATATACATCATGTTATTAAATGGACAACTAACAATAATACATACAAATACAACATTGACACCAAAATACAAACATAATATTTACAGACGTAACAAGGATATTTACAGAAATCTAAACGCCCATTCAAGTCCGCTTGTTCCATTGTGTCCGACAGTAAATAAAGTGTTCGTGCGTTCGAATTAAAACGATTTTGCCTTTCAAGTTTTGCCGTGTATTAAATTCCAAATTCGGGCATTTAATTAAGTTTTGAGGCATTCAAATTCCTTTAGCAACGTGTTCAATTTAGCACCTCGTCGCTCTTTTTTGTGACGCACAATCATCATTCGATTTGGCAAAACTGATTCGACTGGTGGTTTCTGCCGATTTTTCTTTTAATTTTGTAAAGAGGCAACCAATTTCGCTCATTGAGAATTTATATTAAAGAAAATAGATACACAAACAAATAAACAGATAAACAAATAAATTGTGCTAGGCAATTTTATTAAGGGGTGCAAATACACTGGCAATGCAGCTCAAAAACAGGGAAAAAATCCAATCAAATTTCTTCTCAGCTACCGAAGATATCGAAACAAATTTACTACCGAATTATTAAGAAATATCTTACTTATTTAAAAGTAAATAACGATTGTAGGCATCCAGTAAAATGATTGCGCTAGATATCCTCTGATTGTTAAAAAAAAGAGAATTACAAAAAAAACACTATCGCCGGACGGCGATGGCAAAAACAACAAGAACATCATAAGAACCACTGCCTGACGCCAGTTTAAAACGAACGCCATTTTTCTTGCTTTTCGCAGCATTCATGATCGTAAAACTGTAAACAGATCAGTTAAACGATATTTACTATAAAATACACCCCCCCAAAAAAAACCCAAAAAACACAACAAAACAGTAGTTAGAACTTTAGAGAAAGTTTCTTTAAGTTGTCAAGGATTTGCCCCTTTTGGAGCTGGCCTATAATCATGTCGTTAGTGGCGGGCCGCGCAATCAAATATGTAATACAGTCGCCTTTGGCAAAAACTAGTCACGAATCGGCTCCAAATTCGATGGATGATGGTACCTAGACTAGCGCAGGTATTTTTAACCAATGTTGTGGAAAGGAGCCTTACTAATTTGTCATGACATCGTGTGCCCTGGTCCAAATTTGTTAACGTTTTATTTTGTGCATACAAACAGTTATGCTGGACAATATTACGAAAAGAAAAGAAAAATGCTGCACAGACTGATAGAAAATAACCCAATTGATTGGGCCTCTGCACCTTTTTCAATGGGGCCGTAATTCACTTCTGCCTTACCGCCCTCATTTACATATATTATTATTTTCGGTTGAAAATGTCTATTCAGCATGTGCTTTTCATTGCGATATCGCGCATTCTGTTACCCGTTGCAGAAATATGTTACAGAAATACGGCAGCCAAATTAGCCAATCAGCAGCTTTGTCCAGATTTCTGCACCAAATTTGCATGTCCACATATCAGACGTTTGTTCAAAGATGGCTCCGGTATTAAACCAACGTGCTAAGACTATGACAAGGTGAGACAATGTACCGGTACCATTCAACCCTACACAAAAATGGTCTGGTAATTATTGAAAAAATAATTAAAAAACGTTGTTGCTGGTAAATGCACCGGAAGACGGGCCAAAGTATAAACTTGAATCAAGGCCGATATTCTCCAGCAAGTTGTCACGGAAAGAGCAATTCACGCGTGTTTTAGGCTATATAAAGCTGGTGTCGTACCTTGAAAATTCAGTCACATCTGATCATCAATCGATCTGTTGTTAGTCGTTATTCACGAACAGCCATCCACGATGTTGCCCATCTCTATGTGTCTGGTGGTTCTGCTGGCTTCTGCGTTGGCGAATCCTGGGGTACGTCGTAACCTTCAAATACTCCAAGCACATTACTCAGCTATACCAATCAGCGTACATTTTCTGAATCCGTTTTTGTTGTTCCTCATCACAGGTAAACCTGAAGTTTTCAGAAAAGGAGCTACAGCGATACTTTGGCGTCGAAAGCGAAGAGAAAGGTGCGTAACTTGAACTGTACATCGTACATTTGTTGTTAACAAAATGCTTAAAACATATAACGGAATACCACACGCATGTGTAACTACCATAGAATGATTTTCATGGTTTGAGTTACATATTTTCACAAACAAAGTTATGAGTAATTTCAAAAGAGAGAAAAATTCACCATATGGGATCATTTTGTTCCTATATTCTTTGGATGGGCAAGTGTTGCAATGTGGATGAGCTGTTTTGTGGTCAGTTAATATGGATTTAAAGAGCCAATCATACCTGCATGTATCATGTAGTCATAGTATTATAGGTTTCATTGACAACAAAATTATGTGAAAAAATATTAAGGCATACAATTGTTTGGTCATCTTAGTAGGACACATGACCATAATACATGTGCCTGTGAATTTTCTCTGAAATACAATTCACTGATCATCTGAAACCCAATTGTATTTGGGGCGGGGGTGGCTGAGAGACACCAATGGCAATGTTTCGTGATAACTTTGTAGTTAGATATTCAAGAGTACTACTCCTCCCCGTGTAATTTGACATAAATATGGCCTTTCATTAAATTTCTATACGCAACCGTATGGGCATGGGTGTAACCTAACCCCGACACCCCCCCCCCCCCCTTGATTGTTTTGTTAAAAATAAAGGTTGCCTGAAAGCTTTCTAGTATTTTGTTATAGTTATAGTATTTTGTCAGTTGTGCATTTGTTTCGTTTAAAGCAGCAAACTTTATTAAAATCTAAAGAACGGTGCGTTATTAACTAACGAAACTTTAGCTCTGAGTGTGAATACTGTCAATTCCATGGAAAATAATATTGTAAGATTTAGATTGGAACCAACTACTAATGGAAATGGAACGCATCTTTAGATTTCACAATGAGTTTAGACTCGTTATTATGTTTACACCAAGCTACTGCACAATGTATTCTTTTAATAGTTAAGTCAACTAAATAATTAATAAATTACAGCAATATTAATTTAACTTCTTTGTCCAGCCCCTGAATACGAAATTGTTTATCCGGAGTTTGTGACCATGGAGCAGAAGCGTCACGTTGGTCGCAGTGCCATTGCAACCTCGTACCTTGAAGTCCATATCGACACGTTTGGTGAGACCCTGCGCATGGCACTGGATCACGACGACAGCAACTTCATGCCTGGGTTGGAGGCTGAATATGTCACAGACGAGGGAATCATCAAGGTGCCTGTGCGTACAGACTGTCTGTACACCGGTAAAGTCGTCGGGGAGTCCGACTCGTTGGCATCCGTCTCTGCATGCGCAGGTTTGGTGCGTACAGTATTACTTCCTTTTAAATATTCAGCATTTGCTATTGATGATTGTATAAGCTTCAAGATAAATAAATTAGCTTTGAAATGCCGTTTGTGTTTATACCTTGTTTCCTTTTGTCAATTCAAATGTTTGATTAACCACTAGCACTCAAAATCGAGTATGTAAAACTTTTAGAGAAATAATGCTTCTATAAGAGCCACGCGATACCAGCATTGTACACATGCATGATTGCATAGAGGGCGTGGAACCTATTAAATCTCAAGATCAATTGGACTATTACATTTTTTACCTTTCTGATATCTTTTGAAGTCCAATCGTTCAGGTGTAAGATGTTTTTTGTCTTATGATTAGACCTAACAATTAAACTGGAAAGTGGCACAACATTTTGAGAAAATACCTTTGGTTAATTGCGTATAATTATGGATTGACAAAATCAAATCAGGTTAAATAAAATCATCTGAAAGCCAAATTTGTAGTCTTTCCGAGTGTGAAGCGTTTTGAAAGCAATTTCCATAACTTTATGATTAACAGAATGTGTTCCACTTGCAGTGTCCAAATGTGACCCACTCCCACGAAACCAGACATAAGTGTTTTTTTGTGTTAAAGTGAGATACTGTTATTTCCATTTAGTACACATCGTCAGCTTTCATTTGGTACCAAAACCACCTTTATACCATACATACTTCCAATTTTATGATGATTTTAAGACTGCCTGTACACGCGATTCTATGGGAATAAAAAAATGGAAAAAACAATATCTCACTTTTCAACAAAAACACTTATGTCTGGTTTTGTGGGAGCAGGTCACACATATTATGTCGTATCGCGAGGATTGCATGATTTGTGCATTTAATGTGCTTTCAACACGCAAGGCTTTTTTATGGCTTGGCTCAAATGCAGGCAAAACGCCGAAAATTTATAATTTCAGTTCATCCTACTTTCAATGGTTTAGTATTAGTAAAATAAAGAGTTTGCATGGAAAAGTGAACAGAATTAAACACACACTCTATACGTCTCGTACACGTACAGATGGCCGTTGTGAATCACGCCTCTGGTCCGACGTACATCGAGCCTCTGGATGACGAGCATGCGATCAAGAGAGATATTGGGCGTGGTCTTCCTCACATCGCCTATAGATCCAAGCCTAACCAATACATGGGAGAATGTGGTGTTACAGGTAATACTCAAATAATGTTCTCTTTTCGCAGATCGAAAACGAAAATACGAATTTCGGTAAACCTAAGGCTACTATTCTATAAGGGTTAAATTATAACTATGAATATAGCTGACCTTTTGGAGCTATTTTAGAAAGGTCATCAATTATTGGCAAGTTTTTTTGTTTTACTCTTAATTCAATTATTGAGAAGCATGTTTTTGGTTTCTCTTAATCCAGATTTTTGTGTTTTTTTAAATATCAAATCAAGTTATACTTAAATGGATAAATCGATGACGAGTAAGATTTAACATTTTGTTTGCCTGCACGTATTGTTAAATTTAAGTGATCATGGCTTACACTTTCTGTTTGTCGATTAATTTTTCTTTCAAATCCCGCAGATAATTTGGGACAGTTTGAACCGAATCCCGTACCAAATGAGGAGGAGGGAGATTTTGAATCAAAGGCGACCAAATATCTTGAGCTCGGCCTCATCGGTGACGCCGTGTTGTACGATTTGCGTGGTAGTAACACGGCAAATTGCATCACAGCTCTTTTTAATGCGGTTAGTGTTTTTTCCTATTTAATGTGGTGTATGCACGCCCACAATTGATAAATAATATAAAAGCCAACTTCAATACGCTGTCCAAACAAAACCCGAAAAACTCTACTTGTGTCACTTTATTGTCGTAGAGATTTCCACTGTTGAAATTTGAAATTTACGTTGGGAGATAAGGCATTTTGCAGTCGGGCGACATTTCCCAATTAAGAGCGCTGCACTTGATAACCGGTAACTTTTGGGGCGTGTTTTTGTGGTGTGGGCGGAGATCTGCACCCCATGAGTGCCTTTTTCTAGTTTATAGTTGCATTAATGGTAGTTGCATTTCATAATTATTTGTCAAACAGGTAAAAAATGTCCTACAGCTGAGTTCACTGGCCGGCACTGCTCTGGTTCCTAAAGTGACGCATATCAAGATCTTTACGTCGAGCGAGGTACGTGTATTGTAACATGATACGATTGCTGACATCAGGAGGAAGGTAATAATTATTGACGATATTAAATGTATATATTTTTTTACACAGATCATCAAATCATACTCTAAACAGTGGCATGGTTGTTAAAAATGCAACCGCAAAAAAATAGTGTTTGATGGCAATGTTTGTCTCAACCTATCTCATTCCAAACAGGTCTTTAAAGGTCTAGTCTCTTTTCTAAACAGATTGATGACCAATACAATTTTGAACGTCATTTTTGGCACTACATTATTCACATCGACTTTCTATTGATTAAACAGGGTGGTCTGGATACATGTCCAGATTCCGATCAGTCTCTGGATAAAGCAAGTGATTGGGCGGCGGCCAATAACCCGTCTGGTGATAGTCGTTGGGACAATGCAGCAGTTTTGACAGGGTATTTAAGTTATAGACCTTTTCACCCGAAAATAATTTATGTAAAGAGGGCCGTGAGGCGGAATTGAATTAAGGCCGCATTGGTCAAACTATTCGAGTCATTTTATATAAACCTGTCCCGGACTTCTCGCTTTTTTCTTGATAGGTGCATCTAATTAGTTATAAGAAATGTTATAATATCCAGCATAACCTTTTTAATGCACAACATAAAAACGTTTAAAACATTCTTCGTCCCGTGCGCACGATGTCAAGGCAAGTTAACAAAACTCCTTTACGCAACAGTAGCCACAATACATGCACAAGTCTGGGTACCAACATCATCCATCACATTTTGAACCAATTCCCGACAGGCTATGTGCGCCAAACAACCACAGACGGCCTGGCGTATCGGCTGATGTAGTGCATGTCCGATTGTGCGGTCGATGTGCCATCCGTACTGCTAATTAGTATGGGGTGATAATCGGGATCAAAACCAAACATTTGGAATATGATTACGTCCACTTCAGGGGTGATGCATTGGGTCATTTGGGAAATACTTTACACAGGAAGTGGGTATCTAGCATGAACATTACCACTCGCCCCGGCAAAAAAACGAAATCTGTATTGTATTAAAGTGCTAAATATTAATGACTTAAAAGGGCAAAAAAGTCGGCGTGTAATACGGATTTTGTATATTACGGATTTCCGGTTTTTTTGCCGGGGTTATTTTCATGATAGATATCCACTTAGATAGATATGCATAAAAATGACTCAATGCTTCACCACTGAAGGGACCCTGTTTGGTTTTCATCCCGATTATCACCCCAATACTATGCTGATGTTGTGAAAAACCGACCCGACCCGAAACCGACTTCGGGTCGGGTCGGGTGGGTTTGGTTTTCCCCTGAATTTTGTCGGGCTGGGTCAGGTCGGTTTAGGGAGTTTATAATTTAATGTTTTTGGTCGGTTTGGCCGAGTCAACCCACTCAGACCGCTTATCGAGATGACTTCGCTTGACAGAATCACACAGATATTTTGTTTCAATCGTGCGGAAAGCAGCACTGCTTATTTTACTTGATATTGTTCACGGGACGAAAGCTTTGTTTTAAGTTTTTATTTTGTGCATAAAACAACTTAATTAGACTATGCTGGATATAGTTTTATTTTAATATGACGATTCTAGAGGCTTTTTTAAAGAAAAAAAAGCGAGAAATCCTGGACAAATTGAGAGAAACATACCCGAAAGATTTCCAATAGCCCCCTTTACAACTTCTGTCTCACGGCCCTCATTTGCATACAGTATCATTAAATGGGGAGAAGAGGTCCGTTGTTGACTGTTTGTTTTTTTCGCTTGAATAACAAGTTTATTATAATGAGCCAATTGAGCAAACTACAAAATTATGTAACGAAAAAACAATAATGCATAGCCTAGGTATTGTAATTTGATGTACATGTTTCTGACTTAATTTTGTTGAATCTCTTTATACGTAACAGTTATGACTCAAAGAGTACCAATTATTAACCGTTCTTCAACCGACAACTATAATTCATTTTTTGTTTGGTAGGTGGTCGATGAATTCTGGATCTACACTTGGCATTGCATGGAGTAACAGTGGAGCCATATTGTGTGCTGGCGATTTTTATTCAACGTCCTTGACTACATTTCGTGATCTGAGAACCACCAACGTACTCGCTCACGAAATCGGACACAAGTAAGTACAAATTATGCAAAGTATATACACACAGATAATTAGGTCCTGTCATTTCCGACTTTTGTTTCATCCATAAACTCTAAGCCTAGAGCATTTGTTAGCTTAACCATATCAATGGGTGACCCGTAGAAATATGAGGGGCGGGGGGGGGGGGGGGGGGGGGGGGGGGGGGGGGGGGCTTGCTCTTATAGAAACATGCCTAATTTCCAAACCTACTGCAAATTGAATGACCACTTAAACCAAATGACAAAACTTCAACATAGGAGGAGTAAACATAAATATGTCTGATGTGAACACAAATTTGAACGTTTAAAATCAAATAACGAACAACGAGAACGACAACAGAAAGCTAATTTGTTTAAAATTAGCTCTCGACTTTTGTAGTGTGATCGTACCGTGATAATTCGTAGGAGGGTGCAATTGGGACAATTTCCTCCCGATTCACCCCGATTAAAACTGCTACGACTAAGCGCAAAAGTCGTGAAAGTGTCACCTCTCTATTTAATAAAATATTGTTTTAATTATATTATTCGTATATATTTTTTTAAAGTTTAAGCTTTCAGCACGACAGTGGCAGCACCAACATCATGCAACCATCGTTCTCTTCCTCTGACGCCAAAAAAGATCCAGGCTGGTCATCTACCAGTAAGAACTCCTACAACGCAAATATCGGGTACGTACACTTCCTGTCGTGCACGCTTTCAATTCAGAAACGATTTCATTCAAATAGGTTCTTGCAAATGAGCCTTAAACGATAAGCACACGGTGAGCTTAACACAACTTTCGTGTTTACGCTTCCTCGTGCCTCTAAATCGGGGAAGTTTGCACATGCATAGTACGTGAGAGTAAATGAACACTTTCGAGTCACTCGTAATCAACGAGTGATGCTCATAAGTAAAGACCACTGATATCTATACCGACTGGGGAGCGGGTTCAGTATAACAATACCATGTGGCCGCTAAAATTGTTCCAAATCGCGATGCCTGCCCATTTGTTTGCAGTACACACAATGTTTACTAAAATTCGGTAAACAAACATAAAAATACCAACAAACGATCAGATGTTTCTATTCAAAAGTCAAGCATAAAAAAAACTAAAAAAAACAAAATTATGACAATCGTTTTGCAATCAAATTTTTGAAAACATGTTGAACACATTGTTTTTCGGCTCGGAATCCTCCAATAAAATCACGCGGTGATCAGCCTCGTTCAGTAAACGAACAGCCTCGTTCACATACTTATTACCTTAATACATGTATCTTCGCACTGGCACAAACCTGCAGATTGTATCTGCCCACTGTTTCCATCATTATTGTTTTTACACTTAACATTGATTAGGCCTATACTAACAAGATGTGTAGTTTAGTTTTACAGTTTAGCAACATTCGTACTTTGAATCTACACCCTCGAAAGCTTCCATGTGCCAACATTCATGAAATAGAAACATTTTTAGCGATCATCCCATAGTATAAACATAGATCAGTTGTAAATACGCAGCCACATGCAAGTTTTCCTTTTTTTAGGAACTTTAAAAATATATTAATTTGGGAAATTGTATTATTATAATTTTTTGAGGTGTTTGATGAAAAATCATTTTATTTTCATTTAATTAAAACAGTTGTTCAGAATGTAGGTGTAATTTTTCCAGAGACTTTTGACAAGATGTTTTTGTTTTAAATTTCAGGTCCGCAAGCTGCTACAATGACGCTTAATTCGAAGAAAAGAATTGGAAAGCATTTGCTTCACCATCAGATACGCGGACAGGTTTTACATACAGTAATAACTATAGGCTTTTTCACACGAAAAACTTACAAAATATCCGAAAGAAACAAAACAAATCTACGAATTTATTCAGACAAATATAAAGATTCATTCTTCTTAAATTACATTATTCGAAACATCACATGTTGTGTTGTCTGTCTAGAAGAAATAACCAGCTACTATTTTCAAATCTACTATTAACAAAATTGTAAAGGTCACTGATTTATTTATACCGTAGATCCTAATAATTCTTTTTTTTAACGATGGGCAATAACTAAATATTTGTACAGTTTGATTTTATTTTATGGTGAAGGAAAATTAAACAAATTTGCAAAGATAATACAATGTGTTTAGTGTGTTTCTTGTGTTTTTTTATTAAACGGGAAACGGTATTTTTTTTATAACGATTTAGAATAAGTGTGGGAAACACTGTAGATTGGGTAGAGCATAAAATGTGACCAAATCCTACGAAATAAGTCTCAAGGACAAGTTTTCAGTTATTTGTTTTTCACATGCAGTAGAAAGCACAACATTTGCTCTTCAATTTAGTATATCACCGAGGTTGGCACCTTATAGTATGTTGTTTGGGTGAAAGAGTTGACCGTTCATTGATTTTTATGGATAATGTTAAAATACTTCTTACTCAAAAGTAGCTGTGGCAGCATCTTGCGCGGCTCATTTTGTTGGATTGGATCACATGAAGATAGTTTGGATAACCGCGTTTCTGATTTAGCACTTGGAGGGTCTTTTAAAAAGAAAGAAAAAACACGAAGGAAGGTCTTGGAAAAAATACTGACAAGTAGAGGTTGGGTCATCAAGGAGTGGTTTGTTAAGATCGGAGCAACTTTAAATTGTGCACAGGCAATCGTTGTAATAAGCACCTCTATTGGGGGAGGTAATGTTGACAATAATTAAGATATGATCCGAGCACAACTGACAATGCGTCGAGTAAAGTTCACGTACAGCCAGACCAAGAAAATACCAAACATGTAAATCATGGCTTGGCTTCCTACAATGGCTTCCAAAAGGCAAAACAAAGTTACACACAGGGGCGTAGTGACTAAGGAAGTGCGTGAGAAGGAGAAGGGGAGGGGGGAGGGGGGGGGGGGGGGGGGCGTCACACCCCGAAGATTTTGTCCGGCGGCATTTGAAGGGTAAACAAATCAGTATTTTGAAGACAGATTTTAAGACTTTTTTACCCTCTCTGGTACAAACAAGTGGTAATCTCTACAGGCTTCGTGCTAACTCAGCTTGACCGACGTCAACTTAAGTAGCTTTAACCAACCATTTTTATTCTTAAGTTACAAATACTGGTTCAGGTCACTTATAAGAGTTATTTGTGACAGTTATTTTAGACCTGGAGCTAGTTTGAGTTTCATTTACATTTTGAGCACAAAAGGTCTGATAGTACCCGGCAATCGAGTGTCCATCGCGAGGTAGTTCAGAAATGGCCATTCTTAAGTTGCACTAGGTCGAATGGGGGTCAGGGGTCCAAGGTCAAATGTCAAACAAATTCAATTTAATTAACATGTCGCGCACAAGTGCCGTTTTTGGATTAAAGTGTTGAGATTGAACCCCTGATACCAAAAATGCTACTTCAGAATGCAAAAAGGTCGGATAAAGTTACTTAAGAATGACACTAATTAAGTGACCTAAACTAGTATTTGTAACTGTTCGGCTGCCATGATGGCACCATGATACACCCGAAAATTGTTCGCCGTTTGCGGACGTGTAAGAAACAACATTTGTGCAATGGTGCCGTGTGCAATTTATGGGAAACACACAGCGTGTATATCGCACACTACTGAAAACGACTCAGCGCGCATGCGGAGGCGAGTAGCTATTTAAGCTATGCTTAGAATGTCCTGGGAATTTTAAGGGCTCACGTGACCCGTGAGTCAAGACCGAGCTGTGAAATAAATCTCGTGATAATTAAGGGCGCCCTCAATAAGCCCGTTTTCGGAGTATTGATGATTGATGAACTGCATAGACGGACGGCGCGCCGGAACAAATGAACAACTTGGACTAATTGGAGCAAGACTAATCTTCGATAGGATGAGTGGTGAAGACCTTGCTCTTCAGATATCCCACAAGACGATTTACCCGTGTTCAGGTCTGGTGATCTCGGCAGCCACTCGATGGGATGATGCAGGGCAATAACTCTGCCATGGCAGTTCCCTGAGCCTATCTCTAACGAAGACTCTGATCGGCGTAGACTCTGATCTGATCTTCCACCCACCATAGCCTTCCGAAACTTCCATCCACTTATTTTGAGCAATTGGGTTTCTCGTACATTGCCACTTCAGATTGTCTGCAATCGGTCATGCGTGATTCATTAATCACGTTTATGTTGTCATATGAACGAAGAGAGAATGAGCTTTCTAATGATATGTACATTTTTGGAAACATAATTTTGAATTATTGAGTAATTTACCCGAAAAATTGTGTTTTCTTTTTTCAGAGTCACCCTGTATAGCGCTTTTAACAAGATCAAAGCGCTTGTAGGAGGTGTATGACCCGCACACGGATTTGTCAAATCGATGAAAAGACGAGTGCATCTATCAGATTCAGTTACACATGTTTGTACCCTCACGTCTGCATTAACCATCTTCCCGTTGACAGATGCTTTCAAGTCTATGCCCACCGTGCTTGACAAATTCACCGTGAATGCGAAATGGAACCACACGTCCAGTGGTATCTTACTTCTGTCATAATTCCTTCTGGTAACCCCCCCCCCCCCCCCCCCACAGTTTTCGCCATGATCCAGAATTGTTGACCGTTCTTTTTATACAAAAAGCTATTCCCCTGGCTTGAAAAATATATCCCCCAGAAGTCAAGTAAAACTAGTTTTTGTTTTGTCAACAGCCGCAGATTGTTCCGCTGTGTCGATTTTCAACCAAATGGACAAGGTCACACTTTGAGATTCACACAGGTCGGGGTCTGAGACACAAGTCCCTGCAAAGTCTCCGAGATCTAAGTAGGACCATACCGTTGTGTGCACTGCGCAGGGTTGTCCCACTAGCTCCGGATCGGGAACTATTTTGAGAAGTTCCCACCACTTGATACGCCTCGTTATCCACCACTGGTTTATTTTCGCATGGTGTGTCGTCCCTCGTTTGACTGAATGATTCGTTCAGGATTAGTTGCAAGTCCGAAGATGAAATATAAATAAACAATCATAAATACCTAAGACAGTTTAATCATTCCAGTTTGTCAAGAGCCCGTCACGTGGCCGGTTATAAGCTGATGCTAAAGACCAGCTGGCTGGTTTGAAACATTTGTCCAATGTCACATGAATTTTGGATGCAGGTGAAGTCTGGTCGCATTGGTTTAAATGCGCAATACTACAAACGAGTTCATATTTCATAGCCCTTAATTTACACTGTACCCGCAACTTACGTTCTGTCGGCGAAACATAATTGAACAAGAGTCATTTTGACCGTGAACAAGACAAGTGTCATGCTGACGTTGTAAAAGTGTTATTTCGACCGGGAAAGGTATTACTAGTATTAGGACAACAATAATCCGGATTCCAGATTAAATTTGATCTATATTGTTTTTCTTTATTATAATATATTTTGTATTTTTATGAAAGCTGTTTATCCAGATTTTGTCAATAACATCATTACAATGATCGTTATTTGTTAACTATATGCAATTTTGATTTTAACATTTGAAATAGCATCAACTTGCTCGTAAGTTGTGTTCATGGAAGGTGTATTTAGCCAAACGAAGGATGGCACATCAACTCCAATCATGTTCTTTAACATGCTGTCGCCGAACTTCGAAATGAATAAGATGTCTTCGGCGTCTGTTGCCGTTGCAAGGAAGCCGCTTCGACCGTGATAGTTGAGACGCTGGCGGAACGCCTGTGCTTCCGTGTACGATAACTGATCTGGGTTAAGCATGTAGTACTTGTCTCTGTTCCCCGTCCAATTTTGATTGGAAATTGCATGGTGAACATGCTGCTTGAGTAGAATCAACCAAATCCGCGGTAAACGCGACCGCCAAAATTAGCCACAGCGCGCGCCATGTTCAGCGCTCAAGCGATTTGGGTTATATCAGTGAGCGCACTGGAAGCAAGATTCCATGTTTATGAAGTAAAATTTGTAGATTGGTCAGTCAAATGACAAATTTGAAATAATTAGTTACGATCGGTGACAATAGTCTTAATGGGTTTATCACGGTTGTTAGAGCCAGCGAAATAACACGCCCGCTCATCCTCGTTTCTGGTTTCGAATTGATTTATTACTGTCCAAATTCCCGCTTCCACCGTTATATAATCATGGAATTTAAATAACAAAGGGAACATAGTTGGCACCGGGTTTCTATACAGTAGTCTTCTTCAGAGGGAAACTTAGAATAACAAAAGGAAGTGAGTAACACTAACATCTGTCCTTATTATATACAGTAGCTTGCAGATGACCGTAACATTACCCCCCTCCCCCCTCTAGTTCTCATTGGCTAAACATTCAGCCAAACAGTGAATGAGAACTAAATTTTGTTTACAGGTCAGTCACAAGAACCAACTCCACTTTGTCGACATCAAACTCCAATTCTACCATAACTGGGTTCACATCCATATATCACAAATACTGATATGATTTATCAGCATACATGAAATAGAACAGAGTTGATAACTTATATCACATATTGGTCAACACAAATTGTCAATAAGCAATATTCAAAAATAGGTAACACCTTTCACTTCTACATACATATACGACCCCACTTATAAGAGTACTTGTACATACTTGAAACCATTAATTGACAAGTCTGCTCACAAAATCACAGTTGGCACTGGCTTTTCCGCTACGGTGCTCCACCGTAAACTGGTATTGCTGAAGCAGCATAGACCAACGCATAAGTCTGCAGTTTTGGTTTTTCATTGTCTGCAGCCATTGTCGACCATAAACATAGTATTTGAACTGCTCTATGCCAAAAACAATCGAGAAGAGTTCGCGTTCGATAGTAGACCATCTTTGCTGGGTCTCAGTGAGTTTCTTTGAGCGGAATGCAATAGGATGTTCCTTGTCACCATACTTCTGGGAAAGAACTTCCCTCACAGCTTTAGATTATGCATCTGTCTGGATGTAGAATGGTAACGAGTGGTTAGCAATACGCAGAACAGGAGCTCTCGTCAAAGCCAACTTCCGGGTGTTGAATGCACTCTCACACTCTGGAGTCCAAATGACTTTGACTGGTTTGGTCTTTTTCAGCAAGTCTGTAAGCGGGGCTGCCTTCATAGATAGATGTTCGATATGGTCTTTGTAATAATTCAGCATGCCGAGGAACCTCCTCACTTGTGTCTTTGTCTGCGGTTTGGAAAATTGTTGGATAACATCAACTTTTTCTGTGATAGGGCTAACTTCACCCTCACCCACTATTTTGCCGAAACGAAATGGGATGTAATCGTCCCAGTCCTGGGCATCTTTGTCAGCACCTAAGCGACGAAGCATGGATTTCAATGTGCCATTGAAGCGTTCAACGATTGCATTGGTCTGCGGATGATACACTGAGGCTATCACGTGCTTGACGTCGAGTAGCTCATACAACTGTGTCATCACTTCACTCGTGAAATTGGTTCCCTGGTCGGTCAGTATTTCGTGAGGAATGCCAACCTTGCAAAAATACTCCACCATGGCTTTGGAAACCGTTGTCGCTCTCATGTCAGGAATCGGGATTGCTTCAGGAAAGCGAGTACAGTGGTCGACAATGACAAGGACGAACCGATTGCGTCTGTGACTCAAGCAAAGTGGTCCAACGATGTCTGCGCCAACTCTGTAAAACGGTTCACCGATGAACGGCGTCTTAACCAACTTAGCACGATCAGCTGTGAAGTTGCGAGCTGATTTCTGACAGTTTGCACAAGTCCGACACCATCGCTTTATGTCTTTAACAACGTTCGGCCAGTAGTAGTGTCTCAGAATTTTGGCGTTGGTTTTTGCAATACCAAGGTGTCCCGCGAGGGGCACCTCATGAGAAAGTTTCAAGATTGTCTCCCTGTACTTCACCGGTATAATGATTTGATGTTGTACCAACTCAGGCCTTCCATCAGGTTGCCACTTCCTATACAGCAGCTAATTTTTTTACATAGAAACAATACGTTTTCTCAGCGATGTCCGTGTAGGGGATGGCATTGGTCCATGCAGCAGCGAGAGATGTTTCTAGCTTCTGTTCAACCCTCAATTTGTCAGGGTCAAGTTCAAACACGTCATCATGTTTTCTCAACTGTTCTTCACAATTTCCGTTCGGCAACTGGGTCGGATACCACACCGGTGCTTGTGGATTCAACATACTCGACGAGTCTGGATCTGGCTGTGATACACCTTGTTGTCCATTTGTTATGGAAATGAGAGGTGCAGCTTTATAGGACAAAGATTACGTTTCTCTTCCTCTGCATGTCTCTGAGCATCCTCCTGCGTACGAGTCTGGGCTCTGCCCAGCCAGCAAGCCCAAGTGGGCCCCATGTGGGTTGTGGTTGAGTTAGTCTTGCATACGCACTGTGGACCTCCGAACAATATAGGTCCACACGATGCGTGAAGAGGTTACGGTGTGTGGACTTGCACACGTCCACAATCCGTTTTTCAGTTTCCGAAAAAGAGCGCTAGAGGAAAAACGGGTTAGGGTTATATATAGAAAAGATAGAAGGGACAGCTGAGAGGCCCATAATCCAAATTTGAGGGTACATTTGTTTTGGGGAAGCGAGAAAAATGAGTATTTAGTCAAAGTTTGTTAACTACACGAAGACAAAGGAATGTCCACAGTGCGTATGTAAGGTGGGCTTGGGCTTGAAATGGGCTGCCCACATGGGTCCTGTGTGGGGCGACGGTGGGTTTTCAGTGGGCGTGGGCATCAAATGGGCACGATGTATGGGTCCAGTGTGGGGATTTGGTAGGCTAAGTGGGCCGTTTATAAACTGGGTTTTGATAGGGCTGGCCCAAGTGGGCCCTGTGTGGGATATAGGTGGGCCCGGTGGGATGTATTGTTAGTGGGTTTTGAGAGGGCTGTCCCATGTGGGCCCTGTGGGGGGTATAGGTGGGCCCGGTGGGCTGTATTGTATGTGGGCTTTGGAGGGCTGGCCCAAGTGGGTCCTGTATGGGATATAGGTGGGCCCGGTGGGCTGTATTGTACATGGGCTTTGGGAGGGCTGTCCCAAATGGGCTCTGGGTGGGATATAGGTGGGCCCGATGGGCTGTATTGTACGTGGGCTTTGGAAGGGCTGGCCCAAGTGGGCCCTGTGTGGGATATAGGTGGGCCTGGTGGGCTGTATTGTAAGTGGGCTTTGGGAGGGCTGGCCTAAGTGGGTCCTGTATGGGATATAGGTGGGCCCGGTGGGCTGTTGTACATGGGCTTTGGGAGGGCTGGCCCAAGTGGGCCCTGTGTGGGATATAGTTGAGCCCGGTGGGCTGTTGTAAGTGGGCTTTGAAAGGGCTGGCCCAAGTGGGACCTCTGTGGGATATAGGTGGGCCCGGTGGGCTGTATTGTAAATGGGTTTCAAGAGGGCTGGCCAACAAGTGGGCTATGTGTGGTATATAGGTGGGCGAGGTGGGCTGTACAACACTGTTATGGCCAATGGCGGTTTGCCTAAAGGTCACATTCTTGCCCTCTGATTTAACCCTTAATAATAAGGTACCACTTTTGTGGCAGTAACCTCGCATACCACAAAAAAACCGTTACTGCTGTGTGACTCGACTGTGAGCCACATTTGAATTTTGGAGACGGATCGAGCAGGTACATCGCACATCGTTTTACATGAAAACAACTGGTTATTCGTGGATATAAATGCAGTTTGCCTGTCAACATACAACTAAAGTTTATTCCTGTAACGCAAGCCTTTGCTGAATGACTGTAGCTTTCTTTGAAAGGAATTTTAAGTTACGTGCAGAGAAACATTCTGTTTAACTGGTAAGTTCATTGTTATTCAAATCTTATGCCCAATTTTCCACTTGTAACGTTTTACGACACGGTTTAGATTACTTCAAATTTTACACTGCTGTATGGCTTTTTGTGAGTGTTGATCTGTGAGTCAACCTATTCATTAATTCTATTTCCATGCAACAAACGGCTATATTTTGGCATCCTTTGGCCAATTTCAAATTCGCTCGGGCGTAACAAATAATTGTAAATGGGAATAAAGAAGAGACAACCATCTTTGTGGATTGCAACTCCGGTCAGCAATTTTGAACCTAATCATGCTGACTGTTTTTATTTTAAAGTTTTTGTTGGCCTACATTTGGGACATTTCGTGACTGAAAACATTGAAAGCTAAAATGCTGGATGAGTCTTCAAAATGCATACGTCTTTCAGACCGTATTTTCTTTTTCTTGGTTGTGTTTATTTGTTTATTTCTGTTATGTTTTAGGAGCCACCAAGAAGAACAGTCAAACCGATACTGAGGAATCGAAGCGCACAGGCTGGCTAGCGACAAGGTTGGACCATGGACGTGACAGAGATGAGACAGCGGATCAGCGAGCACACTTGAAGACGAAGTAATCAAGAAACAAGCTGCCGCAATTAAGTTAGTCACTGAGCAAAACAAATAAGGAAATAATTGTTAAACTGTTTCGGTTACATGTTTAGGAAGTATACTTGTTGATAGTTTTAATCAGGTTAATATCTACAGTGGTAAAATAAAGACTATTTCATTCATCGTGCATTTGTAAATTTTGGCAAACCACATTTCATGGCGTTTTAACCTGCCTGTCAAATTATATTTCCCAGGTACTTAACGATTATTTCATCCGAGTTATTTCAAAGACGAGTGGCTTGGCCGTGATGCAATAGACTTAAATCCAGATGTAGTATATTTAGTATTTTTACCAATTTACCAATCACAAAGATTCCCACAGCTAATTGTGCTACACTATAATATAAAGCTCTGTACACATGGACATAATGTTTAGTCGGACTCATCTATAGTTTAGATATTTTTTTCAGAGAAATAAAAAAGGTGTTTATTAGGTCCTGTTTGGGGAAACAGTATATCCTAGAAATATCCATCAAAGAAACCATTCTATGATCTTAATCTGCATAGCTTGGATTAACTAAACCGTCTTTTGTAAAAGAGACATATTGTTAGTAAACCCAGTTCTCTTATGGCCGTGCATTTGACTCACAAATCATGTTTTAAAATAATCTAAATTATTAATAAGTTCCAAATAATTATTACCATTGCGAATTCTGGTTATTAAAGTACGTTTTGACAAGACACACGTACTGTTTGTCACTGGTTTTGCATGCTTTCTTCTATTAGTTCACATGACCTGAATTTGCTATACTGTATATCCGGTCCGGAATATCCCACAATAAACCGATTTCATAGTGTGGGTGCTCCTAATTTAATATAATTGAAATGAATCGAATTAAATTGAATAATGATCGAGCCCATGCTAACTTGTGTACAACAGATGCAAGGCCAAGATGGAACTATACGACTGCTGGGCTGCCCATTAATGTGACCCACCTTATACGTACATTTTGCCAACTTATAACCCGGTTAAAGCACAGAATGAGCCCACACAGGACCCACATAGGACCCGCATAAATTTATGTGGGCTTGTCCATTTGGGGCCCAACTGGCGCCTGCGGACAAATCTCTGTGGGCCCCAACTGGGCAGCTCACATGGGACCTATAATGGAGCCCAATTGGGCCCCATGTGGGGCCCACTTATACCCCGGTTAAAGCTCAGAAGGGACCCACACAGGACCCACATGGGACCCACACGGGGCCCACATGAATTTATGTGGGCTTGCCCATTTGGGGCCCAAGTGGCGCCGGCGGACAAATCTCTGTGGGCCCCAACTGGGCAGCCCACATGGGACCCATGAGGGAGCCCATTTGGGCCCCATGTGGGGCCCACTAGGGAATGTTGACTGGGTGGTTTGGACAGATGCGCATAAATGTTCCAAGTTGTTTCCCAACAGGACATCATATGGGCAGTCCATTACTAACACATTTGATTCAACTTGATGGCCATTCAGTTCTATCAGCACTCTAGCTACAGGAATCTCTTCCACAACACCATTGGCAAATCTAACGGTTTCAACGTCTCCAAGCAAATGTTCATCTCGAATGCATCTGGGATTGACGACTGTCGCTGTCGCACCGGTGTCTCTATACAGTGTAGCAGGCTTGCCATCAACAGTACCCTGGTACATGTACTTGCGGAGATACAGCGAAGCACCATGCAACATCCACAAAGTTGATCCCCTTCTTCGGGCATTATCTAGCCAAATGTTGTTCGCTGCCGCATTTATAGCATCGTCGTTTCTGTGTTAGAAAAGATGAATTCGGTGTCGACTTTGATTCGGTGATTGGTTTGCCATAGGTTGAGTTAGTGACGACTGATTGTTTGGGTTGGTTGAGCCTCGGTTTGCTTTCTACACGGAGGCAGTCGTGTGCACGACCAAATCTGTCCCCAGCTTGAGTCATTTCTTTGAGGTTGTCAAATTCCCTCTCCTTAATCCAGATCGCGAAGGAATTGTTCTTCAACAATGAGTTCCTCAAGTTTTTCCCGGGTTGTCACGCCACGTGATTTGAACCACCGCTTACTCTCCAATTCCATGCGCAAGACCCACTCGGTGTAAGACTCGGTATCTGCCTTACGTGATGATCGAAACTTTCTGCGGTACTCTTCAGGGGTAAGATTGTATCTGTCAAGAACAGCAATTTTAATTGTGTCATAACTTTTTGTTTCTTCAACCTTCAATCTCATTAAGGCTTTTTTTGCCTTGCCAGTGGACAATGTGTGAATATAAACAGGCCAGTCTTTTTGGGGAATGGACTGAGTTACTGCCCACCTTTCAAACTGTTCTAAATAAACTTCAATTCTTTCACCATCCTTAAGCGGTTGCATTTTGGTCAGCAAAGATTGCATTAGTTTTTTCTTTTCACTTTCAAGTTTACTAACTAATGTCTCTTCATGCTGCTTCTGTTTTTGCCTCAGGATTTCCTTGGGTCTTTTGTTCCAGTTGCAATCTCAATTTGTCTACCTCCAACCTTTCTCTATCTAATTCTAACCGTTTCTCTTCAAGTTGTCTATGTTTTTCATTTTCTTCTCTTTCTTGAGATTTTTGCTCTGTCATAAACTCATCATCAGCTTTGACTGTTCTAAACTCCCGAAAGGTTTTAGGTGTGTCGGGGTCTTGTGAATTGTACCCCCATCATCAGAATCTGAACCGGTCCCCAGCTTCTTACTGTCAATTTCATTTGCATACAAATCTATAATCATCTCATCTTTACTTTTCCCCAAAGAATCCATACATCTGGTACTTAATTCATCTTTCAATTCAACAACTGTCATCTTGTGAAAGGGTGTATGGTCTGCAGCTGCCAATTTGACTAAACCTCAACTTAGTTCAATGTAAACTACTACTAGTGGTACACTAATTAAACTTGATGACTTGACCCGAGTCAGAATTGAATAATCGGATAATCTAAACAAATATAAACACACTGGTGTATTAATTAAATATTTTAAATATTTACACTAGGACTCAGTTCAAACTTAAATACTGTTCTTGGCAAAGTTCAATCCAGCCTCAAGTTATTCCTCCACTCCAGTTCAGTCATTGGTGAGTTAAGCTGTGTGTGCATGGAGGAAGGAAAACAGACCTCCATGGTGTATGCAACAGTCTAACGTTACACAAAGCTTTGCAAATTAGTTTTATCACGAACTCGGATCGGGAATACGACTCTTCTCCAATCATAAAACAGAAAACTCGCAGTTTATAAGCTCAGAAAGTCCTGCAATTGTCCGGAGAATCACTGCTAGATAAATTCAGCAACGCAAATGGTGTACAATCATGACAATCTGGGCGAGAAGCACGACATGAATGCGTACGACGCGTGTCGTAGAATGATTGTCATGTTCGGCGTGTAGTTCTCGTGCAGGGGAAGCAGTCTATTCACACATTGTACGTAAGACCGCATAGGGGAAGATGGACTCCACACCCGTCACAGTAGTAGAGTCGCCACCAGTCCATCCACACAACTTGCACAGTACATCCAGCTTCGCATGGGTTTCGCGTGCAGGCTTGGGCTTGGTGCTTCCTGAATCGTCTGTGTTGGGCCGGCCGGCCATATACTCAACGGGCGCTTCGCTTCACTGACCCAGAGCGTACGGTGTTTGGACTCTTCTGTGCGGTAGTAGTTTTCTTGGGCGTTTTCCGTCTTCGTAGTGTCTCCGAACTCTGGGTTACGATCCTGGGTAGTAATACATGTAGTAGAACCCGATTACACAGCATGCCTGCATACGTTGGCCCCTCAGTCACATCACCGCTGGATGTCCGACGGTAGCCAACAAAGTTTGTCCACGGTGAACTCAATTCACGCACCAGCAACACATTGTTGCGTGCGGCGGACAGTCCGCCGCCGGTCCACAAAATCAGAATCCCGAGGTACCGTTGATCGAAAAATTCCGGTTGATAGTTCAGTTCATTGATTATTGACTCCGTTTAAATAAGGAGGGTAAAGAAAGTTGACTATATCGACTTCATCCTGCCGACTACCCCAATTATCACGGTTGTAAAGGCCCAGTCACACCGGATCGTACGATTTCTGGATCGTGCGATTGGTGCGATTTGGCAGAGATACGACCAATCGCCGATGTTTGCGACGATCTCCGCATAGCGGTCGTATGCTGTGATTGCTCTTAGGACTGGTATGTACGATTGGTGGCACGCTTGGTCGTGCGATCACAAGCAATTGGAGAAGATTGAGCGCAAAATCAGTCGTAGGTAATCGTGCGACTAGTCCCAGGCACCCACGATTGATCGTCCGAGCAATCGTGTATACCTGCGACCACTCGCACGATCAGTCGTGTATACCTACAACCAGTTGCACGACTAATCGTGCGACTGTGGGACCCGCAACCATCCACGAATGGTGGTGCGAGCAAGCACGACTGGTGGTACGACCATGTAAGACCTGTCTGCAACCTCTTACGATTTGGAATCGCAGGTCGGAAGTTTTGAACATGACCATCGACCTTGCTGCGACTGATTTTGCTGTTGCGATGACCCACGACCTCTGCGACCAGTCGCACGCTCTTTGTACGATTTGCCCAGGATTGCAAAAATTTTCGGTCGCAGCTAGGTCGTAACCTGGTCGCAAGCCCGGTGTGACTGGGCCTTTAGAGCCAGCGAAATAACACGTCCGCTCATCCTCGTTTCTGGTTTCGAATCGATTTATTACTGGCCAAATTCCCGCTACCACTGTTATATAATCATGGAATTTAAATAACAGTAGTCTTCTTCGGAGGGAAACTTAGAATAACAAAAGGAAGTGAATAACACTAACATCTGTCCTTATTATATACAGTAGCTTGTAGATGACCGTAACAGGGTTCATAATAAACCTATTGTGCGATAGGCAAAAAAATCCGACATTCACGTGTGCAGCTCAGAGGCACATGTACGTATGATGTCTCTTAACATTGTGATTTGTATGCAACCACGCGCGCCAGCCAATCAGAGCCGGCCAGCGACGCCATTTCGATTAGAACAAAATTTGAACTACGCTGTTGATTGGACAATTTTGCTGCCGTGTTTTTGTAAGAGGTTGGTAGTTTTTGTTCATACAAGGGACCCAATCATGAGTTATCTCGACAAAGTGAGCGTGGGCGTTTGCATAACCATCACCTGCCCAAGTACCACATAACAACCGAGGGTCGAAGCACAAAAGAGAACAAAGGGAACAAAGGATCCTCGATCGAAGGTATTAATGTCCGAATTCGGTCCTCGGTCGTCGGGGCAAGCGCTAAGGTAATGGGGTTTGGGTATAACATAGGAATAAAGAAAAACACAATGGGGGATCCTCAATCGTTATGTTGTTCACGACTGTATGAACACACAAGCCAAACACACCTCTGTGTGGTATACATGAGTTTGTATACGCATTCAAATAATGGACGTAGAACAATAGAGGACAATAAGATCCAAGATTGACAGAAAGTCCACGATTGAAATTCGTGTGCAAAAGAGGGACAATGTAGGGGTCCACTATGGAAGGTGTTTACACACATTGGTGAGTTAGTCTTTCATACGCACTATATGGACCTGCGAACAAATTATTGACGTCCACAGGATGCGGGAAGAGGTTACGGTTTGTGAACTTAGACATGTCCACAGTCTGTTTTGCCGTCTCTGAAAAAAGGTTTTAGGGGAAAAACAGGTTGGGTTTATAAATAGAAAAGGTAAGAGAAACAGCTGAGAGGCCCAGAATCAAAATTGGAGCTTAAATTTGTTTTGGGGAAGCGAGAAAATGAGTATTTAGTCAACGTTTTCTTAACTCGTCGGGTGCCCGGCAGAAGGGCATAATTATAAGCGTTCTGACGTGAAAATCACCTTCATCGGAAGGCTCCAATGTTCCCCCATACGTATTCTGAATCTGATGTTCTCCCCACAATCGACCATAATAGTTGATACAATCGATCATAATATTTTATTGTACAGACTTTCTTTTTAGGGCATTCGTGGAATTTCCCTAGAGTGGTTCAGGAATTACCTCTCTAATCGATCTCAATAGGCCCCCTATGTGTCTATCGATGGTAGTAATTCAAATTCTAATAAATTAACATATGGTGTACCCAAGGATCAATTCTTGGACCATTACTTTGTTAAATATATATTAATGATTTTACAAAATGTTCTAACGTACTTTTTTTTATATTGTTTGCAGATGATTCAAATTTGTTTGTTTCACATAGTAACCCCAGATATCTTATTGATACAGTCAACACTGAACTTAAATCTGTTGCAAATTGGTTATGGTTCAATAAGTTGTCCCTCAATACAACCAACTATATGCTGTTCAGTAATTCTACCAGTGACCTTCCTGGTGACGTAGTAATTAATAATGTTATCATTAACAAGACCGACTGTTGTAAATTCCTGGGACTGGTGATTGATTCTGGATTAACATGGACAGTTCATATTAACAATGTATGTAAAATTGTTGCCAGAAATATTGGTGTGATTAATAGGATCAAACATTTTTTTCCTGAACCAGTTCTCGAATCTCTGTATAATACTTTAATCTTATCATATCTTAACTTTGAAATTCTTGCATGGGGAAATATTTCTGTCACAAATTTAAACAGGCTACTTCTTTTACAGAAACGGGCTTTACGTTCAATTAATTATGTAGATTTTTTAGCGCATTCAGACCCCCTTTTGTGAAACATAGGATTTTAAAATGCAAAGATATATATAACCATCAGCTTGGGTCCCTTATCTATCAATCCACCTGTAATACTTTACCATCAACAGTTCAGAGTATTTACTCGAAATCGTGAAATTCATACTCATTTTACTCGTCAAGCTTCCAATTTCCACAGCCCATTTACTCGCACTTCTTTTGCTCATAAAACTATTAAATATGAGGGACCCAGGCTTTAGAACTCATTTGATGAAAAAATTATAACATCTAAAAATATCTCCATTTTTAAACGTGAGTTTAAATCTGTCTTGCTGAAATCCTACTGTTGAATCTTATTGTTGAATCCTTGTAATTAAACGTCAAATCCTTATTGTAGTAGATTGCTATAACCTCTTGCTGACCTGTTAGCCTGTCCAGTCCTTGTCTATTGTTAGTGTCCGAGTGTACGTGTATTATGTAACTTTCTTTATTGTACATGTACATGCCATGCATTGAGTCCTATTACAGTAGTTTTCCAGTTTGGTTCTATTATTAACATTCCTCTCTTAGGCCTCAATGCATGTGCATGCTAGGGGCTCATGCTTATAAGCTTTGCTTCATAATGAGCCCCTCCACAATAGTACCCATACTATATGTTCGATTTAATTACATTTTGTAAATTAAGACTCTCTTCTGTGTTCTTGATGATATTTAAAATTTTGGAAATAAAATGAATTATGAACTATGAACTATAAACTATCATAAATCGTACAAACTTTACAAACTCTGAATCAAACATTTTGGGAGCAATCTGTGTTAAATTTTGACAGAAATGTTTAAATTTCAATAAATTATTTGTAACTGTTTTGCATATGCCCTTTTGCTGGGAACGTTTTGGTGATTACGCATATAATGCCCTTCTGCCAGGCACAACACGAACTACACGAAGACAAATGAATGTCCACAGTACGTATGCAAGGTAACCGTAAAGCTAACCGTGTGTGTGAGTATGGAAACACCGGCAATCGTGGACTAGGGACAATCGGGTTAGGGCACAAAACAAAAAGTCCACGATTGACAAGACCGTCTACGATTGAAAATCGTGTACAAAACATAATGGGAGGCCTTTCCATGAAAAAGGACATTATTGGGTCCACAGAAACATCAATGCCGGCGTTCACATTATGTGTACATGTGTATGTGAAACGTATTCATCAACGATGATATCAAACGTGGGGGGCTTGGTAATTCAGTGGGATTCACGATGAAGGATGGCTTTCTGTATTTGTTCGATACCCCTGAAGCTTATGTCTTCTACTGGGTGTTGTGGGAGGTTGACGTACCTGCGAATAGACTTGCTAGTTGCCTTTTTTGTGTCTGATGAACTGACAATCGACACGAGACTACCGTTTTAACAAAGGCACGAATTTCATGAAAAATCGTCTATTTATCGATATTTTTGTTGTTGATGAAAACGATTAAATATTGCAATATCTACAACCAGGTGAAGTTATACATCCCAAAAATCATTACAATCCCAATTAACCTTATTAACGAGTGGGCGAATGGATCCTCAAGTGCCGTTTTGCGTTTTCACAAAGAGGCGAATTTAAAATAGCGTTGACTTCAACGTGTTTATGAAGGGGCCCTTTGGTGCGCGTATTGACTTTAGCGTTTTCACGAAGAGGCGAATTGAGCGAATTTGGCGCGTACTGGCTTTTAGCGTTTTCACGAAGAGGCGAAGTTGGGGCGCAATGGGAAAATGTATACATTCTGACTCTCACAACCACGGGCGAATTTGCTAATTTATATTTTTTTCTTTTTCACGAAGAAGCAATTATATTAATTGATTAAAAACTAATCACCATTTTTTTTCAACGTTTGCTATATTTAAGAAGTTAGAATCTCTTCTTTCCCATGATACCTTAATCTTGTATATTTTATGATTCTTTTTGTTTCAAACTGCCAAACGAAAAAAGGACCAACTTTACAAGCGATTTTCTCGAAAGTTTGTTCAGACCGTGAAAGGCTAAATTCGCCTCTTCGTGAAAACGGTGACAACTATGTGAACGAATCCCTCGAAATGAGACTCCAGGATAAATTTTCAGGTATTAATTCTTCACATTCAGTAGAAAGTGCAGGTTTACATAATTTAGAGATAGTGCTTGTTTAGGGATATTATTTGTTGTTTTCATTGATTTATATTGTTCAAAATGCTGTTGAAGGCATGTTGTTCGAAAGAAGCTATATGGCGACTTGTGACTAGTCAACAAAAACAACAACATTGTCAACAACAACAAAAAGCACCCCAACAAACAAACAAACAAACACCCCAACAAACGCGCCACCAGACACCTTATAAACACACCACGACCGACCAGACGCAATGGCAAACCTAGCCAGAAGAAGTGTGATTACGCTCTTCATAGAGCGACTTTTACAATACAAACAGGATCAATGGCGACAATACTACATACATGTCTTGACTGGGGATTGAAAATCAACTGGACATCGAGCGTAAGTAAGAGATTTTACTATTTTTGTATATTATTTATGCGGCAATTTATTGGCTTAATTCATGCATGCTCACGAATGCTGAAGTGATGGAGGCTGCAGATCAGGATCAACATTCATAAACTTCATGTGAAAATGACAAGAATTGGAAAATACAACATACCTGAGGGGTGATCGGAAGCATTGATCTCGCGTGAGATTTATTCCCGCGAGCTAGGGGTAGGTCCGGAAGTACTGACCTCACAACGATAAGGTGGGTAGGTCACTGTTCAGATTTATGTTAGGATTTTCTATACCTGATATAACAAAAAATCCGAAGACTCTCGCTTGTGAGGCTGATTTTTGTCTGCTCTTGTTTGTCATATCGGCTCGTCTTATATTTTGATTTGGTTGTATGTCTGCGTATTTGTTTATGGCATGTTCGATATTTGCGTGTTTTAAACGATTTTTTCTTCTACATTTTGTATGTTTACTGTTCAAATACATTGTATATATATGAACAGGGGTCTCGATGAACACATAATTTAGGTGACAGTTTTATACTTTAGTTTTTTCCTTGACATCTCCTTTTAATTGTTAACACATTTGAAATGTCAAAAGATAAATAAACAAAATATGAAATAGCCGCTTCCCGAAATCAAGTGGTTACTGAGGGTAATTAATTGTGAGTTTACTAGCAACAATATTGTCAATTATTTTATTATTTAAGTGAATGCAACGAAGTGTATTTCTATTTAACTTTCCATATTCTTCCAGAAAATAATTAACGGTGCCCTTCAACAGCAAGTTTGAAATTATAAAGGAGTCAGTTCAAATTGTTCAAAAGACCATTAAAGTGGTTTTCCCCAGAGAGAATTCAAACTCGTAATTGTCAAGGATGCTGTCTTTATCGGATTAAGTTTATTTATGTATTGCATTTCCTTACTCAGTGGTTCTCATTGGCCCCTGGATACATGATTGAATATAATTGGATACCAAAAATGTACATCATGTTATTAAATGGACAACTAACCATAATACATTCAAATACAACATTGACACACAAATACAAACATAATATTTACAGACGTAACAAGGATATTTACAGAAATCTAAACGCCCATTCAAGTCTGCTTGTTCCATTATGTCCGACAGTAAATAAAGTGTTCATGCGTTCGAAATAAAACGATTTTGCCTCTCAAGTTTTTGCCGTGTTTTAAATTCCGAATTCGGGCATTCAATTAAGTTTTGAGGCATTCAAATTCCTTTGGCAACGTGTTCAATTTAGTATATCGTCGCTCTTTTTTGTGACGCACAATCATCATTCGATTTGTAAAACTGATTCGACTGGTAGTTTCTGCTGATTTTTCTTTTAATTGTGTAAAGAGGCAATCAATTTCGCTCAATGAAAATTTATATTAAGGAAAATAGATACACAAACAAATAAATAGATAAACAAATAAATTGTAATAGGCAACTATTTCGTATCTTCACTTCAAGTCAGTCACATTTTTGTATTCATTAATGTTTCCCTTAATTTTTTTTATGGAGCCTATTTGTAATGTTATTAAGGGGTGCAAATACACTGGCAATGCAGCTTAAAAAACAGGAAACAAATCCAATTCAATTTCTCCTCGGCTACCGAAGATATAGATACAAAATTACTACCGAATTATTAAGAAATATGTTACTTATTTAAAAGTAAATGACGATTGTAGGCATCCAGCAAAATGATTGCGCTAGATATCCTCTGATTGTTCAAAAAAGAGAATTACAAAAACAAAACTATCGCCGGACGGCGATGGCAAAAACAACAAGAACAACATAAGAACCACTGCCTGACGCTAGTTTAAAACGAACCCCATTCATGATCGTAAAACGTAAAACAGGTCAGTTAAACAATATTTACTATAAAATACCCCCCCCCAAAAAAAAAAAAAAAATTGTCAAAACGTTCGAGAACGTTTTTCTATTAAAGTTGTCCTTGAAAGAATCCTCTAAAATCGTTAGGCCTATGTAAAATTCTCTGTCATAATTGTTTTTTGATTATGCATAAAACAAAAACTTTACAAATGTTTCTGACCCATGCTCACGATGTCAAATGAAATTAGCAGGGCTCCTTCCCGCACGAGTGAAACAAAACACATTTGTGTTAATAGGGGTACCATCTATCAAGTGCTAAAGGCCCTGTCACAAGAAACCGAATTACATTACCGTTCATGTACCGTACTGATTTATGTGGAATCGGTATTGATAAGGAGTGATCGGTAAGTGGTCGTCTCTCTATCGTTACTGATAAGTTATTGACACTGGCTGTCTCGGGGTTATAAGGACAGCACGGAATTGCTGAAAAAAAAGTTTTAAACATGTTCAAAAATTGCCACCGAACTGGAGCACGTTAACGGGTCGTTACTTGCACGCTATCAGCTCGGTATTGGATCTGTTTTGCCGTTTATAAGCCGTTACTGATACGGCAAGGTTTGATATCAGCGTACCAGTACCGGATCACGAACGATTGGATAGCGTTCTGATACAGAGCCGATACCGCACTTCACCTTACCTTCCCCGTTCGCTCCGTTCCTTACAACGTCGTAAACTTATTACTACCGTGTATCTACCGCCTATCACGCACTAATCACTACCGTTCTCCGAACAATCCGTGCATGACACACATGTAGTATAAATATGACCAAATTGTGATGAGAAGCTCAGTTCAGATCCAGATCCCACTAGAATTCCAAGATGAACCCTGCAGATGAACCCCTCTTTTGCCCATCTTGAATCTGGAGAATGATTTAGTAGTGTTCTCGTAGTGTTCTCGTCGATATCCGGAACTGTAATGATTTTAATTTGAACGGAGACGCTTATTTATACACTCGCTAGCCACCCGTTTCCGACGGTTGCCGGTCGGTATGCGTTCGGTATTGGTAAGGTGTTGGTAAGGTTTTGGTAAGTTATGTGCGGTGCGCAACAGTTTATAGAACGGTATTGATTCGTGTGTTCGGTCTTAGAACGGTCTTAGAACGGTAATGGTTAGGTTTAGCAACGGTGAATTCGTCAACAGTACTGTCCCGGCCTGGGCAAAATTGCTAGATTCTGTATCAAATTGACCATTTTATGCTGTATACGGTACTGGTACGGAAACAGAACGGTACTGGGGCGGTATGAGAAAGTTGATGAATTGCATTTTATGTCCGTTCTCCACCGTACTAGAAAAATATTAATTTTTCAATAAGGTTTTTGAACGTTCTTGCGATTCGGTTTCTTGTGACAGGGCCTTAATAAGCGACAAAGACGGCCACAGCTTTGTATCTGCTGGCGCCCAGCGTCCGTCGCGAATTAGTCTTTGCCACAGACGACTGTATTTTCATACGCGCGTCGCTAACGACAAGATTAATCTAGCTCCCTAACTGGAGCTGGTCTATAATCGTGTAATTAGTGGCGGGCGCGTGCAATCAAATATGTAATACAGTCGCCTTTGGCAAAACCTAGTCACGAATCGGCTCAAAATTCGATGGATGATGATACCTAGACTAGCGCAGGTATTTTTAACCAATGTTGCAGAAAGGAGCCTTACTAATTTGTCATGACATCGTGTGCCCGGGCCGAATTTTGTTATACAACAAGTTATGCTGGACAATATTATTCATGACGAAAAAAACCGAAAAATGTTGGACAGATTGATAGAAAATAACCTAATTGATTGGGCCTCTGCACCTTTTCAATGGGGCCGTAATTCACTTCTGCCTTACTTTTGCGCTTTCCATTGCGATATCGTCTTCCGTTACCCGTTGCATGAATATGTTACAGAAATACGGCAGCCAAATTAGCCAATCAGCAGCTTTGTCCAGATTTCTGCACGAAATTTGCATGTCCACATATCAGACGTTGGTTCAAAGATGGCTCCGTTATTAAACCCACGTACTCAAACTACGACAAGGTGAGACAATGTACCGGTACCAATCAACCTATACCAACAAATGGTCTGTTAATTATTGAACAATTAATTTAAAAACGTTGTTGCTGGTAAATGCACCGGAAGACGGGCCAAAGTATAAACTTGACTCAAGGCCGATATTCTTCAGCAAGTTGTCACGGAAAGAGCAATTAACGCGTGTTTGAGGCTATATAAAGCTGGTGTCGTACCTTGAAAGTTCAGTCACAGCATCAATCGATCTGTTGTTAGTCGTTATTCACGAACAGCCATCCACGATGTTGCCCATCTCTATGTGTCTGGTGGTTCTGCTGGCTTCTGCGTTGGCGAATCCTGGGGTACGTCGTAATCTCCAAATACTCCAAGCACATTACTCAGCTATACCAATCACCGTACATTTTCTGAATCCGTTTTTTTGTTCTTCATCACACAGGTAAACCTGAAGTTTTCAGAAAAGGAGCTACAGCGATACTTCGGCGTCGAAAGCGAAGAGAAAGGTGCGTAACTTGAACTGTACATCGTGTTTTTAACAAATGCTTACAAAATATAATGGAATACCACACGCATGTGTAGCTACCATAGAATAAGTGGTATGGTTTGAGTTACATCTTTTCACAAACATCGAAATATGATAATCTTTGACAGAGTTATCATGTAGTATATCATGTAGTCATAGTATTATAGGTTTCATTGACCCACAAAATTATGTAAAAAAAATATTAAGGCATACAATTTTTTGGTCACCTTAGTAGGACACATGACCATAATACATGTGCCTGTGAATTTCCTCAGAAATACAATTCACTGATCATTCGAAACACAATTGTATTTGGGGCGGGGGTGGCTGAGAGACACCAATGGCAATGTTTCGTGATAACTTTGTAGGTAGATATTCAAGAGTCCTTATATAGGCCTACTTCTCCCCGTGTAATTTGACATAAATATGGCATTCCATTAAATTTCTAAACGCAACCGTATGGGTGTAACCTAACCCCGACCCCCCCCCCCCACCCCCCCCCGTTGATTGTTTTGTTCAAAATAAAGGTTGCCTGAAAGCCTTATAGTATGTTGTTATAGTTATAGTATTTTGTCAGTTGTGCATTTGTTTCGTTTAAAGCAGCAAACGTTATTAAAATCTAAAGAACGGTGCGTTATTAACTAACGAAACTTTAGCTCTGAGTGTGAATACTGTCAGTTCCGTGGGAAATAATATTCTAAGATTTTGATTTGAACCAACTACTAATGGAAATGGAACGCACCGTTTGACTTCACAAGGAGTTTAGACTCGTTTTATGTGTACACCAGGATACTGCACAAGGTATCCCTTTAATGGTTAGGTTAACTAAATAAGAAATGACAGCAATATTAATTTATAACTTCTTTTTCCAGCCCCTGATTACGAAATTGTTTATCCGGAGTTTGTGACCATGAAGCAGAAGCGTCACGTTGGTCGCAGTGCCATTGCAACCTCGTACCTTGAAGTTCATATCGACACGTTCGGTGAGACTCTGCGCATGGCACTGGATCACGACGACAGCAACTTCATGCCTGGGTTGGAGGCTGAATATGTCACAGACGAGGGAATCATCAAGGTGCCTGTGCGTACAGACTGTCTGTACACCGGTAAAGTCGTCGGGGAGTCCGACTCATTGGCATCCGTCTCTGCATGTGCAGGTTTGGTGCGTATGGTATTACTTCCTTTTAAATATATTTAGCATTTGCTATTGGTGATTGTATAAGCTTCAAGAGCAATAAATTAGCTTTGAAATGCCGTTTGTTTGTGTACCTTATTTCCTTTTGTCAATTCAAATATGTTTGATTAACCACTAGCACTCAAAAGTATGTAAGTACCACTTTTAGAGAAATAATGCTTCTATAAGAGCCACGCGATATCAGCATTTTACACATGGGTGATTGCATAGAGGGCGTTGGAACCTATTCAATCTCAAGATCAATTGGACTATTACATTTCTTACCTTTCTGATATCTTTTGAAGTCCAATCGTTCAGGTGTAAGATGTTTTTCGTCTTATGATTAGACCTAACAATCAAACTGGAAAGTGGGACAACATTTGGAGAAAATACCTTTGGTTAATTGCGTATATGGATTGACAAAGCCAAATCAGGTTAAATAAAATCATCTGAAAGCCAAATTTGTAGTCTTTCCGAGTGTGAAGCGTTTTGAAAGCAATTTCCATAACTTTATGAATAACAGAATGTGTCCCACTTGCACCATTTTTAGGGAACATTCCGCAATGTCCAAATATGTCGTATCGCGAGGATTGCATGATTTGTGCATTTATTGTGCTTTCAACACCTAATGTATTTTTATGGCGTGGCTCAAATGCAGGCAAAACGCCGAAAATTAATAATTTCAGTTCATCAGTACTTTAAATGGTTTAGTATTAGTAAAATAAATAGTTTGCATGGAAAAGTGAACAGAATTAAACACACTTCATACGTCTCGTAAACGAACAGATGGCCGTTGTGAATCACGCCTCTGGTCCGACGTACATCGAGCCTCTGGATGACGAGCATGCGATCAAGAGAGATATTGGGCGTGGTCTTCCTCACATCGCCTATAGATCTAAGCCTAACCAGTACATGGGAGAATGTGGTGTTCAAGGTAATACTCAAATATGTTCTCTTTTCGCAGATCGAAAACGAAAATACGAATTTCGGTAAACCTAAGGCTACTATTCTATAAGGGTTCAATTATAACTACGAATATAGCTGACCTTTTGGAGCTATTTTAGAAAGGTCATCAATTATTGGCAAGTTTTTTTTTTTTTTACTCTTAATCCGATTAAGGAGAAGCGTATTTTTTGTTTCTCTTAATCCAGATTTCGTTTTGTTTTTTAATATCAAATCAAGTCATACTTGAATGAATAAATTGATGACTAGTAAGAATTAATATTTGTTTGCCTGCATGTATTGTTATATTTAAGTGATAATGGCTTACACTTTCTGCTCTTTGGTTATTTTTTATTTCAAATCCCACAGATAATTTGGGACAGTTTGAACCGAATCCCGTACCAGATAAGGAGGAGGGAGATTTTGAACCAAAGGCGACCAAATATCTTGAGCTCGGCCTAATCGGTGACGCCGTGTTGTACGATTTGCGTGGTGGTAACACTGCAACTTGCATCACAGCGCTTTTTAATGCGGTTAGTGTTTTTTCTATTTAATTTGGTGTCTGCACGCCCACAATAAATTGATAACATTTTTAAAACAAAATAAAATCTAAAAGCCAACTTTAATACGCTGTCCAAACAAAACCCGAAAAAATCGACTTGTGTCACTTCATTGTCGTAAAGATTTCCACTGTTGAAATTTGAAATTTACGTTGGGAGATAAGGCATTTTGCAGTCGGACGACATTTACCAATTAAGGGCGCTGCACTTGATAACCGGTAACTTTGGGGCGTGTTTTTGTGGTGTGGGTGGAGGTCTCCACCCCATGAGTGCCCTTTTCCTAGTTTATAGTTGCATTAATGGTAGTTGCATTTCATAATTATTTTCCAAACAGGTGAAAAATGTCCTACAGCTGAGTTCACTGGCGGGCACTGCTCTGGTTCCTAAAGTGACGCATATCAAGATCTTTACGTCGAGCGAGGTACGTGTATTGTAACATGATACAATTCCTGAAATCAGGAGAAGGGTAATAATTATTGAAGATATTAAATATATATATTTTTTACACAGATCATCAAATCATACTCTAAACAGTGGCATCGTTGTTAAAATTGTAACCGCAAAAAATAATGTATGATGGCAATGTTTTTCCAAACCTATCTCCTTCCAAACAGGTCTTTAAAGGTCTAGTCTCTTTTCTAAACAGATTGATGACCAATACAATTTTAAACGTCAGTTTTGGCACTACATTATTCACATCGACTTTCTATTGATTAAACAGGGTGGTCTGAATACATGTCCTGATGCCAGTCAGTCTCTGAGAACAGCAAGTACTTGGGCGGCGGCCAATAACCCGTCTGGTGATAGTCGTTGGGACAATGCAGCAGTTTTGACAGGGTATTTAAGTTATAGACCTTTTCACCCGAAAATAATTTATGTAAAGAGGGCCGTGAGGCGGAATTGAATTGAGGCCGCAGTGGTCAAACTATTCGGGTCATTTTATATAAACTTGTCCGGACTTCTCGCTTTTTGTCTTGATAGGTGCATCTAATTAGTTATACGAAATGTTATAATATCAAGCATAACCTTTTTAATGCACAAAATAAAAATGTTTAAAACATTCTTCGTCCCGTGCGCACGATGTCAAGGCAAGTTAACAAAGCCCCTTTCCGCAACAGTAGCCACAATACATGCACAAGTCTGGGTACCAACATCATCCATCATATTTTGAACCAATTCCCGACAGGCTATGTGCGCCAAACAACCACAGACGGCCTGGCGTATCGGCTGATGTAGTGCATGTCCTATTGTGCGGTCGATGTGCCATCCGTACTGCTAATTAGTATGGGGTGATAATCGGGATAAAAAAACCAACATTTGGAATATGATCACGTCCACTTCAGGGGTGATGCATTGGGTCATTTGGGAAATATTTTACACAGGAAGTGGGTATCTAGCATGAACATTACCACTCGCCCCGGCAAAAAAACGAAATCTGTATTAAACACTATCTTAGTCGGTATTAAAGTGCTAAATATTAATGACTTACAAGGGCAAAAATGTCGGCGTGTAATACGGATTTTGTATATTACGGATTTCCTGTTTTTTTGCCGGGGTTATTTTCATAATAGATATCCACTTAGATAGATATGCAAAATATCTTCAAAAATGACTCAATGCATCACCCCTGAAGAGACCCTGTTTCGTTTTCATCCCGATTACTACCCCATACTATGCTGATGTTGTGAAAAACCGACCCGACCCGAAACCGACTTCGGGTCGGGTCAGGTGGGTTTGGTTTTTCCCTGAATTTTGTCGGGCTGGGTCAGGTCGGTTTAGGGAGTTTAGATCGGTTTCGGTTCGGATTCAGTTTATAATTTTAATGTTTTTGGTCGGTTTGGTCGAGTCATCCCACTCAGATGCACATCATTAGCCACGCACCGCGTATCGAGATGACTTCGCTTGACAGAATCACACAGATATTTTGTTTCAATCGTGCGGAAATCAGCCCTGCTTATTTTACTTGATATTGTGCACGGGACGAAAGCTTTGTTTTAAGTTTTTATTTTGTGCATAAAACAACTTAATTAGACTATGCTGGATATAGTTTTATTTTAATATGACGATTCTAGAGGCTTTTTTAAAGAAAAAAAAGCGAGAAATCCTTGACAAATTGAGAGAAACTTACCCGAAAGATTTCCAATAGCCCCCTTTACAACTTTTGTCTCACGGCCCTCATTTGCATACAGTATCATTAAATGGGGAGAAGATGTCCGTTGTTGACTGTTTGTGTTTTTCGCTTGAATAACAAGTTTATTATAATGAGCCAATTGAGCACACTACAAAATTATGTAACGAAAAAAACAATAATGCATAGCCTAGGTATTGTAATTTGATGTACATGTTTCTAACTTAATTTTGTTGAATCTCTTTATACGTAACAGTTATGACTCGAAGAGTACGAATTATTAACTGTTCTTCAACCGACAACTATAATCCATTTTTTGTTTGGTAGGTGGTCGATGAATTCTGGATCTACACTTGGCATTGCATGGAGTAACAGTGGATACATATTGTGTGCTGGCACTTATTATTCAACGTCCTTGACTACATTTCGTGATCTGAGAACCACCAACGTACTCGCTCACGAAATCGGACACAAGTAAGTACACATTATGCAAAGTATACACACAGATATTTAGGTCCAGTCATTTCCGACTTTTGTTTCATCCATAAACTCTAAGCCTAGAGCATTTGTTAGCTAAACCATTTCAATGGGTGACCCGTAGAAATATGAGGGGGGGGGGGGGGGGGGGGCTTGCTCTTATAGAAACATGCCTAGTTTCCAAACCTACTGCAAATTGAATGACCACTTAAACCAAATGACAAAACTTCAACATAGGAGGAGTAAACATAAATATGTCTGATGTGAACACAAATTTGAACGTTTAAAATCAAATAACGAACAACGAGAACGACAACAGAGAGCTAATTTGTTTAAAATTAGCTTTCGATTTTCGTAGTGTCATCGTACCGTAATAATTCGTAGGAGGGTGCAATCGGGACAATTTCCTCCCGATTCACACCGATTAAAACTGCTACGACTAAGCGCAAAAATCGTGAAAGTGTCACCTCTCTATTTAATAAAATATTGTTTTAATTATATTATTCGTATATATTTTTTTAAAGTTTAAGCTTTCAGCACGACAGTGGCAGCACCAACATCATGCAACCATCGTTCTCTTCCTCTGACGCCAAAAAAGATCCAGGCTGGTCATCTACCAGTAAGAACTCCTACAACGCAAATATCGGGTACGTACACTTCATGTCGAGCACGCTTTCAATTCAGAAACGATTTCATTCAAATAGGTTCTTGCAAATGAGCCTTAAACGATAAGCACACGGTGAGCTTAAATAACTTTCGTGTTTACGTTTAGTCTGTATTGCCTTTATTCAGCGTGTCCAATTACCCACCCACGCTTCCTCGTGCCTCTAAATCGGGGAAGTTTGCACATGCATAGTACGTGAGAGTAAATGAACACTTTCGGGTCACTCGTAATCAACGAGTGATGCTCATAAGTAAATACCACTGATCTATATACCGACTGGGGAGCGGGTTCAGTATAACAATACCATGTGGCCGCTAAAATTGTTCCAAATCGCGATGCCTGCCCATTTGTTTGCAGCACACACAATGTTTACTAAAATTCGGTAAACAAATATAAAAATACCAACAAACGATCACATGTTTCTATTCAAAAGTCAAGCATAAAAAAACCCAAAAAACACAAAATTATGACAATCGTTTTGCAATCAAATTTTTGAAAACATGTTGAACACATTGTTTTTCGGCTCGGAATCCTCCAATAAAATCACGCGGTGATCAGCCTCGTTCAGTAAACGAACAGCCTCGTTCACATACTTATTACCTTAATACATGTATCTTCGCACTGGCACAAACCTGCAGATTGTATCTGCCCACTGTTTCCATCATTATTGTATATACACTTAACATCGATTAGGCCTATACTAATAAGATGTGTAGTTTAGTTTTACAGTTTAGCAACATTGTACTTTGAATCTACACCCTCGAAACCTTCCATGTGCCAACATTCATGAAATAGGAACATTTTTAGCGATCATCCCATAGTTTAAACATAGATCAGTTGTAAATACGCAGCCACATGCAAGTTTTCCTTTTTTTAGGAACTTTAAAAATAGATTCATGTCGCGCCATCGTCCAGAGTAATTTGGGAAATTGTATTATTATAATTTTTTGAGGTGTTTGACGAAAAGGTTGGCAATCATTTTATTTTCATTTAATTAAAACAGTTGTTCACAATGTAGGTGTAATTTTTCCAGAGACTTTTGATAAGATGTTTTTGTTTTAAATTTCAGGTCCGCAAGCTGCTACAATGACGCTTAATTCGAAGGAAGAATTGGAAAGCATTTGCTTCACCATCAGATACGCAGTAATTACATGCAGTAATAACTATAGGCTTTTTCACACGAAAAACTTACAAAATATCCGGAAGAAACAAAACAAATCTATGAATTTATTCAGACAAATATAAAAATTCATTCTTCTTAATTTACATTATTCGAAACATCACATGTTGTGTTGTCTGTCTAGAAGAGATAACCAGCTACTATTTTCAAATCGATACATTCCATTGCTAAACAAGTTACTGCTTAACAAAATTGTAAAGGTCAGTGATTTATTTATACCGTAGATCCTAATAATTCTTTTTTTTAACGATGGGCAATAACTAAATATTTGTACAGTTTGATTTTATTTTATGGTGAAGGAAAATTAAACAAATTTGCAAAGATAATACAATATGTTTAGTGTGTTTCTTGTGTTTTTTTATTAAACGGGAAACGGTATTTTTTTTATAACGATTTAGAATAAGTGTGGGAAACACTGTAGATTGGGTAGAGCATAAAATGTGACCAAATCCTACGAAATAAGTCTCAAGGACAAGTTTTCAGTTATTTGTTTTTCACATGCAGTAGAAGGCACAACAGTTGCTCTTCAATTTAGTATATCACCGAGGTTCGCACCTTATAGTATGTTGTTTGGGTGAAAGAGTTGACCGTTCATTGATTTTTATGGATAATGTTAAAATACTTCTTACTCAAAAGTAGCTGTAGCAGCAACTTGCGCGGCTCATTTTGTTGGATTGGATCACATGAAGATAGTTTGGATAACCGCGTTTCTGATTTAGCACTTGGAGGGTCTTTTAAAAAGAAAGAAAAAACACGAAGGAAGGTCTTGGAAAAAATACTGACAAGTAGAGGTTGGGTCATCAAGGAGTGGTTTGTTAAGATCGGAGCAACTTTAAATTGTGCACAGGCAATCGTTGTAATAAGCACCTCTATTGGGGGAGGTAATGTTGACAATAATTAAGATATGATCCGAGCACAACTGACAATGCGTCGAGTAAAGTTCACGTACAGCCAGACCAAGAAAATACCAAACATGTAAATCATGGCATGGCTTCCTACAATGGCTTCAAAAAGGCAAAACAAAGTTACACACAGGGGCGTAGTGACTAAGGAAGTGCGTGAGAAGGAGAAGGGGAGGGGGGAGGGGGGAGGGGGGGGGGGGGGGGGGGGCGTCACACCCCGAAGATTTTGTCCGGCGGCATTTGAAGGGTAAACAAATCAGTATTTTGAAGACAGATTTTAAGACTTTTTTACCCTCTCTGGTACAAACAAGTGGTAATCTCTACAGGCTTCGTGCTAACTCAGCTTGACCGACGTCAACTTAAGTAGCTTTAACCAACCATTTTTATTCTTAAGTTACAAATACTGGTTCAGGTCACTTATAAGAGTTATTTGTGACAGTTATTTTAGACCTGGAGCTAGTTTGAGTCTCATTTACATTTTGAGCACAAAAGGTCTGATAGTACCCGGCAATCGAGTGTCCATCGCGAGGTAGTTCAGAAATGGCCATTCTTAAGTTGCACTAGGTCGAATGGGGGTCAGGGGTCCAAGGTCAAATGTCAAACAAATTCAATTTAATTAACATGTCGCGCACAAGTGCCGTTTTTGGATTAAAGTGTTGAGATTGAACCCCTGATACCAAAAATGCTACTTCAGAATGCAAAAAGGTCGGATAAAGTTACTTAAGAATGACACTAATTAAGTGACCTAAACTAGTATTTGTAACTGTTCGGCTGCCATGATGGCACCATGATACACCCGAAAATTGTTCGCCTTTTGCGGACGTGTAAGAAACAACATTTGTGCAATGGTGCCGTGTGCAATTTATGGGAAACACACAGCGTGTATATCGTACACTACTGAAAACGACTCAGCGCGCATGCGGAGGCGAGTAGCTATTTAAGCTATGCTTAGAATGTCCTGGGAATTTTAAGGGCTCACGTGACCCGTGAGTCAAGACCGAGCTGTGAAATAAATCTCGTGATAATTAAGGGCGCCCTCAATAAGCCCGTTTTCGGAGTATTGATGATTGATGAACTGCATAGACGGACGGCGCGCCGGAACAAATGAACAACTTGGACTAATTGGAGCAAGACTAACTTCGATAGGATGAGTGGTGAAGACCTTGCTCTTCAGATATCCCACAAGACGATTTACCCGTGTTCAGGTCTGGTGATCTCGGCAGCCACTCGATGGGATGATGCAGGGCAATAACTCTGCCATGGCAGTTCCCTGAGCCTATCTCTAACGAAGACTCTGATCGGCGTAGACTCTGATCTGATCTTCCACCCACCATAGCCTTCCGAAACTTCCATCCACTTATTTTGAGCAATTGGGTTTCTCGTACATTGCCACTTCAGATTGTCTGCAATCGGTCATGCGTGATTCATTAATCACGTTTATGTTGTCATATGAACGAAGAGAGAATGAGCTTTCTAATGATATGTACATTTTTGGAAACATAATTTTGAATTATTGAGTAATTTACCCGAAAAATTGTGTTTTCTTTTTTCAGAGTCACCCTGTATAGCGCTTTTAACAAGATCAAAGCGCTTGTAGGAGGTGTATGACCCGCACACGGATTTGTCAAATCGATGAAAAGACGAGTGCATCTATCAGATTCAGTTACACATGTTTGTACCCTCACGTCTGCATTAACCATCTTCCCGTTGACAGATGCTTTCAAGTCTATGCCCACCGTGCTTGACAAATTCACCGTGAATGCGAAATGGAACCACACGTCCAGTGGTATCTTACTTCTGTCATAATTCCTTCTGGTAACCCCCCCCCCCCCCCCACAGTTTTCGCCATGATCCAGAATTGTTGACCGTTCTTTTCATACAAAAAGCTATTCCCCTGGCTTGAAAAATATATCCCCCAGAAGTCAAGTAAAACTAGTTTTTGTTTTGTCAACAGCCGCAGATTGTTCCGCTGTGTCGATTTTCAACCAAATGGACAAGGTCACACTTTGAGATTCACACAGGTCGGGGTCTGAGACACAAGTCCCTGCAAAGTCTCCGAGATCTAAGTAGGACCATACCGTTGTGTGCACTGCGCAGGGTTGTCCCACTAGCTCCGGATCGGGAACTATTTTGAGAAGTTCCCACCACTTGATACGCCTCGTTATCCACCACTGGTTTATTTTCGCATGGTGTGTCGTCCCTCGTTTGACTGAATGATTCGTTCAGGATTAGTTGCAAGTCCGAAGATGAAATATAAATAAACAATCATAAATACCTAAGACAGTTTAATCATTCCAGTTTGTCGAGAGCCCGTCACGTGGCCGGTTATAAGCTGATGCTAAAGACCAGCTGGCTGGTTTGAAACATTTGTCCAATGTCACATGAATTTTGGATGCAGGTGAAGTCTGGTCGCATTGGTTTAAATGCGAAATACTACAAACGAGTTCATATTTCATAGCCCTTAATTTACACTGTACCCGCAACTTACGTTCTGTCGGCGAAACATAATTGAACAAGAGTCATTTTGACCGTGAACAAGACAAGTGTCATGCTGACGTTGTAAAAATGTTATTTCGACCGGGAAAGGTATTACTAGTATTAGGACAACAATAATCCGGATTCCAGATTAAATTTGATCTATATTGTTTTTCTTTATTATAATATATTTTGTATTTTTATGAAAGCTGTTTATCCAGATTTTGTCAATAACATCATTACAATGATCGTTATTTGTTAACTATATGCAATTTTGATTTTAAAATTTGAAATAGCATCAACTTGCTCGTAAGTTGTGTTCATGGAAGGTGTATTTAGCCAAACGAAGGATGGCACATCAACTCCAATCATGTTCTTTAACATGCTGTCGCCGAACTTCGAAATGAATAAGATGTCTTCGGCGTCTGTTGCCGTTGCAAGGAAGCCGCTTCGACCGTGATAGTTGAGACGCTGGCGGAACGCCTGTGCTTCCGTGTACGATAACTGATCTGGGTTAAGCATGTAGTACTTGTCTCTGTTCCCCGTCCAATTTTGATTGGAAATTGCACGGTGAACATGCTGCTTGAGTAGAATCAACCAAATCCGCGGTAAACGCGACCGCCAAAATTAGCCACAGCGCGCGCCATGTTCAGCGCTCACGCGATTTCGGTTATATAAGTGAGCGCACTGGAAGCAAGATTCCATGTTTATGAAGTAAAATTTGTAGATTGGTCAGTCAAATGACAAATTTGAAATAATTAGTTACGATCGGTGACAATAGTCTTAATGGGTTTATCACGGTTGTTAGAGCCAGCGAAATAACACGCCCGCTCATCCTCGTTTCTGGTTTCGAATTGATTTATTACTGTCCAAATTCCCGCTTCCACCGTTATATAATCATGGAATTTAAATAACAAAGGGAACATAGTTGGCACCGGGTTTCTATACAGTAGTCTTCTTCAGAGGGAAACTTAGAATAACAAAAGGAAGTGAGTAACACTAACATCTGTCCTTATTATATACAGTAGCTTGCAGATGACCGTAACATTACCCCCCTCCCCCCTCTAGTTCTCATTGGCTAAACATTCAGCCAAACAGTGAATGAGAACTAAATTTTGTTTACAGGTCAGTCACAAGAACCAACTCCACTTTGTCGACATCAAACTCCAATTCTACCATAACTGGGTTCACATCCATATATCACAAATACTGATATGATTTATCAGCATACATGAAATAGAACAGAGTTGATAACTTATATCACATATTGGTCAACACAAATTGTCAATAAGCAATATTCAAAAATAGGTAACACCTTTCACTTCTACATACATATACGACCCCACTTATAAGAGTACTTGTACATACTTGAAACCATTAATTGACAAGTCTGCTCACAAAATCACAGTTGGCACTGGCTTTTCCGCTACGGTGCTCCACCGTAAACTGGTATTGCTGAAGCAGCATAGACCAACGCATAAGTCTGCAGTTTTGGTTTTTCATTGTCTGCAGCCATTGTCGACCATAAACATAGTATTTGAACTGCTCTATGCCAAAAACAATTGAGAAGAGTTCGCGTTCGATAGTAGACCATCTTTGCTGGGTCTCAGTGAGTTTCTTTGAGCGGAATGCAATAGGATGTTCCTTGTCACCATACTTCTGGGAAAGAACTTCCCTCACAGCTTTAGATTATGCATCTGTCTGGATGTAGAATGGTAACGAGTGGTTAGCAATACGCAGAACAGGAGCTCTCGTCAAAGCCAACTTCAGGGTGTTGAATGCACTCTCACACTCTGGAGTCCAAATGACTTTGACTGGTTTGGTCTTTTTCAGCAAGTCTGTAAGCGGGGCTGCCTTCATAGATAGATGTTCGATATGGTCTTTGTAATAATTCAGCATGCCGAGGAACCTCCTCACTTGTGTCTTTGTCTGCGGTTTGGAAAATTGTTGGATAACATCAACTTTTTCTGTGATAGGGCTGACTTCACCCTCACCCACTATTTTGCCGAAACGAAATGGGATGTAATCGTCCCAGTCCTGGGCATCTTTGTCAGCACCTAAGCGACGAAGCATGGATTTCAATGTGCCATTGAAGCGTTCAACGATTGCATTGGTCTGCGGATGATACACTGAGGCTATCACGTGCTTGACGTCGAGTAGCTCATACAACTGTGTCATCACTTCACTCGTGAAATTGGTTCCCTGGTCGGTCAGTATTTCGTGAGGAATGCCAACCTTGCAAAAATACTCCACCATGGCTTTGGAAACCGTTGTCGCTCTCATGTCAGGAATCGGGATTGCTTCAGGAAAGCGAGTACAGTGGTCGACAATGACAAGGACGAACCGATTGCGTCTGTGACTCAAGCAAAGTGGTCCAACGATGTCTGCGCCAACTCTGTAAAACGGTTCACCGATGAACGGCGTCTTAACCAACTTAGCACGATCAGCTGTGAAGTTGCGAGCTGATTTCTGACAGTTTGCACAAGTCCGACACCATCGCTTTATGTCTTTAACAACGTTCGGCCAGTAGTAGTGTCTCAGAATTTTGGCGTTGGTTTTTGCAATACCAAGGTGTCCCGCGAGGGGCACCTCATGAGAAAGTTTCAAGATTGTCTCCCTGTACTTCACCGGTATAATGATTTGATGTTGTACCAACTCAGGCCTTCCATCAGGTTGCCACTTCCTATACAGCAGCTAATTTTTTTACATAGAAACAATACGTTTTCTCAGCGATGTCCGTGTAGGGGATGGCATTGGTCCATGCAGCAGCGAGAGATGTTTCTAGCTTCTGTTCAACCCTCAATTTGTCAGGGTCAAGTTCAAACACGTCATCATGTTTTCTCAACTGTTCTTCACAATTTCCGTTCGGCAACTGGGTCGGATACCACACCGGTGCATGTGGATTCAACATACTCGACGAGTCTGGATCTGGCTGTGATACACCTTGTTGTCCATTTGTTATGGAAATGGGAGGTGCAGCTTTATAGGACAAAGATTACGTTTATCTTCCTCTGCATGTCTCTGAGCATCCTCCTGCGTGGGCCCCATGTGGGTTGTGGTTGAGTTAGTCTTGCATACGCACTGTGGACCTCCGAACAATATAGGTCCACACGATGCGGGAAGAGGTTACGGTGTGTGGACTTGCACACGTCCACAATCCGTTTTTCAGTTTCCGAAAAAGAGCGCTAGAGGAAAACCGGGTTAGGGTTATATATAGAAAAGATAGAAGGGACAGCTGAGAGGCCAATAATCCAAATTTGAGGGTAAATTTGTTTTGGGGAAGCGAGAAAAATGAGTATTTAGTCAAAGTTTGTTAACTACACGAAGACAAAGGAATGTCCACAGTGCGTATGTAAGGTAAAACTAGTTGGGTTTGATGGGCTTAGGTGGGCTTGGGCTTGAAATGGGCTGCCCACATGGGGTCCTGTGTGGGGCGACGGTGGGTTTTCAGTGGGCGTGGGCATCAAATGGGCACGATGTATGGGTCCAGTGTGGGGATTTGGTAGGCTAAGTGGGCCGTTTATAAACTGGGTTTTGATAGGGCTGGCCCAAGTGGGCCCTGTGTGGGATATAGGTGGGCCCGGTGGGATGTATTGTTAGTGGGTTTTGAGAGGGCTGTCCCATGTGGGCCCTGTGGGGGGTATAGGTGGGCCCGGTGGGCTGTATTGTATGTGGGCTTTGGAGGGCTGGCCCAAGTGGGTCCTGTATGGGATATAGGTGGGCCCGGTGGGCTGTATTGTACATGGGCTTTGGGAGGGCTGTCCCAAATGGGCTCTGGGTGGGATATAGGTGGGCCCGATGGGCTGTATTGTACGTGGGCTTTGGAAGGGCTGGCCCAAGTGGGCCCTGTGTGGGATATAGGTGGGCCTGGTGGGCTGTATTGTAAGTGGGCTTTGGGAGGGCTGGCCTAAGTGGGTCCTGTATGGGATATAGGTGGGCCCGGTGGGCTGTATTGTACATGGGCTTTGGGAGGGCTGGCCCAAGTGGGCCCTGTGTGGGATATAGTTGAGCCCGGTGGGCTGTTGTAAGTGGGCTTTGAAAGGGCTGGCCCAAGTGGGACCTCTGTGGGATATAGGTGGGCCCGGTGGGCTGTATTGTAAATGGGTTTCAAGAGGGCTGGCCAACAAGTGGGCTATGTGTGGTATATAGGTGGGCGAGGTGGGCTGTACAACACTGTTATGGCCAATGGCGGTTTGCCTAAAGGTCACATTCTTGCCCTCTGATTTAACCCTTAATAATAAGGTACCACTTTTGTGGCAGTAACCTCGCATACCACAAAAAAACCGTTACTGCTGTGTGACTCGACTGTGAGCCACATTTGAATTTTGGAGACGGATCGAGCAGGTACATTGCACATCGTTTTACATGAAAACAACTGGTTATTCGTGGATATAAATGCAGTTTGCCTGTCAACATACAACTAAAGTTTATTCCTGTAACGCAAGCCTTTGCTGAATGACTGTAGCTTTCTTTGAAAGGAATTTTAAGTTACGTGCAGAGAAACATTCTGTTTAACTGGTAAGTTCATTGTTATTCAAATCTTATGCCCAATTTTCCACTTGTAACGTTTTACGACACGGTTTAGATTACTTCAAATTTTACACTGCTGTATGGCTTTTTGTGAGTGTTGATCTGTGAGTCAACCTATTCATTAATTCTATTTCCATGCAACAAACGGCTATATTTTGGCATCCTTTGGCCAATTTCAAATTCGCTCGGGCGTAACAAATAATTGTAAATGGGAATAAAGAAGAGACAACCATCTTTGTGGATTGCAACTCCGGTCAGCAATTTTGAACCTAATCATGCTGACTGTTTTTATTTTAAAGTTTTTGTTGGCCTACATTTGGGACATTTCGTGACTGAAAACATTGAAAGCTAAAATGCTGGATGAGTCTTCAAAATGCATACGTCTTTCAGACCGTATTTTCTTTTTCTTGGTTTTGTTTATTTGTTTATTTCTGTTATGTTTTAGGAGCCACCAAGAAGAACAGTCAAACCGATACTGAGGAATCGAAGCGCACAGGCTGGCTAGCGACAAGGTTGGACCATGGACGTGACAGAGATGAGACAGCGGATCAGCGAGCACACTTGAAGACGAAGTAATCAAGAAACAAGCTGCCGCAATTAAGTTAGTCACTGAGCAAAACAAATAAGGAAATAATTGTTAAACTGTTTCGGTTACATGTTTAGGAAGTATACTTGTTGATAGTTTTAATCAGGTTAATATCTACAGTGGTAAAATAAAGACTATTTCATTCATCGTGCATTTGTAAATTTTGGCAAACCACATTTCATGGCGTTTTAACCTGCCTGTCAAATTATATTTCCCAGGTACTTAACGATTATTTCATCCGAGTTATTTCAAAGACGAGTGGCTTGGCCGTGATGCAATAGACTTAAATCCAGATGTAGTATATTTAGTATTTTTACCAATTTACCAATCACAAAGATTCCCACAGCTAATTGTGCTACACTATAATATAAAGCTCTGTACACATGGACATAATGTTTAGTCGGACTCATCTATAGTTTAGATATTTTTTTCAGAGAAATAAAAAAGGTGTTTATTAGGTCCTGTTTGGGGAAACAGTATATCCTAGAAATATCCATCAAAGAAACCATTCTATGATCTTAATCTGCATAGCTTGGATTAACTAAACCGTCTTTTGTAAAAGAGACATATTGTTAGTAAACCCAGTTCTCTTATGGCCGTGCATTTGACTCACAAATCATGTTTTAAAATAATCTAAATTATTAATAAGTTCCAAATAATTATTACCATTGCGAATTCTGGTTATTAAAGTACGTTTTGACAAGACACACGTACAACTGTTTGTCACTGGTTTTGCATGCTTTCTTCTATTAGTTCCCATGACCTGAATTTGCTATACTGTATATCCGGTCCGTAATATCCCACAATAAACCGATTTCATAGTGTGGGTGCTCCTAATATAATTGAAATGAATCGAATTAAATTGAATAATGATCGAGCCCATGCTAACTTGTGTACAACAGATGCAAGGCCCAGATGGAACTATACGACTGCTGGGCTGCCCATTAATGTGACCCACCTTATACGTACATTTTGCCAACTTATAACCCGGTTAAAGCACAGAATGAGCCCACACAGGACCCACATAGGACCCGCATAAATTTATGTGGGCTTGCCCATTTGGGGCCCAACTGGCGCCGGCGGACAAATCTCTGTGGGCCCCAACTGGGCAGCCCACATGGGACCTATAATGGAGCCCATTTGGAGCCCACTTGGGCCCCATGTGGGGCCCACTTATACCCCGGTTAAAGCTCAGAAGGGACCCACACAGGACCCACATGGGACCCACACGGGGCCCACATGAATTTATGTGGGCTTGCCCATTTGGGGCCCAAGTGGCGCCGGCGGACAAATCTCTGTGGGCCCAAACTGGGCAGCCCACATGGGACCCATGAGGGAGCCCATTTGGGCCCCATGTGGGGCCCACTAGGGAATGTTGACTGGGCATGGTTTGGACAGATGCGCATAAATGTTCCAAGTTGTTTCCCAACAGGACATCATATGGGCAGTCCATTACTAACACATTTGATTCAACTAATTGATGGCCATTCAGTTCTATCAGCACTCTAGCTACAGGAATCTCTTCCACAACACCATTGGCAAATCTAACGGTTTCAACGTCTCCAAGCAAATGTTCATCTCGAATGCATCTGGGATTGACGACTGTCGCTGTCGCACCGGTGTCTCTATACAGTGTAGCAGGCTTGCCATCAACAGTACCCTGGTACATGTACTTGGGGAGATACAGCGAAGCACCATGCAACATCCACAAAGTTGATCCCCTTCTTCGGGCATTATCTAGCCAAATGTTGTTCGCTGCCGCATTTATAGCATTGTCGTTTCTGTGTTAGAAAAGATGAATTCGGTGTCGACTTTGATTCGGTGATTGGTTTGCCATAGGTTGAGTTAGTGACGACTGATTGTTTGGGTTGGTTGAGCCTCGGTTTGCTTTCTACACGGAGGCAGTCGTGTGCACGACCAAATCTGTCCCCAGCTTGAGTCATTTCTTTGAGGTTGTCAAATTCCCTCTCCTTAATCCAGATCGCGAAGGAATTGTTCTTCAACAATGAGTTCCTCAAGTTTTTCCCGGGTTGTCACGCCACGTGATTTGAACCACCGCTCACTCTCCAATTCCATGCGCAAGACCCACTCGGTGTAAGACTCGGTATCTGCCTTACGTGATGATCGAAACTTTCTGCGGTACTCTTCAGGGGTAAGATTGTATCTGTCAAGAACAGCAATTTTAATTGTGTCATAACTTTTTGTTTCTTCAACCTTCAATCTCATTAAGGCTTTTTTTGCCTTGCCAGTGAGCAATGTGTGAATATAAACAGGCCAGTCTCTTTGGGGAATGGACTGAGTTACTGCCCACCTTTCAAACTGTTCTAAATAAACTTCAATTCTTTCACCATCCTTAAGCGGTTGCATTTTGGTCAGCAAAGATTGCATTAGTTTTTTCTTTTCACTTTCAAGTTTACTAACTAATGTCTCTTCATGCTGCTTCTGTTTTTGCTTCAGGATTTCCTTGGGTCTTTTGTTCCAGTTGCAATCTCAATTTGTCTACCTCCAACCTTTCTCTATCTAATTCTAACCGTTTCTCTACAAGTTGTCTATGTTTTTCATTTTCTTCTCTTTCTTGAGATTTTTGCTCTGTCATAAACTCATCATCAGCTTTGACTGTTCTAAACTCCCGAAAGGTTTTCAGGTGTGTCGGGGTCTTGTGAATTGTACCCCCCATCATCAGAATCTGAACCGGTCCCCAGCTTCTTACTGTCAATTTCATTTGCATACAAATCTATAATCATCTCATCTTTACTTTTCCCCAAAGAATCCATACCTCTGGTACTTAATTCATCTTTCAATTCAACAACTGTCATCTTGTGAAAGGGTGTATGGTCTGCAGCTGCCAATTTGACTAAACCTCAACTTAGTTCAATGTAAACTACTACTAGTGGTACACTAATTAAACTTGATGACTTGACCCGAGTCAGAATTGAATAATCGGATAATCTAAACAAATATAAACACACTGGTGTATTAATTAAATACTTTAAATATTTACACTAGGACTCAATTCAAACTTAAATACTGTTCTTGGCAAAGTTCAATCCAGCCTCAAGTTATTCCTCCACTCCAGTTCAGTCATTGGTGAGTTAAGCTGTGTGTGCATGGAGGAAGGAAAACAGACCTCCATGGTGTATACAACAGTCTAACGTTACACAAAGCTTTGCAAATTAGTTTTATCACGAACTCGGATCGGGAATACGACTCTTCTCCAATCATAAAACAGAAAACTCGCAGTTTATAAGCTCAGAAAGTCCTGCAACTGTCCGGAGAATCACTGCTAGATAAATTCAGCAACGCAAATGGTGTACAATCATGACAATCTGGGCGAGAAGCACGACATGAATGCGTACGACGCGTGTCGTAGAATGATTGTCATGTTCGGCGTGTAGTTCTCGTGCAGGGGAAGCAGTCTATTCACACATTGTACGTAAGACCGCATAGGGGAAGATGGACTCCACACCCGTCACAGTAGTAGAGTCGCCACCAATCCATCCACACAACTTGCACAGTACATCCAGCTTCGCATGGGTTTCGCGTGCAGGCTTGGGCTTGGTGCTTCCTGAATCGTCTGTGTTGGGCCGGCCGGCCATATACACCACGGGCGCTTCGCTTCACTGACCCAGAGCGTACGGTTTTTGGACTCTTCTGTGCGGTAGTAGTTTTCTTGGGCGTTTTCCGTCTTCGTAGTGTCTCCGAACTCTGGGTTACGATCCTGGGTAGTAATACATGTAGTAGAACCCGATTACACAGCATGCCTGCATACGTTGGCCCCTCAGTCACATCACCGCTGGATGTCCGACGGTAGCCAACAAAGTTTGTCCACGGTGAACTCAATTCACGCACCAGCAACACATTGTTGCGTGCGGCGGACAGTCCGCCGCCGGTCCACAAAATCAGAATCCCGAGGTACCGTTGATCGAAAAATTCCGGTTGATAGTTCAGTTCATTGATTATTGACTCCGTTTAAATAAGGAGGGTAAAGAAAGTTGACTATATCGACTTCATCCTGCCGACTAAGCCAATTATCACGGTTGTTAGAGCCAGCGAAATAACACGTCCGCTCATCCTCGTTTCCGGGTTTCGAATCGATTTATTACTGTCCAAATTCCCGCTACCACTGTTATATAATCATGGAATTTAAATAACAGTAGTCTTCTTCGGAGGGAAACTTAGAATAACAAAAGGAAGTGAATAACACTAACATCTGTCCTTATTATATACAGTAGCTTGTAGATGACCGTAACAGGGTTCATAATAAACCTATTGTGCGATAGGCAAAAAAATCCGACATTCACGTGTGCAGCTCAGAGGCACATGTACGTATGATGTCTCTTAACATTGTGATTTGTATGCAACCACGCGCGCCAGCCAATCAGAGCCGGCCAGCGACGCCATTTCGATTAAAACAAAATTTGAACTACGCTGTTGATTGGACAATTTTGCTGCCGTGTTTTTGTAAGAGGTTGGTAGTTTTTGTTCATACAAGGGACCCAATCATGAGTTATCTCGACAAAGTGAGCGTGGGCGTTTGCATAACCATCACCTGCCCAAGTACCACATAACAACCGAGGGTCGAAGCACAAAAGAGAACAAAGGGAACAAAGGATCCTCGATCGAAGGTATTAATGTCCGAATTCGGTCCTCGATTGTCGGGGCAAGCGCTAAGGTAATGGGGTTTGGGTATAACATAGGAATAAAGAAAAACACAATGGGGGATCCTCAATCGTTATGTTGTTCACGACTGTATGAACACACAAGCCAAACACACCTCTGTGTGGTATACATGAGTTTGTATACGCATTCAAATAATGGACGTAGAACAATAGAGGACAATAAGATCCACGATTGACAGAAAGTCCACGATTGAAATTCGTGTGCAAAAGAGGGACAATGTAGGGGTCCACTATGGAAGGTGTTTACACACATTGGTGAGTTAGTCTTTCATACGCACTATATGGACCTGCGAACAAATTATTGACGTCCACAGGATGCGGGAAGAGGTTACGGTTTGTGAACTTAGACATGTCCACAGTCTGTTTTGCCGTCTCTGAAAAAAAGTTTTAGGGGAAAAACAGGTTGGGTTTATATATAGAAAAGGTAAGAGAAACAGCTGAGAGGCCCAGAATCAAAATTGGAGCTTAAATTTGTTTTGGGGAAGCGAGAAAATGAGTATTTAGTCAACGTTTTCTTAACTCGTCGGGTGCCCGGCAGAAGGGCATAATTATAAGCGTTCTGACGTGAAAATCACCTTCATGAAAATTGCATCGGAAGGCTCTAATGTTCCCCCATACGTATTCTGAATCTGATGTTCTCCCACAATCGACCATAAAAGTTGATACAATCGACCATAATATTTTATTGTACAAACTTTCTTTTTAGGGCATTCGTGGAATTTCCCTAGAGTGGTTCAGGAATTACCTCTCTAATCGATCTCAATAGGCCCCCTATGTGTCTATCGATGGTAGTAATTCAAATTCTAATAAATTAACATATGGTGTACCCAAGGATCAATTCTTGGACCATTACTTTGTTAAATATATATTAATGATTTTACAAAATGTTCTAACGTACTTTTTTTAATATTGTTTGCAGATGATTCAAATGTATTTGTTTCACATAGTAACCCCAGATATCTTATTGATACAGTCAACACTGAACTTAAATCTGTTGCAAATTGGTTATGGTTCAATAAATTGTCCCTCAATACAACCAACTATATGCTGTTCAGTAATTCTACCAGTGACCTTCGTGGTGACGTAGTAATTAATAATGTTATTATTAACAAGACCGACTGTTGTAAATTCCTGGGACTGGTGATTGATTCTGGATTAACATGGACAGTTCATATTAACAATGTATGTAAAATTGTTGCCAGAAATATTGGTGTGATTAATAGGATCAAACATTTTTTTCCTGAACCAGTTCTCGAATCTCTGTATAATACTTTAATCTTATCATATCTTAACTTTGAAATTCTTGCATGGGGAAATATTTCTGTCACAAATTTAAACAGGCTACTCCTTTTACAGAAACGGGCTTTACGTTCAATTAATTATGTAGATTTTTTAGCGCATTCAGACCCCCTTTTTGTGAAACATAGGATTTTAAAATGCAAAGATATATATAACCATCAGCTTGGGTCCCTTATCTATTATTCCACCTGTAATACTTTACCATCAACAGTTCAGAGTATATTTACTCGAAATCGTGAAATTCATACTCATTTTACTCGTCAAGCTTCCAATTTCCACAGCCCATTTACTCGCACTTCTTTTGCTCATAAAACTATTAAATATGAGGGACCCAGGCTTTAGAACTCATTTGATGAAAAAATTATAACATCTAAAAATATCTCCATTTTTAAACGTGAGTTTAAATCTGTCTTGCTGAAATCCTACTGTTGAATCTTATTGTTGAATCCTTGTAATTAAACGTCAAATCCTTATTGTAGTAGATTGCTATAACCTCTTGCTGACCTGTTAGCCTGTCCAGTCCTTGTCTATTGTTAGTGTCCGAGTGTACGTGTATTATGTAACTTTCTTTATTGTACATGTACATGCCATGCATTGAGTCCTATTACAGTAGTTTTCCAGTTTGGTTCTATTATTAACATTCCTCTCTTAGGCCTCAATGCATGTGCATGCTAGGGGCTCATGCTTATAAGCTTTGCTTCATAATGAGCCTCTCCACAATAGTACCCATACTATATGTTCGATTTAATTACATTTTGTAAATTAAGACTCTCTTCTGTGTTCTTGATGATATTTAAAATTTTGGAAATAAAATGAATTATGAACTATGAACTATAAACTATCATAAATCGTACAAACTTTACAAACTCTGAATCAAACATTTTGGGAGCAATCTGTGTTAAATTTTGACAGAAATGTTTAAATTTCAATAAATTATTTGTAACTGTTTTGCATATGCCCTTTTGCTGGGAACGTTTTGGTGATTACGCATATAATGCCCTTCTGCCAGGCACAACACGAACTACACGAAGACAAATGAATGTCCACAGTACGTATGCAAGGTAACCGTAAAGCTAACCGTGTGTGTGAGTATGGAAACACCGGCAATCGTGGACTAGGGACAATCGGGTTAGGGCACAAAACAAAAAGTCCACGATTGACAAGACCGTCCACGATTGAAAATCGTGTACAAAACATAATGGGAGGCCTTTCCATGAAAAAGGACATTATTGGGTCCACAGAAACATCAATGCCGGCGTTCACATTATGTGTTCATGTGTATGTGAAACGTATTCATCAACGATGATATCAACGATGGGTCAAAGTGGGGGGCTTGGTAATTCAGTGGGATTCACGATGAAGGATGGCTTTCTGTATTTGTTCGATACCCCTGAAGCTTATGTCTTCTACTGGGTGTTGTGGGAGGTTGACGTACCTGCGAATAGACTTGCTAGTTGCCTTTTTTTGTGTCTGATGAACTGACAATCGACACGAGACTACCGTTTTAACAAAGGCACGAATTTCATGAAAAATCGTCTATTTATCGATATTTTTGTTGTTGATGAAAACGATTAAATATTACAATATCTACAACCTGGTGAAGTTATACATCCCAAAAATCATTACAATCCCAATTAACCTTATTAACGAGTGGGCGAATGGATCCTCAAGTGCCGTTTTGCGTTTTCACAAAGAGGCGAATTTAAAATAGCGTTGACTTCAACGTGTTTATGAAGGGGCCCTTTGGTGCGCGTATTGACTTTAGCGTTTTCACGAAGAGGCGAATTGAGCGAATTTGGCGCGTACTGGCTTTTAGCGTTTTCACGAAGAGGCGAAGTTGGGGCGCAATGGGAAAATGTATACATTCTGACTCTCACAACCACGGGCGAATTTGCTAATTTATATTTTTTTCTTTTTCACGAAGAAGCAATTATATTAATTGATTAAAAACTAATCACCATTTTTGTTCAACGTTTGCTATATTTAAGAAGTTAGAATCTCTTCTTTCCCATGATACCTTAATCTTGTATATTTTATGATTCTTTTTGTTTCAAACTGCCAAACGAAAAAAGGACCAACTTTACAAGCGATTTTCTCGAAAGTTTGTTCAGACTGTGAAAGGCTAAATTCGCCTCTTCGTGAAAACGGTGACGACTATGTGAACGAATCCCTCGAAATGAGACTCCAGGAGAAATTTTCAGGTATTAATTCTTCACATTCAGTAGAAAGTGCAGGTTTACATAATTTAGAGATAGTGCTTGTTTAGGGATATTCTTTGTTGTTTTCATTGATTTATATTGTTCAAAATGCAGTTGAAGACATATTGCTCGAAAGAAGCTATGGCGACTTGTGACTAGTCAACAAAAACAACAACATTGTCAACAACAACAAAAAAGAACCCCAACAAACAAATAAACAAACACCCCAACAAACGCGCCACCAGACACCTTATACACACACCACGACCGGCCAGACGCAATGGCAAACCTAGCCAGAAGAAGTGTGATTACGCTCTTCATAGAGCGACTTTTACAATACAAACAGGATCAATGGCGACAATACTACATACATGTCTTGACTGGGGATTGAAAATCAACTCGACATCGAGCGTAAGTAAGAGATTTTACTATATTTGTATATTATTTATGCGGTAATTTATTGGCTTAATTCATGCATGCTCACAAATGCTGAAGTGATGGAGGCTGCAGATCGGGAATAACATTCATAAACTTCATGTGAAAATGACAAGAATTGGAAAATACAACATACCTAAGGGGTGATCGGAAGCATTGATCTTGGTGAGATTTATTCCCGCGAGCTAGGGGTAGGTCCGGAAGTACTGACCTCACAACGATAAGGTGGGTGGGTCACTGTTCAGATTTATGTTAGGATTTTCTATACCTGATATAAAAAAACAATCCGAAGACTCTCGCTTGTGAGGCTGATTTTTGTCTGCTCTTGTTTGTCTAGTATCGGCTCGTCTTATATTTTGATGTGGTTGTATGTCTGCGTTTTGGGGGCTTTAATTTGTTTTATGGCATGTTCGATATTTGCGTGTTAAACGATTTTTTCTTCTTCTACATTTTGTATGTTTACTGTTCAAATAGATTGTATATATATGAACAGGGATCTAGATGAACACATAATTTAGTTGACAGTTTTATACTTTATTTTTTTCCTTGACATCCCCTCTTATTTTTTAACACATTTGAAATGTCAAAAGATGTAAACAAAATATAAAACAGCCGCTTCCCGGAAACAAGAGGTTAATGAGGGTAATTAATTGTGAGTTTACCAGCAACAATATTTTCGATTATTTTATCATTTAAGTGAATGCAACGAAGTGTATTTCTATTTAACTTTCCATATTCTTCCAGAAAATAATTAACGGTGCCCTTCAACAGCAAGCTTGAAATTGTAAAGGAGTCGTCAGTTCAAATCGTTTAAAAGACCATTAAAGTGGTTTGCCCCAGAGAAAATTCAAACTCGTAATTGTCAAGGATGCTGTCTTGATCGGATTACGTTTATTTATGTATTGCATTTCTTTACTCAGTGGTTTTCATTGGCCCCTGGATACATGATAGAATTAGGTACAAAAATATACATCATGTTATTAAATGGACAACTAACAATAATACATACAAATACAACATTGACATCAAAACACAAACATAATATTTACAGACGTAACAAGGATATTTACAGAAATCTAAACGCCCATTCAAGTCCGCTTGTTCCATTATGTCCGATAGTAAATAAAGTGTTCGTGCGTTCGAATTCGGGCATTTAATTAAGTTTTGAGGCATTCAAATTCCTTTAGCAACGTGTTCAATTTAGCATATCGTCGCTCTTTTTTTGTGACGCACAATCATCATTCGATTTGGCAAAACTGATTCGACTGGTGGTTTCTGCAGGTTTTTCTTTTAATTTTGTAAAGAGGCAACCAATTTCGCTTAATGAGAATTTATATTAAAGAAAATAGATACACAAACAAATAAATAGATAAACAAATAAATTGTGCTAGGCAATTTTATTAAGGGGTGCAAATACACTGGCAATGCTGCTCAAAAACAGGAAAAATTTCAATCAAATTTCCCCTCAGCTACCGAAGATATCGAAACAAATTTACTACCGAATTATTAAGAAATATCTTACTTATTTAAAAGTAAATAACGATTGTAGGCATCAAGTAAAATGATTGCGCTAGATATCCTCTGATTGTTAAAAAAAAGAGAATTACAAAAAAAACACTATCGCCGGACGGCGATGGCAAAAACAACAAGAACATCATAAGAACCACTGCCTGACGCCAGTTTAAAACGAACGCCATTTTTCTTGCTTTTCGCAGCATTCATGATCGTAAAACTGTAAACAGATCAGTTAAACGATATTTACTATAAAATACACCCCCCCAAAAAAAAAAAAAAAAAAAACCCAACAAAACAGTAGTTAGAACTTTAGAGAAAGTTTCTCTAAGTTGTCAAGGATTTGCCCCTTTTGGAGCTGGTCTATAATCATGTCGTTAGTGGCGGGCCGCGCAATCAAATATGTAATACAGTCGCCTTTGGCAAAAACTAGTCACGAATCGGCTCCAAATTCGATGGATGATGGTACCTAGACTAGCGCAGGTATTTTTAACCAATATTGTGGAAAGGAGCCTTACTAATTTGTCATGACATCGTGTGCCCTGGTCCAAATTTGTTAACGTTTTATTTTGTGCATACAAACAGTTATGCTGGACAATATTACGAAAAAAAAGAAAAATGCTGCACAGACTGATAGAAAATAACTCAATTGATTGGGCCTCTGCACCTTTTTCAATGGGGCCGTAATTCACTTCTGCCTTACCGCCCTCATTTACATATATTATTATTTTCGGTTTAAAATGTCTATTCAGCATGTGCTTTCCATTGCGATATCGCGCCTTCTGTTACCCGTTGCAGAAATATTTTACAGAAATAATTACAGCCAAATTAGCCAATCAGCAGCTTTGTCCAGATTTCTGCACTAAATTTGCATGTCCACATATCAGACGTTTGTTCAAAGATGGCTCCGTTATTAAACCAACGTGCTAAGACTATGACAAGGTGAGACAATGTACCGGTACCATTCAACCCTACACAAAAATGGTCTGGTAATTATTGAAAAAATAATTAAAAAACGTTGTTGCTGGTAAATGCACCGGAAGACGGGCCAAAGTATAAACTTGAATCAAGGCCGATATTCTCCAGCAAGTTGTCACGGAAAGAGCAATTCACGTGTGTTTTAGGCTATATAAAGCTGGTGTCGTACCTTGAAAATTCAGTCACATCTGATCATCAATCGATCTGTTGTTAGTCGTTATTCACGAACAGCCATCCACGATGTTGCCCATCTCTATGTGTCTGGTGGTTCTGCTGGCTTCTGCGTTGGCGAATCCTGGGGTACGTCGTAATCTCCAAATACTTCTTACTCAGCTATACCAATCACCGTACATTTTCTGAATCCGTTTTTGTTGTTCCTCATCACACAGGTAAACCTGAAGTTTTCAGAAAAGGAGCTACAGCGATACTTTGGCGTCGAAAGCGAAGAGAAAGGTGCGTAACTTGAACTGTACATCGTACATTTGTTGTTAACAAATGCTTAAAACATATAACGGAATACCATACGCATGTGTAACTACCATAGAATGAGTTTTATGGTTTGAGTTACATATTTTCACAAACAAAGTTATGAGTAATTTCAAAAGAGAGGAAAATTCACCATAAGGGATCGTTTTGTTCTGATATTCTTTGGATGGGCAAGTGTTGCAATGTGGATGAGCTGTTTTGTGGTCAGTTAATATGGATTTAAGGAGCCAATCATACCTGCATGTATCATGTAGTCATAGTATTATAGGTTTCAATGACAACAAAATTATGTGAAAAAATATTAAGGCATACAATTGTTTGGTCATCTTAGTAGGACACATGACCATAATACATGTGCCTGTGAATTTTCTCTGAAATACAATTCACTGATCATCTGAAACCCAATTGTATTTGGGGCGGGGGTGGCTGAGAGACACCAATGGCAATGTTTCGTGATAACTTTGTAGTTAGATATTCAAGAGTACTACTCCTCCCCGTGTAATTTGACATAATTACGGCCTTCCATTAAATTTCTAAACGCAACCGTATGGGCATGGGTGTAACCTAACCCCGACCACCCCCCCCCCCCCCCCCCCCCGTTGATTGTTTTGTTAAAAATAAAGGTTTCCTGAAAGCTTTCTAGTATTTTGTTATAGTTATAGTATTTTGTCAGTTGTGCATTTGTTTCGTTTAAAGCAGCAAACTTTATTAATATCTAAAGAACGGTGCGTTATTAACTAACGAAACTTTAGCTCTGAGTGTGAATACTGTCAATTCCATAGAAAATAATATTCTAAGATTTAGATTTGAACAAACTACTAATGGAAATGCAACGCACCTTTGGACTTCACAAGGAGTTTAGACTCGTTTTATGTGTACACCAGGATACTGCACAAGGTATCCCTTTAATGGTTAGGTTAACTAAATAATAAATGACAGCAATATTAATTTATAACTTCTTTTTCCAGCCCCTGATTACGAAATTGTTTATCCGGAGTTTGTGACCATGGAGCAGAAGCGTCACGTTGGTCGCAGTGCCATTGCAACCTCGTACCTTGAAGTTCATATCGACACGTTCGGTGAGACTCTGCGCATGGCACTGGATCACGACGACAGCAACTTCATGCCTGGGTTGGAGGCTGAATATGTCACAGACGAGGGAATCATCAAGGTGCCTGTGCGTACAGACTGTCTGTACACCGGTAAAGTCGTCGGGGAGTCCGACTCATTAGCATCCGTCTCTGCATGTGCAGGTTTGGTGCGTATGGTATTACTTCCTTTTAAATATATTTAGCATTTGCTATTGGTGATTGTATAAGCTTCAAGAGCAATAAATTAGCTTTGAAATGCCTTTTGTTTGTGTACCTTAATTCCTTTTGTCGATTCAAATATGTTTGATTAACCACTAGCACTCAAAAGTATGTAAGTACCACTTTTAGAGAAATAATGCTTCTATAAGAGCCACGCGATATCAGCATTTTACACATGGGTGATTGCATAGAGGGCGTTGGAACCTATTCAATCTCAAGATCAATTAGACTATTACATTTCTTACCTTTCTGATATCTTTTGAAGTCCAATCGTTCAGGTGTAAGATGTTTTTCGTCTTATGATTAGACCTAACAATCAAACTGGAAAGTGGGACAACATTTGGAGAAAAAATACCTTTGGTTAATTGCGTATATGGATTGACAAAGCCAAATCAGGTTAAATAAAATCATCTAAAAAGCCAAATTTGTAGTCTTTCCGAGTGTGAAGCGTTTTGAAAGCAGTTTCCATAACTTTATGAATAACAGAATGTGTCCCACTTGCACCATTTTTAGGGAACATTCCGCAGTGTCCAAATATGTCGTATCGCGAGGATTGCATGATTTGTGCATTTATTGTGCTTTCAACACGCAAGGTCTTTTTATGGCGTGGCTCAAATGCAGGCAAAACGCCGAAAATTAATAATTTCAGTTCATCAGTACTTTAAATGGTTTAGTATTAGTAAAATAAATAGTTTGCATGGAAAAGTGAACAGAATTAAACACACTCTATACGTCTCGTAAACGAACAGATGGCCGTTGTGAATCACGCCTTTGGTCCGACGTACATCGAGCCTCTGGATGACGAGCATGCGATCAAGAGAGATATTGGGCGTGGTCTTCCTCACATCGCCTATAGGTCCAAGCCTAACCAGTACATGGGAGAATGTGGTGTTGAAGGTAATACTCAAATATGTTCTCTTTTCGCAGATCGAAAACGAAAATACGAATTTTGGTAAACCTAAGGCTACTATTCTATAAGGGTTAAATTATAACTACGAATATAGCTGACCTTTTGGAGCTATTTTAGAAAGATCATCAATTATTGGCAAGTTTTTTTTTTTTTACTCTTAATCCAATTATTGAGGAGCATGTTTTTTGTTTCTCTTAATCTAGATTTGTGTTGTTTTTTTAAATATCAAATCAAATTATACTTGAATGGATAAATCGATGACGAGTAAGATTTAACATTTTGTTTGCCTGCACGTATTGTTAAATTTCTGTTCGTCGATACATTTTTCTTTCAAATCCAACAGATAATTTGGGACAGTTTGAACCGAATCCCGTACCAGATAAGGAGAAGGGAGATTTTGAATCAAAGGCGACCAAATATCTTGAGCTCGGCCTCATCGGTGACGCCGTGTTGTACGATTTGCGTGGTAGTAACACGGCAACTTGCATCACTGCGCTTTTTAATGCGGTTAGTGTTTTTTCCTATTTAATTTGGTGTCTGCACGCCCACAATAAATTGATAACATTTTTAAAACAAAATAAAATCTAAAAGCCAACTTTAATACGCTGTCCAAACAAAACCCGAAAAAATCGACTTGTGTCACTTCATTGTCGTAAAGATTTCCACTGTTGAAATTTAAAATTTACTTGGGAGATTTGCAGTCGGGCGACATTTACCAATTAAGGGCGCTGCACTTGATAACCGGTAACTTTGGGGGCGTGTTTTTGTGGTGTGGGCGGAGATCTGCACCCCATGAGTGCCCTTTTCTAGTTTATAGTTGCATTAATGGTAGTTGCATTTCATAATTATTTGCCAAACAGGTGAAAAATGTCCTACAGCTGAGTTCACTGGCGGGCACTGCTCTGGTTCCTAAAGTGACGCATATCAAGATCTTTACGTCGAGCGAGGTACGTGTATTGTAACATGATACAATGCCTGAACTTAGGAAGAGGGTAATGATTATTGACGATATTAAATATATATACTTATTTACACAGATCATCAAATCATACTCTAAACAGTGGCATCGTTGTTAAAATTGTAACCGCATAAAATAATGTATGATGGCAATGTTTTTCCAAACCTATCTCCTTCCAAACAGGTCTTTAAAGGTCTAGTCTCTTTTCTAAACAGATTGATGACCAATACAATTTTAAACGTCAGTTTTGGCACTACATTATTCACATCGACTTTCTATTGATTAAACAGGGTGGTCTGGATACATGTCCTGATGCCAGTCAGTCTCTGGATAAAGCAAGTACTTGGGCGGCGGCCAATAACCCGTCTGGTGATAGTCGTTGGGACAATGCAGCAGTTTTGACAGGGTATTTAAGTTATAGACCTTTTCATCCGAAAATCATTTATGTAAAGAGGGCCGTGAGGCGGAATTGAATTGAGGGCCCATTGGTCCAACTATTCGAGTCATTTTATATAAACTTGTCCGGACTTCTCGCTTTTTTTCTTGATAGGTGCATCTAATTAGTTATACGAAATGTTATAATATCAAGCATAACCTTTTTAATGTACAAAATAAAAATGTTTAAAACATTCTTCGTCCCGTGCGCACGATGTTCTGGCAAGTTAACAAAGCTCCTTTCCGCAACAGTAGCCACAATACATGCACAAGTCTGGGTACCAACATCATCCATCACATTTTGAACCGATTCCCGACAGGCTATGTGCGCCAAACAACCACAGACGGCCTGGCGTACCGGCTGATGTAGTGCATGTCCGATTATCCGGTCGATGTGCCATCTGTACTGCTAATTAGTATGGGGTGATAATCGGGATAAAAAACAAACATTTGGAATATGATTACGTCCACTTCAGGGGTGATGCATTGGGTCATTTGGGAAATATTTTACACAGGAAGTGGGTATCTAGCATGAACATTACCACTCGCCCCGGCAAAAAAACGAAATCTGTATTAAACACTATCTTAGTCGGTATTAAAGTGCTAAATATTAATGACTTACAAGGGCAACAAATCAGCGTGTAATACGGATTTTGTATATTACGGATTTCCGGTTTTTTTGCCGGGGTTATTTTCATGATAGATATCCACTTAGATAGATATGCAAAATATCTTCAAAAATGACTCAATGCATCACCCCTGAAGAGACCCTGTTTGGTTTTCATCCCGATTACTACCCCATACTATGCTGATGTTGTGAAAAACCGACCCGACCCGAAACCGACTTCGGGTCGGGTCGGGTGGGTTTGGTTTTTCCCTGAATTTTGTCGGGCTGGGTCAGGTCGGTTTAGGGAGTTTAGATCGGTTTCAGTTCGGATTCAGTTTATAATTTTAATGTTTTTGGTCGGTTTGGCCGAGTCATCCCACTCAGATGCACATCATTAGCCACGCACCGCGTATCGAGATGACTTCGCTTGACAGAATCACACAGATATTCTGTTTCAATCGTGCGGAAAGCAGCCCTGCTTATTTTACTTGATATTGTGCACGGGACGAAAGCTTTGTTTTAAGTTTTAATTTTGTGCATAAAACAACTTAATTAGACTATGCTGGATATAGTTTTATTTTAATATGACGATTCTAGAGGCTTTTTTAAAGAAACAAAGCGAGAAATCCTGGACAAATTGAGAGAAACTTACCCGAAAGATTTCCAATAGCCCCCTTTACAACTTTTGTCTCACGGCCCTCATTTGCATACAGTATCATTAAATGGGGAGAAGAGGTCCGTTGTTGACTGTTTGTTTTTTTCGCTTGAATAACAAGTTTATTATAATGAGCCAATTGAGCACACTACAAAATTATGTAACGAAAAAACAATAATGCATAGCCTAGGTATTGTAATTTGATGTACATGTTTCTGACTTAATTTTGTTGAATCTCTTTATACGTAACAGTTATGACTCGAAGAGTACGAATTATTAACCGTTCTTCAACCGACAACTATAATCCATTTTTTGTTTGGTAGGTGGTCGATGAATTCTGGATCTACACTTGGCATTGCATGGAGTAACAGTGGATACATATTGTGTGCTGGCACTTATTATTCAACGTCCTTGACTACATTTCGTGATCTGAGAACCACCAACGTACTCGCTCACGAAATCGGACACAAGTAAGTACAAATTATGCAAAGTATACAAACAGATATTTAGGTCCAGTCATTTCCGACTTTTGTTTCATCCATAAACTCTAAGCCTAGAGCATTTGTTAGCTAAACCATTTCAATGGGTGACCCGTAGAAATATGAGGGGGGGGGGGGGGGGTGGCTTGCTCTTATAGAAACATGCCTAGTTTCCAAACCTACTGCAAATTGAATGACCACTTAAACCAAATGACAAAACAAAAAGGAGGAGTAAACATAAATATGTCTGATGTGAACACAAATTTGAACGTTTAAAATCAAATAACGAACAACGAGAACGACAACAGAGAGCTAATTTGTTTAAAATTAGCTCTCGATTTTCGTAGTGTCATCGTACCGTAATAATTCGTAGGAGGGTGCAATCGGGACAATTTCCTCCCGATTCACCCCGATTAAAACTGCTATGACTAAGCGCAAAAGTCGTGAAAGTGTCACCTCTCTATTTAATAAAATATTGTTTTAATTATATTATTCGTATATATATTTTTTTAAGTTTAAGCTTTCAGCACGACAGTGGCAGCACCAACATCATGCAACCATCGTTCTCTTCCTCTGACGCCAAAAAAGATCCAGGCTGGTCATCTACCAGTAAGAACTCCTACAACGCAAATATCGGGTACGTACACTTCCTGTCGTGCACGCTTTCAATTCAGAAACGATTTCATTCAAATAGGTTCTTGCAAATGAGCCTTAAACGATAAGCACACGGTGAGCTTAAATAACTTTCGTGTTTACGTTTAGTCTGTATTGCCTTTTTTTAGCGTGTCCAATTACCCACCCACGCTTCCTCGTGCCTCTAAATCGTGGAAGTTTGCACATGCATAGTACGTGAGAGTAAATGAACACTTTCGAGTCACTCGTAATCAACAAGTGATGCACATAAGTAAATACCACTGATCTCTATACCGACTGGGGAGCGGGTTCAGTATAACAATACCATGTGGCCGCTAAAATTGTTCCAAATCGCGATGCCTGCCCATTTGTTTGCAGCACACACAATGTTTACTAAAATTCGGTAAACAAACGATCAGATGTTTCTATTCAAAAGTCAAGCATAAAAAAACCAAAAAAACACAAAATTATGAAAATCGTTTTGCAATCAAATTTTTGAAAACATGTTGAACACATTGTTTTTCGGCTCGGAATCCTCCAATAAAATCACGCGGTGATCAGCCTCGTTCAGTAAACGAACAGCCTCGTTCACATACTTATTACCTTAATACATGTATCTTCGCACTGGCACAAACCTGCAGATTGTATCTGCCCACTGTTTCCATCATTATTGTATATACACTTAACATCGATTAGGCCTATACTAATAAGATGTGTAGTTTAGTTTACAGTTTAGCAACATTCGTACTTTGAATCTATACCCTCGAAACCTTCCATGTGCCAACATTCATGAAATAGGAACATTTTTAGCGATCATCCCATAGTATAAACATAGATCAGTTGTAAATACGCAGCCACATGCAAGTTTTCCTTTTTTTTAGGAACTTTAAAAATAGATTCATGTCGCGCCATCGTCCAGAGTAATTTGGAAAATTGTATTATTATAATTTTTTGAGGTGTTTGATGAAAAGGTTGGCAATCATTTTATTTTCATTTAATTAAAACAGTTGTTCAGAATGTAGGTGTAATTTTTCTAGAGACTTCTGATAAGATGTTTTTGTTTTAAATTTCAGGTCCGCAAGCTGCTACAATGACGCTTAATTCGAAGGAAGAATTGGAAAGCATTTGCTTCACCATCAGATACGCGGACAGGTTTTACATGCAGTAATAACTATAGGCTTTTTCACACGAAAAACATACGAAATATATGGAAGAAACAAAACAAATCTATGAATTTATTCAGACAAATATAAAGATTCATTCTTCTTAAATTACATTATTCGAAACATCACATGTTGTGTTGTCTGTCTAGAAGAAATAACCAGCTACTATTTTCAAATCTACTATTAACAAAATTGTAAAGGTCCCTGATTTATTTATACCGTAGATCCTAATAATTCTTTTTTTTTAACGATGGGCAATAACTAAATATTTGTACAGTTTGAATTTATTTTATGGTGAAGGAAAATTAAACAAATTTGCAAAGATAATACAATGTGTTTAGTGTGTTTCTTGTGGTTTTTTTATTAAACGGGAAACGGTATTTTTTTTATAACGATTTAGAATAAGTGTGGGAAACACTGTAGATTGGGTAGAGCATAAAATGTGACCAAATCCTACGAAATAAGTCTCAAGGACAAGTTTTCAGTTATTTGTTTTTCACATGCAGTAGAAGGCACAACAGTTGCTCTTCAATTTAGTATATCACCGAGGTTGGCACCTTATAGTATGTTGTTTGGGTGAAAGAGTTGACCGTTCATTGATTTTTATGGATACTGTTAAAATACTTCTTACTCAAAAGTAGCTGTGGCAGCAGCTTGCGCGGCTCATTTTGTTGGATTGGATCAAATGAAGATAGTTTGGATAACCGCGTTTCTGATTTAGCACCTGGAGGGTCTTTTAAAAAGACCAAGCTGTGAAACAAATCTCGTGATAATCAAGGGCGCCCCCAATAAGCCCGTTTTCGGAGTATTGATGATTGATGAACTGCATAGACGGACGGCGCGCCGGAACAAATGAACAACTTGGACTAATTGGAGCAAGACTAATCTCCGATAGGAGGAGTGGTGAAACCCTTGCTCTTCAGATATCCCCACAAGAAGAAGTCACCCGTGTTCAGGTCCGGTGATCTCGGACGATGCAGGGATGATGTAGGGCAATACCTCTGCCACGGCAGTTCCCTGAGCCTATCGTTTTCGTTGTCATATGAACGAAGAGAGAATGAGCTTTCTAATGATGGGTACATTTTTGAAAAATAATTTTGAATTATTGAGTAATTTACACGAAAACTTGAGTTTCCTTTTTTTTCAGAGTCTCCCTGTATAACGCTTTTAACAAGATCAAAGCATTGCAGGAGGTGTGTGACCCGCACAATTCAATGATATGAACGTCCACCCCTGGTAAAATGACAATTTCTACCACTATACTTAATTTGATTGGCGTTTACGTAGCTTTTCAATCTTTTATGTTTCCCATTTCTGTATAATATATTAGCAAAGCTTTATTTGTTACGTTCTGTACGTTGATTTCTACAATTTTTCTAATTAATTTTAATTGTTACGTGGGAGAATGAACATTTATGAGAACACCCCAGATGTCCAAGCGAATGGACCATTGGGCTGTTTTTCGAACCCCAGCTTTGTCTTCGTCTCAGGCTTCATTCATACAGTTTAGCAATAGGCTATAGCCAAAGACGGAGCCAAAGCCAGGGGCTTAGAAAACGGCCTTGGCCTGTTTGTAACGGAGGCACTGATTGGGCTCATGAATCTTTGCGCTAATAACCACAGATCTTTCCGAATTACCGCAGGGGTTTGAGCGCTATTAGCAGAAAGCTCATAATAAAAGCGCTGCGTGGCTCAGGATGAACAATGGCAATATCTATGTCCTTGTTCTCCCCGAACTGTCCGATGCCTTTGATACTGTAGGTCATGATGTCACTACTACAAACCCATTATGGAATTAGTGGTGTAGTGATTAATTGCAAATACTAAAACTCGTAGATTTTTATCACACGCTAACTCAGTACAAAACAACAAAGCAAAATAGAAAAAATCCGCGTCAAAATTAAAGGAATACAACCTCGATGTTTTCTTTTGGGTATTTTGAAGCCAGCTTTTGGTTTTGAACAATAATTACACTTTTGTTTGCGAGTTATTTACTAGCATTTAACAAACGATTTCCACATGTAGAATGTGAGAACTGATCACAATAATGAAATAATGACATTTACGTTGCACGTGCACATAGTGCTTACCAAAGATATTGTTTGGCGTTGTTGTTTTATCACGATTTTTGGCAGCTCGCTTGACGCTTTTAGTTTTAAAGATAGTATATCTGCAGTTTCCATAATTTTCTAAACCGAGCATTTTGCCATCATTTCTATCGGCTACTCTAACAAAACAACGCAGTTTTCATTTCAGGCAGATGCAGTTGATTGTATGTGTTTAGAACCAAATTGGCCCCAACAGTTGACAACATTTCAATTAAGACAACTAACTAAGAGGGCCTAATAGTACGAACTTAACAAGAGGTTCATTACGGGGGGGGGGGGGGGGGGGGGGGTGCATGACAGCCCAAAAGGGAGGCACGTTAACTATAACACTTTTGTATGCCAGACAAAACGTTCTGGCCCGTGTTTTCTGGCTATATAGGCACTGGCAAATATGCGTCTTTTAAGTCAATTGATGCCATGCAGCAGTTATGACGGATTAGATGTAATGCTAATTTGAATAGTCTCCATTTTGAAATGCGTGTATTGTACAAACGCATTTAGCCCTTTAAGATTAATAATGGGGCGAAATGACACATTTTTCTTGGGTCTGATTTGTTTTTAGAGATGAATTCGCCCTTACTGTGGCATGTCTCTACAATGGCTCCCTTTTGGAGCATTTCTTTCAATTTTCAGCGAATTAATGGCTGCCTCGAAATCTGAATATTGATTCTCACGAGGAATGCATATTTGAATGGGTCATTTTTCAAATTCAATATGATAATTTTGGATTGTGTTAAGATTCCAGCTATCGTTATTTATTTCGCGCCATTTGACAACAAATTGTGCTATTCTACCTAATAAGATTACCATCACAACTTGGCAGAGATATGGCTTTATGAGTTCTCTGCGTCGAAGATTTAACCCATAATTTGCATGACAAATTATGGCGACCGAATCCAGTAGTTGTGTGATGCGTGCTTTGGCATCAGTCTCGCTATAGTGCTCGTTAGAGATTTAATGCAAGAAGAGCCTGTTGTACCTTTTGGAACTTGATGTCTGTTGATCGCGTTTTGAGCTTGACTGAAGCCCACACCTATGGGTTAACGCTTGTGTATTCCAATTATGAAATATTTGTGAGACGTGTTTAGTCCTTGATTTTCGTGCCGATCTTTTTGTCGGCAGCCTTATGTCGCAGCATTTTGCCGATGATCGAGGCAATTTTCTCGCCAACCGCTGGCCCGACGTCATTGTTTGCATACAGCGGTTCAAAGGATTGTAAGACCTCTCCAGTTGTTGTTTCTTCCTCATCTCGCAACAGTTCACACACTGCTTCGTCAACCTCGACCAAGTCCTCACCAGAGGAGCTGCCCTGGTCGACTTTCTGTTTCTTTGCCGGCATTTCGGAAAGAGAAGGACTGGGTTTATAGCGCTGATAATTTCTCTCGTGTTAAATCATCAGACTGTGCCTTGTTTTGGGGGCCACGAGATTTCTGCATGCCAGTAGGTTTGGGCGTACCCACAGCTATGGTGGCCCTGGAGGGACATAAACGGTCGTGATTTTTTTCGCGACTAGTTGTGAAATGTTGTACTAGTCGTGAATTTATTCGCGACTGGTCGTGAATGTTTGTCATAAATGTGTTCCCAGTAACTTTAGAGGTTCAACAGTGAGTGTGCATATCAAGTGATTATTTGTGGCGCGCGCGCTGCATGCCGCCGAACGCCCTCTGTCGCCAGTTTGGGGAATACCCTCCAAGCTACTGAAAAACAAATATTCGCGACAACATTCACGATTACATGTAGTCGCCAAACAATTATTTACAACCAATCGCGAATAAATTTATTTAATCGTCCAGGGTCCAACCCCTTAAAAGTACGGACAACCATCTTAAACGAATTATATCAACGATTACAAAGGTTGTGTTGAAATTCTAACAAACGACGATATCTCCATGCAGAGCTCAGTTGAGTTCAGCATTATCGTTTATACCGAGTGACAAATGTATACAATATACCAAGTACGCTTCCATCAACAGACAAAATAACTCGGGTTTTCGTTTTATGCCTATTTGTGCTTGACGCAAGATTATGAATACACGAACTATATGACTAGAACTACCTATTCATCTCACGGCGCTGCACCGTACAGTCATTGTGTGAGCTACTTGTAACCTTTGTTCTGACCAAGCCACTGGAAATGTTTTGACAAGTGTTGCATGAAATTTCACCTAACGTACTTCCTTGTTTGGGGAGACAGACCGTGCGTAAACAGACACATGTAGAAATAACCTGTGCCGACGTACAGCCGTTCCCGAGAGCGTACAAACATCCACTTGGAACATCAGTAACTTAAGATCAGTAACACTTCCCTTCAAAAGCTGCCATCATGACGGACGGTTTCATTAAATCAAGACATCTGCCACTTATGATCATTTTGCTATTTGGAAATTTTGCATTGACAGGTAAGAGAGTTATAATGGCCAATATTTCTCCAATTCATAGCACTGTGTAAATGAGACTAATATGTAGATCAGTGCAGTTCACTAAACAACAACACAAAAAGCTCGTAAATACCCAAGCCAGTTTAGCCACTTCTATTGGTCGAGAGTCCGACAAGTGGTAGTTTTAAAGTTGTAAGCACTTTTCTAGTGTCACATTAAATAAGAACTTCTATAAAGTCTGGTCCATTTTACCTTTTCATTGGTGAAACCCCACACGGCATGCGTAACACTACCAATGGGTCTAGTCCTCAATTCGCTCTGCGTTCTACATCGTATCACGGTACATGCAGTCGGGCAGTGGGTAAAACGCGCGCGTCAATCTCCAAAGGCATTATGACGTAATTACGAGATTTATAAGTGCTAATTTCACAATAACTTGGACTACCTGGGTACGATAATGATAATTTGTATTTTCAAATAGGCACGGGTTTTCGTTATAATAAGGCTCCTCTTAATATAAATCAGTAGTGGTTTAATCATAGAGCTACTAATACAGCTTCATTGGTTAATAGCGTCACAGTTTAATGGAAACATGCAGTCTAACATTTTCGATACTTAATTTTTACGCAAAACTAGTTCCAGTGTACGTTTAGTGTGGTAATTGCCGTCCACAAATTAGACCCCCCCCCCCCCCCCCACCCCCCCTTTTAATTTTCGCCACACAAAATGAGTGACGTAAACCGAGGCAGAACCCGAACAAATTCTCGATAGTCGGTACGCGACGTCTAAGTACAGTGGTGATCGCAAGTAAGTACCCATAAATTGTCAAGCAGGTAAGTGCGCGTATGGGTACTTACTTGTGATCAGTACAGAGCTGATATTCCAGCCACGTATTCCAGCCTCCGTATACTTGAATACGCGGCTGGAATACGCGTTCACTCAGGTCGCACACATTGTTGTATGTTGATGTATCCACAGTGTACGAATCGCGTACGCTTTGTGCACGGTAATCGAATTTCACATGGACGATCGTGAAAGTTCTTCCTCGGTTTTTGGTGAATCCGGAGAAAACAGTACTGATTCGTCTGATTCGAATCACAGTATTTCTTATTCAGACACGGACCCGAGCGAGGATGGGATCCCTCTTTAGGCGCTCTAGGTCAAAGCACGACCGCTCAAAAATAATGGTTGCTGCAGAGGACCGAAAATCACTATTTTCACCCTGAATCAGAATGAACAAACATGTATAGACGGACACTTGTTGCAATGCGCGCAGTCGGTATACAATAGGCCTGGTAGCAGCGCGGCGAGCCTCTGCTTCGATTTGCGTCATATACCCCTCGCAAAGTGTTATGTTAATGAGGCTTCCCTTCGAGGGGCGGAGTGATTTGACCAAACATTTTCATAAATTATTTTCCCCCATTTATCTTAGAAAATAAACACAACCACACACATATTCATGTTGTTGTCAACATTATACTTTATTGAATGGACCTCCCATTCAGGGACCTCCTACGAGAAGATGACCACAATTCACCCATTCTCACTATTCCCTGCACGGTTTCTTGAAATAGTATATTAAACTGCAAGCACTGTTACATGATTTATAAATTGTTCACATCTACCGGAAGAAGACCTCTGAGGGCACAACAAAGTCCTGTGTGGACAAACCAAGCTGCGAAATCTTCTATTCAAATACACAGACAATGTCGTTCTATATGTGCCAACGATTGAAGAAGAAAACCCGGCGTTATATTTTATTTTAGCGTCATTTTTGTTTTATTTATTTTTTTTATTTTATTTTTTTTAAGATTTGTTTTTTTCTGTTTTATATTTTTGGTAAATTATATTTACCATTTTTGGTTTCGGCGTCACATTTTTGGTTTACGGAACCCCTAAAGTACGGAGCCCCTAAAGGGACATTACCAAAAAATATTATGCAAATCAATGTCTACTGATTACATTGGCTAGAGCGTAGAGGCAGAATTTAGAGTAAACAGTTTTGACCCTTTTTTATAGGGGGCTGCATAAGCGCATGTGCACATATATTTGCATGCCTGAAATATAATCATGAAACAGAACTGAATTAAGTTTACCTCAAAAAAGTCGCCAGTAAAATGACCTTTGATCGTCGACTATATTTTAAAAAGAAACGGATCCAACAGTCGGTGCATTCTCTTCGCAAAAATGACAACGTGTATATGTATTTAATCCGCTGGTTGGCGATACTGGGTCCTGTCATTATAGTCCACATCTTGACCACGATCATCCATACGTAGAAATGGATATCTGTCGCATAGCTATTCTCTGTGCCGTGCGTGGTTGCCACGGACGAACTGTGGGTACAAAACCAACAGATTCCACGGCTTCCTTGTAGTATCCACCAATCAGTTGTGGATCTGAAGATGTGAGGTATGCTTTATCTAAATGATCCTTCTAGACAAGCCGTCAACACATCCGTTGATGCAGATGCCGTACCGGTTTAGTTTGTTGTAACTGTCTATGTGCCAGATGAAGTTTGGACCCTTGGCGTAATAGGAGCGTACGTCGCAACCTTCGCTTTAATTCTCCTGTGAAGGTTTCCCTCCGGATCCAGAATACTTAGTATCAGTCTGACATATGTCTTCCTGCACCGCAGGTTATGTAAATAATATTTCTGACATCCATTGGTACCCGTGAAGTTTCCCAGAACTCAATTCTTATCAGATTGTGTATACATTCAACATCTACAATATTGCTATAGTTTGTTCCTCCTGACTTGACCAACTTCCATCATAACCCGTTACAGATACCGTAAGGATACAATAATGCCATGCTCTATTGTCAATATTTGGACAGTATCTTTGTACAGCATGCCTATTTTATAGATAATTCCCTAGTTACGCGCCATTCGTGGGTAATAATGTCCCGAGGGCGAAGCCCGAGGGACATTATTACCCACGAATGGCGCGTTAACGAGGGCATTATCTGACTTAACCTCCACCTGGGACGTCACCACCTATTGTCCTACCGCTCCATTATTTTGCACGAATGGAGCGTCTTTGTTCAGAAGACACTTTATACTAACCGGTGTAGCGGTTCGTGATATTTTTTTCCAGGAGCTGGGTGGTTCGTGATTAAAATATTCATGAGAAAGAGCAATGGCAACTCATATACATTAAATAACTATAAAGAATTATAAAGAACAGCTTCTTTCACCAACTCGTCAATAGCATAGTTGGTAGAGAGGAGAGCTATGGATCGAAAGGTCTGTGGTTCGAATCCGACTATCGATAATGTTTGTCTTTTTCTTCGACACATTTTCGTATGGGTTAGTTTAACCATAGAACAAGATTGAAGGGAAAATCGGATTGGAGTACATAGGTTTCTTAAAGAATACAACGAAAACCGCTACACTGGTTAGTTTCAGTGACTTCCTCTTTGTTCACTTGCGTTACCTTCCCAAAATAATGGAGAGATATCCCCTCCAACGCTCCATTCGTTCAAAATAATGGAGGGGTAGGACAATAGGGTGACGTCACGGGTGGAGGTTAAGTTGAAGTACATCTTGATGAGTTAATTTCTGTCGTCAGCATCCATCTGTACAACACGAGACAAAACAGTATTGTGAGAACTTATATACTAAACATGTTCAACCGCAGGCGATGACTTTGCGGCGTGGCGTGGCGTTGGGTTGGGTTGGGGGGGGGGGGGGGGGGGGGGGGTTGTGAAGAACCTTGATATTTATGATAGGAAACGAAAATGGTAACATCGTCACTCCCACCCCCACCCCATCGATTGTCAGATAAAGTAGTATAAATACATCATTAATGTAATTGTACCAAGTAAAAAGGCCAAGCATTAATATTATTTAGGCTTCAATTACAATCATACAGATAACATAAAATATGGTAAGTTTTATGGCATTTACTTAGAGTGACATGCCGTTCCTCCCTATCATCAACATTCAATAATAAATTCACCACATTTCAGATTCAGGGTACGCTGGAAACATATTTCCCCAGGCATGAAAATATTACCTTGGTACGGCCTAATTACTAAATGCCTGTCTAAACAATTCAATATGATTAATTACTGTTTACTCTAAATTCTGCCTCCACGCTCTAGCCAATCGTAATCAGTAAACATGGATTTCCATCCATGGTTCCCGTAAAATCACAAATTATGTCGTGTGCACGAGAGCATTTTTGTTTTTAATGTCCCTTCAGGGGCTCCGTACTTTCGGGACTCCCTAACAAAAAATGCGACGCCTAAAAAAAAAAAAATGCGACGCCCCCCAAAAAAATGCGACGCCGAAGAAAGAAAAAAAATGCGACGCCGAAGAAAGAAAAAAAATGCGACGGTAAAAAAAGAACATAAATAAAAAATTAAAAAATGGGACGCCGAAAAAAAAAATGCGACGCCGAAAAAAAAGAAATGGGACTCCGAAAAACTAAAAACATCAAAATAAATAACCCAACAAAATGTAGCTAAAAAAAAAATATATAACGCCCGGTTTTTTCTTTAATCGTTTGCACATATAAAACACCATAAATGACTGTATTTTTCTTCTTTCACGCCTGTAAAAACAACTACAGAACAACAGACTACCACGGCGCAACTGACCACCACATGGCAACCGACCACCACATGGCAACCGACCACCACATGGCAACCGACCACCACATGGCAACCGACCACCACATGGCAACCGACCACCACATGGCAACCGACCACCACATGGCAACCGACCACCACGGCGCCAACCGACCACCACGGCGCCACCGACCACCACGGCGCCACCGACCACCACGGCGCCACCGACCACCACGGCGCCACCGACCACCACGGCGCCACCGACCACCACGGCGCCACCGACCACCACGGCGCCACCGACCACCACGGCGCCACCGACCACCACGGCGCCACCGACCACCACGGCGCCACCGACCACCACGGCGCCACCGACCACCACGGCGCCACCGACCACCACGGCGCCACCGACCACCACGGCGCCACCGACCACCACGGCGCCACCGACCACCACGGCGCCACCGACCACCACGGCGCCACCGACCACCACGGCGCCACCGACCACCACGGCGCCACCGACCACCACGGCGCCACCGACCACCACGGCGCCACCGACCACCACGGCGCCACCGACCACCACGGCGCCACCGACCACCACGGCGCCACCGACCACCACGGCGCCACCGACCACCACGGCGCCACCGACCACCACGGCGCCACCGACCACCACGGCGCCACCGACCACCACGGCGCCACCGACCACCACGGCGCCACCGACCACCACGGCGCCACCGACCACCACGGCGCCACCGACCACCACGGCGCCACCGACCACCACGGCGCCACCGACCACCACGGCGCCACCGACCACCACGGCGCCACCGACCACCACGGCGCCACCGACCACCACGGCGCCAGCTGGTAAATTTAATTAATCAGAATTATATCACTGACCTATAGATCCTTGTCATTTGATTGATAGAAGCTACATCACGTGAAATGTATTACTCCCAATCATGTAGTATGGTTCCCAGACCAAATAATGTTGACTATTTTTGATGAATTATTAGGTACGGTAGGTAGCCGCCAACGATTTTTGTCCGTAGGAGGGTGAGTCAAAATTCATGAATTATTCAGTAGATTTAATGAGAAGTTATGTTTATTCATCAGAATAAAACATGAGTCTCACCATTGTTGTTATTTAGTTAACTAGTTACATTAAACAGCTGTTGTACAGCTGCTATGCGTAGTGTAGTGAATAGTGGGATGGGCTATGGATCAAAGATCCTGGTTCGAATCCTGTTGTAGGTCACCTCATTTTTTTCGAGTCAAATTGATATCTTTGGAGTATTTTTTTATTTAAGGGAAAACAGAGACCTAGAACCTAAGCGTTGTACAGTGATCAATGCAACTACTGAATAATTCATTAATTTTGACTCACCCACCTACGAAAAAAAAAAATGCTAGTCGACATTGTCAATAGTCCGGTTCCCAGACCAAACAATTCTGATTATTTCTGATGAATTATTAGGTCCAGTAGACGCCAATGTCACGTGACCAAAACTGAAGGAATTCTTCCAGTTTCCGAAAAAGTCCGAAGTTTTTTGAACACGTTCTATTGACGGTCGGGTATTATCGTTAACGTTCACGATGTTCGAGTGTTTCCATTCCAAGACCAAATAATTCTGACTATTTCTGATGAATTATTAGGTCTAGTAGCCGCCAATGTCACGTGACCAAAACTGAAGGAATTCCTCCAGTTTCCGAAGAAATCCCTAGTTTTCTGAACACGTTATATTGACGGTCGGGTATCATCGGTAACGTTCACGATGTTCGAATGTTTTCAGGAGTTAAGTGGTTGTAAGGTAACGTTAATAAAATAATGTCCATTCTCTTTTCTGGTTTTTATACAATAAAAATTGGCAAAGACTTGTTTGCCTTTTTCGGACGTGTAAGAAACTACATTATTTTGTGCAATAGTGCCATGTCCAATTCATGGGAAACACGCAGCTTGTATAGTAATCGTAGTCTGGTTCCCCGACCTGACAATTTTTGACAATTCAAATGTTAACGGCGCTTCCCAAAAATAGCACAATGACTACAATGAATGTGATATTATTAGGCATTTCGTCTGGTGTTGACTTTTGCCAATGCAAGTTTTATTTTATAAAAACCTGGAAACACTCGAACTTCGCGAACGTTAACGATAATACCTGGCCGTCAATAGCTAGAACGTGTTCGAAAAACTTCGGACAGTTTCGGAAACTAAAGCAATTCCTCCAGTTTTTGGTCACGTGACATTGGCGGCTAAATAATAAATAAAAAATCACAAATAGTCAGAAATATTTGGTCTGGGAACTAGACTATAACAATCGTACACTACATTAAACGAAAACGACCCAGCGCGCATGCGGGGACGAGTAGCTATTTGAGCTATGCTTGGAATGTCCTTGGAATTTTACGGGTTCACGTGACTCTTTTTTTCCAAGACCGTGCTATGGATCTATGTAACGAATCTGGCGATAATTAAGGGCGCCCTCAATAAGCCCGGATATATACGATCGGCACGCCGCGGAACAAATGAACGGCTAGCTTAGTCTTGGATTCACACTAGCATCAACATTATGAGCCAACGTTCGCGGATCGGTATGTCAGTTATATAAATACATATTGAGCAGCTTTAAATTATGAAAGGGGAGGAATATTATAGTTTGGTAAACTATCTGGACTTTTCCATTTCACTCGGCTTTGTCTCGTAAAATGAAAAAGTCCAGGTTTTATTTCACAACAAAATTCCACCTGTAAGATTCCATTACTCAACATTTGTTTACCTCTAGGTAAACAAATGTTGAGTAGCATGATTGAGTGCACTCATCAATCGGGGTAAAAATGGAAAAGTATGGTGGCCATCAAGGGACATCGTAAATATTCATGTCATTATTCGCGACAAATTTTACGTCTTGCCCCCAAAGTCGTGAACGCTGTTGTCAATATAAATGTGCCCACATTGACGTCAATATTAACGATTTGTAGTAAAGTACTGTTTAATCAATCGTCTTCAAATAATCGGAGTAACGTGGCGAAAGTTGGTGATTGTTCACGGACGCAGGCAGATTGAGTGTCAAGATTCCAAGTCAATAATGATGTTCTTCTCGGCTTTTATACCGATATTCTGCTATATTATACATGAATTTGTTTATCAGATAATGATGCTCCAATTCTCATCTGCCCATCAAATGCGGAAGTAACTCTTGATGATGGGGAGGGTAGTGCTAGAGTAGAATGGTCCCCAGATTTGCCGTCTGGTAGCGACAGTCTGGACGGAATTATCGACACTGTCTTGTGTAGAGATGAGGGCAACTCATTGGTGGTATCAGGGGGAGTGTACGCAGCGGGGGTAACGAAAGTGACATGCACAGCCGAGGACTCTTCAGGAAATAAAGGAACTTGCAAGTTTACTGTCATAGTTCAAGGTAAATGGAAATTTGTTCTTATACGGTGTCTCAAAGTAAATGCAAATAAAATATAATGGAATGCTACACATATCATGTGCAACAAACATAGATAATATATATACAGTATGTACTGAAATATACACCTTTCCACTTTCAAATGAGATATCCAACGTCCAAACCTGATTTTATTTAACAGAGATATAGTAATTTCCCAAGAGAGTTTCGATTTACCATGGGACCAGGTTTTTCGATTTTGTTTGGATGGATGTTCAAGTGTTGCAATGTGGATGAGCCGTTTAGCTAAAGGCCATTAGCAGCTAAACACACGTGTCCAATTCCTAAAATGTAATGTTCAATGGCTAAACACTATCCAATCCAAAAGATATTTGATATAGCGCCTTTTCCTTGCAGTTACAAAGCGCTGCACACACGCTCCACAATGTTTCGGCCACTTAAAACAAAAGTTAGACACTTCTCAGAGATCAGTAAAGTATATGTAGGCTGGTAATAAGTAATTTCTAGCAGAATAGATGTGACTTGAGTAGTTTTTTTGAACTGGTCAACAGATGAGGCCGTCTGCACAGCAGTAGGTAGTTGGTTCCACAGTTTTGCAGCAACCGATGGAAAAGACAATTCACCAGCACGTTTCTTAGAGAGACGCTGAGTGAGCCAGATGGATGATGATGAGCGGGTATGTCGGACTTGAGGACGACGAACCAAGCAGTCAGCTATGTACGGGGGACATCGGTGGTTGAGAGACTTGTAGACCAGTAGTAGGATCTTAAAAGCTATTCTCTGTCGTACAGGCAGCCAATGGAGTTCAAGTCGAAGAGGTTGTATGTGAGTCCGAAGAGGAGCAGCGAAGACAAGCCTTGCTGCTGAGTTTTGGAGTCTCTGAAGGCGATCAAAGTCCCTCTGGCTGAGAACACTGAAGAGACTGTTGCAGTAGTCTAGTCTGGAAAGGACAAGAGCCCTTGCCGCAGCGTGGCATGTTGACTTATCAATAAACCGCCTCACCCTCCACAGATTACGTAGGTGGTACTTGATGCTTCTGCTGAGAAGGTTGACATGAAGACTTAAGTTCACAGATGGTTCAAGTGTTACTCCCAGATTGCGGATGGACTTACATGGTTGGAAGGATTTCTCACCAATCATCAGTTTGACATCGTTCATTAGATGGGATGACCGATGATGCGGTGAAGCAGAGACAAAGAATTCAGTCTTGCCATCGTTGAGTTTGAGCTTGTTCGCATTCATTCAACGCTGAATTTCAGTGATACAGCTATTGAGTCTGCCAAGCGCAGCATCAATTGCAACTGGATCAGTTGGGTCAAACATCACGTAGATCTGAATGTCATCTGCATACATGTGAAAGAATACTCCATGAGCCCGAAGAATATCACCAATGGGACAAATGTAAAGGGTGAAAAACAAGGGTCCGATGACAGAACCTTGTGGAATTCCATGTGGCAATCTACAAGCTTTCGAAAGCTGACCAGAGATTAGAACATGGCTGTTCCGGTCTTCAAGGTATGAATGGATAAGCTTGAGAGCGAGACCTGTAATACCAAAATGGTCTTCAAGACGATTCAGCAAAATCTTATGGTCCACTGTGTCGAACGCAGCGGACAAGTCAAGCAGCACCACCATTACTCCTTTCTGACTGTCAATGGCTTGAAGTAAATCCGTCTGAATCTTAAGTAGTGCTGTTTCAGTGCTATGGTGTTCTTTGTATGCCGATTGCATAGGCTCAGCAAGTCCATTATCCTGGATGTGCTCAGTAAGTTGTCTAAGCATTATTCGCTCGATAATCTTAGACCGAAATGGTATGTTTGATACAGGGCGATAGCTCCGCAGATCATTTCTATCCAGTGACGCTTTCTTGATGACTGGTAACACTAGCGCCTCTTTGAGATCTGTAGGAAAGACACCACTAGACAGAACCTGGTTCGTAAGATGAACAAGTTCAGGAAGTACAACTCTCAGATGTTTCTTCAACAGCCATGTTGGTAGAGGGTCAAGGGAGCAGCTCTTTGAGGATGAACGTTTGATGATATTTTCCACTTCACTCTCAGATACTTCAGCGAACTCTCGGAACCGAAGACCTATCCCCTGATTACAGCAAGATGTGAACATTGGATCGGGGTCGTTGGCATCAAGTTCATTCCGAATCTTCAAGACTTTATCAGTGAAGAAGTTGGCAAATCTGTCTGCTAATGCAGCTGGCAAGTCATGTACAGGAAGAACCTTTTCATTGGTGTTCAGTAACCTATTCAGTACTTGGAAGGCAGTCTCTGGAGTACACTCCTCAAGAGCACAGGTGAGGTATTCACATTTGGCCATGGTGATGCACTTTTTGACATGAAGTTTCGCAGCTTGGAAAGCGCTCAAATTCACATCGGCCTTTCAAATCGGCGGCGTTCACGGCGTGAATCCCCTATTGTCGAGTTATACCACCTGGGCCTGCGACGAGCCTTGATGGTGACTGTCTTCATGGGAGCAGTAGAGTCAAGAGTCTCCTGGACGGCAGAGTCGAATTCCGATACGATCTTATTGAGAGGACATTCATCAGCAGTCCCATTATTAGCTTTAGGAACATCAAGTTTAGCCGCGAGCTCAGAGGCAAATTTAGAGTGATCCATGTCTTTGAAGTTCCTGTATGATATTTTTGTTGATATCAACTCAGGATGAGACACTCTTAGAGAAGCACATACCACGTGGTGATCAGAGATATGATTGACGTGAACTTTGTAGTTCATCAAACTATCACCATCAACACGAGTGATGATAGGGTCAAGTGTATGTCCCAACCTGTGTGTTGGCCCCGAGATGTTCTGTACAAGACCATTTGCAGAGAGTGAAGATAGAACATGAGCCACGTTCGATTTCCCTGGAATATCAAAATGAATATTCATATCACCCATCAGCACAAGGATACCTGGCAGCAGACTTGCAGCATCAATAAAGTTGTCAAACTCTGATAAGAATGAGGAAGTACGTAAGCCATTTTTAGCTGAAGGAGGGGGTCTGTAGATAACGACAAAGTGAATGTCTCTTGTAGTGTTGGATACCAAAGCGTGTTCAAAGGTTAGTGTATCTGGAAGAATACCAGGAACAAGTTGCAGATTGAGTTCACTCTTAGAAAGAATCCCTATCCCCCCATGATGATCCTCGTCGGATGATCGGGGGACATTTAAGAATGAGTAACCCGGAGGTTTAAGTTCACCTATTATAACATTATCATCCTCACGTAGCCAGGTTTCAGTCAAGAATAAAACATCTACAATATGTTTGATAGCATAGTCAGCCACATAGCAAGTTTTGTTGCATGCAGAGTGGACGTTCCAGTGCCTAACTATCCACCCTGATGCTATTTACAAACATGAATTTTGTTTACTTGGTAAAGATAGTTGTTGCAGTGTAGGCCAGGCAATAATCCACACAGAGGCAAGTAGGCTACCTTTGTCCCAATGCCTAAAACCGACACAAAATTGCCCCATAGTCAAAATAATTAGACGTTTGATATCTTATTTCAAATTGGAAGTATCTTTAAAACCATACCTATATTATAATCGGTTGTACATTCTATGTGTAGCATTCCATTATATTTTGTTTGCCTTTTTATTTGAGACACACTACCATACAGGCGCGAATCTACCTTTTAGCAAACGGTGGAGGGGGGGGGGGGGGGGGGGGGGGGAGTTGGACAATGATCGGTTGGATGAGTGCCGAAGTTAAGTCCGGGCATGCCCCCGAAAAAAATGAAATATGCAATGCTTCAGTCTGCAGTCTAAAGCAACTTGACACTACATTTAGGACCTCTGAGTCGATGTGTGCATGCCCCATTTTGGTAGCACCATAACATTAGTCCATGCTGAACGGGGGTTGCGGTGTTCAAATGGTCCGGATATTCTGTGCGGTATATTTTGTACAGGTTGTGGGTTCAAGCCCAGCCTGGGCTATGACACTTCGACACATACTATGGATAGAGGCATTATTAACGCATTGCAGTGGACTAGGTACCCATCCCAACTAATGTGAAGAGATCAGATTATTTTGTTTCAGGGTGAGGGGCAGGTTCTTCCACGCTTTCCTCTAGCAGCCCACACCTCGATTGGCCTTAGGCCTTGTGATGGGCAATTTGCATAAAACATTGTATTTACAAGCTGAACTATGTTTGTCAACCACAACATGTTACCGCCTTCACTCCAATTCTTCTTTGCATATCAGGAACCGGTACGAATAGTGCTATCATTGCAGGGATTAGTGTTGTCAGTACGATGTTACTTCTTGTCGTCGCTGTGCTCATCGTGCGTCACGTCTGGTCAAAGATTCAACAGAGATCACCGAACGCCGAGGCTGTCAACTCGTCAGAAATTGGAATGGTACGCTTATTAATCCCTTCGCTTTTTGCATCCTATACATTTATAATTATTATTTTAGATTGGGAAGCTGGATTTCTTTGAAGTTCTAAGTTTAGATGCTATAGGTATTCCTAGTCAATTTCGGCAAATAAGCAGCCAATTATATTTCCGTACGTTCGAATTTTAAGATTTAAATTTAGTGTTGAGGCATTCAAATTCCTTTAGCAATGTGTTCAACTTAGCATATCATCGTTCTTTATTGTAAAGCACAGTCATCATTCAATTTAGCAAAGCTAATTAGACCGGAGATTTTGGCTGATTTTGTTTATTTATTTGTTTGTAAAGAGGCAATCGATTTCGCTGAATGAGAATTCAAATAAGTACGACAAAGGAATTCGAACAAACATATAAACAAATTAGTTGTGCTAGACAACTGTTTTGTATTTTCACTTTAAGTCAGTCAAACCTTTTGTTTTGTTTCATTCATGTATTTATTTCCCGTAGATTTCTCATGGAGCCTATGTTACTTTTGAGTGTGTGAGGGGGATCATTATTGGTTACCTGAACAAGACCCAATTTGTTTTGTGTTTGTAAAACATCAACGTTTGTTATTGTTTGGGTGTTTTCTTTTATCCTGGTTTCTTACTGTTTATTTATGTTGACTCTTGTACAGTGAACCGTATGCATGCCTTTAAAATTCCAAAGGAAACACAAGTTAACAGAGCGTTGTTTTAAATGCACAAATGACGGAAATGCCTGCCGAATAATTAATTTAAATGACCGAACTCACGCCTCGGGAAAGCTCCTGCTAATTTGAATGTTGTTTTGTCGAATTGTTAAATTGGATGACAGAACAGTACTTTTGCCTAGTCGTAATGACCATTTTTAGCGGCATTCGATTTCGCGCGAAATAGAATGGCGTAGTGGTTAAATTATGCTCATTTGCTAAAATTGACCGGGGAAACCTATAGTATGTATACAGGTTTTCCTTGTCAATTTCAGCAAATGACCAGCCAATTAAATTTTCGTGCGTTTAAATTAAAAAGATTCTAACTAATCCAGTTTGTACCGTGTTTCAAATTCATAATTCGGGCATTTAATTTAGTTTTTAGGCATTCACCTTCCTTTAGCAATGTCTTCTTCACTTATGAGTCAGTAAAACCTTTTAATTCTTTAATCATTCACGATTCCGTATATTCTTTAGGGAGCCTATGTCTTTTGGTTTATTTTTGCATTGGTCTTTCTATGTAACTCTCTAAATGACCTTCAATTCTGTTTTTTTTCTTTTTTCTCCGAATTCTCCCTCGTCTGTGTGTGGTTGTTTTCATCTTCGACAGTGTTTTGACGTCGTCTGTTGCCATTGTCCGTTAGTTGTTTGGTTTGTACTTTTTTTATATATTTTGTATCGTTTCTGTTTGTTTGTTCGTTTAGTTTAGTTTCTATTTTTGCCCATTTGCCGCCCATATTTTCATACATAAAAATAGAGTATATTTTTTATTCAAATGGCACTTCATTCATAATCATTATGTTGGAACATGTTCCAACTTGAACTATAGCCCCCATCTAAATGTTCCAACTAGCCCCAGTAGCCTATGTGGCATTTGTATAGCGTACTACGCAAAACAGGGATAATTATAATAAGGCGCATCCTTTGAACCTTATTAATTTTGTAGCTTATTAATTTTGTACTAGAGCCTAACATACTCAGAAACTGATTACTCTCATTTATACGATTTTGTTTACAACTTGAACAGTTTACTCGGAAGGTAAACAAACAAGCTTACCTTTCCCATTGGGGCACTGGTGCTGCAAGTGATAGTGGATGGCTGTTGTTAGACGGCAACATTTCATACAATTAATTCTAGCTGTGGAAGTAAATTTCAATGTTTCAACTTACCCCGTGTGTTTAACTAACCCCAGTCTCCCCTATACGGTATACGTGCCTCGGTTCTCTTTGGAAGACGACATCTTACGTTTCTTTCAACAGAATGTAACCGCCGTTTATGAAGCCGAGATCACCCCAAAGGATTTGACAGCATTGGATGTTTACGAGGACATTGGCCTCCCATCGTGGGCTGGAAGGTGGGAGATCATGTGGGACAACCTAGTTATTGCCGATCGCGTCCTGGGCAGCGGTAACTTTGGAGAGGTCCGATTGGGTACTGTGTCTGTGGGTGGGAAGAAGACCCGATCTGCTATCAAGATGCTTAAAGGTAAAACGAACCAGACCTATACTCGCGTTGCAAATGCATTATAAACACTATGGGCCAAATTCATAAACGGTGATGATCATCGGATTATTTTAGTCGCGTACAACTAGTGTACAGTGGCTAAAACAGAGAAGTGCGCGTGTGGATAAACTCCTGTGATATCGCAATTCAGTAAGAAAATAATCGTCTTTTTATCCAGCCGTGTACAAGTTTCTGCTTAGCCGATGTTTAGTGGACTAGCCGTACATCATTTTATTTACAGCGGATTACGCAATATGTTGAATAAAAGGGCATATCTATCTTCAAAAACACGCATATCGCTGTGCTCTGCTGATAAGCTCAGTTGACACTAGTGGGAGGGTCGCCATGTCGAAAAAACGCGCTGATAAATTTTACTCATAACCACAAAATGGGTCTCATTGAGTGTGTAAAAAGTAGGAAAACAGTTTTTTCCTGTGCTATTTCGATGATACGCAGCAGATCCATGGCCATACGTCCGTCCCACAAGCAAGCCAACAGAAATATTGTAACTTGTACACGAGATTAACAAGCTTCTTGAGACGATTACAATTTTTGTTGTTACTTAGACACATGTCACTAACCATGTACGTATGATAAACAGCAGCGGATCTAAGCACTCTTTTTGAATTTGGGCCTAGATTTGTACACTCGATCATCACCTGTTTATACACAGTTTAGCCTAGTTGGTCGTGATCAAGGCAAAATCACCGTTTATGAATTTGACCCTTTGTGTCCTTCCTGGTCACACTATAGGAAAGACATGGTCTTTAGCAGGATGTGATTTCAACAAAAGATTACCAAAATCACATCCAAATGCTCCAAATTCACATTCTTTTCTTCAGATCAAAATTCACATCCATTTGATGTGAATCTGGAGTCTAACGACTTAAACCCAGGATGTAATTTTTTATTTCTTTGAAATCACATCCTGCTGCTGCCGTATTACCCTGTAGTACATGTACATAGCCCGGTCCATGATAAGATATCTGATTCATAAATCAGTTTAGTATTCCTATTGGTCGAGTGCCCGACACATGTTTAAACGGCCGATAATTCACGGCTCAGCCAGTTTTAAACGCTTTTTTGGTGTCACATTCAATGTGGACACCTATGAAGTCTGGTCAATGACCCTCTTTGATTGGTTGAAACCTCACACAGCATGCGCATTACGATCAAGGAGTCCGTATAATAATAGTCTCAATGCCATATTACGCCATATCGTCGACATCACTCCATACCAAGCAGCAGTGAGGCACATACTATTAAAATAGCTGGAGGGATGTATCTAGAAAACAGGAGACAAAGTCGTTGAACAGAGTCCTTGGAAAATTGTATTGTTGGACTTGTTTTGACTTTAAAGGTAGGACGCACCATTTTGCAGAAATCGAACAAAATTACTACCAAATTATTAAGGAATGTCTTACCTATTTAAGAGTAAATAATTATTCTAAGCATCCAACAAAATGATGGCGCCAGATATCTTGTAATTGTTCTGAAAACATGAATGTTATACAAAAACAAAAACAACAAAAACAATTGCCTGATGCCGGTTGAAAACGAACGCCGTTTTTCCTGCTTTTTCTTCGGCATCCATGATTGTAAAACTTCAACAGGTCAGTTAAACAGCATTTACTATAAAATACAACCCCATAAATCTACCCATTCCTAATAATTCAAGCAGTTACCAATGGTGTATCATATCTGAAAATCTACCCATTTCTGATAATTCAAGCAATTACCAATGGTGAATTATATCTGTAATTCCACCCATTCCTGACAATTTAAGCAATTTAAACAATACTGTGGTTGGCCAGTTTTAAACAAGTATGTTTAAAACCAGCTTATGTTTAAAACAGCTTAATGCCCTCGCCTTCGGCTCAGGCATTATCAAGTCCAGGTCCATTTTATTCCCTTATTATTGATATAATTGATTCGCGTATTACGAAAACATTAGTACTGACTATAATCATATAAAAAAGATCGGCTAGAACGATCTGCTAAATAAAAGATCGGCTGAATAAACCACGTGACATTTTGTTTTTACAAAATTCGATGTTGTGATCACTTGATGCTATCTTTCAGCAATATGCACTAATCTTCGCAATAATCTTCGGCACTGCTTGAAATAATATGAATGGTTTCAAGTTTGGCATAAGACATGCGAAAGTTGCTTACATGTTTGTGTTGCCCGGCAGTTGCTTAGCTGTCTAGTTGCCTAGTCATTTGCACATAAATATTGTCTATACTTGTTGATTTGCTGTAGGCATCGTAAATATGCACTAAATTAGAAAAAACACGAAACTTACTTCGATAAACACCAATCAAGTATACCTCATATTGATAATGACAGTGATGACACTTATTTCAGGACAAGCCCCTGCTAGTGAACGTGCAAATTTTATGGAGGAATTCCGTACCATGTCCTCCATGGGCCGTCATGAAAATGTGGTCTCGGTGCTTGGTGCTTGTCAGCATGAAGGTAATTTGAAAATACGCACAAAAAGTAGTTATGTATCTATATTATTTTATAGAATTATACTAATTAATTTGGAAATGTAATTTAACTTGCTTGTGAAAATTGCAGAAATAAACTTGCGAGTTGAATTGAATTGAATTTTGAAATAGCCATTAGAAAGTATTATTAACCACAATTGCAGTTTTTTTGTGAACATTAATGTCTGGCAATTTTCAACGATTTCACTGAAATAAAATTGGTTCCTAGTTATTATTTTTTTCAAAACCTTTGCATCGTCTTCGGCTCTGGCTTCGCCTCCAAATCCGACTTTGACCTACGAATCACTGAGAAGCAAACCCCATGAAAACATATTCGACCTAATTGGGTTTATAGTAACCCTAAATTAGCCATATATTGAGCCAATCTGTGAAACAATTTAAAAGAAGCTAATTTCAACTGATTTTGGTGGGTATGGGTATGAACAACTACAACAAAAAAGGAAGGAGGGATAGGGTTTGGGGACCTTTTTTTTATTAGAGGTCAAAGGTCATTGACCCCTGCCTAAATCACAAAAAATTATATTTCAGCAACAAAATATGGTATATAGATGATCTTGGTGCCAAAATGCACAGAATTACAAAGGAAGATAATTATTGACCCTTGGGACCAAATCCTGACCTCCCAAAATGAGGTCAAAGGTCAAAAAACTATTTTATTACTAAAATGTCATATTTATAACAGGAAAATTATCATTAAATAAAAATGAGCACAAACAAATCGAAGAGACTAATTTTAACATACGTGGCGGGTATGGGAGTTATTATTTATTCTAGGAGCAGAGGTCAAAGGTCATTGACCCTGGACTAAAACACTATAAATTGTATCTCGGCAACAACACATGTAGTATGATCTTGGTGTCAAAATGGTCATAATTACACTGGAAGTAGAAAAATGTAAATCCTTGTGATATAAATGTAGGATACAAATTGACCGCCACATATGACCTTAAAGGTCAAAGGTCATTATTCGAAACCCCATATTGAATCCACAAAGCACCACCCTAGAGATATACGTATAACATAAAACAACATGAATTATGTCCTTGTTTAAGAAGTGATTACTCATAACACCTAGTTAGCCTACATGTACCCTGACTAGTTACCCCAGTGAAGTGAGATGTCCCAAAAGTTTCCTATTAATAAGAAGAGGAGTTTGGTGCATCTTGCAGAGAGATTCAGCACACCCTAAGTCGGTATTTGGCTGCTCAATCAAGGGCGAAGTGACTGAAACAAACGTATGTACCCATTTAAAAGACTTTGAGGAGAGGGTTGAATTATTCAAGGACCAACTTAAAAAGCGCGGATACACAAACGAAGACCTAGCCCTTCCTCAAAGGGGCGAGCCTTCCGCGGACTCTAAGCGTGAAAAAAACAAAAAAAAACAACACCACAATACCCCACTGGTGTTCGTCCTACCATACTACTCACGAGTCGCGCACCCAGCTCTCAAACGGGCCCTCCTCAAACACTGGCACTGGATTAGTGAAAACGAATACCTAAATACATGTAGGCTATTTGATACCCAACCCTTGGCATACAAACGGCACAAAAACATAAAATATGAACTTGTTTGATCTAGGACTAAAGCATCTCCACAATCCAACCAAGAAGAAAACAACCTGGATGAGGATAATGTGCAAATCCTATTGGAACTATTGGAAGAACAAAACAATGATCAAAGAAATGGCTCTCAAGACTGAAACAAAATAAATAAGTCAAGATGCCTTCCTTTCGATCAATACCCCCCAAAAGCCGGTATTTGTCCTTGCAATCTGTCATATAAACCGACACACAAATAAAAACAAGGAAAAAGAAAAGTAAACTGAAAGAATGGTGACTGATGAAGTGCATAATATAGCACAAAAAATATGCCCTGCTCCCCTTCCAAAAAAGGAGAGAAAAAGGGGACGGCATATTATTACCGGTAATAATCAATCACTGAGTGAACTAAAAACAAAGGACCACTGTTGCAATACATATAGGCCAGTCAAACAACCACTCTCTGGCATACCGGGCATACCCACTAGATAACGTACAATTACAGATTTAACTCTGCCAGTCACAAATACAATTCATATGATACTTGTCAGCAGAACCGCGTCTCAAGAAAATAACGAAAAACACGGAGGGGTTCTCTTGAAACTTGTACACGTACCCCCCCCCCCCCCCCTCCTCCCCCCTCCTCCTACCGACTGCAATCTCGCAGAACAAAATGTGGCCAGAACTGACTTCCCAGAAGCGTATATCACTAAGAAAAAACTTACATTAAGAATTACGCTCTGGGCAATATAGTTACGCAACCACACTGCCGGCATACCAGCAAATCATAAATATACAGATTTATCTCTGCAGACCAGCAACAAACATACAATCCCATGATACTTCACGCAGCAGAACTGTTGCAGCATCTCCAAAATAATAATGAAAACGATGAGAAATAGTTCTGACTTGTGACAACTTCCATAAACACCCTCCCCTTCCCATAGTAGAATGAGTTCTGATTCACTGCAGCTAACTCTGGGATTGATCAAACAAACAACAACAAATAAACTGATCATTCCTTGAAGTATGCCTGCATAAACCGGTTTCCCTTTGCTATTTTCTTGCAAAAGCAATTCATCTTTAACTAAAAAAACCAATAGTCTCACAGAAAAAGAAAACAATTCCACATAACCCAGCGTTAGACGTCCTTCAATTTAATGTCCTTCCCATGTGACCGAGAATCGTTTTAATAATAAAAAAAAACGTAGGCTGAATGTATGATTACGCTCCTTCCCAATAAACACCAAACATGATTATAAATGCACATATACTTTACATACACAAACTATTTGACACTAATGAACTTTAATCCCCCCCCCGCCCAATTGCTAATTTTGACCTTTAACCTCGTATTTTGGTGGTGAAGAATCCATTTCATATTGTGTTTGTCTTCTAGTATAATTCTGTGCATTTGGACACCAAGATCATCTAGGCCTATGAAAAACATACTGCTGCTGAGATACAATTTATAATGTTTTAGTTGACCCTCAGAAAGGGAATTTCCCCCTCCTTCTTTGCTCTTGGAATAAATAATAACCCCCATACCCGCCACAATAAGTTGAAATTAGCCTCTTAGATTTGTTTTTGTTCATGGTAATTTTCCTGTTATTTTACTAATATGACATTTTAGTAATACGTCTATTTTTGACCTTTGACCTCTTTTCTAAGGGTCAGTATTTATTCTATGTCATCTTCTTTCATAATCCTGTGCATTTTGACACCAAGATCATCTATATACCATATTTTGTTGCTAAAAATATGACATTTTAGTAATAAAATTGTTGTGTGACCTTTGACCTCATTTTCGGAGGTCAGGATTTGGTCCCAAGGGTCAATAATTATTTGATGTCATCTTCTATTATAATTCTGTGCATTTTGACACCAAGGTCATCTATATACCATATTTTGTTGCTGAAATATAATTTTTAGGGATTTGGGCAGTGGTCAATGACCTTTGACCTCTAATAAAAAAAGTTCCCCAACCCCTACCCCTCCTTCCTTTTATTTGGTAGTTGTCCATACCCATAACTACCCAAATCAGTTGAAATTAGCTTCTTTTAACATTTTTCACAGATGAACCTTAAGTTAGGGATACTATTATATATAACTGATTGAATGTTTCTGAAGCACAACGCCTCCCTCCCCCCCCCCCCCCCCCCCCCCCCCAAGGCATATTATGGTATGGGTTAGGTAACAATAGTCTGGGGTGTGTATAGGGTATAGAGATAAGAGTGTGCCCCCTCCACCATAAAACGTGCTGGGTAAACTATCTTGAACGGTATACAAACTCGGACAATATTTGAAATTGAACGGTTGCCCCATATAAAAAGGTAATTCTGACCATAAGGGTTAATTTGACAAAGATTATGTACTTTATCATTTTACCATGAATCGTTTTACCATTACTCATTTTACCATAAAGTAGGAGCTAAATGCTTCGCAGTGGTGATACCTTGATTGTATTACTGCGTTCGTGCATTACTGAGCACGATTGTTTGTAAACATTAATGGAATGTGAAAACCCTTTGGGACAGTTCATGCTTTGAATCATGACTTATTTTTCTGGGACACCCTGTATACAAGGGCATTGAAAACCTCAGAGTATTATAATCTAAGGATTTCCATCATGATTAAGAACATTTCTTATTGTTTTCAAACACCGACTGGCAAATTTATTTACCTTCTACGCAGACATCCTGTACGTTGCCCTAGAGTATCTCCCAAACGGCGACCTGCAAAGCTACCTGCGGAAATCCAACGCCGCGGCTGCACTGATGTCAGACCAGCTTGTCAAATTTGCCTTGGATGTCGCCAAGGGAATGACACACCTCTCTGAATCAGGGGTACGGGTCCTTTGACAATCTTCGATTAACACATAATGTCATTTAGAACTTCTGCGACCAAATTTCATTGTGCATGTGTATACTTGACGCAGGTGATTCATCGCGATTTGGCGGCGAGAAATGTTCTGCTCGGGGAAGGATTGATCGCAAAAGTTTCCGACTTTGGCCTGTCACGAGGAGAGGATATCTATGTTCAAAAGTCAACTGTGAGTTTCTTAGATTCATTATTTAGTATATCATTATTAGAAAAGGCCATGATGTGATTTTGCATTCAAAACGGACACGGTCCTTAGCAGGATGTAATTTCAAGTAAATATTTCGAAGATCAAATCCAAATGCTCTCATTTCACATCCTCTTCCAAATTCACATCCTGGGTTAAGATTCCAAATTCACATCCACTGGATGTAAATTTAGATGTTTGGCCGATCACTTGCACAGTGCATTGCAACCTAGTGCAAGTAGCTCATTTGGTTTATGAATAGCCAAAATTACCTTTCCTCTTTATTAACGACCCCGTGCCCATATAGACGGTCCACGGAGGGGTACGGAAGCGCAAAGACAAAATGGCGCACATTCAGGATCTTTTGAAATAGTAATTTTGTTGTTCTTGATGAATATACTCAGAGACGTGTTCCTACCCGATGGCTGGCTATAGAATCTTTAGGACACCAGAGCTACACTACCCAGAGTGATGTGTAAGTTATTCTCGATTTTTACCACAACCGAGTAAAGCAAATGTTCATGTTTAACATCTTGACGCCGGGAAGCGGCTTTGGCCGCAGCCCGCTAATCAGTCTGAAATGCTGTTGTCAGCTGTGCTACGCCGTAGAAGACGGCCTGTGTCAAAAGGACACGCTTGGGTAAATCAATTTAGTTGTGGTATGTGCATACAAACACATTTTAATTTGTCTTTTTCATAGGTGGTCGTTTGGAATCCTGTTATGGGAAATATCAACCCTGGGTTAGTTCTTTTTATTTAGTTTTATTGAATATAAATTATATTTATAATGTCTTAAATGTAAATGAGAACAATACTGAAATAATACATTAATTATAACGAGTGGCTTGCGTATTTTTCTTTCCTTTTTTTAAAACCAGTTTGCGCCGGGATTATTTTACATTTGAGCGTTAATAACTGAAGCCGAAACAAAGATATATGGCTGCTAAAGTAACTTCATTCTCGCATTACCTTGTAATGCAGAAGAACAAATCGTACATTCTAGAGACCCTTATGTTATAGAGACATACATACAAACCATTAGGCTTTTGGCTGTGTCAGTAACATGGTTGTCACGTTTGTTTTATCTGTGGGAAAAGGTGGAACCCCCTATCCAGACATCAAGAATGCACGATCGTTAGCAGACCTGCTGAAGGAAGGTTATCGCATGCCTCAACCAGTCAGCTGTGACCAAGAAATGTAATGCTGTTGGAAAAATACATTTCTCCCTATTAAATAACTGCGCACTGAGATTTATTCAGCCCTTCCTTGCTTGCATCTCTGCAAACCATGATTTCTCTACGTTATCTATTGTGGGACAACCCGGGATATTGTAATTGTAGTTTTATACAAGAAACCACCAAAATATATGTATTTGAAGACCTACGACGGAATATTTTATTGTAGTCTAGGCCCTTATTATTCCAGAAAATGTTACACGAAGAGGCAACATTATTTTGTTAACTTGACAAGAGCACAACTTTTAACTGTACATTTTCAAAAACTGTAATGATCTAATTTTAAGGTTCTAAAATAACTAAAATAACTAAAATAACTTATTTTGGTGGTATGCTTGACATCTTTAAGAGCACTGTCAAAATGTTCTTTTTGTATTATTACTTTGTGTTGCAGAAAGGGATTTTTGTTCAATGGCACTAGCAAGCAAATATTAAGAAATTTGTGTCAATTGAATAAGAAAATGTTGATGGACAAGGTGGTTTTTGTAACTTAAAAAGCATAATCCTTGAAAAAGAAATTATTTTTACAATGGTCTACTTTTAGAGGCAAAATATGGCAAAAAAAAATATTAAATAAACATCACTTTTTAAAAATATGTTATGAACATGTATGCAAGTGCTGAAAACAACTAAATATATTAATTTAACCCCCCAAAATCTGATGTATTGAGTTGACACCACTGTACTGTATTTTGTTTGGTTGAAAATTGCTTCTCTTTGTTTTTAGTGCATCATCAGAGTTCCCCTTGTAATGTTTTTATATAAATAGACAGGTAATATTTTCAAACAATAAGTAGCAACAAACCAATACTAAAATTTAGGGCAGATGAACAAAACATTTTTTTGTTAAATTCTAACACTCATAATCTTAATGAAATCAACACTATTTTTAATTCTAATTTAAATTTAAATTAATTTGTTTGTTGGCAGGGGGGGGGGGGGGGGTTGATTGATGCACTATAGTTGTTTTCAGCACTTGGCAAGGTTTTAAATAATTTTTTTAAACTCCACTACAGACAAATAAGCATGTTCTCCTAAGAACAGGCTGTTTACAGAAATAGCTCTTTTTCCAACTATAATGTCCCTTTAATTTACAAAAACGAGCTTGTCCATTCTTATTTTCTATTTATTCCTCTGGCCCAAATTTGGTAATCTTTGCTTGCTACTTCCATTTAACGATAATATATTTTTGCAACACATGGTAATATTGCAAAAGAGAACTGGACAGTGCACTTAAATATTACGAGCATAACAACAGAATAGAACAGTACAACATCAATTACATACTCTGTATTTTTTGTTTATAATTATTGATTCAGGTTGTTTTTTTATATCTTAAAATTAGATAAATAGGCCTAATGTTTAAAAAAATGTACAGTTAAAAAGATGTGCTTTTATCCAATAACATACTTTTGCCGAAATTCCCCCTTTTAACTCAGAATTCGGCTTTGTATCCATAATTTTCGGATTCAGCGCCTCCGGGGAGGTAGAACTGAGTATCGAAATAATCACGAAATTACCACAATTGAAAACAAAATCATAACCTTTTCTTCCAAAGGCAATAACTTGTTTTTTTTGTTCCATATACCAACGTTTGAAAGTTTAAACTCTTCCTGTCTATTTACATATTAAATTGCTATACAAAACACAGGTGCCTATGTTGCACAGTGGAGTACTTTAAGAATTCATCCATTAACAAAACCCTAATTGGTTGGATGAGATTTGAAGGTTTGCATCGTGAAAAGGCAATAAGATAAGTAGTTTGCGGTAGCGCCATTTGGTAATTATCTTCTATTTGGTTGTGTGTTCTGAAAATAAAACCAGAGGAAACTCAACGGTTTGGACAGTATGTTCTGTCGGTCGTCCGGAGACTTATGAATTGCGCTTCACCGTTGGAATCTCTCAGTGACCTGACGACAGGCAGAGCATACTGTCCGAAACGTTGTGTCCCCTCCGGTTGTTTTTATAATCACAAAACTCACTAAAGATAATTACCACAAGATGTTACCGCAAACTACTTATCTTAAATTGTTGGATGATTTTATTCATACAGATACAACATGATGCTGCTATGCTGGAACGATAACCCAAACAAAAGACCTACATTTGCAGACCTGGTATCCGTCTTGAGTAAGATGGACGCAAATAAAATACAACACGTGAGTTCACAGCTAATTAACAACGATGATTGTTATGTTTGCCATCCCTTTATGAAGTTGTACACACTTGTCATTAAAACTAATAGCATTCCAAATGATGACAATGAAGTTAGTTTGATATTTGGTATCGGAGATTCACATAGGTTTGTGCAGCGAATATTCATATTTTTTTTTGGGGGGGGGGGATATTGGACATTGGAGATTCACATAGGGTTGTGCAGCGAATTTCAATATCTGTAAAGTCCTGGAGGAGGAAGCGTGATTGAGATGTACCCCTGTCGTGAATGGCACCGACGACTTCCCACGAGACGCGCTGCTAAGTTTGTCCGGTAATTCCCGGACATTGCATATGCTCATAGGTTTGTACAGGGAATCTCCATATTTTTTAGTCCGGGAGGAGAAGGCGTGATTAAGATGTACCCCTGCCGTGAATGGCGCCGACGACTCCCACGAAACGCGCTATAAAATATGGATATTCGCTGCACAGACCTATGTGAATCTCCAATATTCAATGTGTGTAGTTTTTGTTTTCGGTTTTTTTCGGGGTGTATTTTCTATTAACCCAAAATGGTAAATTTGGGAGACATCTCCATAGAGACGTAACCTAACCCGTATTTACCTAGAGCTTTTTCAACGAAATTTCATATTTATGCATTTTGGACCCCACTCTATCAATCTAGACTGTACAAAAAACAAAAACATCTTTTTTTAAGGTAGCTGGAGACTGAAATGTCTCCCTAAGTGTCAATGTCTCCAAACTACCTAAAAACTTACGCTAATTTGTCTCCCGAAGGTGCTCATTGTGATTGTAACTCTATTAACAATACATCTCTATTAACAATACATATATCTCTTGTTTATAATAGGGATATCTGTATTAGACGTGGACATTGAGATGTCTCAATTAATAATATAAATATCTTATTTATCAACAGAGATATCTCTATTAAAACTATTATCTCTATTTTACTTAATGGGCACTTTGGGAGACAAATTAGCGATAGTTTTGATTCACTTGGGAGACAGTGGCACTTAGGGAGACATTTCAGTGTCTCCCTAAGTGTCTAGCTACCCCACAAAACGATATTTGGGAGTTATTTTGGCTCGGAGAAGACAGATTTGGGTCTAAATAGCATAAATATGAAATTTCGTGGAAAAAGCTCCAGGTAAAAACGGGTTAGGGTACAATAAAGATTGTGCACGTCTCTATGGGATTGTCTCCCAAAGTACCCATTTGGGCGTTTTATTATAATGTTAGTTATAATAATATCTCTATTATTAATTATTAATAAGATATATCTTCGTTTCGGACAAGTAAATTTAACATTTTTTGGTACATTTACAAATAGATATCTCAATTTTTTTTTTTAGATATCTCTATTCGAGGTATTTCTATTCTCTGATCATAACAATATATAACTATATTAATAATAACAGGAATCTCTGTTTCGGACTTGCACATTTGATTGCTTTTACATTTATAAATATATATCTCTATTAGAAAGAAAATATAGATATCCCTGTTAGAAATATATATCTCTATTAATAATCAATAGGCCCAATATTTTAGATTTATTGTCTATTATGCACGCCGTAGATTCGATGATACTCTACATTAATACATTTTCGTATTTTGACTTTTCCCAGAACTACATGGCGCTGGATGGAAAAATATACGAAAACGTGGTTCGGTTGGAGCTGGACGACAATTAAGCCGGACACACATTGTCGCTCTTGGGTCATCAAGGGCCACTGTGATTAGTTATCGATAAATACAGTAATAATTACGAAGTCAAGTCGGACTCGTACTTCAACAAGAGAAATGCAGGAACAAAGTGTGGAAATCAGTATTTCACACTTCGGAATGTAATCTGAAGTTGGTGTTCAATTGTAGTGTTTACTCAAATAATTTTAATGTAGTGAAACTAAATAATACTTCTTATATGAAATATAAAGTCACACATTAAGTAAATACTATAATGTGTTGATTGTATTAGGCCGACTAACTAAAAACTAGCAATGACCTTTTCTAGGCACTTGCTTACATTAATTTGTGTACATAAATGCTTCTACTTTTAAGTTTGTTTCTTGCAAGCAAATGTTTCCCAGATAAGCAATTGCTTGAAAATGTATACATAAAAAAGGCAACTGCATGCTTGTAGTGTTTTAATGTAGTAGTACATTTATTTCAACGCTGCCATTAACACAGAATGGAAGAAAACAGAATTCACTTTAACAAAAGAATAAACATTTAATTAATCTAATTATAATTATAGTATTAAATAAGTATTATATTATAACCAAATTAATGACAACAGTTAAGTTCCGCACTTGGTAGCTTAAGACCTTGCTTATCAAACTTACAAGATCGCCCGTTACCGTTATGAGTAGTATTTTGATGCATATTACAGGCCCCGTTTGTGGAGGAGGAGAATGAAAAGAGGGCGGCGCCTAAAATGTAGTATGGGAACGTAGGGGAACGTAGTAGGTGTATACGATTATTTTTACAGTTTAAGATAGATTTGGGGCAGGATCAGACATGTCATATAAAACAGTACCCAGCAGTGTTTTAGAGGAATGTTGACGCCGTAATAGCCTTGGTCAAGGCGAGTTCGTCGTTATCCGTCCGTCGTTATCCATATCCGTCCAGAAATACACTGTACGCGCGCCCCGCATATATGCTGCTAGGTGGCGCCCCATGCAAAGATACAGCGCGAACAGCGACCTCATACGGCCACTATTTATGCAAATCTACTGAGGCTACTTTTTCGCCTTGGATCATTGGGTTTTTGAAATCTTATGTTTTTCCTATATTTTGCGCCACATTTGTGGCGCATGACCTCGTATGCGAATACAGATAAGTATAGGCGGGGCTAAGATGTGAAGTGTCCAATCACAACGCGGTTGAAACCCGACGTCATCAAATTTGATGCAGCATGATATTTAAGACAAAATGGCAGATATTCAGCGTCGTCTTTCGTCCGAAGATCTGTCGTGTTCTTTGAATTTTGCAGCGAAAATATTATCCCTCGAAGATTTTAGACCCGAGCAGCGAAAGGCCATTAGAATCCTTTCTTCGTGGTCTTTGTGAATTTGCCGACAGGTTATGGGAAATCCGTCATTTTTCAGGCAGCCTGAGCCCCATTTTGCTCGGAGCTCGCACGTACGGCCAGGTACTCAGCGTCAGTTTTCAGCGTGTTCGGTCAGTTTCTTATCGCCGCATAATCGGCATTAACCCAGGCATGCTGGTCTGTGCGGTATCGCCACATTGTGGTTCAAGCATGGTCCAACGCTGTGGGGAGGGGGAATGTTTACGGCTGCAGAACCAACCTTAAAGTGATCGCAATATCGTAATTTAAACAGGGACAAGTGTCTTATATCCCCAATAACTCCTCAGATTATTTTCTTGTCAAAATTCAGCCGGCAAGGCATTTAATTTTCAGAGTTCCGCGTTTTACCGAGCCACGGTTTTCAGATCAGCTGGATTAGATGTGTGCGACATAATGTAGGGCCGAGTTCGACACGTTTCAATATAGTCGCGGCCTTCTCCAGTCACCGCGGTTGAAAACTCAAAACTAAGCAGCTAAACACAACTAGTTTTGACCATAACATTGTCAACATTCAAGAAAATACCCAGCAAAACGAGCGAAAATAGCTGCGACCCTCACCAATCAAGCAAGACAGTTCAAATCTTCATGTGTAATTCCTACAAGCCTTCGTAAAAATCACTCAACTTTCTCCGATAAAATATGTCAACGATGGCGGTGTTCGTAAACACTTGCGAGCTAGCTATGACCTTTCACCGCTAGCTCAAATTATGCAGTTTCTACGCAACGATCTACCAATAAGAAAACGACTATAAAGGTCAGCTTAATCTATTAGCATAATGAGCACCGCCCCCAAAACCTAATGATCCAAGGCGTTCGAGTATCCTCAGTTAGTTTGCATATAATAGTGGCCGCGTGAGGTCGTTGTTTGAGCTCCGATTACCGCTGCGCTGTACGTACGGACGGGTAACGATGAACGCCTTGACCAAGGCTAACGCCGTAAGGGCGTTATGGGCCAGGTTGTACCCATGTTCGGGTGTATTGCGCGTGCGCAATGAGTTGGTTGAGGATAACACTGTGAGGCCCAAAGACGTGCAATAGGTTCCCTTTTTCACGTATTACAAACAGTGACAATGGGGAATATTCCTTACTTTTCACGATAATCGTTCCAACAAAAGGTGTTTACGTCTCCAGTCATCACATTGTAACGTGTTGGGTTACGATTAAATCTGAGTTTTAAAAGAGGTGAACAACTTTAACAAAATCAGTCAGGAGAGTTCATAATGTTCTTCAACTGGAACAACTCGATACTCATTATTTGTTATTTCAACCAAACAATTTGAACACTTTAAACAGTAGGCCTATTTTATAATTGAACGAGGAAACGAGTACAATCATGGCTACATTTTCATTTTCATAAACTGTTTGATGAAAAGTTTTAAAAATCTGTGAATGTAAAAGGGTCATTAAGATGACGATTTGAAAGAGATAAAGTTCACACGGTATTTGAATACTAAGAGGTCGCTTTAACTGAACACTCACCTAATAATAATGTAAAGCGCTTTGATCTCAGTTAAACAACTAAAACCCCTGCGAAATCATCCCCTCCTGCAAACAAGTGTGCAGCAGAGAGTGCAGAAACTGATCAGATCACTCGATGTTTAACTTCTCATTTTCAAAATGGAATCTCATTTGTCTCTTTGTCTTAATATGTTTATGGCTCTTTCGTTCCTCACTCTAAATATTGGGTGGTGCTCTACTGCAACACGGAACGCCTCCTTTCAAGTTTACGTTCATAATATTTGTAATAATCCTGATATTGTATTTTTGCAAAAAACTGATAGCCTCACGGAACAATGCCCCTATTGGAACACGTGACCTTATACGCCCTTATGTTCCCCGATTCGTTTAAAGGATCCGGTGTCACTACCCTCGTTAAAAAGGGTAGTTTTAATATTCTGGATTCCAGCGTTATCTGCCGCGGACACATTCTTTATACTAAACTCGATTTCCAAAATACTTTATATCACACCTGCAACGTTTTAATTCCTCAAACCGACAATGTTGCCCTCCAAGCCATTAGTGATCTCGCAGATCATTGTTCTCAGTGTTCCGACGGGGTCATTGTTCTGGGAGGCGATTTCAATTGTAAGGAATGTCCCTCTATTGATCGTTTGCGTACGATCACTGAACACAGGCGCCGAATCTCCATGGCTCTTACAAACGCTGTCAATACGCTGTCTTTTTGTAACATTTGTCGTGGACTGCACCCGTCTGACAAAAAATTACTTGGTCTAGGAATAATCCCTCCCACCCTTGTGAAATTTCCCAAGCGAGGTTGGATCGTTTTTATACAGACTCCTGTATTCTCCCGTCCGTGCGTTCTTGCAAAATTGTCCACTGTTCTCTCTCGGATCACTCCGCTGTTTTCCTTTCTTTAAAACCCCCAGCGTTATGGCCCTGTCACACCAGAACGTTTTAGGCCAACGCGTGGGTAGCGCGTTAAAAATAGTTGATACGCTGGCAAACGCTGAACTTCCACAGAAAAAGTCAAGTGGAACCGTGATTTCAGCGTGTCCATAACGCGTTCATAGCGTTCGCCAGCGCGTGAGTAACGCGTTAGTAACGCGCTCGACGACTGATGAACGACTGCCCAGCGCGTGAGTAGCGCGTTCCAACGCGCGCCAGCGTACTGCAACGACCACATGATTAGTTGTATAAAAAGCCGACGCGCTACTACACTAATGGCCCTGTCACACCAGAACGTTTTAGGCCAACGTGTTGGAATTTCGGTAACACGCAGGTAAACGTTGACCAACGCTAGGCCAGCGTTCGCAACACGCTAAGCGCGTTACCCACACACTTGAACATGCTGTCACACGCTGAGGCAAAAATACATTTGTCAACATACCTAAAATTTTCAGCGTTTGCCAGCGTGTGACTGCACACGCTGGCGGCGCGCAGGATGGTCGTTACTCACACGCTGGCGACCCGCTGTCGTATTTTTACTATAAATCAGTGATACGTTCCCTACACGCTGACAGCGTTCCTCACACGATACTCACGCGCTGGCATACGCTACGAACCCGTTATTAACCTGTATGGACACGCTGAAATCACGGTTCCACTTGACTTTTTCTGTGAAAGCGATTGCCAGCGTATCAACTATTTTTAACGCGCTACTCATGCATTGGCCTAAAACGTTCTGGGGTGACAGGGCCATAACCAGCGTGTCGCCAGAGTACGCCAGCGTGCGCCAGCGTGTGAGTAGCGGGTAGATAACGATCGTCTAGCGTGTTCGACGCGTGAGTAACAAACCTCCAACGCTCCGCCAGCGCTGGCAAACGCTGGAAATTGTATGTATGTTGAAAAAAATATGTTGTCCTAAGCGTGTGACAACATGTCCCAGCGCGTGAGTAACGCGCTCAGCGTGTTGCTAACGCTGGCCTAGCGTTGGTCAGCGTTTGCCAGCGTGTTGCCAAAATTACAACACGTTACTCACGCGTTGGCCTAAAACGTTCTGGTGTGACAGGGCCATTAGAGAGAGGGGAAGTGCTTATTGGCATTTTACACACACACATCTCAAGGTTTATGGGCCGGATCATGGACCGGCGGACGAAGCGACGAGCCTTTAAATTTCCGTTGGGACAACGAAGGCTTTTGCTTTCTCGGAGTTTACCTAGGAAACAGTCCTCACTACGTTAAACATAACTGGGAAAAATGCAAACTCAAAGTTTCTAAAACTCTCGCTAAATGGAAAATACTGTCTTATTCTCTCTCACTCAAAGGCAAAATTATTGTGGCTAACCAATTGGCCGCATCTCAAATATTCCACCATCTTTCTGTCGTCAGCCCCCCAGACGATGTCCTAGGTGAACTCCAAAACCTGCTCGTCGACTTTGTCTGGTCCAACAAGAGACACCTACTTAAACGAACAGTTCTTTTACAAAAACCCAACAGAAAAGGACTTGGTCTAGCTTGCCTCCAAGCACGCATTCTCACTTTTCGTCTTAAATTAATTTAGCGTTATCTTACCCAATCTAGCCACCCATCCTTTATTCTTTTTGACTATTTTCTTTGTAAATCGTCGCATGTCTGGCGAAGTGACGAATGCAGCATTTTGGTGTTTTTAGTTTTACGGTAAACAAACTTCAAATTGTTATGTTTTTTGGTTTTTAAATCATAAAAACACTTGGTTTTTGTAGTTCCGAAACCTACTAAGTGACGAATCGGCACGTGATGAACTAACGTTATCTTGCGAACTGACGAATACATTTTCGACACTTATTCATATAACAACAGCGCGCCTTCATTATCTGACGAAGCGACGAATATCCAGGTTTTCGTTGGTTACCCACATAATCGTCTTCATTATTAAACGGCCTATGAGGGAACCAGGGATCTTCTGTTTCGCGCGCTTTAATTAAACTGGCAATACTGCAATTTTAAAGAAATACGACTAAAAAGAAGCGAGCATAACTATTGTGTATCCTTAATTAATTGTTGTGTGAGGCTATTATCTTCAAAATTATTGGAGTATGCTAGGCAAGGTCTGCGCCGAGGCTTATATTTAGGCTTGTCACGGGCCTTCAATATGTGATTACTAACGTTAATATAGCACAAGTAGGCCCGGTGGCCTACCACTATAGCCCATAATAGGCTTGTCAATGTACTGGTCTTTTTTGCCAGATCTTTATGAAGTAACTCTTGAATTTGCATTAATTAACCGATTGTGGCACTTTGTAAGGTTTATTTGCGTTGCAAATCACAGGTCTGGGACTATCGTGTCTTGATCGTATAACGTGCGTATATCCTAGCCTGTGGCGATTGCGAAATCGTGTTGGCTTTTTGTTCTTCTTTGTTAAGCCAAAGGTAATAGTTTCGTTTTCTGATTAAACATTCCTTGAAAATTCAAACATACAAATATTTTGTTTTGTTAAAACTGTAAATATATTGTTTAACGTGGCGCACTTTTGTTGCCTACTACTCTAGAGCAAAACAAGTTTAAACTGAAATTTCACAAAAAGTGAAATTTCATCAAGTTCTAAAATCGCGAGTTTATCTACCCTTTACAAAGTTAGAAGAGAAATATATTTTGGCGTGATTGCCTGATTTTGGCGTGTGCGGCACAGTAAACCCTTAGTAAATGCCACCCCCCCCCCCCCCCCCGAAATAATTAAAAAAACATTATGACAAACTGATGGGGAAAATTAACTGAAAGTGATGTGGAACTGACTGTAATTAACGCATGCACAGTTTTTAGATGCACACAGTTACTGGTTGAATTATTTGAAGTATTTATATTTAAATACTTTCATTCATTTATTATTTCTTGTAAGGTAATTAAATTCATCACGTAATGTTGGCATTAATTGAATCGCATTCGAGACATTTTCAAAGTACTAATTACCCTACCGTATTTCAAAGCATATAGCAAATACTTATTCCAACCAGTGTGGGAGCATTACTACTAGTTTACGGTTCTGAAATGCTGGTATTATGTGCTGGAAGAAGTGGCGAACATTAGAATTGTGATGCAAAAGTACCCGCATAGTCAAAAATGTTATCTTACAAAGTGACGAATAAGAAATTTCACATGGCGAATTGGCAAAACGACGTTTATTGCTATCTCGCGAAGTGACGAATAAGTTTCACTGTACACAATAAACAAACCATTACTCTCACAAACAAAAAACAAAGTAAACAATATATTGTAATAATCAAATTACCAGCTTGCATAAAATAAGACTTTAAAAGAGGAAAAGTGACATCAAAAATGGGCGCGTAAAAAGTGTCTAACTTTAAATGCGTTTTTCTCAGAATGGCGTTTTCGCGTATTTGCGCGTATTCGCCGGTTCGTCAGACATGCGACGAAATACAAAAAAATAAATTTAAATTACCATTAATTGTTTTGTAAAATTGACCCAACATTTATTATCAGTCTCCCTCCTTTTTACGGCGAGATTTTGCCTGCTTGGAGCGTATCCGGAGCTCGCATCGAAATACCTCAGTCTTCCGTCAACCATGTCATAAACATACCCTTAATCAGTCCCTTTTTAGACCCTTTATTTGGCAGCGATACCGACCTGGCCGCCCGGCTCTTGGTTCGCGGAGTCGGGCTCATCCGTCAACTGCTTCATGTGGACACCGGCCGCTGGCTCGACGCCGAAGATCTTCCTTGGACCTTCACACTTGCACCTCGCCCACCTTCTCATCGTGCCCTTCAACCTCAACTTCTTAGTCTTCGTCACAGTCTCATCTCTACCTTTCCCACAATCTTCTCCGACATCGGACTTCGGTCTAAACATATACACCCTCATAACATATCTTATCGCCCAGACTCACCCATCCAGACTCCTGCTGGGCTCCTCCATCAAGGGAATCTCCGCACAATCCAGCACTTTGTATGTCATCTTCTACAACCATCTCCACTCGCTTCCGGCTATCCCTCAATCTCCGTGGCATAAACCTGGCTTTTTGGACGCCTCCACCAAAATTCAATGGCTGTCCATCTACAAGCTGCCATCAACTAAAAAGAAAGGAGACGTCCAGTTTAAACTTCTTCACAATGTTCTACCATATTTGTCAGTTCTTCATCATCTAAACCCGGATATCCCTTCGTCTTGCGGATGGTGCGGAGAGAAGGGCACGATCGAGCATCTCTTCATACTCTGTCCATCTATCTAACCGGCTCTAAACTTTCTCCACTTCGTATTGTCGCGCCTTCTACCAGACCTTGAACTGAATTTTGATCTCTACTGGGTCCTGATTCCGCGTACTAGGGGCCACGGCGGTGAGGCGGTGAGGCGGTTCGACTTGCCAATTTCCTGATCATCAATTGTAAAAATGTTATCTATTGGCTTTATCGCTTTATCGGGTATTGATGTGGACTCAATTTCTGTTTCACATATTCATATCCGCTCTTTAAACAAACAAATTGAGAGTTTTAATTTGCTTTTTGATGACTGTATTAAAACTAACTTTAGTGTAATAGGTGTCTCTGAAGTTTGGACAATTAAAAATCCAGAAATATTTACTAGGGATAACTATAAACTTGAATTCAATTGTCGTGATGGGTCTCAGGGTGGAGGTGTTGGAGCCTATACGGTCTGACGTTAAATATGATGTCTTAGATGCAGATATTACACATGCCGAGTATCTTTGTGGTTAATCATGTGAAAGTTATAGTTGCTATCATTTATCGTAAACCTAATAATAATACAAATGTCAAGAAATTCCAAGACAGTATTATGGGTGTCACCGCTGATGTGAAACTTCTTTAAATAGTTGTTATCTTTTTTCTTTTCTTTTTACTATGTGTTCTATGTTCTCCAAACTTTGAAAAAAGATGTTATAGCAAGACTAGTATAAAGTCTAATTTGTTTTGCAAACAAAGAATTGTCTAAGAGAACACCTGTCTTTGTTCTCTATCCTTTTATTATGAGCCATGGTATGACCCTTTTGTTTATATGTATGTGTGTGTTTGTGAATGAAAGGATAAAGTGCGAGTACCTTGATTAAAATGCAAAGTAGCGCTTTGGCCGGCCGGTTTTGAATACTGCAGCTAGCGCGGCAATGGCAGAGGATATTGCGAAAGCCAGCATGAGAGGGTCACACCCGATCCGTTAAATATTTCTTGTGAAATTTTGGAAGTTAAAAGCAGCAGATCTGCTCGATATACCGTGAGTAACTTTATTGGTTTTTATATATATCCTATCCTTGATTTTGTAGAGTTTGGTTATTTTCTTCGTTGAGAAAATTGACTTTAGATTACTCTTCTGAATAGACAGAGTTTCGGTTAGCACTGTTGTGTATGCACTGATATCTTTATGACGTCATAGTGCTTTTGAGTTGTTCGTTAGATGTCTTATTAATTATTTAATATAGTCGTGAACTTAGTCGTGAATATAGTCGAGATATTATAGTCGTTTGAGAATTGACTTGTTTGTAAATTGAGACAGATTTTGATTGATAAAGTCCCAGATTCACTGCTTTACGGTTTATAGTTATATAACGACCTGGTTGGCCGCATTTAATAATTATAAATGTAGAAATTGTAGGAATTGGTGAAAATCTATAAATTTCAGATGGCTCGTGGTCAGCACGCTTGAGCTTGTCGTCTGATAACAGGATGGGCCCATGCGAAAACCCTACCCAAATACGGTGAGCCGAAGCACAGACGGGACATCATAGACGGATGGCTGCCCAGTCTCCGAAGGGTTTTACGGCATAGATGTCCAAGGGACGACCGGGACAAGACCGGAGGTGCCCAGTCTCCGAAGGGTTTTACGGCATAGATGTCCAAGGGACGACCGGGACAAGACCGGAGGTGCCTGTGGATGGTATTCGCTTCATTCGCGAATGATTATGGTGGGCCCACCTTAACTTGTTAATTTGTTTGATTTGAAGATTTGCTTAGAAGATTTAAGTTCAAGATCTGTCTGAAAGATCGATAGTTTGAGAGTTGAGTTTATGAATTGAGTCGAGAAGTTGATTTGGAGTATCACGTGATATTGCTTGCTTGAAATTTCCTTTTATTTGGTTTACTTTAATTTGTTCAGTGTAGTGTGGATCTATCTAATATTGATTGATTTTATTGTTTATTTAATTAAATTTTCTTTTGAATGCAATTCCTTATTATTGCCAGAGTTTTCTTCAGTGTATTTTTGCTTGTTAGGGTGACAAACGGCCCAAAACTTTCGTTTCGCCACTTCATTTTTGTTTGCGCGTTACAATGGGTACTGTGAATAACTTAAAAATTGATAAAGTCAATTGTATTCTGCTTGGAGATTTTAACATTGGTCTTGTTAATCCAGATAATCCAGCAACAATGTTTACTTCAACTTTGGAATGTTTGTATTTGCATCAGCTGATTACCACCCCGACCAGAATAACTAGCACATCTAGTACTATTATTGATCATATATACACAAATATTAATCAATTCCCTATTCATGTAGGTACCATTATTAGTGATGTTTAGTGATCTTTTTTGGAAACATTATTATTAAAAACTGAAAAGCAGCAAAAAGTTGTCTATAAGAGAGATTATCGTAGCTATGATATTTTCAAATTTCGTGATAATCTTCTTAATTTTGAATGGGATAATGTGTATGACGCGACTGATCCTAATATTGCTTATAATAATAATTTTGTTGATGAGTTCTCGATGATATGTAATATTCATGCTCCATTTGTTACTGTTATCCCTAAGGAGTCTTCATTAAGTAAACCATGGATTACAAAGGCAATTAAGAAATCTATTTCCATGAAACATAAACTATATGTAAAACTTGTTAAATCTAATTTTAATGATTCTGTTTCTGCTAAGTATAATTCTTCCAAATAGGCACTATTAGGGAGACATTTCAGTGTCTCCCTAAGTGTCTAGCTACCCTAAAAAACTCCTAGAACGACAGATTTTAGTCTCAATAGCATAAATCTCGAAGATCTTAGAGAAAAGGGTTAGGGTAAACAAGTTAGAATTGTTTTTAGTTTGTGTACATCTTTATGGGATTGTCTCCCCAAGTGCCTATTTGGAGGTATGGTAAGAAATATAGAAATGTTCCCACTCGTGTCCTTAGGAATGCAAAACAGTTATAATATGGTGAGTTATTTTTTAATTATAAAAATGATACCAGTAAGACCTGGGGAGTTATCAACAGTTTATTTGAAAGGGGCAGTGATAACATTAACCCTAACTCCCTCACCATTGTTATTGAACAATACAATTCCTTCAAAATCCTCCAACTTCCTTTGTTGTGTAGGGAGTTAGGGTTAATGATCCACTCCAGAAAAACTTAAACCTGCAGACGATGAGGACATTGAATACACTGACCCTTATCGGATTGCTACACTTTTTAATGATTTATTTATCAATATAGGCCCCTCCTTAGCAGGCAAGGTTAGTTGTCATGTCAACAGTTTTAACAAATATATGACAGATCCCCTAACTCATTCCTTATTTTGGAAACCAGTTACAGATTTTGAGGTTGAGAAATTACTGGGATCTCTTGATAATAAAAAGGCATGTGGTCAGTTACCTGTGAAATTCTTCAAAATTCAAAGCATCCGTGCTCACTGGAGCGTGAGGGGTAAACCAAGATACTGGTATCATTGGAAGCAGAATGACCCCCTCTACCAAGGTTTACGCCCACATTTACAGAACTATAATCTATGTTAATTTTATGATGATTTTTCCGAGAGTATCATTTTTTCTGATACACGCTGTATTTCTGAATGCCAGTAGGTTTAGGCGTACCCACAGCTATGGTGGCCCTTTACGGACATAAACGGTCGTGAATTTATTTCGCAACTAGTTGTCGTAAATATTTCCCCAGTAACAGTTTAGAGGTTCAACAGTAAGTGTGCATATCATGTGATTATTTGTGGCGCACGCGCTGCATGCCGCCGAACGCCCTCTGTCGCCAGTTTGGTAAATTCCCTCCAAGCTACTGAAACACAAATATTCGCGACAAAATTTACGACCAGTCGTAAACAAATTCACGACTAGTCGCTAAAATATTTACGACCAGTCGGGAATAAATTTAGGACTAGTCGTGAATATTTTCACGGCTAGTCGCAAAAAAATCACGACCATTTATGTCCCTCCAGGGCTACCATATACACAGCCGCTAACATGAAGCATGATTGTCCAGGGTCTGTCTGAGTATGTGGCAGAGGTGGATCGCTGTCTGACTGCTCTGGAGCTAGCATATCTAAGATATTGACGTGTTCTTCGTCCATAGTTTTAATAAGATCGTGATTATACATGTTATTATACGACTGAAACAACCGGTCACAACAAATACACAGGATAAGAACCTCGGGCGCGGTTTATTTGTATAGCAGGGGAAACTATTGGTTTAACAAAGGGTTCACTCAACTGTGATGAAACATCGGTGACATGTGCAATCTCACGCAAGGCCGAGGTGCTAGGAATAGGTAGAATTCAATATACACACTATATCGGAAAGTTAAATGCATGGTATGAAGAACCAACAAACGAAGTTTCGTGCTTTTATCACGAAGTGCACAATTCTGGGAAATATTGGGGCTATATGCCGCCCCACATACTACATGTGCATGTACAAACACGCGGTACATACGAACGCACAGCCTACATCAATACTCATGCCTCTGTACCCATAGCGTTGTACTTTCAATCGTAGGTTTATTGCCTTCTTTTGCTTGTATTTTAAATTGTTGGGAAGACCTGTATGTTTTATGCGCCCTGATTGACTGTGAGTGACCACAAGAGGGTCGGCCGAGGGATCGAAATAGGACTATTTCTGGTCACTTTACTAAGTGACCAGAAGAGGCCCGAGGGACGCATAGATGTGCACTAGTGGCCGAATTATACCAGTCTGCATGTGTTTTATAACACACCTGTCCAAAATATGTCAGGAGTTTCGTGATCTGTACCAGACGCCGCCATTTGTCTTTTAATAATGAACCTTGTCAACCTACAGAGGACGCTGTAACCAGTCAAACATTTTGAGTGTAGTGCCCGGTCGGGCACTGTACTCCAAATTTATGTACTAGAATATACTAGTGAACCCCACGTGACCGTGTTACAGCCAACCCGCCCCAAATTGTATAACGTCTACTATTTGAATGCGTATATTCACAGGTATACCGCCATTTTACAACGCGCATTATACATGCAGTCGAATACATTGAAATTAAATAAATAATTACTTGCCGTTGGCCGATTTTTGGTGTGCGATATTTAATTCGAAACCTCATAACAAATACAAAACTAGAACACTATCAATTCAATTGGAAAATCTATTTTCAGAGTGAAACTTTCTAAAACAAAAGCACGGACACACCACCCTCAACGTATTATATCAACGATTACAAAGGTTGTGTTAAAAATCGGACAAACAACAATATATCCAGAGCTCGGTTGAGTTCAACATTATCGTCCATACCAGTGAAATATTTATACAAGATAATGTACGAAGTACGTTTCCATCAACAGATAACACAACCTGGGTTTTAGTTTCCACGCCTATTTGTGCTTGACGCAAGATCATGAATACACGAACTTGAACTACCTATTCATCTCACTGCGCTGCATCGTACAGTCATTGTGTGAGCTAATTGTAACCTTTGTCCTGACCAAGTCACTGGAAATGTGTTGACAAGTGTTACAGTAAATTTCACCCAATGTACTTCCTTTTGGGGGGAGACAGACCGTGCGTAAACAGACGCATGTAGAAATAACCTTGTGTCGATCACGTACAGCCGTTCCCGAGAGCGTACGTACATACATCCACTCGGAACATCAGTAACACTTCCCTTCAAAAGCTGCCATCATGACGGACGATTTCTTTAAATCAAGACATCTGCTACTTATGATCATTTTGCTATTTGGGAATTTTGCATTGACAGGTAAGAGAGTTGTAATGGCCAATATCTCTCCAATTCACAGCACTGCGTAAATGAGACTTATGTAGATCAGTGCAGTGCACTAAACAAAACACTCACAAAAACTCGTAAAAACCAAAGCCAGTTTAGCCACTCCTATTGGTCGAGAGTCCGACACGTGGGTAGTTTTAAAGTTGTAAGCACTTTTCTAATGTCACATTAAATAAGGACTTCTATGAAGTCTGGTCCATTTTACCTTTTTATTGGTGAAACCCCACACGGCATGCGTAACACTACCAATGGGTCTATATTAATAGTCCTCAATTCGCTCTGCGTTCCACATCATATCACGTTACATGCATCGGGCAGTAGGCAAAACGCGCGCGTCAATCTCCAAAGGCATTATGACAACGTAATAACGAGATTTGTAAGTGCTAATTTCACAATAACTTCGACTACCCAGGTACGATAATGGTAATTTGTATATTAAAAAAGGCACGGGTTTTCATTATGGTTGCAGTAACTTATGAGGCTCATCTTAATATAAATCAATAGTGGTTTAATAGTGGTTAATCTTTGGTTAGTAGCTTCAGAGTTTAACGCACGCCCTTTATTGGTTTGACCACGCCGCTCTCATTCAGGGACCTCCCACGACATGGTGACCACATTAATTTTCACCCATTCTCACTATTCCCTGCACGGTTTCTTGAAATAGTATATTAAACTGCAAGCACTGTAACATGATTTATAAATTATTCACATCTACCAGGAGAACCGCTCTGATGGAACACCAGATACCTGTGTGGACAAACCAAGCTGCGAAATCCTCTATTCCAATACACAGACTGTAATTTTTTCTTCTTTCCCGCCTGTAAAAAAACAACTATACAGAACAGACTACTATCACGGCGCAACCGACCACCACATGTCCACCGACCACCACGGCGCAACCGACCACCACGGCGCAACCGACCACCACGGCGCAACAGACCACCACGGCGCAACAGACCACCACGGCGCAACAGACCACCACGGCGCAACAGACCACCACGGCGCAACAGACCACCACGGCGCAACCGACCACCACGGCGCAACCGACCACCACGGCGCAACCGACCACCACGGCGCAACCGACCACCACGGCGCAACCGACCACCACGGCGCAACCGACCACCACGGCGCAACAGACCACCACGGCGCAACAGACCACCACGGCGCAACCGACCACCACGGCGCAACCGACCACCACGGCGCAACCGACCACCACGATGCAACCGACCACCACGATGCAACCGACCACCACGATGCAACCGACCACCACGGCGCAACCGACCACATTATGTCCACCGACCACCACGGCGCCACCGACCACCACGGCGCCACCGACCACCACGGCGCCACCGACCACCACGGCGCCACCGACCACCACGGCGCCACCGACCACCACGGCGCCACCGACCACCACGGCGCCACCGACCACCACGGCGCCACCGACCACCACGGCGCCACCGACCACCACGGCGCCACCGACCACCACAATTTTGACTACGCCTAGCGTGCCAGCTGGTAAATTTAATTAATCAGAATTATTTTCTTCCTACGTTCCTACGTCAGAAAATGTATTTCTTTTCTATATCTTCCTCATGTAATACTATTAATAGAGTTCATAAACCGAAAGAAAAGGGAAAAGACAACAATGATTTGGTGAACTATTGGGATGGTAGAGCACTGGAACTCGCTCATGAGAAACGCCAAAGAAAGGGAACTTAGATTGGCCGTCCAATTGGGTGTTTGTTTTTTGTTTTGTTTTTGACTAAACAGTCTTGTTCGATTGCCAAATAATTTTGGAACACAATTCAGTATTTCATTCGGTACTGATAATGCAAAGCTAAAAATCAGCTTGACGTCTTACAAATTGCGTAAACAGAAAACAATGTTTCCTCTTGGGGCCAAATTCAGTATTTGCATGCAATAATCAAGTGATACTCGACTAAACCATGGAGCAGTTGATCCATGACTAAACAGACTTGTTTGATGCCAAATACTTTTGGAACACAATTCAGGATGTCATTCGGTACTCAATCGACCGATAATGCAAAGCTACAAATCAGCTTGACGTCTTACAAATTGCGTCTCAACGGAAAACAATGTTTCCTCTTGGGGCCAAGTTCAGTATTTGCATGCAATAATCAAGTGATACTCGACTAAACCATGGATCAGTTGATCCATGACTAAACAGACTTGTTTGATTGCCAAATAATTTTGGAACACAATTCAATGTCATTCGGTACTCAATCGACCGATAATGCAAAGCTACAAATCAGCCTGACCGTCTTACAAATTACGTCTCGACGGTATTTGCATGCACTAATCAAGTGATACTCGATTTGCAATAATCGAGATCATAGGTTAAGAATTCCGTTTAAATTTACGGGGTGTGCTAATACAATCAAATCTGGGGGTCAAATTGCCGTGTTGGGTGTGATTCATCTGGTGATAAATTAGCCTATTGACTTACGAATTGCATAATAACAAAACTGTTCTGTCTTGGCGGCGGTTGACTTTTCGGCTTTGCGAAGATGTTTCTCGTCTTCAGAGTCTTCAGTCAGATTGTCGGCGACATATTCCTTGAAGGTACAACAGCCGTGAGGGGATCTGTCGGGCAACTTGATGAGCTTTCGTTGTTTCTTTACCACATCCAAAGCTTCAGTAAGGCTGCCCTTGGCAGAAGGGTCGTCGTCGTTCTCCGTAGACCCAATGCAGATTCGGTGAAGTCTTTAACTTATCATAGTGCTCAAATTGTTCGCGGTTGCCGTCGCTCTTGAGAGGCGTCGAATTCTCCGACGGTTTATGTTTCTTATTGGTTGGAGCTATCTTCTTCTTGAGATAATTGATTGCCGACAATATATTGCTATTGCTGGTCTGTTGGTCGTCGAACATCATGGACTTAATAGAAGTAGGCCCTAAAGTGTTATCGCAAAGGTACAGTAAATAGAAAGTACATTTGTACATGTATCGGCAAGACGTACGAATCCTATGGCGAGCGAGGTTCGAATGCTTAGACCGAGAAGAAAGGCATTGAATGCAATGCCCGCTTTTGTAACGGCTCTATTGAGCCCACCTGTCGTTCGATACCAAAAAGAAATGGCATATCACTGACCTATAGATCCTTGTCATTTGATTGGTAGAAGCTACTGAGCTACATCACGTAATTAGGTCCAGTTGCCGCCAATGTCACGTGACCAATTCATCCAGTTTCTAAAAATGTCAGTCTCTAAATTGTTCGAAACACGTTGTATTGACGGTCGGGTATTAGTCCAGGGAAAATAAGTTTTGACCTCACACAAATTGCAATGTGACTGAATAATTATATGAACATAGTAATTCTCCAAAATCACAACTTCGTGAACCCACAAATGTGCGCACATTACACTGTCTCCAGATATCATCAAGTAGTCAGTATTGGTGAGCTTCAAATTCACCAAGTTGCTTAATGGCACAGTTATCATATTAAAACCTTATGGAAAATCATATGAACAATATTAACATTGTGAACAAATGGTGTATCCATGAATTGGGCTAAAAGATAGGTGAAGGGTTTTCTAAGGTGAGAGACTTGAACAAGTTCAAGGAAACCCCCAAATTAAAGAATGTTGTTGTTTACAATAATCATATCTACGTTAAAATGTACTTTGGGGATTTTCTTGAACTTGTTCAAGTCTCCCATGTTAGGCAACCCTTTAACTACATTTTAGCCCAATTTATGGACACACCATTTCCCCCAGTTTTTGTTTGCTGGGCTAAATATGACAATGTCATAAACTTTTCAAAAAAAAATTAAAAAATTAAAAATAATTAATAATAATAATATACCCTAATATAGGAATAAATATATTACGCGGCAGGGATTAACAATTTATGCAAATTAGTCATATTTCCACCACTTGGATTTGTTGAGATTTTTAGTATGTTATTCTAGGGAGCTTATAGAAGTGCACTGTGGTGACAAATATTCTATCGCAATTTGTGTGGGGTCAACAAAAGAAAATTATCATCGTTCACGATATTCGAGTGTTTCCAGGAGTTAATTAAGTGGTTGTAAGGTAACGTTAATACAATAATGTCCATTCTCTTTTCTGGTTTGTATAAAATAAAACTCGCATTGGCAAAAGTCAACACCAGACGAAATGCCTAATAATATCACAGTCATTGTAGTAATTGTGCTATTTTTTGGAAGAGACGTTAAAATTTGAATTGTTCCGTCGTCTAAAAATAGCTACGCTGCTTGTATTGCGTCATTATCTATTTTTGTCGCAGGCGGCTACCTAACCTACAATTTAGATGTCTAGGCATACAGCAATTGTCAGGTTGGGGAACCAGACTACCAATGTCACGTGACCCAAACTATAGAAATGTCCCAAGTTTCCGAAAATGGCCGAAGGTTTCTGAACACCTTTCATTGACAGTTGAGTATTATATCGTTAACGTTCGCAATTTCGAGTGATTCCGGGAGTTAATGAAATGAGTTGTAAGGTAAACAACGTTAACAAAACAATGCCCACAATCCCGATTCTTTTTATCTGGTTTGCATAATTTTCTGGTTTGCATAAAATTAAAGCTCGCATTGGCAAAAATCATTACCAGACAAAATGCCTAATATAACTTTTAAAGCCAATGCAGGCGTCGTGCTTTTTGGGGAAAAGACGTTATAATTTGAATTGTTGCATCGTCCAAAAATAGCTACGCAGCCTGTTGTGCGTCAGGATTTTTTTTTGTCGCAAGTAGCTACCTGACCTAAAATTGAGACTTCCAGGTATAAACAAATTGTCAGGTAAGGAAACAAAAACCTTAACCAAAAGTTAGGACCATCGTCATTCCCACGGCTGTTGAACAGTCGACTCTCACTCCAAATCTACCTTGGCAAGAATGTTGTGACCCAATTTGTGCTGCTCACACACAATCATTGCTGCCGGTGTCAACATATGAGCCAACGTTCGCGGATCTGTATGTCAGTTATAAACAAACATTGAGCGGCTTTAAATTGTGAATTGGGAGAAATATTATAGCTTGGTAAATCTGGACTTTTCCATTTCACTCGGCTTTGCCTCGTAAAATGAAAAAGTCCAGATTTTACTTCACGATAATATTCCACCCGTTCCACTCAATATTTGTTTACCTAGCGTTCTACAGCATGAACGAGTGCACTCGTCATTCGGGGTAAAAGGAACAAAGTATGGTGGCCCTCAAGGGACATCGTAAATCGTGAATATTGATGTCAATAATCGCGACAAATTTTACGTCTTGCCCCCAAAGTCGTGAATGCTGATGTCAATATAAATGTTCACATATTGACGTCAATATTAACGATTTGTAGTAAAGTACTGTTTAATCAATCGTCTTCAAATAATCGGAGTAACGTGGCGAAAGTTGGTGATTGTTCACGGACGCAGGCAGATTGAGTGTCAAGATTTCAAGTCAATAATGATGTTGTTCCTGGCTTTTATACTGATATTCTGCTATATTATACATGAATTTGTTTATCAGATAATGATGCTCCAATTCTCATCTGCCCATCAAATGCGGAAGTAACTCTTGATGATGTGGAGAGTAGTGCTAGAGTAGAATGGTCCCCAGATTTGCCGTCTGGTAGCGACAGCGTAGACGGAATTATCAACACTGTCTTGTGTAGAGATGAGGGCAACTCATTGGTGGTATCAGGGGGAGTGTACGCAGCGGGGGTAACAAAAGTGACATGCACAGCCGAGGACTCTTCAGGAAACGAAGGAACATGCAAGTTTACTGTCATAGTTCAAGGTAAATTGAAATTTATCTCAAAGAAAATGCAAATAAAATATAATGGAATGCTACACATAGAATGTGCAACGAACATAGATAATATGTATATGTACTGAAAGATAAACCTTTCCACTTTCAAATGAGATATCCAACGTCCACATCTGAGTTATGAGTAATTTCCCAAGAGAGCTCAAATTTACCATGGGACCAGGTTTTTCGATTTTGTTTGGCTGGATGTTCAAGTGTTGCAATGTGGATGAGCTGTTTAGCTAAAGGCGATTATAGCAGCTAAACACACGTGTCCAATTCCTAAAATGTAATGTTCAATGGCTAAACACTATCTATCCTGATGCTATTTACAAACATGAATTGTGTTTACTTGGTAAAAATAGTTGTTGCAGTGTAGGCCAGGCAATAATCCACACAGAGGCAAGTAGGCTACCTTTGTCCCAATGCATAAAACCGATAAAAAATTGCCCCATGGTCACGTTTGATATCTTATTTTAAAGTGTAAGTATGCCTCTTTCAAACCATACCTATATTATATAATGTAGGTTGCACATTCTATGTGTAGCATTTCATTATACAGTGTTTGCCTGTTTATTTGAGACACACTGCAATACAGGCGCGAATCTAGCTTTGAGCAAACGGGGGGTGGGGGGGGGGGGGGGGGGGGGGGGGGGGGGGGTGAGTTGGACAATGATCGGGTGGTGGTGAGTGTCGAAGTTAGGGGGGGGGGGGGGGGTGAGTTGGACAATGATCGGGTGGTGGTGAGTGTCGAAGTTACGCCCTACTATAGGGGTCCGGGCATGCCCCCCCCCCCCCTAAAAAAAATATGAAATATGCAATGCTTCGGCCTGCAGTCTAAGGCAACTTTACACTACATTTAGGACCTCTGAGTCGATATGTGCATGCCCCATTTTGGTAGCATCATAACATTAGTCAATACTCAACAGGGGTCGCCGTGTTCAAGTGGTTCGGAGATTTCGTGCGGTATAGTTTTGCAGGTTGTGGGTTCAAGCCCAGCCTGGGCCATGACACTTCGACACATACTATGGGTAGAGGCATTATTAACGCATTGCAGTAGACTAGGTACCCATCCCAACCTTGTTCATAATGTGAAGAGATCAGATTATCGTGTTTCAGTGTGAGGGGCAGGTTCTTCCAAATTGTTCTCTAGTAGCCCACACCTCGAGTGGCCTTTGGCTTTGTGACGGGCAATTTGCATACAAATTGTATTGACAAAATATTTAAACTATGTTTGTCAACCACAACATGTTACCGCCTTCACTCCAATTCTTCTTTGCATATCAGGAACCGGTACGAATAGTGCTATCATTGCAGGGATTAGTGTTGTCAGTACGATGTTACTTCTTGTCGTCGCTGTGCTCATCGTGCGTCACGTCTGGTCAAAGATTCAACAGAGATCACAGAACGCCGAGGCTGTCAACTCGTCAGAAATTGGAATGGTACGCTTATTGTTTCCCTCGCTTTTTGCATCCTATACATTTATATTATTTTAGATTGAGAAGCTGGATTTCTTTTAAGTTATAAGTTTAGATGCTATAGGTTTTCCTGGTCAATTTCGGCAAATGAGCAGCTAATTATATTTATGTGTGTTCGAATTAAAACGATTTAAATTTAGTGTTGAGGTATTCAAATGCCTTTAGCAATATGCTCAACTTAGCATATCGTCGTTCTTTTTTGTGACGCACAGTCATCATTCAATTTAGCGAAGCTGGTTTGACCGGAGATTTTTGCAGATTTGTTTTTCTTCAATTTTGTAAAGAGGCAATCGATTTCGCTGAATGAGAATTCAAATAAGTACGAGAAAGAAATTCGAACAAACAGATAAACAAATTAGTTGTGCTAGACAACTAGTGAACCGTATTTATGCCTTTAACATTCTAAAGGAAACAAAAGTTAACATAGCGTTTTTTAGATTGTACAAATGACGGAAATGCCTGCCGAATAATTAATTTGAATGACCGAATACACGCCTCGGGAAAGCTCCTGCTTATTTAAATGATTTTTTGTCGAATTGTTAAATTGGATGACACAACAGTACTTTTGCCTAGTCGTAAAATGAAATCGAATGACCATTTTCAGCAGCATTCGATTTCGCGCGAAATAGAATGGCGTAGTGGTTAAATTATATGCTCATTTGCCGAAATTGACCAGGAAAACCTATAGTATGTATATAGGTTTTCCTAGTCAATGTTAGCAAATGACCAGCAAATTTAATTTTCGTGCGTTTGAATTAAAAAGATTCTGCCTATCCAGGTTTTACCGTGTTTCAAATGCATTATTCGGTCACTCATTTAATTTAGTTTTGAGGCATTCAAATTCCTTTAGCAATATCTTCAGTTTAGCATATCGTTGTCTGACTGCAGATTTCTGCTGAATTTGTTTATTCAATTTTGTAAAGAGGCAACCAATTTCGCTAAATGAGAATTAAAATAAGTACGACAAAAAAGGAAACAAACAAACAAACAGACTGGTAAACAATTGATATGGAAGTAGACAACGTTTGTGTATATTCACTTATAAGTCAGTAAAACCTTGTTATTGTCTTTAATCATTTACATTTACCGTATATTTTATATGAAGCCTATTTGGTTTGTCTTTCGTGTTGTTTTTTTTGCATTTGCCTTTCTGTGTCTAAACTCTCTAAATGACCTTTAATTCCGTGTTCTTCGTTCTTTCCGAATTCTCCATCGTCTGTGTGTGGTTGTGTCCATCTTCGACAGTGGTTTGGCGTCGTTTGTTGGTATTGTCCGTTAGTTTCTGCTTTGTTCTTAGATTTGTTTTTATCGTTTCTCTTTGTTCGTTTAGTTTATTTTCTAAGTTTGGCCTTTTGTCCGCCCATATTTTCATACATGGAAATAGAGTAGAACTTTTATTCAAATGGCACTTCATTAATAATGTTCATAAATGTTCCAACTAGCCCCAGTAGCCTATGTGACATTTGTGAGCTTACTACGCAAAACAGGGACGATCGGGCGAATTTTCTGAACCTCATTAATTGTTTAGCTTATTAACTTTTACTAGAGCCTAAAATACTCAGAAACTGATTACTCTCATTTATAAGATTTTGTTTGAATCTTGAACAGTTTACTCGGAAGGTGAACAAACAAGCTTACCTTTCCCATTGGGGCACTGGTGCTGCAGGCAATATGGTGGATGGCTGTTGTTAGACGGCAACATTCTATACAATTAATTCTAGCTGTGGAAGTACATTTCAATGTTTCAACTTACCCCGTGCTTTCAACTAACCCCAGTATCCCCTATACGGTATACGGGCCTCGGTTCTCTTTGGAAGACGAACTCTTACATTTCTTTCAACAGAATTTAACCGCCGTTTATGAAGCCGAGATATCCCCAAAGGATTTGACAGCATTGGATGTTTATGAGGACATTGGCCTCCCATCTTGGGCTGGTAGGTGGGAGATCATGTGGGGCAACCTAGTTATTGCCGATCGCGTCCTGGGCAGCGGTTACTTTGGAGAGGTCCGATTGGGTACTGTGTCTGTGGGCGGGAAGAAGACCCGATGTGCTATCAAGATGCTCAAAGGTAAAACGAACCAGACCTATATTCGCGTTGCAAATGTGTTATAAACTGGTCACACTATAGGAAGGACATGGTCTTTAGCAGGATGGGATTTCAACAAAAGATTTTTAAAATCACATCCAAATGCTCCAAATTCACATTCTTTTCTTTAGATCAAAATTTACATCCATTTGATTTTGAGCTATAAATAAGGATGTGGATTTTGAGCTTAGTGGATGTTATACCCAAAAAAAATTAAAAAAAATAAAATAATGCCTGATGCCGGTTGAAAACGAACGCCGTTTTTCTTAATTTTTCTTCGGCATTCATGATTTTAAAACGTCAGACAGGTCAGTTAAACAACATTTACTATAAAATACAACCCCATAAATCTACCCAATCCTGATAATTCAAGCAATTAACAATGGTGTATCGTATCTGAAAATCCACCCATTTCCGATAATTCAAGCAATTACCAATGGTGTATTATATCTGTAATTTCACCCATTCCTGGCAATTCAAGCATTTTAAACAATACTGTGGTTGGCCAGTTTTAAACAAGTATGTTTAAAACCGGCTTATGTTTAAAACCGGCTTAATGGCATTAACAAGTCCAGGTTCATTTCATTTCCTTAATATTGACATATTGATTCGCTTATTACATTAATATGACATTAGTACTGTCTATAAGCATATACAAAAGATCGGCTCAAACGATCGGCTAAATAAAATATCGGCTGAATAAACAATTTTACAAAATTCGATGTTGTGATCGCTTGATGCCATCTTTCAGCAATATGGTTATCTTCGGCACTGCTTGAAATAGTATGAATGGTTTCAAGTTTGGCATAAGACACGTGAAAGATGCTTAGTGTTTGTGTTGTCCGGAAGTTGCTTAGCTGTCTAGTTGCCTAGTCATATGCACCTAAATATTGTCTATACTTGTTGGTTTGCTGTAGGCATCGTAAATGTGCACTACTCTTAACAAAATTAAGAACAACACGAAACTTACTATGATAAACACTAAACAAGTATACCTCATATTGATAATGACAGTGATGACACTTTTTTTCAGGACAAGCCCCTGCTAGTGAACGTGCAAATTTTATGGAGGAATTCCGTACCATGTCCTCCATCGGCCGCCATGAAAATGTGGTCTCGGTGCTTGGCGCTTGTCAGCATGAAGGTAATTTGAAAATACGCACAAAAAGTAGTTATTTATCTATATTTTTAAAAAGAATTATACTAATTAATTTTGAAATGCAATTTGACTTACTTGAAGGAAAGTGCAAAAATAAACTTGCGAGTTGAATTGAATTAAATTTTGAAAGAACCATTAGAAAGTATTATTAACCACAATTGCAGAGTTTTTGGTGAATATTAATGTCTGGTAATTTTACCCGATTTCACTGAAAGAAAATTGGTTCCTAGTTATTTTTTTCAAAACCTTTGCTTCGTCTTCGACTCTGGCTTCGCCTCCAAATCCGACTTTGACCTACGAATTACTGAGAAGCAAACCCCATGAAAACATATTCGACCTAATTGGGTTTATATATAACTGATTGAATGTTTCTGAAGCACAACCCCCCCCCCCCCCCCCCCCCCCCCCCCCACAAGGCATATTCTGGTATGGGTTAGGTAACAATAGTCTGGGGTGTGTATAGGGTATAGAGATAAGAGGGTGCCCCCTCCACCATAAAAAGTGCTGGGTATACTAACTTGAACGGTATCTAGACTTTGACACTATTTGAAATTGAACGGTTGTACAGCGTGTCCCAGAAAAAAGTTAATTCTGGTTAATTTGAAAAAGATACTTTACCAATAATCGTTTTACGTATAAAACGATGAATTGCCATAACACTTGGACACCCAGTATACAAGGGCATTGAATGCTTCAGAGTATTAATAATCTAAGGATTTCCATCATGATTAAGAACATTTCTTATTGTTTTCAAACACCGACTGGCAAATTTATTTACCTTCTACGCAGACATCCTGTACGTTGCCCTAGAGTATCTTCCAAACGGCGACCTGCGAAGCTACCTGCGGAAATCCAACGCTGCGGCTGCACTGATGTCAGACCAGCTTGTCAAATTTGCCTTGGATGTCGCCAAGGGAATGACACACCTCGCTGAATCAGGGGTACGGGTCTTTTGATAATCTTCGATTAAAACATAATGTCATTTAAAACTTCTGCGACCGAATTTTATCGTGCATGTGTATACTTGACGCAGGTGATTCATCGCGATTTAGCGGCGCGAAATGTTCTGCTGGGGGAAGGATTGATCGCAAAAGTTTCCGACTTTGGCCTGTCACGAGGAGAGGATATCTATGTTCAGAAGTCAACTGTGAGTTCCTTAGATTCATTATTCAATATATCATTAGAAAAGACCATGATGTGATTTTGCATTCAAAACTGATACGGTCCTTAGCAAGATGTAATTTCAAGAAAATATTTTAAAAATCAAATCCAAATGCTCTCAATTCACATCCTCTTCCAAATTCACATCCACTGAATGTAAATTCGGATTTTTGGCCGATGACTTGCACAGTGCATTGCAAACTAGTGCAAGTAGCTCATTTGGTTTAGGAATGGTGTGGCGGTACCGGCAGATGACATAGATGGGGACTGGTCTTATTATCCCAGGACTCCAACCAACTTTTATTATCCAACAAATATATTTATTAGCCTCGCGCAAGGATGAGCGGCTATCCAGACGCAAGGGGGGACAATTAACGAACGGCGGACTTAACCTAGGGACAGCTCGTTTGGTCGAAATACACCACCGTTTTATGACTGAGTGATTAACTTAATATAATATAAGCACTAAAATTAGTCCTAATAAACCACACAGTGCAAATAAACCTCACAGTGACAAGTTTTCAAAAGACGATCAATGATTGGTCTTATTCTCTTCCTGATTCAAGAGTAATGGGCCGTATGCATACAAACTAGCATTTGCTTTTACTATCAATTGTCAAGCATTTACTGGAATCTGTATGAATAAAAATGAAGCAAAAGGTTTTACTATAAAGTATTTGCTAAAGACTAAAAAGTATTTACTTTTAAATTTGCAGCATTTGCTAGAATATTAGTATTTGCTCCATTTGGTATGAATAAAAATGAGTAAATGCTTCAGATTTGCAGTATTTACTCGTAATTTTTCAAGGTTGGGTCGGGGCTACCGACTACTTCTCTTGAAAAAAGAGAAGCAAATACTAATATAAAAAATAGGAGCTTTTGTATATGTGGTTAGGCAGGACAATTTATGAACATGGAAGATGGATTGTCTAGGATTAAAATACAAGCAGTTGTACTGATTTTGGGCAAGGAAATGAGACGCAGATGGCCGATAATTTTTGCAATATTGCTGAGACAGAAAACGGCATCGTGACTGCGAAGCAGTAACTTGAGGTTGCGATTTCATTCAAACACCCCTGTCAGCGTACGAGCGTCTATGTGTGGGTGTGTATCGTACACACAATAGAGACTCTATTGTTATAAACCATTCGGCTGTGAAATCAATTGCAAGTAAAAAGCATTTACTGCTATTTCAGCCAGTAAATGAGAAACAGTAAAACTTTATTTTATTCATACAAATTGAAGCATTTGCTTTTCCTTAATGCTTTTACTTCGAAGTAAATGCTTTTACTTTTTGCTTCATAGCATTTGCTAGTTTTTATTCATACGACCCAATGCACTTTACATACAACTAAATATACACAATAATCCTCGCTGGTATATGATAAACCTCACATTAAAGATGAACTTGACTTTTAATAACCCTCACTTAGTCAAATGCACCGCTTAATGGATTGGTATAAGCTAATAATGATCCTCGCTGAAACAAGGTGGTCTACTGCACCACCGGATAATCCTCACGAGGCCCAGTAAACCTCTCGTGGTCAACTGCACCACCTGAGTTTAACGGGACTTGAATCAATTTGCCTTGGCTTATACAATATAAATGCTACGGGGCATACACATATAACAGTTAATACAATAAACACAAAACTTGGCAGGGTGATGAAATACTTAAGAATGAGGGGTAATCACATATGCACCAATTAATCCTCACTATAGTTTAGTATACCTCAACCAGGTTTAGCTCACTGGCAGCGAGCTCAAGGTATACCTCAGAATGAGGGGTAATTACATATGCACTAATTAATCCTCACTACGAGTTTAGTATACCTTAATCAGGTTCAGCTCACTGGCATCGAGCTCAAGGTATACCCCACTGCATCTACAATAACCCTCACTGTTGTTGCGAGTAGCCCAGGGTAATTAGCACGATTCGGGTCAAACTACCGAAGAATTATAGGAAGCCTCAGGGCACTGAACACGCCTGGTAAACCTAAACAGGGACAGAAAGCTCTCCGATTCACGTTGGTCTGCACTCAACCGTCGCCGCACCGTAAGAGGCAGACAATCCCCGCAACAAATCCAGCTTCACTGACTCCCCAACCAAAGGTTACCTATCCCACTTGCCCAGGTCCCACTATAATCTAGACCCAATGTCAAATAACCCGCTAGCTACTTAAACTCGCCGGTCGTTCGTCGATCGGCCGCGCTAAGTTCACGGCGGACACACAATTTACGTATTTATGCTCTCAACGTCTTATTACTGCTACCACGTCAACATCCAGACTGCCACTGAACAAAAGCCCCAAGCCGGCCGCGCACAAGTAGCGAACATGCGCTACGGTGATAGGTCGCTTGGCACTGCTGATTATCTTTGCAGTTACCGGGCAGAAGCTACGCGCGCCACTGATTAGTCGCCAATAATACAAGAATCAAATAATCATATAATCCTCACACTCCTGTGAGGTCTACTATGCAACATGTATAACCAGTGTGGTTATAACGTGTGTCGTTATAACAAGTGTGGTTATAACGAATGTAAGGTCTACTGTACCTCAAATTTTAAGCAATTTTACTCGGAGGATTGTAGTTTTATACAATCATAAAATGGGTTCTTCTATGTACATAATAATATCAAAGTTATTTCTTTTTAGCTTTAATTATACACTCTAATTGGAATTCTTCGGTCACACGATATAAAATTTAGTACAATACAAATGTCCTTGGGAGTCTCTTATTTTCTTACTAATACTACATGATCTAACAGCCTTTAAAAATAGGAAATATAACTTTAATCTAAACTTTAAGAAAACAACAATAAACAACAAACTCGAGACAGACCGGTATTGATGGAATCAAACATAATTATCGATATATTACAGTGATCGTAAGGCATTCACGGGTTTGTGGAACTTCTGACGAGTCTCCTCTTCTCTCACCAAGGCTTCAACGATAAAAGTGGTGCGGAAGATCTTCTCCGTGACGACGGCCATCTTCATCCTCTTCGGCCGAGGCGGTCCATCTTTCGTCGGAGGGGGAACGTCTTCGGTCGGAGGCCGTACCTCTCCAGTTAGTTATCTATATCTCACAGGGAGTTTGTGCTCCCTCTGTGGGTATGTTGACAAATGTCTTGTTAAAGCGTTCAACCATCCCATCGGACTTCGGGTTGTACGCTGTGGTCCTTGTCTTGGAAATGTCCAGGACCTTACACATTTCGCCAAACACTGCCGACTTAAAGTTTTTCCTCTGATCGGAATGCAATTCCAAGGGAATGCCAAACCGACAGACAAACTGACTGACAACCTTGTTCGCCACCGTCTCTGCTTTAGCATCAGGCAGAGCATATGCCTCCATCCATTTGGAGCAGTAGTCACCAACTACCATGATCCAGACGTTGCCATTGTCACTTTGGGGAAGAGGCCCCAGCAAGTCTACAGCCACTCTCTCCATGGGCTCGCCAACCAAATACTGTTGGAGCGGGGAAACTCTCCTCTTCACAGGAGATGTTCTCCTCCCACACAGATCATAACGTCTTATGAATGACCTCAAGTCCGCGGTCATTCCCGGCCAATAATATCGCAACTTGACTTTGGCCAAAGTCTTTTTCACCCCCAAATGACCACTCGTCCGACCACCATGCAGCTCCTGAAGTACGACCTCTCTCAATTTCTCAGGATACCAGTTGTAACCTCACGGACTCCCATCGTCGGAATCCCAACTTCTATAAAGGACACCGTCCCGCACCTCCAACTGATCCCATGCGGACCAGAGGGTCTTGTGTGCCGAAGGGGCGGCTGACACGGTATTCCAACTGGGACGACTGCCCGACTCCCCAGTGTGACCTAACAATCCAACTAATACCGGATCACCAAATCACCTGCCTTGCTTAGTTTAGGGCTCGCAAGGGCGAGGACCTTCTCCTCCCCATCATGAATCTGGGACAAAACTGCCTCAATCTCATCTCCACTAACAAAGGCCTGTTGGCAGGCATCTGTCCACTGGAACGCATGCGACTTTTCAGTCAGCGCATGCAACGGTGAAGCAACCTCAGCAAATCCCCACATAAACTTTCGATAATAAGAAGCGAGGCCTAAAAAGCTTCGAACTTCCTTAACACACTTGGGTGTTGTCCAATCGGCCACGGTCCCAACCTTCTCAGGATCGGTAGCCACACCTTCAGGCAACAAAATATGTCCCAAATAGCCCACTGATCTCTAAAACAAGAAGCACTTACTAGGCTTCAACTTCAAACCAGCTCGCCTCAACCTGGAGAAGACGACGCGCAGTCATTAAATCCCCTCCTTCACGGTCTTGCCAAATACAATGACATTGCCAGGTATATCAGCAGGATGTCCCACTGAAGACCTGCCATCACCTTCTCCATCAACCTTTCAAGTGTCGCGGGGGCGTTGCAAAGGCCAAGGGGCATCTGTATAACCTGTATAACCAGCGCCACCTGTATAAACCGTTTCGCACAACAGGGGTTGACTTCTCATCGAGGTCGATCTCATCGAGGTCGACCTGCCAATACCCGGACGCTAAATCGAGAGTGGAAAACCACTCTGCACCAACCAACGCATCTAGTGTCTCGTCGATACAAGGAACAGGGTAGGCATCTTTGATTGTTACCATATTCAGACCCCGATAGTCGACACAGAATCGCTTAGTTCCGTCCTTCTTCCGGGCTAACACAACATTTGCAGTCCAGGGACTTTCGGATGGCTCGATAACCCCTCGCTTCTGCACATCTCCAACCTGCCTCATTATTTCCTCCTGATTACACAGGGGATGGAGCCGAGGCCTCTCCTTGATTGGCCTCGCATCGCCCATACTGATGTAGTGCTCAACCACACCAGTCCGCCCTATCTCGACCTCACCAGACAAAAAAAAACATCCTGAAATTCTACCAGACATGCCTTCACCTCCTCATGATATTCCTCAGCGAGGTTGACCTTACTACGGTCGTATATATTATGCAGGTGACTTGGCAAGCCTCCATAACCCTCACACCCACGACTCCCACCCGGCACCACTACTGTGTCAACCTCAACTGTCGCAATTGTGCCCACCGTTGTTCCCTTTCAAACAAGCCGCCTCTCCCCATTCGGATTGCGCGGTCTCATTAAAGACTGACTGTTCGGCGCCCCGGGAAGTCCGCGAGATACCCAGGACTAAAGTTAACAAAAGACCCCTTGATGACAACCCGGTTTAACCGCGTCTGGAACGGTCATTTACATATCAAAGGACATGAATATTCCCATTCTTCCCGCGGAGGCGCCGGGTCACCCTCAGCGCCCAGAAGGCTAATTTAAATATGAATGGTTCATCACGGGGCCGACAGTCCGCTAAATACCGGCCTGCCAAACCACAAGTATTTCGCGGCATTTGGGACTATAATACTACTGGAAATGCTGAGACAATCAACGTACGAGTTGAATAAAAACAACTTCTCAGTGAATTTACGTGTACATATGAATGCACCACCAAATAAATTGTGCACGTACGTACCTTTACAAGTAATTAGTTCAAATTCGCCGAGGTTCTAAAGGCGGATTCATACCTACTTACTTCACGAGAATGCAAATGCAAAACAAATTTCATGTCATGAGAAGACATTTTGCTTGAGAATTGTGTTCTACTTTTGCGAATTCACAGCGCGAAAACTCGATGAAGTAAAGAGAAATCCAAATAATAAATACCCTGTGGGACAATTTTACCGGGGACAGAATTACCGTCCACACCGGATTCCTTCTATTTTCTGAAGGTTTTATATAGCGACGTTGTGGTCGCTTTTCATCCGTAATTGTAATCCAATCTTTATAGAACTGTTCACTCGGAAAATTAGTCAACTTCAATCATTGCCACGTCATACTTTAATTAATAATTTGATACACGAAATGAATAAACCCGCCATAATGTGTACTTCAGAAATGCAGGCTTTCTGAATCTACCATTTCTTATAACAATGAGTTAATTATCTGCCCACAGCTTGTGCAGTAACAAATCTAATGACGCATAAAGTCGGCATCATTACAAAGCCGGGTAGCACCAACAATTCCCTCTGTAATCTTTCCAAAACCAGTCTCGGTAAACGTTACTAATACTAGATTTTCGTCATTGACTAACAAAGAATTTGAATGTTTTGTGCTGAATTAAGATGCAAAATCAACGAAGGCCGTTATCGACACGGCAGTTAATATTTTTATGAGGTGTAGTAAAACAAATACAACATGGTTTATTTCTGTAGAATAGTGGGAATTACTGGTCTCTCGGTGTAGGTCAGCTCGAAACTATGTACCACTACCAGATCCCAGTTGCAAAAAGTACCCACACAATTTATTTGGAAAGGCCGCACGTTCTAAACCTGGCGTGCAGTCCGCGTGTATCCTGTTCGAATGCATGAGGTCAGTAGTGGGATCATGTTTATTCATTTCACCATTGAAGCGATAACAATAGCCTCGCTCATTAAACTTCGCCGCGCTTGAGCGCACACCCCGTCCAGTTCGCGGATTCCCGTTCTCCTTGACAACCACGGACCGATCGGGAAGAACAGGGTAAGAACGGGGAAAGAACACACAGTCTTTAATGATACCGCGCCCTTAGTTTCCGCAGCGGGAGAGTCTCAGCTTGTGGCTTGACCAGCAACCGGGCTAGTAGTGAGCCTCGCTGAGCCAACTCGCCACCCCCTTCCACAGGCTCAACGATTGCCAGCTGTCCTGATCCCTCACATATGGTTGCTACCACACCAGGCACAACAGCCTCATGGCCCGCCGGAATCTCGGTGGTTTCGGCCACCACTACTCTTCCAACAAAAGGTTCACCTGCACCGCCTGTGCACCTCATTCGTTCACCGTTCAACCTCAACTCAAGGCTACAGAAATAGGTAACCACCAGTAGGTAACAATAAATCCATGCCTAATATGACATCATACTTGACATCAGCAAAAACTGCACCAACTGGATGCACCGTCTTGCCCAGTTGAATTTTGACCGATGCTACACCCATCACAGCCAGGAGACTCCCATCAACCTGCTGAATGTTGGACTCTTCGGATTCCAACACAGGCCTTCGTTTCTCTGCAATTTCATGGAAGACTCGACTGCTAACTAGCGTGTCAGTCGACCCTGAATCGACAAGAAACCTACATTTTACTCCCCTCACGACACCATTAACAAACAACCCGTACCTAGGACTAGGAACACTCATTGGCCGAGTGCCCAATGGCTCTCCAGCCTGCCCGCGGGCCCATCAGTCGGCTGGCTGGCGTTTCCCTGTTGCCATCTCCCCCTACGAGGTTTAGCACATTCCCGTGCAAAATGACCAACCTCACCACACTTGAAACAAGTCAACCCACCACGCACTTTCCTCACCGGCCTTGGCGACTGCCTCTCAGGGAACCTCGCCTGCCTCTTAAGCCCCTTTCACACTAGACGATTTCCCAGGCAATTCCCCGGGGAATTGCCGGGGAATTTCGGTCGGTCTGTTCACACTGCCAAAGAAATCCCCGGGAAACTGCTTTTCCCCGGGAAATATTTACCCCTGCTCGGGAGTATGGTTAAAGGAGAAATCCCCAGGGTTTAACGTTTTTCCCGGGGAAAAGCAACTAGTGTGAACGTCGCAGGGATTGAACTTACCCCACCTTTTTGCGTCCACGGGTAATCTCGAAAGGTCACAGGGTCACAAATAGCAAGCCAAATAATTCGCGCGGTGACTTAGTATTGTAATGAAGTACCTTTCAAACTTGTCGTAAATATATTTACAGTTAAGTACAAAAAACAAATAATAACGTTTGAAAATTATACAAATAATTTAATTTTAAAGAATATGAGCAAAATGAATGGTTTTAATATTCAATAAAAGAAGTGTCGTGAACAAGACTGTGTTTAGCTTCCTTCTCGTGTACGTGTATTTATAATTTCCCGGGGTTTGATGGCCAGTGTGAAACGACCGTGCAGATTCCCGGGAAATACTGTCCGGGGACTTATTTCCCGGAGATTTTTTTTCCCGGGGATTGGCTCTGCAGTGTGAAAAGGGCTGGTCAACCGAACTCAAACCTTGCTTGGTGAGCCCTTCCAGCAGCTCAACTACTTTGTCTATTTTCTGTGACTGCTGTCGACCGGCACTTCTAATTTTCTAATTTTAGAAGCGGCCGCCTCTCGGTGTCAGAGGCAACTGCTCTCGCAAACTTCACAGGTTTCCCCTCAGCACTTCGTTCGCACTCAACCTTCTCGTAATTGTTCGTCTCAAGGGCAGCATGTATTGCTTCGTCCAGTGTCTTTGGGCGATCGCGATATACGCCTTCCCTTACAAACCTGACTTGTCACCGCGTCAATAAAATGGTTCTTCCCTAGGCGCTCTCGTGCCCCTTCGGGAATCTCAGGGTAGACCTTTAACGTGAGATAACGAATTGCCTGGCCCAACTCCCGTAAAGTTTCCTTAGGCCCCCGACGTCGGTGCCTCAACTCCACCAAATAATTTTCAGCCTGTCGACCAGGACCGAACCTCTGCGACACCACCTTTAAGTTCACTATAAGTGAATCTTTTCGAGTGCCTCGCCTTGGAGGCTAGCAGCCAAAAACTCGGTTGCTTGCTCCCCACTCCACTGATTCACCTGCTTACACGCCTCAAAGTGGCGGTAACACTCGTTTCAAAGAACTTTACCATTGTACCGCTCAGGAGTAATTGTAGGCCTGTGAGGCTTACCACCGTGAGGCTTACCGCACACCCCTTTATCCACTAATCTCGACTCCCTATTAAGTGGCCATGGGCCCACACCAGGCGAGTCAACCTTACTAACCACCTCGTTGGATTTTCCCACAGTAGGACGAGTTGCAAAACTAAACAACTCGCTGTGTAACCCTCGTTCCTTGCTAGCACAATCATCCTCATGGTTCTTGAAGGGATTGGCACAAGGACTACACGTGAGAGTATACCTCACCTGTGCACTCACAGCGTGCCTTGCTCCCTCTGAAACCAAATCAGGTGATGCGCCATCACTGAAACACTCCCGTGCCTTCAATGAGGCATACCCTGAGGTATCCTCCGGCAACTTCCAACAAATGGTCGGTGAGGGTACCCCTGAGAGAAGGGATACATCTTTGGTTAAGGTGGCTTTTGATATTATCAGAATTCACCTTAACCAAAGGTGTATCCCTTCTCTCAGGGGTACCCCCACCGACCATTTTTGGCTGTTCCCTCTTCTTGACAGCCTCTAACTCCAAAGAAAGACGAGCTTTCTCCCACCTCAACCACTGGACCTCCATTCTAGAGCGGCTCAGTTCATCCAGGACAGAACCCGTGCCAGCCTCAGCCAAAGTGACACCCCGTCCTTACTCATACTCATACTCTTGACTAGGAAACTCAGTCTCCAACACACTCTCTACAATTGGCCACTGGCCACTCGGCGACAACGGTACCTCACAGGTAATTTCAGGCAGCGAAACCATTCGTCTTAAGCCTCCAGAATCTACTAAACTCTGCGTACCGACTACCACCCGATAAATCATTAACAGGATTGGCAGTTGCTGTCTTGCAGTACGTCGCAAAGTTCGCAACACAATTCCCAAACCACTAACGACCCAGATCAGCATTACCTGCCAACCTCGTTACCAATTAAGCCTCGTTGTGTACCTCGCAGAGGTGCACCCACCAACAACAATCAAATGCAATATTTATTTATCTTTATTACACGTTGTCAAATGACACAATATAATCATAAAATACAATTATAATCCTTACGAGTAAACACAAAATATGGCAGGGTGGTGGGTAATTACATATGCACCAATTAATCTTCACTACAAGTTTAGTATACCTCAACCAGGTTTAGCTCACTGGCAGCGAGCTCAAGGTATACCTCAGAATGAGGGGTAATTACATATGCACAAATTAATCCTCACTACGAGTTTAGTATACCTCAACCAGATTCAGCTCACTGGAAGCGAGCTCAAGGTATACCTCAGAATGAGGGGTAATTACATATGCACAAATTAATCCTCACTACGGGTTTAGTATACCTCAACCATATTCAGCTCACTGGAAGCGAGCTCAAGGTATACCTCAGAATGCGGGGTAATTACATATGCACAAATTAATCCTCACTACGAGTTTAGTATACCTTAACCAGGTTCAGCTCACTGGCAGTGAGCTCAAGGTATACCCCACTGCATCTACAATAACCATCACTGTTGTTGCGAGTAGCCCAGGGTAATTAACACGATTCGGGTTAAACTACCAAAGAATTATAGTAAACCTCAGGGCACTGAAAACGCCTGGTAAACCTAAACAGGAACAGAAAGCTCTTCGATTCACGTTGGGCTGCACTCAACCGTCACCGCACCGTAAGAGGCAGACAATCCCCACAACAAATCCAGCTTAACTGACTCCCCAACCAAAGGTTACCTACCCCACTTGCCCAGGTCCCACTATAATCTAGACCCAATGTCAAATAACCCGATAGCTACTTAAACTCGCCGGTCGTTCGTCGATCGGCCGCGCTAAGTTCACGTCGGACACGCAATTCACGTATTAATATGCTCTGAACGACTTATTACTGCTACCACGCCAGTATCCAGACTGCAACTGAACAAAAGCCCCAAGCCGGCCGCGCACAAGTAGTGAAAATGCGCAACGGTGATAGGTCGCTGGGCACTGCTTATTATCTATGCAGTTACCGGGCAGAAGCTACGCGCTACCGACTAGTCGCTGCGAGCTGCTGCATTATTCATACACCGGATGTATGCATTAAACATCAGCTTATAATATTATTTATAGCATGGCTAGACTCGAACACGAGTCGGTGTATACGAATACACATACCCTGTTTCGTCACAATGGCCAACATTACCTTTCCCTTTATTACCAGCCCCGTACCCAAAGAAGGGTCAAAGGAGGGGTACGGAAGCGCAAAGACAAAATGGGGCACATTCGGGCTCTTTTGAAGTAGCTGTTTTGTTGTTTTTGTTGAATATACTCAGAGACGTGTTCCTACCCGCTGGCTGGCTGTAGAATCTTTAAGACACCAGACCTACACTATCCAGAGTGATGTGTAAGTTATTATGTTCATGTTTAACCTCTTTACACCGGGGAGCGGCTATGGCCGCGGCTCGCTAATCAGTCTGAAATCCTGTTGTCAGCTGTTCTACGCCGTAGAAGACGACCTGTGTCACAGGTGCACGCTTAGGTACATTGTGCAGTGCTGATGCTAGACAAAGGCTGCAATGCAGTCATGCGTACAATCCGGCGTGATATGCATATCTGACTCCTGTGAAAATCAGACTCCTTTAACCTGGTCACTATCCTAATTATAAGATATAAGTAGTTTGTAGTAACAATATGTGGTAATTCTCTTTAGTGAGTTGTGTGGTTCTAAAACGAACTGGATGGAACTCAACGTTTCGGACAATACGCTCTGCCCGTCGTTATCAGTCTGCTGCTACCGCGAACTACTAATCTTATTGCCTTTTTGCCATGCAAACCTTCAACTCTCATTCCCTAATTATCATGATCATCCCTTATTTAAGCATGTGCAATACTACCAATGAGTCGTGATACACCAGCGTCAAATTGTTAAGACTACACGGCGGTTTACAAAATTGTTTAGTGAACTCTGCGGAGACTGGCAAAGCGTTGTCGGCGTACATGACTGTATGTGTTTATGGAACACAGTGTGTGAAGGTTTAATAAATACATTTGGTTGTGGTATGTGCATAAAATACACATTTAAATTTGTCTTGTTTATAGGTGGTCGTTTGGAATCCTGTTATGGGAAATATCAACCCTGGGTAAGTTCTTTAAAATAACAATTGTATTCAATCTAAATTATATTTATAATGTCTTAAATGCAAATGAGAACAATACTGGAATATACATTTTTTACAATTAATTGTAACGAGTGGCTTGCGTATTTTGTGTTCACTTTGTTTTAACCAGTTTGCGCCGGGATTATTTTGCCATTGAGTGTTAATAACTGGAGCCGAAAAGAAAAAAAAAATGCTAAAGTAACTTTATTCTCAAATTACCTTGGAATGCGGAAGAAAAATCGTAGATTATAGAGACCAATATAGAGACATGCATACAACTATTTGGCTTTTGGTTGTGTCAGTAACATGGTTGTCACGTTTGTTTTATCTGTAAAAAAGGTGGAACCCCATATCCAGACATCAAGAATGCACGATCGTTAGCAGATCTGCTGAAGGAAGGTTATCGCATGCCTCAACCAATCAGCTGTGACCAAGAAATGTAATGCTGTTGAAATATGTATATTTCTCACTATAAGTATATATAAAGCAATATTTGGGACCGCGAGAACCCCCCCCCCCCCCCCCCTAATTTGTGGTGCTCATTGTGATTGCGGAATGTTGTAGTTTCTCAGGAATTCTTTTTAGGTTGTTAGCGGGTGCGTTATGTAACAATAGTCTAGAGAGTGTATAGGTATAGAGTTCCTCGGTCCCACATCTTGCTAGGTATATCCTTGCTTGCATTCATACAAACCATGGTTTATCTACGGTATCTATTGTGGGACCACCCGGGATATTATAATTGTATTCATATACATGGAACCACCAACATATATATTTGAAGACCTAGGACAGGAAATTGTATTGTATAGTAGGCCATATTTAAGAAAATGTCACAGGAAGTGGCAACATTATTTTTTTAACTTGACAAGAGCACAACTTGTTTTTAACTGTACCTTTAAAAAAAACTGTATTGATCTAATTTTAAAGGTAGTATACACCATTTGCAGATATCCGAAAATTTTACCACCGAATTATTAAGAAATATCTTACTCGTATGAAAGTAAATACTGATTTTAGGCATCCAGCAAAATGATTGCGCTAGATATCCTGTAACTATTCTGAAAAATAAATTTTTATAAAGACAAATTCGCGATCGCCGGACGGCGATCGCGAAAAAACACAAATAACATAAGAATAACTGCTCAACGCCGGTTGAAAACAAACGCTGTTTTTCGTGCTTTTCTTGACATCCATGATTGTAAAACTTCGGACAGGTCAGCTAAACGATATTTACTATAAAATACAACCCCCCAAATCTACTCATTCATGATAATTCAAGCAATTACCAATGGTGTATACTGGTACTACCACTGATTAAATAATTAAATAAACTAAACATTGTTTATTGATTTAATTGTTGTGGTATGCTTGACATCTTTAAGAGCACTGTCAAATGTTCTTTTTGTAATAGTACCTTGTGTTGCAGAAAAGGATTTTTGTTCAATGGCAGTAGCAAACAAATATTAAGAAATTTGTGTCAATTAAATAAGAAAATAATGATAGGTGGTTTTTGTAACTTTTAGATAACAATTGTTTTTTGGGGGGAGGGGGTCAAAATATGGCAAAATAAAAATAAAATAAAATAAACATTACGTATTTAAAATATGTTATGAACATGTGCTAAAAACAGCTAAATATATATTAATTTAACCCTCCAAAATCCGACGTATTGAGTTTACGCTGTGGTACTGTATTTTGTTTGGTTGAAAATTACTTCTCTATCTTTTTAGTGCATCGTCAGAGTTCACCTTGTAATGTTTTTATATAAATGTTACATAATTATATATTACCCGTCTATTTAATAGACAGGTAATATTTTCAAACAATAAGTAGCAACAAACCAATACTGGAATTTAGGGCAGATGAACACAACAATTTGTTTGACATTTTAACACTCATAATCATAATAAAAACAGTAATAATAAATAGTAATAATTATTGTAAAAGAAAACTGGAAAGTGCACTTCAATATTACAAGCATACTACTGTACCACTGTAAAAATAGAATAGAACAGTATTAGTCCAGGGGAAATACTTAATTTTGTTTTGTTGACCTCACACAAATTGCAATAGAATATTTAAGGTTCCTAGAATGACATACTAAAAATCTCAAAACATCAAAGTGGTGGAAATATGACTAATTTGCATAAATCGTTAATCCCTGCCGCGTAATATATTCATTCCTATATTTGGGTGTAGGCCCTATTATTTTTTTTTTATTTTTTTTTAAAGTTTATTTTGGTGATTCTACTTACATATCCTTACTTCAATGACATTTTCTAAAGCTTATAAGTGACTGAATAATTATGTGAACATTTTAATTATCCAAAATGACAACTTCGTGAACCAATAAATGTGCGCACATTACACTGTCTCTAGATATCATCAAGTAGTCAGTATTGGTGAGCTTCAAATTCACCAAGTTGCTTACTGGCACAGTTATCATATTAAAACCTTATTAAAAATCATATGAACAATGATAACATTGTGATATTCAGCCCAGCAAACACAAATTGGGAAAAATCGTGTGTCCATAAATTGGGCAAAAAAGTAGTTAAAGGGTTGCCTAACATGGGAAACTTGAACAAGTTCAAGAAAATCCCTAAAATACATTTTAACGTAGATATTGTTATTGTAAGCAACAACAATCTTTAATTTGGGGGGTTTCCTTGAACTTGTTCATGTGTCTCACCTTAGGAAACCCTTCACCTACCTTTTAGCCTAATTTATGGACACGACATTTGTTCCCAGTTTTTGTTTGCTGGGCTAAATATCACAATGTTATCATTGTTCATAATTTCCCATAAAGTTTTAATATGATAACTGTGCCAGTAAGCAACTTGGTGAATTTGAAGCTCACCAATACTGACTACTTGATGATATCTGGAGACAATGTAATGTGCGCACATTTATGGGTTCACGAAGTTGTCATTTTGAATAATTACTATGTTCACATAATTATTCAGTCACTTATATGCTTTAGAAAATGTTATTGAAGTAAGGATATGTAAGTAGAATCACAAAAATTTACTTTTTAAAAAAATAAATAATAATAATGAACCCAAATATAGGAATAAATATATTACGCGGCAGGGATTAACGATTTTTGCAAATTAGTCATATTTGCACCACTTGAATTTTTTGAGATTTTTATGACATTTGTATGTCATTCTAGGGACCTTATAGAAGTGCACAGTGGTGACAAATATTATATTGCAATTTGTGTGAGGTCAAAACTAATTTTTCTGGACTATATATAAAATCAATACACTCTGTATCTGTTGTTAAGAATTATTGATTCGAATGTTTTTTAACATCTTAAAATTAGATAAATATTGTTTTTGGAAAACCAGTTAATGTCAAAATGCCCCTTTTAAGTCAGAATTCGGCTTGGTATCCATCATTTTTGGATTCAGGGCCGCCGAATAGGTAAAATAGCTCAAAACTTCCAAAAAAAAATGTTCCTTCTTGCCTTAAAATGAGCCCTTTAAAAAAACAATTGTTTTAATCTGACATGATTTGATCAAGTCTCCACTTAGTATCAAAATAATCAAGAAATTACCACAATTAAGGAAAACAAATCATAACTTTTTCTTTCAAAGACAATAACTTGTTCTTTTTGTTCCATATACCAACGATTGGAACTCTTCCTGTCTATTTACATATTAAATTGCTATAAAAACAACACGGGGCTCATGCTGAAAGAAATCACCTATTAAACAAACATTTGTTAGATGAGATTTGAAGGTTTGCATGGTGAAAAGGCAATAAGATAAGTAGTTTGCAGTAGCACCATGTGGTAATTATCTTCTATTTAGTTGTGTGGTTCTGAAAAGAACCAGAGGTAACTTAACGTTTCGGACAGTAAGTTCTGTCCGTCGTCAGGAGGCTTGGGGATTGCGCTTCACCGTTGAAATTCCTCAGTCACCTGACGACGGGCAAAGTATACTGTCCGAAACTTTGTGTCCCCTCCGATTGTTTTCAGAATCACAAAACTCACTGAAGAGAATTACCACAAGGTGTTACCGCATACTACTTATCTTAAATTGTTGGATGTTTTTATTCATACAGATACAACCTGATGCTGCTGTGCTGGAACGATAACCCAAACAAACGACCTGCATTCGCCGACCTGGTATCCGTCTTGAGTAAGATGGACGCAAATAAAATACAACACGTGAGTTCACAGCTAATTAACGGCGATGATTTTCATCGGTATAGCATCGAATGTTGATTTTGACTGAAATCTCCATATTTTGGGGGGATATTGGACTTCGGAAATTCACATATGATTGTTCAGCCAATATATAATTTGGAGGGATATTGGACATATTGTATTTTATATTGACTCAATTTGATTGAAAAACTTTATATCTTTATCTGTGGATGGGACAAGATTTGATTCAAGAGGGATTTTATTTCAAGGGGCATATTATGGCGTGCATACTTGACATTTAATTTAAAAAAAATATATATCTATTAATAAAACGGATATCTCTACTAATAGACCCTACTCTATCAATCGATTCTGTAAAAAAAAATCGTTTTTTAATGTAGCTGGAGACATTGGGAGACAATGAAATGCCTCCCTAAGTGTCAATATCTCCCAACTACCTAAAAACTTACGCAAATTTGTCTTCCGAAGGTGCTTATTGTGATTGTAACTTTATTAACAATACATATATCTCTATTAGCAATACATACCTCTTGTTTATAATAGGGATATCTGTATTAAACGTGGACAATGAGATATCTCGATTAAAAATATAAATATCTTATTTATCAACAGAGATTTCTCTATTAAAACAGAGATGTCTCTATTATGTTAGTAATTATTAATAAGATATATCTTTGTTTCGGACAAGTAAATTTAATATTATATTTGTTGTTTGTACATTTACAAATATAAATCTCTATTGGGGTATTTTAATAATAACCGGAATCTCTGTTTCGGACCTATTAGAAAGGAAATATAGATATCCCTATTATAAATAAATATATATCTCTATTAATAATCAATAGGCCCAATATTTTAGATTTATTGTACAGTATGCACGCTGTGGATTTGATGATACTATACATTAATACATTTTTGTATTTTGACTTTTCCCAGAGTTACATGGCGCTGGATCGAAAAATATACGAAAACGTGGTTCGATTGGAGCTGGACGACAATTAAGCTGGACACACATTGTCGCCCTTGAGTCATCAAGGGTCACTGTGATTAGCGAGAAACTGCAACGAGAAAAAAGCAGGAAAAAAGTGTGGAAACCAGTATTTCACACTTCGGAATGTAATCTGCAGTTGGTGTTCAATTGTAGTGTTTACTTAATTAATTGTAATGTAGTAAAACTAAATAATACTTCTTGTAGGAAATATGAAGTCACACATTAGGTAAATACTATAATGTATTAGTTGTATTTATTAGGCCGACTAGCTAAAATCTAGCAATGACATTTTCTAGGCACTTGCTTACATTTGTATACATAAATGCTTATACTTTTAAGTTTGTTTCTTGCAAGCAAATGTTTCCCAGATAAGCAATTGCTTGAAAATGTATACATAAAAAAGGCAATTGCATGCTTGTAGTGTTTTTTAATGTAGTAGTACATTTATTTCAACGCTGCCATTAACACAGAATGGAAGAAAACATAATTCACTTTATAGTTGGGTCCAAAACATAAGTTCCGTGACCATTCTCTGGCTAGTAAGGTTTGACGATGGATTTGACTTCTATGGACCATTTATAAAGAAATTAGCCCCCCGGTCCCTCCCAAAAATACCGGCATTTTTCGCTAGAGGGCCAAATCCAAGATGGCCGCCGGCGCCATCTTGGAAAATTAACGTTTGAACCAGAGCACCTAGAATCACGTCTGAAAACACTTTTTGGGGTAAGTGGACCTCGAGGATTCCGATTCCGACATCGGTTTGACAATATGACAACAACTTGACCTAGAAATCTAAAATGGCCGCCGGCGCCATCTTGAAAAATTTACTTTTGAACCAGAGCACCTACAACCATGTCTGAAGACACTTTTTCGTGTAAGTCGACCACAAGGATTTCGATTCAGACATCGGTTTGATGCTGTGAAATAATTTTGACCCAGAAATTTAAGATGGCCGCCATACGATAGAGAAAAACCTAACTTTTAAACGATAAATGAAGATGTGGAGTTTGCCATTCATACAGTACATAAGGAAGGAACAATTATAGCTATTTTACTTATGAGTCCATGCCTAATAAACATGCTAGGTTTAGTAATGGCAATTTGTGATTATGGGGCGGGGTGGTAAACTCATAATTAAATTCGGTCAAAAACTGTTAATGACAAACCCGTTTATTTTGGTACTGCTTTACTCTTTAATATTAAAGCAAACTACCTCTATAAAATCTGTTGCAGCCAAATAAATGACAAGAGAACTATAATTATTCTTTAAAATAAGCTCCTTGTTTAGCTGTAACCTAAATACATGTAGTTATCAAATGAAACCACAAAAAGCATGTCAATACAAAATAATTTGTTCTTTTTGGTGTTTTTTTTTAGAGAAGACAAACGACACCACAATGCAACGCAATTAAAACCCATTGAGGATTAGTCACCAATTATGCTCTTGTCTTATGCTACACATTGTTTCAACATCGTAACAGGTTAATCAATATGACATTGAGAGATGTGATCAGTCTGAATCAGAGAATTCTGGCTCACTAGATTCTGGACCACTAGATTCTGGACATCAGATTCAGATGAATCCCCCCTATTCTGTACATCGTCATCTCCCTCCTCCTCATCATCATCCCAATCGTGCTCATCTTCTTCGCTCTCTTCAGCTGGCCCTGATGCAGGTAGATGCGTCGGGAGAGCAGGTCGCGTGTGGCGGACAGGGCGACAGCGACCACCCACCAGCTCCGATTGGTGAGGGGTGGTAATTCAGGAAGGGGGGCGCACTACCCACTGGGCATTTTACCCGATATTACCCGGGTTGTAACGAGTAATAACGCTAATTATTACCACCCGATATTACCAGGGAGAATGTTACCGTTATTTCCGACATTTCATCGTTATTACCACCCGATATTTCCCCCCCTTTTCACAATAGAGAGAGTGTACCGTTATTTCTGGCATTGCATTGTTATTACCACCGGATATTACCCGATATTACCCGATATTACCCAATATTACCCAATATTACCCAATATTACCCAATATTACCCAATATTACCCAATATTACTCAATATTACCAGGGAGAATGTAACCGTTATTTCCGACATTGCATCGTTATTACCACCCGATATTTCCCGATATTTCCCCCTTTACCCAATATTACCAGAGAGAGTGTAACCGTTATTTCTGGCATTGTATTGTTATTGTTATTACCACCTGATATTACCTAATATTACCAGGGAGAATGTTACCGGTATTTCTGGCATTGCACGTTATTACCACCCGTTAAACTACTCTTGTGACGTCACTCTATTCAGAAAAGTGTCGATTATTTTAAAGAATGTACACTTAACTGTACATTCTTTTAAGAATTAACAGAAAAAGAACGACTCAATGGAAACAGAAATTGCTATTGTTATATTTATTACAATAGTAAGAGCTATGTTGACAGTTTCTCTAGAGCTCTCAACAGTTGTTTTGGAGGTCTCTTTGCTGTGTCGACGCACTTTTGCGGTTTCGGCCCGACTGCTCTCCTATGATGCTCACTGGTTCTGGCCACCGCATTGTCATGCTCGACCGTATGGAGTGGTTCGTCCAAAAGCCTTGTTGCACAGATTTGCCACAACCTGGGATATCAACAATAACAAATCAAATAAAATGGATGCGCCAACCCGCATGTAACAAATTGCATCAAGATTTGTCTAAAACATTCGAAAATGAAAATGGCCCAAGAACTTTGAGAAAAGAAAATGGGGAGGATAAACCATTTTATTAGCAAGGTCGAAGCGATGGTTCGCAATTTAAAATATGTACATGTAGTAGGAATTGATTTCTTGTAAATGGGGATAATTTTTGACGGAGATAGGCCATAGTTATGGCATACGTTCAAAGGTCTTAAAAAGTACTACTAATGCACAACTTTAAAAGGGCCGATATACATGTACGTACAACACGTACATGTACTTTACATTCGCTAACTCGCCCATGCTGTCCTGTTGTATACCCGTGTAGCAAAAACAGCAGAAAAACCAACAGAAATTTGTTTTGTTCCGAGTCTGGTTTGACATGTGATAATGAAACCGTTCAGGGTTTAACAAAAGGCTGGTATACTTTTGACACGGAATAATGACTACTGACGCTAAGTTACACCATAAAATGGGGCTAAAAATAATAACCCAAAATGAGCTGCTGATGAGAGCTAAGCCAAATGTTGGGAATAAAAAGTTCTTGTTTTCATTTCTTGCTTATTTTCCATCATTACCTGATCCGTTACAAGGAGTCCAAATCGGCCACGAGTGTAGAAAGTTTCTTCACCTCTGAATCGGCCGCTTTAGTATAAATCCTCATTGGAGTATAAATCCTCATCGAATATGTCCCAAAATACTGGTTTAAATCACCATCACCAGTTCTTGAGGTGACACAACATATCTTCCAACGTATTCCTACTCAAAAATATGTACGGATCATCACTGGAAGACATTTTAGCGGAGTTAGCATAGACACACCCGACACACAACAATGTATGACATCAAATGACTTCGATGTCGAATGTACTGGGCATTTTAAACACCCTCGTTTTACCCAACCTTTATTCAATTGTTTGGTTACGCAACACGGAGACCAGACAGGACAAAGCTTTCACATACCTTAGTAGCTTCTACCACTGAACAATGGACTTAATTCATCTCATACTCTATAAAGCATTAGTAAGAATTGACACTTGTTGTTCCTTTTAAATATTGACAATGGGTGTAAAAGGGACGTAGTTTAAGTCGGAGAAACGACTCAAAAGGTGGACATTCTTTGATTCAAATTGGGCTCGGACGCTGCGCGTCCTCGCCCATTCGAATCAAAGAATGTTCATTTTTTCGTCATTTCTCCTTAACATATTATCCCATTTACCCAATATTGGTTAATTTGTTAATTATATTGGTTAATACTTATATTACGATACTACCGGAACAATACTACAATGTATACATTATAAACATCAATGACTCTTCTGCCACTTCTACAATCTTAGCGTGTAGTAAACGCTATATATGTGACGAATATCACCGCCGTCTGTAATCACAGTTTGCCGATATTTCCTTGTTAATTTATTTGTGTGTTGGCTTTTTGGCAAATTCGTTTCTTTGAGACTTTGAGTAAATAAATAATACACAATTATCTATACGAAAACACCCTAAACGTATCGCTATTACGCAAAACATAACGTTCATGTAGAAAAAGTGACAAAATTGTTTCACGGTTTATCACGCCCACTTAGGGTCAGCATGTAAATTGAGGTCACCCGATATTACCCCATTTACCCAATATTACCAGGGAGAATGTAACTGAATTTTTTCTTAATTCACAACACAGCTACTGAAACCACAGCATCAGTGGAACAATAACAGAAAGAAGTATCATGTTTGTGATACAAAACTGTACAAAGAGAAACTAATCTGGTGCCAACACTACGATTATGTAGTGACGGTGATTGGTGTATTCAGCGAAGAAAGTGTGCATTGTTAGCATAAATCAGACCTTCATTGTGCTAAATACGTTTGTACCCACATACAAATCCAGCCGATATGGCCCTTATACCATTAGGAGCTCACTCCTAGAACCATTATTCATCATATCCGGCTGACCAGGACCTTCACAAATTGCATCAGCGCAATGATTTAACCAAACAAAATGTGTTCATTCATGTTTCTAGGTGTTCCCTTTCAAAAAATATGTTTTTTCTCTATCGTATGGCGGCCATCTTTAATTTCTGGGTCAAAATTATTTCACAGCATCAAACCGATGTCTGAATCGGAATTTTGTGGTCGACTTACACGAAAACGTTTCTTCAGACATGGTTGTAGGTTCTCTGGTTCAAAAGTAAATTCGTCAAGATGGCGCCGGCGGCCATCTTGGATTTCTAGGTCAAGTTGATGTCATATTGTCAAACCGATGTCGGAATCGGAATCCTCGAGGTCCACTTACCCCAAAAAGTGTTTTCAGACGTGATTCTAGGTGCTCTGGTTCAAACGTTAATTTTCCAAGATGGCGCCGGCGGCCATCTTGGATTTGGCCCTCTAGCAAAAAATGCCGGTATTTTTGGGAGGGACCGGGGGGCTAATTTCTTTATAAATGGTCCATAGAAGTCAAATCCATCGTCAAACCTTACTAGCCAGAGAATGGTCACGGAACTTATGTTTTGGACCCAACTATTTAACAAAGAATAAACAATTAAATGATCTAATTATAAGTATAGTATTAAATACGTATTCATAAATACCTGGGACAGTTTAGGCATTCCTATTGGTCGAGAGCCCGTCACGTGGCCGGTATTAAACGGACGATAAAGACATGGCTGGAAGTGTTTAATACAAGTTGGCAGCAAAATACATCACGCGATGTCGCATTATACCCGTCCCCAGGGCTCACTTTATTTCCAACCGTACATCTTCTCCAATAGTAGGGTGGTGTTGGGCGCGTACAGCTTGACACGCTGAAAACGAGGTTGCCAATAGCAGTAATAGTCTGGTTCCTAGTAAATAAGCTTTATTGCATGTATTGTGTAGAGCGACAGAGGCGGAAACATGTCATTTGACACGCACAGAATGGCGAAACACCGACATTTTCTTGCGACAATTTTCCGTGATTTTCGGGGCTTTTATGGCTGAATTTTACAAAAAAGGTATTTATAAATGGGAATAAATGTGTGTTCGGTCGGTATTAATCACTCTGTTTAATACCGCTTGGAGTCTGGGTGCTGATAATTACCCTCGCCTTCGGTAGCTTAAGACCTTGCTTATCAAACTTTGTATGCATATTACAGGCTCCGTTTGTAGAGGAGGAGAATGGAAAGAGGGCGGGGCCTAAAATGTAGGATGGAGGAGGGTAGGGGAACGTAGTAGGTGTATATGGTTATTTTTAGAGTTTAAGATAGATTTGGGGCATGATCAAACATGTCATAAAAAACAGTACCCAACACTGTTTTAGAGGAATGTTGACGCCGTGAGGGCGTTATGGGCCAGGTTGTAACCATGTTCTGCTTGCGCAATGAGTTGGGGTTGGTTGAGAATAACACTGTTAGGCCCAAAGACGTGCGATAGGTTCCTTTTTTCACGTATTACAAACAGTGACAATGGGGAATATTCTTTACTTTTCACGATAATCGTTTCAACAAAAGGTGTTCACGTCTTCAGGCCTCACATTGTAACGTGTTGGGTTATTAAACATTGAATGATTAAATCTAAGTTTTAAAAGAGGTAAACAACCTTAACAAAATCAGTCAGGAGAGTTCATAATATGTTCTTCAACTGGAACAACTCAATACTCATTATTTGTTATTTCAACCAAACAACTTGAACACTGTAAACAGTAGGCCTATATAATTGAACGAGGAAACGAATACAATGGCTACATTTTCATTTGCATAAACTGTTTGATGAAAAGTTTTTAAAATCTGTGAATGTAAAAGGCTCATTCAGATGCCGATTTGAAAGAGATAAAGTTCACACGGTATTTGAATACTAAGAGGTCGCTTCAACTGAACACTCACCTAACCAATACTACGGCAAAGCGCTTTGATCTCAGTTAAAAGCGCTACATGCAAATATGATGTTGTTTTTGTTGTTGTTGTTAATACAACACATCTAAATCCATCATTCATATTATACGAGGAATCAAATACACTGGGTAAAGTTGGGTAAATTTGATTCGATGAATTTAAAGGGGTATCATTAATATGAGATAAATTCACACAGTGTAGGATTTGAATACTAATTGTGGAGTTCACATAAACTAAGCACCTCAATGTAACCCATCGTCACGCGGTTGTGTCATGATTTCGCCGACATAGGAATGATTTGGGCATCATTCCCCATGCTCGTTATCTTACAGTGTGAGCACACGCACGCGCGCAGGTGAAAACCAAGATGCGCGCAACGTCTGCCGACGACTCGACAGATTGATTTAAAACTTGTTCAATTATATAGAACCCCAGAAGACAAGTCCCACCTTGGTATCCCCAATGTAACGTATGAAATAACCGTAATAGATTTATGTAAGAGTGACTAACAGAGGTGAATATATATAAATTATTTCTCCCAAAGACACTACTAGATTATTTTTGTGTATTACATTAGTCTTTCTGAAATTCTTTAATTTAACTCTTTAACTACTTGTTTACTTCCATGCCTTTATTTACTTTTTCTTCGACATTTTCCGGAATATCTTGATGAGTATCATTCTCTTTCAAATGTAGGTAACCTAACAAACAGTCATTGTAGTTGTTGAAAAGGATTTACCTAACTGTCTAGAGGGTCTTCCTGTTGGCTTTTGTCTTGCTTGATTTGTTCCCATACCCCGGTTGACGTACTTTTCATTCACTCCACATCTCCTCAGTGGCTTCGTATGCCTCTTCCAACTACTGTATTAGGCAGTATTGTCTTCCAAATCGGAACTAGACTCATTTTCATCAATTTCATCATATTCTGTACCTCTGTTTCGGATTTCGAATCATTTTCCCCGACATCTCCGTATATGCATCCTGTGCAGATTTAGTTTCACACAGTTTTTTATTTCCGAATCTTCGAATCTATGCATTTTAAACATCATGTTAAGAATTATCCACGCCAGAATTGTCAAGATCATCATCAACTTTATTTATGTTAGATTCTTCTTCAGCATGTACATTATGTTATATTGTACATTATGTACATTATGTTACTCATTTCGCCGCTCATTTACCAATTTCGTTGCTCATTTACTCATTTCGCTGCTCCTTTACTTGTTTCTGTTGCTCTTTTATTCAGTTCGCTTCTCTGCAGGCATCATGTAATCAACAAACGTGGCCCAAACTGAGTAAATGAGTAAACGAGTAACGAAATATACCCTGCAAAACCCTGCATAATTATACAGCACACTTTAGTGTGCTGTATAATTATAATGAGATTTTAGATTTTATATAGACTGATAAAGCTTGGTTTATGTAAAGTGTCTGCTATTTACACTTGTAAATACACTTTCGACGGGAGGACAAAACAATGTGGATAAGCTTATTAGGCTGTGTCTAAAACGAGTTTCTACAGCTACAGCTACGGCTATTTTCTGAGGCGGCCATTTTGTAGCGCTGTAATTTTGTAGCGCTGATGCCAAACAAAATGGTGGCAGCACTAATGGTAATCTATCGATTATTTTGTAATGATCGTGCATCGAGTTGCAACTAACAAACCGATAAAGACGTCCACAAATTGACTTATTTCGACCGGCTGTAAACAAACATTGCGTAACATTGAGTAGACGATAATTGTTGTAATTCTTACATCGTAATTTTGCAAACACAAATTCAAGCATCGCTTGAGGGCGCAATTACTAGCCGTAGCCGCGTCTAAAATTCATTTCGCCTTATCGCCTACGTAGACGTAGTTGTAGCCGTAGACGTAAACCGTAGCTCTAGACACAAAATTGAAAACGGTCTAACTGACCCAACCATTAGACAGAGGCGGATCTAGCTTTTTTTTAATTGTTTTTTATTAGTTTTTACTTCTTCTTTTTTTTTTTTTTTTGGGGGGGGGAAGGGGTTGAACCATTCACTGACCAAACTAGACTCCAGCGAGTGCGTAGCAATTTTTTTGTGTATTTGCAACCCTCGTAACCCCACCCCCCCCCCCCCTCTCTATTCACCAGTGTTAGCTTAATGTAAATTGTTTGTAATAATTCATTAATTTTAACCTTACTTCAAAATGGCATTTTGTAATAATCGGGGTATTTTTGGTAAGATTATTTTTAGGCTTGCTTTAAAATGACACTTTCGCCCATCACACGGCCAAAGGCCAACCGATGTGTGAGCTACAAACAAAAGTAGGAAAGAACCAGCCCCTCACATGATCTCTTCACAGTATTAACATATGGTTGGGATGGGTAACTAGTCCACTGCAAGGCAGGGCATGTATTTATTTATGTATTTATTACCACAGCCAACAGCGCCAATTACAGGATGAATAAATAAGAGAAAATAATGTGAATAACTTTTTGGGGTGGGAGAAAAACCCCAGAAGAATATTCTGGGGAAAACCCACGGAATCAGACAAAGACTGAAAACCCAATCCACATAGTGGTCCAGGCATGATTCGAACCCGGGTCATAGCCGTGAAAGGCAAGGAAAGACCGCTGCGCCAACCTGAATCAAATTGGTATTAACTTGTCACTATTATATAATTTACCCCTACAGAACAACCTTTTTAAATGTATTTATTGTGGTGCCATTGCATTTACGTTGTTAGAAAGAAAATTTCACAGAACCATTAAACACATTTTTGCTAACTATAATGCATAAATGATTTTTAATACTGATCTTATCCACACAAACAATTGTACATATAACTTGATCAGCTCATCGTTCATTTCAAAACATTTCGGCTGCGAAAGTTTTCCGACGTTTAAATGTGTTCAACTTTTGCGAATTTGCAGCGTAAGAAAATGTACCCTAAAGTTTGCGTTCACTTTTGCACCGATTATGAACCAGCTGTTTAAATGTTAATATTTCGCGTAGCCTTTTGTTGATTAAAATATTAATTTTCTAATCAAGTTGATTGAGTATGAGAAGAATTGAAATATCCACTAATTCAGTTCGGAGATATGCCTACAACTTAATTAAAAAGGGATGTAATATTTAAACATGTATAGGTACAACGTCTCAGTTGATGTTCATAGGGAAGTATAAACGATGTGTCCTCTGACGTCACGTGTTTACATCTGTATTCAAATGTGCCCGGCAGTATGCGCACACATCGTGTTTTACAAAAATGGCTTAAAGAGTGACGTCACAGGTCAGATCGCCTTTGAATTATGTGACCCCTGATATCTTTACCAAATTTATGTAAAACATGATGCGTGCGCATACTGCCGGGCACATTAGAATACAGATGTAAACAGAGGGCACATCATCTATATTGGATGTCTGATCGAATCTTCACCCACCCAGATATGCCGTGTCCAGGCTATCCCGTAAAACTCACTAGATATCCCCTATCTTCATATCTGACTACATTATGAGCAGCACACCATCTTTCTAACTCATCTATTGCCTGAACTCGACTTTCAGTAGAGAATTCTATTGCAATTTTGTCTTCAAGGTTTCCTAATCCTGTAAGCTGAACATTTCAGAATTCAATAATACCATGGAGGAATAAAAACATACTGTGGAAGTTAGCTTAATTAAGCCTGTTTACTTATCAAGACTCCAAAGGTGGAGAAAAGAATAGACCCAACAAATAATTACATATTAAATGTATAATCTATAACTTCATATTATATTCCATAAATGTAGCTTGGTTACAACAAAATACGCGTTGACGTTCGCGGAAAACGTGCTGCTAAACCTCCCTAATGACTGATCAATCTACGCACAAGTAGTGAAATGAATCAGTTTTCACGGCAGCGACCCAATATGCGTTCAACTGTTAGAGACGCGACGATTACAGCTGACAAACCTCCAAGAAACAAAAAAAGACAACTCGTAGCTACCGGTGGCATCATACAAGATACCTAGTGGGGAAAAGAAACGAAAAATAAAAACTTTCACACACAATAATTAAATACACATAGGCATATGTACAATACATTTAGGTTGACCCAGCACATTATAATCAGGAATAAGTCGGAAAATGACTTTTTAAAATAATTATGTACATGGTAAAAAAGGACATTTCATAAGCTTGTTAATGGTACCCATCACAAGCCTTTAGTTCAAACGTTATTGGCTATGAGCTACAGGCTTGTCTTGGGAATCATTAGACAGCTTATGAAATGTCCAATTTGACCATGTACAGATCTCAAAAGGGAGATTTTGATGTGCTGGTCACATTTTGTTCAACGCAGATTCAACTATTTTAGAAAGATAGTGTTTGCAATGCTAATACATGCTAATACAAGGTAGACTTTGTTAGACTTTAAATGTTTCGGGTACCTCAGTGGGTGTTTTTGTCATTTAAAATGGAACAATATGATACATGTACAATGAACGGCACAGAAGTTTTGATCATGCCTCTCCAAACGATACAAATTCATTATCTTTTTAACTCCACCTTAAGCGTAAAGTCTCCATCTAAATCAAGAACAGATGGGCACAAATTCAAGTAAGACTTCATTAATTTACCTGCCAAAGCTCCTCCGGCCAATTCCCCCATCGCAAAGAAGACACACAATATACCCCACGCCCTGTCGCCTATTTCCCCCTCCAAGACTTGCTGAGACATTAGTATGAACAGACCGGCCATAACTCCGAGGCAAATGCCATTGATGGAAGCTAACCCAACAAGTACTGGGTAGTTATCTAAAACGACTGGATCCAGCATAAATGCTGCAAGATTGCCACAAGCGAGAAGTATGAACAGTTGAACCGGTTTGATGTATCCACGGTGCAGTACGGGTCCGTAGGCAATCCTGCCAACGAGAGTACCGATCCCACCTGCCGTAGATAGAAGAGTAGCTCGCTGGTTCCCAATACCCCTGACCACTGCATGAGGAACGAGGTAAATCATCCAGGCGCTGTACATGATACCAAATACAAAACACGCCAAAGCATATATTGTGAATACTGGTTCCAGTAACAGCACATCCAACGATACAATCTTACTGAAGCCCCGAGCAGCTTTCTTAAATATGTTGATAACATTGTTCAGTTTAGTGTCATATGATAGTGAACTCTCTGATATCGTCTCTTGAGCTGAAGTGGACTTAGTGGCAAGGGATTCATATATTGGTGGCGGCGGCTTGATCAAGGCTCCAAAAACACAAATATTTGCATTAAAAGCTGCAAATATGAGTATCGTTCCACGCCATCCATATATCTCGATCAAAATTTCTGTCAGGGGGGGATATATCATCATCCCAAATGCACTTCCCGTCACGGTGACACTGATAGGTAGGGCCGCATTGGTTGGAAAATACTTGATCAATGCAGCTATTGGAGGAACGTAGGCAAGGCAAACACCAATTCCTGTGGAGGAAGAGTTTCACCCAAAACAATAATAATTACAAATTTGCACTCGATATATTTTGAAAGATTAATGCTGAATGACATGAGGCTTTATGTGAGTAAGGGCATAGGTAAATTAACAATGTGACTCAACCCAACCAACCCAATAAAATGAATCGCAAGTCACCAGCCCGATTTCACAAAACGCTGCTGCGCGTCGCAACGTTACGTTATGGCCCTGTCACACCAGAACATTTTAGGCCAACGCGTGAGTAGCGTGTTGTAATTTTGGCAACACGCTGGCAAACGCTGACCAACGCTAGGCCAGCGTTAGCAACACGCTGAGCGCGTTACTCACACGCTGAGCGCGTTACTCACACGCTGGGACACGCTGTCACACGCTGAGGGAAACAAATTGTTTTCAACATACCTACAATTTCCAGCGTGTGACTGCACACGCTGGCGGAGCGTTGGAGGTTCGTTACTCACGCGTCGAACACGCTAGACGATCGTTATCAACCCGCTACTCACACGCTGGCGTTTGCTGGCGTACGCTTGCGACACGCTGGTTATGGCCCTGCCACACCAGAACGTTTTAGGTCAATGCATGCGTAGCGCGTTAAAAATAGTTGATACGCTGGCAATTGCTGAACTTTCACAGAAAAAGTCAAGTGGAACCGTGATTTCAGCGTGTCCATACAGGTTGATAACGGGTTCATAGCGTATGCCAGCGCGTGAGTAGCGTGTGAGGAACGCGCTCAGCGTGTGAGGAACGCGCTCAGCGTGTAAGGAACGCATCACTGATTTATAGTAAAAATACGACAGCGGCTCCCCAGCGTATGAGTAGTGGGTTGGTAACGATCGTCTAGCGCGTTCGACGCGTGAGTAACGGCCTTCCTGCGCGCCGCCAGCGTGTGCAGTCACACGCTGGCAAACGCTAAATTTTGTTAGGTATGTTGAAAAATGTATTTTTGCCTCAGCGTGTGACAGCGTGTTCCAGCGTGTGGGTAACGCGCTCAGCGCGTTGCGAACGCTGGCCTAGCGTTGGTCAACGTTTACCCGCGTGTTGCCGAAATTCTAACACGTTGGCCTAATACGTTCTGGTGTGACAGGGCCATTACTGTAGTAGCGCGTCATCTTTTTGTACAACTAATTATATGGCCGTTGCCGTACGCTGGCGCGCGTTGGACCGCGCTACTTACGCGCTGGGCAGTCGTTCATCAGTCGTCGAGCGCGTTACTAACGCGTTATTCACGCGCTGGCGAACGCTATGAACCCATTATCAACGCGTTATGGACACGCTGAAATCATGGTTCCACTTGACTTTTTCTGTGGAAGTTCAGCGTTTGCCAGCGTATCAACTATTTTTAACGCGCTACTCACGCGTTGGCCTAAAACGTTTTGGTGTGACAGGGCCATTACGAAGAGTAACGCGTCCCATCTCGCGAAGCATCGTACGATCAATTTCACGAAACTTGCGATGCGTTGGACACATCGCAACTACCTTGACAACGGTTTGAAACACGTCGTAAGTTACGACGAGTCTTTGGGTCGTCGTAAATAAGATGGGTATTTTAATAGCCAGTTTTACGCCATAAAAATAAAATAAACGAGACTAGAATACTCTGTCAATATGTGGACAATTGTAAATGAAACATTCATCGTTCAACATTCATAATAACAGTCACTGTTTGTGCTTAAATACACCTACGATCCATTGATCTATATATTTATCTACAACCCGATAATTTCAGGTATTCATTAACATTCACGGTGACGTTACAGTGCGTCTCACACACAACAGGCAAACAAAATATAATGGAATGCTACACATAGCATATGCAGCCAACATAGGTATGGTTTGAAATATCAACCATTCCACTTTAAAATGATATTTTTCTGACAGAGATATGAGGAATTTCCCAAGAGAGGTATAATTTACCATGGAACCAAGTTTGTTTTCATTCGATTTCAGGCATACGATATATTCCCTTTAACTGTATGTTTTGTATAAATTAAAACAATGCTTCTGATAGGTCTCCACTTGAACATAGTTGCCGAGGGTTCACTTACCCCATATCATTGTGAAAAGTGAAAACACTGCAATATTGGTCGCCATTGATATACCCAAGAACGAAAGAAGCATGATGATTCCTCCAGCAATGTAAAGACTACGTGAGCCATACGTCTCAGTCAAGATGTTCACTAGGGGAACTTATAAAAATAAACAAATTCGTGTGTACAATTTAGTTAAAAGAGGATTATTAGATTCGAGTTAAAAACAATTTTTTTCAAACCTATAGCATTTCGAATAAGTGTATAATGTTTTTTCCTTGAAGCCTATACAATGTCAAACATTACAGGTTATTTTTTTTATTTCAAAATGAACAAAGAAATTGGCTAGGCAGGACTCGAACCTGCAAACCTCCGGATTACCGGACGGGCGGTCTACCAACTGAGCTATCTTGCCATGTGTTTGCGGTCTCCAAAATTGGGGGTTAGGGGGGGGGTGCTGGGGGGGGGGGGGGGGGCTGGGGGGGGGGGGGGGGGGCTGGGGGGGGGGGGGGGGGGGGGTGGGGGGGGGGGGGGGGGGGGCTGGGGGGGTGCGTTAGGTAACAATAATATAGATATGTGGGACTAAGGGCGGAGTCCTTTGGTCTCATCGTGCTGGGTATGCACGATAAACTCGAGAATTTGGCAGGTGTCATATGGTTCTGCTGATGGATTTAAGAATAGTTTACAGAGCAATGGAATTGTCGTCCCACTTGTTGAGATCTGGACATAATCTCAGGTTGAGGACATAATACAGGCAAGGTTGAACATTTCTTCTGATTAGTTTTTATCTATTAAAAAGCAAATTTGTATATTTGTATAAAACAATACTTGCATTATACTTACCTAGAATATAGCATGTCGTGTGCGATGCAGCAATGGCGGTTCCCAATGCAGAAATTGAGCAATCCAGCGATTCGCGAATGGGCAAAATAAAGACGCCAAAACTTTTGAAAGTTCCCAGCTCAATAACGCCGATGAGGAAACCCAAGACAGTTACAACCCATCCGTAGCCACGACCTATTTTCTGAAGAGAGATACGGCGTTTATAATACATGTTCCTGTCAATTACGGTGATTTTAATTCTAACCAAATTAAAAGGAATAGGCTGTACGGGGTACACATCCTGCTTCGACCCCATGCATCTATAAGAACTCCCTTGGTTTGGTCACAGTTTTATCTGGAGATTATGATTTTAAAAAGTACTCTTTAAAAACACCAGTCAAATTTTAGTAATTATCGAATAAAATTAGCACTAATTCGCGTTACAATTAGGTTGAAATGCCTGGGATCGGGAACCACGTGATCCGAATTATTCAATCACAACCCAGGGCATAGGTTGTGTCATTGTGAATCAAAACAACCAAGGCGAACAAGAAACCACCACAAAAATATACGGTAAAACCTTTTACTTTTGACTACACGCAGACACATAAATATGACCAACACAACAACATGCCAAAACAAAAGAATATTCGTTCCTACCTATTTTGAAATGTAGTCAGATTCATAACTTTTTGGGGTCCTTATCGATTCGGAGGGCCGCACATATTAATTACTGTATTTCTTGAGAATGAATCATACGGGTACATGATTAACACCCATCATTCGTGTTGACCTTTCAATCAAATACTTCAATGACGTTTCTTCAGTCAAAGAGGACGGTAAGCCAAGTGAAAACATCGATCTGCGCATGCGCGAAACCGAACATGTCTCCGTCCTGATGTATTTAGATGGACTTGGGTAAACATTATGTTTAGGTGTTTTACGATGGTTTTACCAAGCCAACTGGTCACTGTCCAATGTACCCCTTATATTTTGTTGAACCTGTGTCTGCCCTATATATAGTTTCACTGGAAGTCAGGTATCCTGCATCTTGTTACAAGATCATCTAAAGTACTCGAGTTCTCACGAGGAAAAGAATTAAGCCGTCCTTATAGAGTGAGTTTCACCTTGAAGATGACACATGTACTTGATTTGCTTGAGGAATTTGTTTTATATCTGCTGTATATAATTATAATTAACATAACTCTCTAGTGTGTGTGCAGAATCTTTTTGATTTTGGAGAATTTGGAAGGGTTGGGGTTAAACAAATTTCTACCACAGGAGTCTAGCAAATATACTTAGAGGGCGGTACATCTGACCATACGGCTCGTTCCTCACACTGTTAGGCCGTGTCCGAAACGAGTGTCTAGAGCTACGGTCTACGTCCACAGCTACAGCTACGTCTACGTAGGCGCCAAGGCAAATTGAATTCGGAAGCGGCTAAGGTAGAGCCTAAAGCTAGTTATTGCGCCCCCAAGCGATCTTGAATTAGTGTTTGCAAAATTACGATGTAAGAATTTACAACAATTATCGTCTGCTGGATGTTACACAATGTTTGTTAACAGCCAGTCGAAATACCAGATGAAATTGACGTATTTGTCGATCTGTTAGTTTCAAATAAAAAATCATTAAAAAATAAATGAAAATTTGCTCCAAAATTAACGTTAGTACTGCCGCCATCTTGTTTTGCCTGAGCTAGTCAACTTTGTTTACGACTAGACTACAAAACAGCGCTACAAAATGGCCGACGCAGACAATAGCCGTAGCTGTAGCTCTAGACACCCGTTTCGCACACGGCGTTATTCCCTTTTCCAGTGTTAATTTTAATTTTACGTTAAATGCTCATGTCACTGCGAAAACTAATACGAGTCAAAGGTATTCCGTGTCTCCGCACAAAATGACTACTTGGTTGCAATGGTGTACAGTGATACACATGCTTATTTAAAATTGTCTTTACACAAGTAAAGCTAGGAATTCACTGCTTTTATCTTCGGTGAATTTACGAATTACGAATCCCAAGTTATATTTGTCCTTAACACTAACCAAGAGCTTGCAATGATTACGTAAGATCCTCCGAAATCACCTGCATCTAAAATTAATACGCTTCTAATGGCCACGATACCAGAATGCATGCTTGTCATGTCCACTTATTTGGATGGCAATACTTCAGTCGACGCAATGGTTTATTAATCCACAAATCCACAATTTATGGAGGATTATCAAATGAAAAACAATTTCCCCGACCTCGTGTTGGGAACCCAAGCAAGGGTGTATTTCCCCCACGTCCATGGGCCTATAACCAATACATGGGCCTTCGTTCTTAACTTTCCTAAGTTTAAAATTCAATACGTAATGGCAATTACTTACTGAGTATGGTGTACGTGTACAAGACATTTTCTCTGAGCGTCCTTGCTTATGTCAGAGCAGCGATGTGGCGATATATGTGCCGGCAGATGCAAAACAGTGTCGCAAGGTTATCTACATCGAAATGCCTCTCATTAAAACCTGCCTACAATAACACCACCACGTTATAGCCTGTTGACACGCTTGTATGGTACCAATTGCAAGCATTGTGTTTATTTGTCTAAACCAAACATTATAGGTCTCCAGAAATCCCACCTTTATTCGCTTGAGCAGTCGCGCCATTATTCAGAGGTCAACTCCATGCAACCAAGCACAAGGGGTTTACCACCGATTGTGCCAACAGTCAATAAGTAAGTGTTCTATATAGGACACTTATCGTCGTGCGTGTGAGTAGAGCGTCGTGCGTGTGGGGAGCTCCGTCGTACGTGTGAGCAAAACCGTCGTGTTTGTGAGTAGAGCGTCGTGTGTGTGGAGAGCTCCGTCGTACGTGTGAGCAATAAGTGCTGTACTAAAGTTACGAACGAAATGGGTTATGTCTTAAGCCTAAGTCCCATTTTCCGCGGCGGCCGTGGGGTCTAAAATATTGTGACGTTCGTCGTTAGCGTACCAGTCCGACTGCGTCTGACTGGTTTGTTTGGTAGCGTGTCGCCTCGACGGTGTAGTATCCCAGCGGTGTTGGACCACAGCACCAGGCTATCTTCTTTGCTTGGAGGACAGGACCAGTAGACTGGTGAAGCGGAGCCAGTGGGAATGGGGCGTCGGAATGTTGGTGGAGTCAGAATGTGGGAAGTGGGAATGGGGTGGAATGTGGGAATAGGGTGGACTCGGAATGTGGGAGGAGTCGGAATGGGAATAGGGTGGAATCGGAAGGTGGGTGGAGTCGGAAGGTGGGAGGAGTCGGAATGGGAATAGGGTGGAGTCGGAAGGTGGGAGGAGTCGGAATGGGAACAGGTGGAGTCGGAATGTGGGAGGAGTCGGAATGTGGGAGGACTAATAATTGGTAATCAGAGGTTTCTCATCAAGAACAGTGGTCATTGCCTTTAATCAGTCATCATCCGTCATGTCATTCCATCATAATCAATAGCCTTAGTAATTATTCTAGTCATTAGAGGATCAAGCAATCAACTGCCTAAATCTTAGCCCTGCATCGCCTTTTATAAACTTTGAGCCCCTTAGGCCAAGTACAACTTCTCTTTGACATACAACAGTGCATAAAGGCAATTGACCAATCAGATACCAGGATTCCCTAATATGCAATGTGTGGGTGACTTGCAAGGCCTTTAAAACATACAGTTGGCGACTTTATAATTCTTATTCCGTCACAATATCTACGGCCGATAGCAACTATAGAGCTGCCGCAGCATTCCCACGGTCACATACTGTAGAAGTCACGGCCGTACGGTCGTTGAAGTGATGGCGCACGGTCGCCTTAGGGCATCCCTGCGGCGGCCGTAGGTTTTTGACAAAAACCAAGGCATACGCAAGGTAGCCGCAAGGCGCCCGCAAGGCGGCCGCAGGGGTACCTTATACGGCGACCGTGCGGCCAGACTGTCACGGGGGCCGTACGGATGGCGCGCGACGGGCGTACGGGAGCCGTGCGTGGGCCTTGCGTTGCCCGCAGCGTGTGCCACATACCGCAAGGCCATCGTACGGGCACCGCAGGGCCGCCTTAAGGCTGTCCTAGGGCGCCCGTGGAATTCCTGCCGCCGCCGCAATTTTGTTGGGGTCCGCAAAAGTCAATTGTAATTCATAAGACCCCAGGGCAGACGTATGGTCGCCGTGGAACCGCTCTACGGCATGGCTACGGTGTGTCTAATTGCTACGGCGAACCTAGAAATGAAAACAGTTATAACTCCGCGCTATAATCACACGGCGACCCCTACGGCCTGTAAAATATAGGGATACGCTCTAGGGCGACCCCGAGGCCACCGCAGATCCTCTGCGACTGCCGCAGGTATCTCTCGACTTTGCGGGGTTACGGCCGCCGTATCCTAGCCGTAGAGCAAATGTATCTTCTTTGCCGTACGCATTGTGACTTGCCTAATTAACATTTGCCCCAGACGCCGTGCGATGGGTCTACGATTTTCCGTACGATTTTTGAGGCATCGTAGGTGGCTACGGGCTACCTGCTACGGCGTATGTGTTCACATTGTGTACGAGCATCGTGTGATTTCTCGTACGGGCCCTCGGGGGAAGGCCGGGGCAAAGACGTACAGAGGCTGCAAATCGTGCAATTTCAGTGCAGTTGCGCGCTGATCGTACATAACTTAACGCAAGATTGTAGGTGGACATTGGGGCTCACTGCTTGTGCAGTACCCGTTAAATCTCGTTTTATGCACGATCAGCGCGCGGCCTCCGCCTGGGCGGGGACATGTCTACGGGCTACGGGGTTACGATTTTTTTCAAATTTGTATAACTTCTCGCTAAACAAAATAGTAGAGGCCGCGGCGCCCGTGAATCCGTACGAAAATCTCACGGCCGCATCTTGCACGGAGAGGGGTATACGGGCTCTGTAGACCTATCGCAGGCCAAATGTGAATTAGACATTACGTGTGGCGTAAGACAACTTTCGTGCAACCGAAAGAAATTAAGACACAGCTGTTGTACCGTCACAACTTACGCATTAGTGGGACATTGATTTACGATATAAAATTATGTATAATGGGGAGGTGACTTAATAAAGTTAGGGTAGCCATACGCGGCAATTATGTTCAGGCTGAAATACAGCGTCATTTATGATTGTTTTAATAAAACAATTGAAAACAATACTTCTTCATGTTTTAACACCATTTTGGTTGTGAACGAAATGTTGATGAAACAAATTGCATTTTTGTTAGTCAAAACATTTGCGAAGGACCATGAAATATATAGCATCACATTAGAAGAGTTTTCGTACTCCGAAAACACGAAATTTGTGTAGCTCAGGGAAAAGAACAACTATACAGCAATTGTATAATACTTCAATTGTTTGTACTTAACAAATACAACAATTATAGCAATGAATACAAACTAGAAAACAAAAACCACAAATGAAGGGTCGAACAAAGTGAGATTGTTCAATCTACAACTCGAAATTCTTTTAATCGACACGGAACACGCACAAAGCGAGTCAAAAGGAAAGTAACCGAATTTGAAAAAATATTTGATTTTGTTTGTAAATATTATGGGGATAAGTTACATTTTATTGACTTGCAAAGGAAAGCATACAACAATCGTCATTAATATTTCGAAGGCAAGTGTCCACTTGTTCTAAACACAAAATCTGACAATGCAAATAAGGTTTTCAGTCTTAATTTCAAATATTAAAATCTCATTTGTATTTGAATTCTCACTAAGCTCAACAGCTTCCAATCATTATATAGTATTCGACGGACAGCTATCGAAATGGGTTATTTTAGGGAAAAAACGCATAACTTCTGCTAGCATGGATCCATTTCGGAAATTTTTTGGTGACCTGTCACCACAAAATGAGAGTAAAGTCGCACAATGTGATTCAGAGATATGGCCATCCAAAGTCAAAATATGAAGGGGTGGTCAATTTTAAGATTTTGCGTAATTTGGATGTGATCAGATGACCGAAAACCTCTTGAATTACGCGTAGTTTGCGTGGATTAAAGTCCATTAGTGGTCTAATTAACACGGTAATTAAATATGCAAATCAGGTCCTCGTAAGTATCCCACGTTTTCGAAATATTGATATTTTGCCGTTTATATAATGGACAGCTATCGAAATGGGTTATTTTAGGAAAAAACGCATAACTTCTGCTAGCATGGATCCATTTCGGTAATTTGTTGGTGACCTGTCACCACAAAATGAGAGTAAAGTCGCACAATGTGATTCAGAGATATGGCCATCCAAAGTCAAAATATGAAGAGGTGGTAAATTTTAAGATTTTGCGTAATTTGGATGTGATCAGATGACCGAAAACCTCTTAAATTACGCGTAGTTTGCGTGGATTAAAGTCCATTAGAGGTCTAATTAACACGGTAATTAAATATGCAAACCAGGTCCTCGTAAGTATCCCACGTTTTCGAAATTTTGATATTTTTCCGTTTATATAATATTGTGTATGTGTGAAACATTTCAAGAAGAAATAATGATTAGAACATAGCCGTTGCTATGCTCAACCGAACCTTACTGTTTTCCAATCTTTTGCGTGTTTTGTTTAAGGTGTTTAAAGTAAGTTTTCTCACTAACACGTTTTGTGAAACCCTACGACCTTCTAAAGCGCTGTAAAATGTATTTATCGCAAAACCCCCAATCGTTATGTATCATTGGAAAGCTCTCTTTCTCAAGAATTTGAAAATGCCAATATCTCAATTTTCAATATTTCCGACTTTACTCTCATTTTGTGGTGACAGGTCACCAATGAGTGAGAGAACATGCTATTTATTGACATCAAATTTGATTGCTTTTTAAGAATAATAAAACATAATTGATTACAAACATGCCGTGTACGGGATTGTGACCTGCGTCGGTCCCAATACAGTTATAATTATACACTAGTACATGTCCTACGGCGTGTCGTAAGATATGCATTTTACGACAAGCCTGAAAGCTTTTTGATGCAACCGCAGTTACGACATGGCTTTATGCTGTACTAAATTTCTTATCTTTCGACAAGCATGCCCAAGAAAGTGCGCCACCAACGTTGAAATGTATCTCATTCGTTCTTCCACGCTCATGAGCCACACATCTCACACAGTAAATACGGGGAGATCGCTACCGCGAAGCGCACCATTGAAACACGTACAGATTTGCTCCGTGTATCGCGCTCTCCGCATTTAGTGATTCATACAACGTCCGCAAAGCCAGGTACGCAGGCACGATCTACACGGATTTTGTTTGGGGCGATGTCATTTTCTGCCATTTTCGTTCGAAAACAACACGATAAAACGCAAGGGGGTCACAGGCAGATTTTTTGTTAAATTCAGTATATCACTGCTACATCCTTTTTTAACGTATCCATGGAAAAAAATGAGTGGGGTCAAAGCACGATTTTTCACAATTTATCGATTATTATTGCCCTTTTTAGGGGAGGTATTTGTTAACGTCGTTTGAGTATTTGTGCACAATCTCCACGCGCATCAACGGTACGTCAACGCTTAATTTTTTCGACTGCTTTTTTCATTTTCAATACAATTTTTGTCATTGGATGATAAACATTAAGGTAAATAACAACCTTGTACAACTACAAAAGACAAGATGTTAAGATTGGATGCCAAAAACTCTTTATTTTTCGAGTGAGAAAATTGTTCCCCCCTATTTTGAGAATGGACGGTACCACAGCGTTTCGCAATCACAGCCTCGAAGGGCCCCCCTCCCCCCCCCCCCCCCCCCTGTATTAGGCATATCACACTCTACTGCAAAGGGACGCGCGAAGCTCACTGTGCGCTTAATTTTGTTTGCAAAACGTATTACGATCGCAGAAAACTGTCTAGACATTTCTGAAAATGTTAAACAACGGACATTTTAGTACGCTCCCGTCGCGCTCACTGCGCTTCAACGGCGCTCCCGCTGCGACCTACCGGGTCTCATTTTGTCCAGTGTGGAGTTTGAACGCGCCCCCACGGCGCTCTAGTGACGCTCTACGCGACCAATCGCGCTGGCGTTACGCCCTTATGACGTCCGCAATACGTTCTCGCGGCATAACGTGAGCATAACGTGTGCGTCCTTGCCTCGCTCGCTTTGCACTAATGGCCCTGTCACACTAGAACGTTTTAGGCCAACGCGTGAGTAGCGCGTTAAAAATAGTTGATACGCTGGCAAACGCTGAACTTCCACAGAAAAAGTCAAGTGGAACCGTGATTTCAGCGTGTCCATAACGCGTTGTTAACGAGTTCAATGCGTTTGCCAGCGGGTGAGAAACGCGTTAGTAACGCGCTCGACGACTGACGAACGACTGCCCAGCGCGTGAGTAGCGCGTTACAACGCGCGCCAGCGTACTGCAACGACCACATGGTTAGTTGTATAAAAAGCCGACGCGCTACTACACTAATGGCCCTGTCACACCAGAACGTTTTAGACCAACGTGTTGGAATTTCGGTAACACGCGGGTAAACGTTGACCAACGCTAGGCCAGCGTTCGCAACACGCTAAGCGCGTTACCCACACGCTGGAACACGCTGTCACACGCTGAGGCAAAAATACATTTTTCAACATACCTAAAATTGTCAGCGTTTGCCAGCGTGTGCTTGCACACGCTGGCGGCGCGCAGGGTGGTCGTTAATCATGCGTCGAACGCGCTAGATGATCGTTACTAACCCACTACTCACACGCTGGCGACCCGCTGTCGTATTTTTACTTTAAATCAGTGATACGTTCCTCACACGCTGAGCGCGTTCCTTACACGATACTCACGCGCTGGCATACGCTATGAACCCGTTATCAACCTGCATAGACACGCTGAAATCACGGTTCCAATTGACTTTTTCTGTGAAAGTTTAGCGATTGCCAGCGTATCAACTATTTTTAACGCGCTACTCATGCATTGGCCTAAAACGTTCTGGGGTGACAGTGCCATAACCAGCGTGTCGCCAGAGTACGCCAGCGTACGCCAGCGTGCGCCAGCGTGTGAGTAGCGGGTTGATAACGATCGTCTAGCGTGTTCGACGCGTGAGTAACAAACCTTCAACGCTCTGCCAGCGTGTACAGTCACACGCTGGCAAACGCTGGAAATTGTATGTATGTTGAAAAAAATCATGTTTTCCTCAGCGTGTGACAGCATGTCTCAGCGCGTGAGTAACGCGCTCAGCGTGTTGCTAACGCTGGCCTAGCGTTGGTCAGCGTTTGCCAGCGTGTTGCCAAAATTACAACACGTTACTCACGCGTTTGCCTAAAATGGTCTGGTGTGACAGGGCCATAATGCTGCTCGATTTGCGCTGCCGCTGCGACCGTACTGAGCCCTTACAGCTCTCTGATCAGAGCGCCGATCCTCGGCGACCATTTTGTGCATGCACAAAATGGTTGCCGCGGTCAGGCGTCTCAGGGAAACCACAGCGTTCCTCTCCCGACCAAGCGAGTTTCCACTGTGTCAACTCTGCGTTTTTTATGTTTTTGTGGTCGCAGTCTGAGCGCAGTCCAATCGCAGGCCTGGTGTGACAGATCAGATTACACAAGTATGGCGATGTGAAAGGTAAACATGCTAAAGGGAGGAAATGTGAAGACATTGATAGTGATGAAGACAACTTATTTACAGCGGAAAGGTTTGATGAATTGAAAGACGTTCGATCTTAACCCTTTCAATCCCACGGGCTCCAAAAAGAGCCTTTGTTGTGATATGCTTGGAACCCGTGGGCGACAAAAAGTCCCACGATTTGCCATGAGCTTGGAGACCAAGGCAACTTATCTCACCAGCGAAAACACTGCTTGAGAGTTATTGGTTTGGCGCCCTCTGCTGACAGAAATAAAGTTTTTGAAGTTAGCGCGCCATCCCATATGCATTGCATGCAGGCATGAATGTACGTGTACATGTACGTGATCGTGAATAGGTACAGGTACGGTTAGCTACCGGTCACGTGACTGACGCGACGCGCGACATTATAGCGTCGCGTCCCATGCATATCCATTGCAGTCGAAGTAGGTTATACGTATCGCTGTGTTTTTGCAATCGGAATGGAACAAATCCCCAATGATGACATTTTGGCTGAGATTTTAGCAGATAGTGATTCCGGATCTGACTTAAATGATGACACTGAAGAGTCTTCGGACAACGAAAGCATGCTCGGCGAAAACACAGCAGAATTTCAAGAGGTAAGCGCATGATACAGGCTTGAGTAGGTGCCCTCGAGTATAACGGAAATTAGAGTATAACTGTATTTATTTGATGTATGTACAGTGGCACTCATTGCATGTACATCAAATGAATACAGATTACAGTCCTATAGATATTTACCTCAACCCATAAACATGGTATAGCCTGTCGTGCAATTTTGCATCCAAAAAGTTGCAGTAGTAGTATTCTTAACCTCAAATAAGAATAGCTTCGTAGGCCGTTTGGCCTGGTATTTAGACTCCGTATTATTATGTATTATATTTGGCAAGAATTTAGAAGATGATTCACTATGCCAATCACAGTCAATACCATACACCAGGCATTCACATTCATGACATATCTGCAACGACTATTGAGGCCACCATGATCGTTCTTTTCTCAGCGCAATATTCATTTTAGGCATGTGCTGCAAATTAGCATTAACAAATATAGGACCGATAATCAAATTGTATCTTGCTTCTTTTGCAGCCTACCCAAGATGACGGCCATCCAAGTTCTTCCAAATCAAGAACCGGAAAAGCCAATTTCCGATCTGGTTGGGAACGACGAGACCACTACGATTGTGGGACTGTGCAGTTCACTGGAAATCCTGGCCCAACTGGCGACTTCGGAACACTCTCGGCAGTGGAGATCTTCAAGCTGTATTTTTGCCAACTCGTGTGGGATTTGCTTGTCGACGAGACTAATCGCTATGCACAGCAAACAATAGACTCAAATCCTGAACAACAGTTCTCCTGGTACCCAACCAACGTTCCCGAAATGATGGCATTTGTAGCACTTATCATTGCTATGGGCATAAACAAATCGCCTCAATATAGGATGTATTGGTCAACGTCAGAAATTTTGAAAATTCCCTTTTATCCGTCGGTAATGTCGAGAAATCGTTTCATTTCAATTCTTCGGTTTCTCCACATCTCCAATAACCAAATTCCTCGTGAATCCTCGGCTAAACAAGACAAACTTTCCAAAGTTCGGCCCTTGATAGAAGTCATTATCCCGAAGTTTCTTAACCTGTATAAACCTGCGCAGAATCTGTCTCCAGACGAGAGTATGTTGAAATTTAAGGGACGCTTAAGTTTTATTCAGTACATGCCCAACAAACCAGTAAAACGTGGGATGAAAGCATTTTCATTAAATTGTAGTAAATCCGGATACACGTGCAATTGGGAACTGTACACAGGTGCTGACAACACAAAAACTGTAAACGATAAGGTACATGTAGATTCCGAGTCATCAGACTGCCATCCACCAAACCTGACAGTCCCTGGAAAAGTGGTTATAGAATTAGTCAAACCACTTCAGAATAAGGGACACGTCATATACTGTGACAATTACTATACAAGTCCGTCGCTGATAGCAAAACTGTCTGAACAAGGCTTTGGATGTTGCGGAACTGCTCGATATACTGCTAAGGGAATACCCGAGGTCGCAAATCCAAAAAATCATAAAATGAAGAAAGGTAGCAACCCAATCTTTTTGGTGAAAAATGGGCAATTGTGCATGGTTTGGCAAGACAAAAAATCTGTAACATTTTTAACTAATGTCGGCAGCACTGCAGTGTCAAAAAAGCAAACTCGATGTAAAAAGAGCACTTCTGGATTTCGTGAAGTTATGAAGCCCGAATGTATTTCATCTTACAATTTAAATATGGGAGGCACAGATTTAGCAGACCAGTGTTTTCAGTACTACAATCATACCCACAGAAGCTTGAAATGGTGGAAACGAGTTTTTTACCATCTTCTCAATATATGTATTGTCAATAGCAGAGTAATATTTAACAGCACAGCAGGGAGCAAAAATTTCAGTAACCTTGATTTTCGTATAGGGATTGTACAAGGCTTGCTATTAGGTTGGAAACGTAATGCAACAAGTCAGTTGAGATACCATATTCCTATTGATTTGGCAAGACAACAGCACTTTCCTGGCAAAAACCGCAATGGAAAGAAACGCGACTGCATTGTTTGCAGTAACCGCAAATTAGGCCGGCGAAAACAAACGGTGATTATATGTAAGCAATGTATGAAGCCTATGTGCATAGTTCCTTGCTTTGAGAATTACCATACCACTTGATTGTACTACATGTAATTGCCGGCCCCCCCCCCCCCCCCCCCCCCCAAATCAATGTTGAGAAAATGAGGCGTCGGACGCACTTAGGTTACACTCCAAACCAACATTGATTTCGGGGGGGGGGGGGGGTATAATTACTTATGATGTATGTCTGTACAGTAAATACATGTACAAGTAAATAGTTTGTTTCCAGCCAAATTGTTTTTATAATGGCTTTTGATGCATGTGTATGAACCGAATACAAGTAAATGGTTCATTTTCAAGAAAATAACAAAGGAATTAAAAACAAAAATTCTCATACAAGTTATTGTTTTTCCACATGTAAACAAAATCTGAAACATGTGCCGTATTTATCACATGTTCTGAATTATTACCCGTTTGTATTACTTTTCCCCCCGAGTGTAAATACGTATCTAATTATTTCATTATTTGCACTGCGGCGAGTGAGGGCGCAAGATAAGATACTGTCAGTGTTAAGTCTGGTTTCGTCATGGCCGGACGTGCTCGTCTTCGCGGCCGGACCGATAGCCAGCCTTGGGCCGTGTTTTACACCGCGGCATGGCAGCAACCTAGGATTCAAGAGGGGTCTTTTTTGGGAAGGTTTTGCCATCCCAGTAAAAGTCAATCGCACTTGTGTTTGCGAGTTTGGACATTTGGCTAGTTTGAAGACCCTTTCTTGAATTGTATGGAGAAATGAGGTAGGATCAAACCACTTTTTAATTTATTTTGTTGGTGCAGCTCAAAACTGAAGGAGCCCCCCTTGAAAAGGGGCGTGTCGATTTGGTTTAGGGAGCCGTGCTCTGAGACAATTGTATTCTTATAGAAGTGCAGGTATTATTGTTTTACCTCACGTTTTGCGTTTGCTTCGGCAGAGTTTAGAAAATGTCTCCAGGGTGCGCCAGCATATAGGTTTGAATGTTTGCTATGCTTAGCGGTATAGAGTCTTCGTACTGAAGACAACCTTTGTACGGTTGGGAGGTTGGGAGTGGCTGCACTGATGCGTGACAATAGAATGTGAGAGCGCCACAATGGTCTATGCAAAAGGCTGGCCTATTTGTTTAACAATTAGGGCCAGGAATGCAGGGTTTAATATCGTGTCCAAATGAAGTTATATGTTATTCAGGCTACTTAATGTTTGCATACGTTTTCAGCAATGAATTTTCAACAACAAAAAAGACAGATGAAGACATTGTTCACCAGTAGAGGTATATCTCTTATCGCATTTAAAAATTCACTTTTTGTATTGAATTCATATAATGCATTTTTACGTAGAATTCGCCGTGCGATTAAATCAGGTGTATAGTATATTGCAGTATATGCTGGTGTAGAGGCAGCCGCCCTATAGCACGCACGCATGTTCTCCGCATTCAAATGTCGTATAGTGCTCTTAGTGTATTCAGTGTAATCTTCGTTGATTGCTCTATTTCGGGGGTGTTTTTCTACAGATCTGATTTTCTGGTTTAACACTCCTATATACAGTGCAGTTACCATAGAGCTGTCAGACCTTTTAAAACCTTTCAAGTTTTCTGGACTGACGCGTTTTGAAAGGTGAGAAAGCTGTCTGACAAATAGAACCTATGAGGGGTTTTGAAGGGTAAAACAGCTCTCTGAACAAACTGGTGTTAAAAACTTTCTAAAGGTTTTGAAAGGTGTAGTAGTGCAGTAGCAAAAAATTCTGGAGCATTTTGAAAGGTTCATACTTATTGATGACCATTTTGCCCATTAAGCAGATTTTGAAAGGTTTTGAAAGGTAAAACCATCAGAGGGTTAATTGAGACCTTTATAAACCTCTACCCAGCTAATTATAGGTTGAGTTTTATTAGAAGTCTGTGTTGAAATAACATATTTCCGCTGCATATCTGTAGGAAAGCCCGTATTATCTAAATGTTGAGACTTCGGTGCTAATTCATACAATGGGAATGAAATATCTTAGAGCCTGATGGGTGCTCTCGCATCGTATGGCCAGTCAGAATGCAGCGTAGTCTTTATAATGAGGTGCTCAGCGATGTCTTGAGCAGGTTAGCGGCTCACATAGCCGCAAAAAAATTTTTTTTTTTGTACCCGCAGTATAGTAATGTTCCTTTTGGCAGTGGTGTTGTGCCAACATGGTGACTCTGACTGTTTCGGGATATTAAAAAAAAATATATATATATTATAATTTCAATATAATTATAATGCATACTCGTACCTATTGTTATATTACTGTGCTTTATGCTCACGTTTTGCATGTGATGTTTGTTTTAGATAGTCAGAGTGCCACATGTTCTGGTTGGGCGCCTTTGCTCTGCTCTGGTATGTGGCAGTGGTTCTGACATGTGTTTCGCCTTTGAGTTTAGTACAGCAACGCAGGTTTGGTCGGGGTGTTAGATCGTTTTAACCTTTGAGGTCAGTACATTTTTAATGATGCATTTATGTGCTTTTTGCGCGGCATTATTTTTGTGAGCCTGCTTTCGGATTAGACGACATTTTGAAGATAGGTAACTAAATCACATATCTTGTTGCCAAGCCGGCTCAGTATGCTGCTCAACTCTGTTGATGAAAACTTGATAAGTCTCTCTAAACAATAAGACGATACTAGTATTTTTAGCCCTTTTGTTGCAAGCAATCGTCGTTCAAAATTAACACCAAAAAAAAAAAAACGGTTTGAAATTGAAGCTTTTGGTTTTATTAGAGTCAAAGAACACTGCCGGTTATGTCAGCATGTCTTCACTGACTATAAGTGCCTCCTTCGACGGTGGCAGATCCGTTTCAATCATAAATGTAAATTTAACCCGTGTGTAAAATATGTTTGTATATAATAATGCGATGCAACCTTTTTCAAATTTTGGGGAGGAAGCCAATTTAAGCGCTATTTAGGCAGAAACTTATTCAAGCCTTGCTCATAGGGGTTTAACCTGGGAGAAACAACCAAGGGGCATGTTTGTTTCAGGTCATTCCGCACAATATTATTGTGACCTAAGACACGGAAAAGCCGGCATGCGTAATCGCCATGGTCCGTCCCAGGACAGTGCCAAGATCCCGTATTTTGCATAGTAAAAGCGATCAGGCCCGCTCTGGGCAAACCTTATACGTTCTAATTACAAGGTAGTTCTCCATTTAAGTCAAGTACATGTATACGGAATCCGCAAAAATTGTACAATTTAAAAGGGTTCTTGATCTTCTCGGGGTACCCGGATCAGTATATGATATGAACCGCGTACTGCTTGTGAGCAGCCTATAGCAATATTCGTCTTAGTACAGGATTTGTTAGCCTTATTATGGATCTTCGATAAAAGATAACAATTATTGTGGGCAATTAACTTCTTTGAGGACCAGGGCTGATTTGATTATTTGATCGATTGAGAGTTTGGCCGCTGCTGTTTGGTCACCGCTGTTATATATATTACAACCCCGATTAGTTATGGCTGTCAAGTTTAAATTGTAACAATGTTCTTATTTGGGTTTTATCACAGTCACCTGACTAATACTGTATAATGACAAAGACGGTTATGGAAGGAATACCAGGAAAAATAAAAAGAGACAAAGCTGAAGACGGAGGGGCAATCTAAGTTCACAAAATGGCATGGCATTACAACAGACGGCTCGGGCTATAGCGAGATGAACATTTAGTGAATAGGCTTTTCTCCCGCTGTGGTTCGGAATAAAAAATAATGGGAGTTTGCATGTAAGGATGGTTTTAATAGTTCCAAGTACAGTTTTTCTGACTTAATTGAAAAGCGATTCAGGTGCGTGGTCGGAGAACCCTTGGTAAGTGCTACATATTTCCGGTCGGGCCTCCGGATTCCAAGCAAATAGTCTGAGTATGTGAACAAGTCCAACATTACCCTCACCAGCACAGGTTTAAACAACTGTAATTGTTTTGCACCCTTAAGATCCTTCCCCAGGAAAAGGTTTTTAACCTCGCCATATGTTAAGCGCGGAGGGTTTTGTTCTGTACCATCTGAAATTCTCATTTTCGGTTTGGGGGCTGTAGTGAGTTACGGCTCGTAGATGTTGGTAGCGTTATTGGTTTTCAAAATATCAGTTGGTCCATCGTGCCCTATTAGCTCGGCGTATCAGATTTAATCATGATTGTCCATAGTGAAGAGCTATAATGCATTCTTGTTGGCAGCATTCGTGTTTTAGGATGGGCCTAAACAAAGGGGGGCCTTGACATTCAAACAACACGGGGAGTGGACCCTCAAATGCGTCGTAGCGCCTTGAGCGGCGTGTGTACTACTTAGGCGAATGGCAGCCTCGCGGCGCGTTTCTTAGTGCTGGCTGGTTTATGAGTGCAGTCTTCAACGCATTTACGCGTGGAAATGACGCGCATTGTTGTTTAGCATCAGGTTTATCAGTCGCTGACCCTTTTTGGTGGCGCGGATAATACAAGAAGGTGTGACCGACTTCTGTCTGTGCAGTTGTACTAAAAATGCACAATTTTACGCTAGACTAGTGTGGGTATACTTCTACTTCTACGTTGATAATGGATAGTGCGTCCAACTGGATATCTCGTCAATTTGCTTGTCGTGCACGGTGTGGACCAGTGTAGATAATACTCATTTACATAGTGTGGGTGTATGGTGCATATATTTACAGTGAAATCTGGACTTTGTTCAGAAAGCCACAGTGAGCAATCCAGTCCTGAATGCTCAAGACTGGGTGATGCATGTACTGTGACTGGGATGAAATTCCAAAGTGGAATTGTGCTGGGCATTAATGAATACCTGAATGCGTCTATCCGGGTTTGATAGGGTAAGCAACTGTATGCCGAGGATCTTCTAGAAGTTGTGTGGCTAGGGATTGGAAAATGTGTTTGTAGAACTATTATCAGACTGGGCACTGCAGTATGCCAGAGGGGGTCGAACTAGTGACTGATGGGCAGTGGTCTTTACTAACTGTGGGGTGTACTGCAGATTGTGACGCAGAAGACCTTGTATTCTGTTTGCCTTGGATGTTATGACGTCGATGTGTTGATTCCATTTCATATTCTTGGTCATTGTTACCCCGAGATAAGGTGTTGACTCGGTCTGGTTAAGATCAGAGGGCGGGCCTGTGCCTAAGAAAGAACAGTGGATGGGTCTTGTGGGTTCAAATTGTAATCTAACATGATTAAGATAGTAGGGTGCCGTGGCCTAGTCGATAAGAACACCAAACCCAAGCTCTGGTGTTTCTGTTCAGCGGTTCGAGTCCCAGTCGTGACACTTGTGTCCCATGAACAAGACACTTAACTATAATTGCTTCTCTCCACCCAGGGGTACAATGTGTACCTGTGAGGGCAGAGATGGTTATTGTGATTGATTTAGCCTAGTAGCGCATATATTGCAGCACAGGCTGTATACTCCCCAGGGAGTTGAGAGGGTTTAAGGATTGGAAATTGCCCAGTGATCAGGGGTAATAATGTTGGACGCGCTTTGAGTCGCCCTTCGGGTGTGAAAAGCGCTATATAAATCCTAGATATTAGTATTATCATTATAATAAGTTAAGCAGCGGACGGGCCCTGCGTTTTGGATTTTAATCTAGTGTAGTTAAGTTCAGTGGACGAGAGATAGTTATAAGTTGCGCAGCAGACGCGCCTTGCTTGTGTGTTGAATTTGAATCTAACATTGTTAAGATCAGACGATAAGAGAGAATATAAGTTAGGCAGTGGACAGGCGCTGTGTGTTGAACTTAAATCTAACAATGTTAAGATAATAGGATAAGAGAGAATATAAATTTCGCAGTGCACAGGTTCTGCGTGTTGAATTTAGATCTAACATGGTTAAGATCAAAGGATAAGAGAAAATGGAAGTTAAGCAGTGGACGGGCCCCGTGTGTTAAATTTAATCCAGCAATTTTAAGATCAAAGGATATAAGAGAGAATATAAGTTACGCACCGGTTGGGCCCTATGTGTTAAATTTAAATCTAACAATGTTTAGATCATAGGATAAGGTAGTGAAAGTTCCGCAGTGCACAGGCCCGGTGTGGTGAATTTAAATCTACAATGTTAAGATCATAGGATAAGAGAGAATATAAATTCCGCAGTGGACAGGCCCTGCGTGTTGAATTTAAATATAGCTTTGTTAAGATCAGAGGTTAAGAGAGAATAACAGTTACGCAGGGGTCGGGCCCTGGGTGATGAATGTTTATCTTGCATAGATAGGCCTATCATCGGAGGATAAGAGAAAATAGAAGTTACGCAGTGGACAGGCCTTGTGTGTTGTATTTTTAATCTAACATGTTTATTTTTAGATCAGAGGTGGGGCCTCCGCGTGAGAGACAATAACAATTCCGCGTGGAAGGGCCCTGCGTGTTATATTTGAATGTAACTGAATAAGGTCAGAGGTTGGGCCTCTGCGTTTGAGACAATTAGAAGTTCCGCAGTGGATTAGGCCCTGCGTGTTGAGGGTAGTATATACACCATGGTTAATTGCTTAAATTATCATGAATGGGCGAATTTAGACGGTTGTATTTTATAGTAAATATAATTTAACTGGCCTGTTTGAAGTTTTACAGTCATAAATGCCGAGAAAGGCGCGGAATGCAGTGTTTGTTTTCAACCGGCGTCGGGCGGTTGTTCTTGTGTTATTTGTGTTGTTTCGCGAACGCGATCCGGCGGTCGCATATTTTTCTTTATAGAATTTTGTTTTTCGGGGTAGTTTCGGGATATCTGGCGCAGTCATTTTGCTGGATGCATGGAATCTTTATTTGCTTTCGGATGAGTGGGATATTTCTTAGTATTTCGGAATAAATGGTGTATCCTACCCTTAAGTTTCCATGTAGCTGGTTAAAATCAGAGGACGGGCCTCTGCATGAAAGACAAAAGTAGTTGCCGCAGTGGATAGGCCCTGCGCGTTAGATTCGAATGTATCTGATTAAGATCAGACTGGTGGGCCTTTGCATGACATGCAAAAGAAGTTGGGCAGTACATAGGTCCTGCGTGTTAGATTCGAATGTATCTGATTAAGATCAGAGGGTGGGCCTTTGCATGACAGGCCAAAGAAGTTCCGCAGTGGATAGGCCCTGCGTGTTAAATTCGAATGTATCTGATTAAGATCAGAGGTCAGGTCTCTGCATGAGAGACAAAAGAGGTTTCGCAGTGGATAGGCCCTGTGTGTTAAATTTTAAATTTAACTGATTAAGATCAGAGGACGGGCCTCTGCATGAGAAACAAAGGAAGTTTCGCAGTGGATAGGCCCTGCGTGTTAAATTTTGAATTTAACTGATTAAGATCAGAGGACGGGCCTCTGCATGGGAGACACAAGAAGTGTCGCAGTAGATAGGCCCTGCGTTTTAAATTTGAATGTGACTGATTAAGATCAGAGGATGGGCCCCTTGCATGAGAGACAAAAGAAGTTTCGCAGTGGATAGGCCTGGCGTGTTAAATTTTGAATTTAACTGATTAAGATCAGAGGACGGGCCTCTGCATTTGAGGCAAATGGAAGTTCCGCAGTGGATAGGCCCTGCGTGTTACAATTGAATGTAACTGATTAAGTTCAGAGGGCAGACCTCTGCTTGAGTGACAATAGAAGTTCTGCAGTGGTCGGGCCACGCGTGTTAGATATGTAACTAACCGATTAAGATTAGAGGACGAGCCTCTGCGAAAAGAAGGGAAGAAAGAAAAAGCTATGGATTAAAGGATATTTCCTAAAATGTTTAAATGGTATTTGTTTGTACCAGCAGGGCATCCTTAATAACATAAACAAGTTTCGGCCAATCCTTGTCTATTTGTTATTGTTGTGGTCATCTTTATTCCACTTCTTAGAAGTCTTATAATTGGGATCGGAACTTTTGCCTAAAGACCTCAAAAGAATTATAAGAAAAAGAGATAGCGGCACGTAAAGTAGTTGCCATAGCCAGTTTGGCCTAATTTATACACGATTTTTAACGGTGTTCTTTATTTTGCTTTCTGTTTCCTAAATGACGTTTAACGATTGATCGAAGTCACATTTTTTCTTCACAGATCCTAAGAACCGTTTCCATGGTGAAAAGCGATGTTGTTGTTTCCACGGTCGCCGCTAAACTTGGCGAAAATTGCGTGTCGACGGGTCAGCAACTGTCCATCGGTGCAGCCGTTCTGCAAAACTGCCCGTTTCCAACGTATAGATGAATCCATTCAAATATACATGGGCGTTGTGGGCCAGTAGCCCTGTATCCCTATAGTAATTTAACGTCACATGGTCTTGCTGCATGAGAATGAAACAACCTTTTCTTCGTATTGTTAACTGTTGTGTTTGAAAAAGTGCCTGAGTCAAGACAGTGGTAATGGCAATAATTACAATAAATTAGATATTAACTATACGCAGTTGCGGTAGGCATTGACCCACAGGGGGAAATTTGAGGAAACGAGACGCTTTATGTATGCAATTCGGCGTCGAGAAAAATCCCACGCAGCATTTCTCTTTGTTGTTGTTCTGCGCATATTTGCGGACTTGTGAAGCTCATCTGCAATTTTAGTTTATCAATTAGATAAACATCGTTAAAAGTATGGGGCGGTCTTGCAGGTTCATTCAGGATGCATTTCCCAGTTCCGCGCTATTTTTCTCCCCGTGCTCTTTTTCTTCCCGTGCTCGTTTGGCGTCTGCAAGTCTATCGGGATGTTCCCGAAAGCGAGGGCGGAGTTCTAAGCGAGGAGTGACGACACGAGACCCCATAATAATATACCCGTCATTGACGCTCCTTGGCACCGTTGAGCATGGCAAATGTACATGTACAAGATATCTTGAAGGTCGCAATTGCGCCGGATGGTTCGATCTGTCGCTCATTAGGTAGTATTCCGCGCCCTTATAACTCTCGGCTTTTGATGCCTCGGTATGTAGGGCTATCCGCCCTCTGCCCACCTACAGTGTCAAACTGCAACGCGCTACTCGCAAATGTCGGATATTCTAGCTCGGGGCTGGTCCTTCAGAACCTGCCTCCGCCGATAGTCTGAATGGCTACGCCGCCCCCGTAGACAAGGGGCGACTTTCAAATACAAGTTGGTTTTCATTGCACGCATTTCCACCGCGTCTGTCGAATAATACGTCAGCGTTTACGGCAAAACGCCATCAGATAGGCGGGGAGTTCTCCGCTTTACCGGATGGATGGCGGCGTCGTGCGTGTGGCGTTGTGCGTGGGGCGTCGCGCAGGTGGCGTCCTGCGGGTGGCGGCGTGCAAGTGGCGTCGTGCGGACGGCGTCGTGCGGACGGCGTCATGCGGGCGGCGTCGTGCGTGTGAAGGGTTGCGTCGCGGTACGGGCGACGCGGTACGGGCGACGCGGTACGGCCGACGCGGTACGGGTGAGGTATGGGTAAGTTATGGGTAAGGAATGGGTGAGGTATGGGTGAGGTATGGGTGGTATTTGGGGCGAGATATTGTGGGAAGGGGTGAGGCTTCGTGGTCCTGGTTCGGAGCGAAGAATCTCCCCATATCTAAAACTCTAGTATAGATTCTGGGGCCCGAACAAAGCAGCAGTGCAATTAGGGTACTATTTGCACTGCGGCGAGTGAGGGCGCAAGATAAGATACTGTCAGTGTTAAGTCTGGTTGAGGCAAGGATGAACGGTAAGGTGTAGCCGGTAGGTACAAGTGAAACAATATGTGTACTTCAATTATCCGGGTTCAGTCTCGAGGGGACAGCAGCTGTTACTTACACTTTTTTTTTCTTTTTCTCCCCTTCTTTTACATATGGAAAACTTTGAGCCGATTTCGAGCATAAAAGATTTGACCCGTGTGTGTGTGTGGATTATGCAAGCACAGAGGAATGCACTGACCTCCGTGCACATAAACAACCAACCATGTCAGTGGACTACAACATTATCACAATAGGGGAGAGGAAACAGTAGAGATACACACACGTATAGGAATGGAGATATACACATACTTAACTTTGTATTTCAAAATTAGCAAAGTTTTATTCACGTTATGTTCTTGAAAAGAGAAAAACTACTGACATAAAATATGAATATTAAACTATATCATTTAGAAATTTGGCTGAAACATGAATACCATGCCGTACGACGTACGAACACCCCTCTAAAGCAAATGTTGTAATCCGAACGAGAAGAATAAAACCACGCCGTTAGTTAGTCCTAAAATATGACCAATTTCTCTTCAAAAGAAAAGAAACACACAACTTGAATCGTGACTATATAATCTTCACTATCTATCAGCATGCTCAAGAAAGGTTTCTTAAGGTAAGAATGAAGAGAAATGGAACAAATCGAGGCAATATAACCGAAGTAAGCTGACGAGGATTCTTCCACGACAACGTGGTGTGTGTGGATAGTCTAGTTCCCGTTTGCAGCAACGCGCATAGAACCATATTATGATAAATTTCAGCTACCAGACTATAGGCCACTTAGCATAAATTATAGAGGTCGCCGCCTTTTTAGAGAGGGATACAATGATTGGACTCAAAAGAGCCCTAAAGTCCTTTCGACCAATAGAAACTATTGTTATATCAAATGAAAGAACATACTATAAGGCTTAATCTTGCGTGCGAGGTGGAACCAAAGGGGGCTTCAAACGATTGTGCTGTTCGATTTAGTGAGACGACCCGCGAAAAAAATGATAAATTTGTGTTGACCTCCATAGGAAAGACACTTTTTTGGCCTTTGAACCAATTTTGTAATCGAAAAGAGCCCTATCGGCTCGGATATAAATGGTTTGACAAATATCACTACTTGAAAGGGATTTATTTCAAGTTTAAAATGCCGGGCGAGGTGGGTTAAAACCACCTACCACTTTTCGTGAACAGCGTAAAGTTTGGAGGAACAGCCTGGATTTGTCTGACGTTTTGCGTGTTGAAGGCTACGTTCAGCGTGTCATTGAGCAAATGCGCGCAAGTTTTTCCTACCGCTTTACCACCCGATGTTGGTTTGTTCGGGCTCCGGTTTCTTCTCTCGAATCTCCCCATATCTAAAACTCTAGTATAGATTCTGGGGCCCGAACAAAGCAGCAGTGCAATTAGGGTACTATTGTGCTTTTACACTTACAAAATAAATAGATGCACACAATTTGTTTTCCTTGTACACTTAGTTTTACCTACAAATATCTCAGCAAGTGTATATGTACAGTATGTGTGTGTTGAGGGCGCACTTCATTGAAATTGCTCAAAAACCTCTGGGGCTAGAGTCACACTGAGCTCCTAATTGCTGTGGTAAACAAGGGTAATCTCTTGCATAGTGGCTGGGAGTGAAAGGGTTAAGAGTAAGCACAAAAACGTCAACACCAATCGCAAGAAGAAACACAATTGGGAAGTTACCTCACCTAGCATAGGGCTAGAATCCTCTCAACCATTAGAATATTGGGAGGTTCAAAAAAATAGGCTCTCACTCAAATCTGAATCCAAGAACTATGTTATCCAATGTATAAGGTTTCGTCAATAATTATTTAGTTGCCAACTAGTGACTTAGAGATACCAAGATAAACGTTAACGTTATCAACCACCTTAGCAACAAACTAAGCTTAGCAAAAGTATATGAATATCACGCTTCCAACTAGGCTTAGCAGTCAACTAGGGGACATTTTAGCAGCCAACTAGGCTTAGCGGGCTTTTATGAATATCGGTCCTGGACTTTTACTATTAAATTATACATTTAACCGGCTGTTTCGAAATCTAATCTATGCGGGAAATGGGTAAATCCTCGATTACATTTTTAGAAGCGCCGCTGTGCTAGGTCGCGATGTTTACGACTGTCAGGGTCAAGTTCAAGGTAGAGCCAAGGTCGCGCTGAATACATTAACTAGACGATACTTGCCTGCAGTTGTTTATGGTTGCGTCCACCGAAACAAATTTAAACAAAATTTAAAAAGAGATAACACCTATAAATAAAATAGAATTACGTGGAAGAAAATAATATCGTAGTTTATAAATGAGAGAACAGGGGCCCTATTCGTTGAGACTGCATCGTGGATAGAAGAATAGAAGAAAGTACAATACAAACTGTATAAATATATAGACAATGCTTTTTATTTTAAACAACTTTTGAATTTTTGAATTTACTCATTTGGTTCAACTCCGCAAAAGTTACATGCATCTGTCCACTGTGCACCGTGTGTTCTAACTGTTGTGTAGCGAGTGCGGTGTACAGTCTTGGCCCAAGACTGGATTTTTTTTCTTCGTGGACAGTTATATTAGGTCCCACCAGCGAATGTACGTCCAGTCTTGGGCAAAGACTATCGGGTGTACTGTATACAGTACATGTGCATGATAATATGCACAACCGTGGATAGCTGTGTTTTGCAGGTATTATATTCAATCGCAAGTAATTTGAAATTTCCAAATCGTGCCATCGTGAGGAAATGACATATACCTGCAATACGCACAACCAATCATGAACGTGTTGTTTTGCCCACCATTTTTTTACAACGGGTTTGTACACACGACTTGCGGTCTATGCGGTCTATGTCTGTGAATACCTTGCATTATAATGTATCTACTTGGATCTCATCGTCTTTGTGTACAATCCGTACTCTTTCAGAAATGATTTATAATTTAAAGCCAAACACAAAATACAGTATTTTTTGTATCTTGTTGTTAAAATGCGTTTGTTTGTTTTTACACATACATGCAATGTATTGACAAAAACACGACACACATCAATATCGGCATCATACAGGATATTTTGTCGTCCAATTTTCTTCGTTCAAGCAGGTCTTTTTATCACCGTTCATTGTCACTTCTTATTGTCTCGTTTTCGTACTAGAGAGGTTTGACATACAAACTGGTTTTCCACAAGCACCATTGGTTCTTAGTACATATATATGCCATCATGTTTATTATATTTCATGCAGGTATTTTTCATATCCAAACGTTGGAAATGCTTAATATTTTTTTGGGGAACAATACGGAGATGACCAAAAATACAAGTATAACGATACAGATGCATGCGATATACCCTCATTTTCAAACACGTAAACAAATATTTAAAACAATAATAATAATAATAAAAACTAGAAAACAAAATGATAAAATGACCAGATATACGCCCATATATTTGAACTTATTTATTTATGGTCTGAAAAAAATAGTACTCATTAGTAGTATAAAGTTTGGAATAATGAAAGTTGTGTAGTTAATGCTATAATAGTGTGACAGCGTATGGCTATACCACTCTTTTGACCCTATCACTTCACATTTAAGCTTTAACTTAAAACAGTATAATTACGATGTAATACATGCAATAAATAATCTCAGTGTTCTACTCTGTGTAATTCTTTTTTTTGTCGTTTCCATTCCATGTTCGATACACGTTGTGTGTTTCCTAAAAAGTACACACGGCACCAATTTTTGTGAAGTGAGATATTGTTATTTCCATTTTTGTTATTCCCATAGAATCGCGTTTACAGGGCAGTCTTAAAATCATCATAAAATTGGAAGTATGTATGGTATAAAGGTGGTTTTGGTACCAAATGAAAGCTGAAGATGTGTACTAAGTGGACATATCAATATCTCACTTTAACAAAAAAACCACTTATGTCTGGTTTCGTGGGAGCGGTTCACAAATGTTGTTTCTTATACGTTCGCAAAATGTCACGACTACACCCATACAAGGTCGGGGTCACTTTGTGGACCCCGAAACTCTTTCTACACAAGACTAACAAAAACGCCCAATTATTTTTAAGGATAGTTGTATGGATGTTTATATCCCACTTTTAAATGCTCTTTCCGATTAACATCATTTCGTTCAAAACGCGTTTTATAGCCCAATTGGGCGCTATCTTCATATCAAGCAGGATTTTTGTTCTCAGAAGCGGAACTTTTCATGTGAAACGTTTAGAGAATAGAGTCTTGGTAGATCGGCTCATTGTTGCTTCCCGTCGCTTCTTCAAACGGATATGCTCTATCTGTAAAGATATCCTTGGAGGTACTGCATGCAAAGTTGGTAGTGTTAACAAACTCAGCCCCGTAGCTAGCTGCCTTCCTGCAACTGTAAAATAGGAATTAGAAGAAAAAACTAAAACATTTTGCAAGAGTGTAATTTACATATATATATATATATGTAGCAACATTTGACGAAAGTGATGAAGAGCCAACACAAACCTCTTCCACTTCGTCTGAAAAGCCAAACTATAGGTAAGGAGGTTATAAAAACACACCGTTCAACTTGGCTATTCTCGAAATGTTTTGCATCCAACATTCATAGGCTACTGTACTGTAATGTAACTTTTGCTTTTTGATGCCCTTTTGCAGGGAAAATCATCAAAAGCACTGAACGTTTCAGTTTGCATTGCATAAACCGATGGAATCCATTTAGCAATTGATGAAAATATTGATTTGTTATTGATTTCTCCTATTCTATTGACTTTGTATTGATTTGAACAAATAAAACAAATACAGTTTTTTGTTTACATATTCTAAACTTTCTATTGATTGTAAATTTGTATCTATTTTTATATAATAATATTTAAAAATGAAATTTTATTTCATGAGATTTTATTTTATTAAAAAAGGAGACTTATTTCAGTGGAAACACTAGATACGAGCATCCACAAACAGCATTTGTAAGGACAGTTTGTCATTAAAGTTAATACAACATTTGCGACCACCCCCCCCCCCCCCCCACAAAAAAACAACAACAACAACAAAATAAGAAAAAAACTAGTTTATTGAATGAGTGACCATATTTGACAGTCACGAATGGTCGCGAGCATCCTGTGAAATCAGGGCACCTGGTGTGCTGTTCTGTTTTAACAAAACTGATATTGTTTAGCAATTTCCAAAGATGGTTGGCCAACCGTCGTCCCAAAAAAATACTTAACCCCGGATACATCCGTTTGACCCGACCCACCCCCCCCCCCCCCCCCCCCCCCCCCAACAAAAAGAGCTAATGTTGTATACTACTCTAAAGAAAATGTGCCGGGAAATGAATAGTGTCCCATTAACCTTTCTGAATGTTCCTATTTCAGGTGTGGATGGAATAAAGCAAGCACCTCTTATAGCAAGCGCCCACCGATGAAATTCAGTGAAGAGACTGGCTGTACGGGAGATTTGTCACCTGTCGCCCATGCGAATCTTTCAGCTCTTCTTCTGCCAAGCAGTGTGGCAGTTGATAGTGGACGAGACCAATCGCTATGCAGAACAAACCATGTGTGCAGATGTGGCTAATAATCAGCCTACCTGGACTTCAACTACTGTTCCTGAATTTATGGCATTCGTGACCTTGCTTCTGTGCATGGATATCAACAAAAGGCCTCGCTACAGCATGTACTGGTCCAGGTCCGAAGTTCTGCGAAGTCCCCTGTATTCGGCGACCATGTCTCGCAATCGATTCACTGCGATCCTTCGATTTTTCCACCTTGCCAACAACAGAGCTCAACCAGGTGATGATCCCCCTGACAAACTCTTCAAGGTCCGCCCGCTGCTCGACATTGTACTACCATCTTTTCCTCGCATTTACAAGCCAGGCCGAAACCTCTCACCGGATGAGACAATGATCAAGTTCAAAGGCCGACTTTGTTTCAAACAGTACATGCCACGAAAGCCTGCCAAATGGGGATTGAAATGTTTTCCTTTGAACGAGTCAGAAACCGGTTATACATGTGCTTGGAAGGTGTTCACCGGCTCTCAGCCCACATCGAAGGAATCTAGTCGACCCTCCGTTGGTTATGCTTCAACACACCACCCACCTAATATTACATCTACTGGGCATGTAGTCTTCGACCTAATTACAGGACTTGGACATAAGGGACATTTCATTTTCATGGACAATTGGTATACCAGCTCAGCTCTCATCTGCAAGTTGTCACAGTTAAAGTTTAGAGCTTGTGGAACTGCACGCTACACCACACTGGGGATTCCAGATTGTGCAAACCAAAACAAGTTACACATGATAAGGAGGTGCTGACCCCCAGTTTTACACCAAAGCCGGCCAACTGTGCGTCATTTGGCAGGATGCCAAGCGTGTAACTCTTCTCACAAATGTTGGAAACTGCAATATCGGCACGAAAGACATTCGGAGCAAAAACAGTTTGAGTAAACTTCGTACGATCAAAAAACCTTCTGTCGTTAATGATTATAATAATTACATGGGAGGAAGTGATCTCGTTAATGTGTCAGTACTACTCGCACCCTCGTGGCTATTCTTGACATCTGCTTGGTGAATTATACCATTGTATACAACATCATCCCTACAGATCAGCACTTGACCACTTTGGATTTCAGGGTCAAGGTGATAGAATTAGTGTTTCTTCATCAGATTTACACTTCTTGGTAGTTGTCAAGTCATATTAATGTTGGAGTGATGGTGCACACACCCCCAACCAAACATTGAGTTGGGGGGGGGGGGGGGGGGTGGGTACGTTGTCGCCCTCATTTGAATTTTTAACTACATCCATAGTGTACCCATTTTGTATGTTTGTGCAATTACCTTGATAGTCCGGATTTCCTTCATTTTAAATAAAATCTATAAGTAGCTAAGTAAAATTTAAGTATTTTCAAAGAAAAACTTGAAATTTTCTCACTCCTAAATTAGTGTTTCTTCATCAGATTTACACTTCTTGGTAGTTGTCAAGTCATATTAATGTTGGAGTGATGGTGCACACGCCGCCAACCCAACATTAAGTTGCGGGGGGGGGGGGGGGCGGTACGTGACCGCCTTCATTTGAACCTTTAACTGCATCCATAGTGTACCCATTTTGTATGTTTGTGCAATTACCTTCATAGTCCGGATTTCCTTTATTATGAATAAAATCTAACTATATAAGTAAAATCGAAGTATTTTCAAAGAAAAACTTGAAATGTTCTCACTCCTAAATTAGTGTTTCTTCATCAGATTTTCATTTCTTGGTAGTAATTGTCAAGTCATATTAAGGGCAAAAAAGTGAGGGTGAGATATGGAATTCTTTCCACCCCTTTCAAAAAATCTTCTCACACGCCAATAATAATTAATATAATAGTCATTGCTTTGGGGGTACTGTCAATCCATTATGATTCAACACCACTCCAAAGCAGAGTGGCCTTTCAATACTTTGCCTTGCGAGGGCGCTATACACTAAAACTTTGCAAAAAGTGCTTGTCACTAACTGGTCATATTTTGTATATTACTGTGGTAACATAAGCATATTGACAAAATATGCCTTGGTACTGAAAGGGTTATTAAAAGCTTTTATTCCCTTTTTCTATCATTAGGAATTTACATCTAGCGTCTGAATATTCCATAAGAAAACGCAGTAAACGGCTCAGTTGACTCCTTAAAAAAACACCGTTTGCACAGAAATCGTCTTAAGGCGTTATAATATTTGGGATAGTGAAGCAGGTTTAATAGCAAGTTTAGTTTTATCTTAGAAATGTAACAAGACACTATATAACCTTCTTTTCATCAGTTGCGTTATAAAATCAACTAGTGCAGTGCCTGTTCAAAGTGTTGACTGTTGGGAACAGACGGATTACAGTGATTAAAGCACTTATGCAAGTTTAATACTGGGCGTGAATAGGACAGCGCCCTCAAGCGATATAAAACATATCTTTGTCTGGATATGTGTACTGTTGCAGGGACAATCACTAATTAGTATTTTATTTGCCATCTAATTGCCCCTAATACGCCACCGTCTACTCGGGATCCTGCCGGTACCAGTGCTCAGGCCGCACGTTTCAAAAATAAAATACAGATAATTGCTCATGTACATGTATGTGTTAGATGGCATTGATATTCCACCTACCGTATGAAGACGGTGAGTGCAATGGCCAGGACGACAGCAAATAATATTACCGCCCCTAAAGCACTGACAATAGGTACCACGGGTACTGCATGGACATCACTTCTCATTCCTAAAACAGGTAGGAAAACCTTGTTAAAGAGTTTATCTCGTTCGGTTATGTTTTGGTTGAGTGCAATAGCCACACCCAAATCGACACGACAGCTTGTAGCAACCACAGATACGAGGTTTATGGGCCTTAACAACCCGGTAGCACAATGAGGGACACAGACCCGAATATGAATTCGCATTACCCAGAGTTTGTGGTGAAAAATGCAGGGTGTTAATGGGAAACATTGTCATTGTCGTCAAAACAGTTATAATTAACCAAACAGGCAAGTTTGGTCATATAATATTCTTCATTTAATTATTAATGTCTGAATAGAAACATCAGGGTTAATAGTCCATAGATAATCAAGGTTCAAAAGTGTGAAATTTGTGGGGTGTCAACGTTACACCTGATCTAGTTAAATTAGGAATGCAAGTGTCATTACAAAATTAACTTCTAAGATTTTAAAATTGTATGTTACAGGTACTCATGCTTTGAGGTGATCACTCTTTAAGATAGAAGGCATCAAAGAATGTGCGCTGAATTAAAAAAATAAATCTTATGTCAGATGTAAAAGGGACACACAACAATTTGACCCCCGATTTATGGACAGATCCATTACTGTTTGGTTACCCTTCATGTCCACGAGGCATTCTGCTGGCTTCCCAGACCACTTGGAATCCGTCTGGCAGATCCTGGTGGCAGATCCGTTGAGTTGATATCCGCCTGGGCAGGCATACTCGACCGAGTCACCAATAAGGTATAAAGCCTGCTGACCCGACACCACCGAGAGAACATCGGACGAGTTGAGGGGGAGCACGCAGTGAGAAGCTGTTCGAATCCAGAGGGAAATGTTAAACTTAAGTACATGTATAGGTGAATGAGACAAATAATTAGTGGCAACAATGTAAACAGCACAATTAGTGTCGGAACTAGCAGAAGGGGTCAGGCCCTCATTATGTTGTTTTTGTCCAACTGTTGCGGACAGGCAGACAGTGATGCAGCACATTCAGGCGGAGGCTAGATTTAGGTAAACAAGGGAGGGGGGTGATCAAAGGGGTTGAGCAAATGGAAAAATGAGGACATGCCCTTGAATTAAAATCTACAATACTTAATTTTAAATATCTAATACAATCAAATTATTGGCCCTATTTTGGTTGTATGACATTATGTCATGCTGAACATGGAGGGGAGGGGGAGGGGGAAGGTGGGGGGGGGGGGGGGGGGGGGCACTTCCTGCCCAAAAGATCCGTCACTGAGATTATGATTTGATTATTTGTATCATTATTTGTTGCCTCTGAAGAAGTTCTTGTTAAGATCGAAATATTAGGCCCTTTCAACTTATTTGATTTGTATAATTTGCAGCAGTTTTAATCTTATTTATGTTTGTATAATTGTTATTTAATTCTTTTTTTTTGTAAGAGCAGGGGGAGGAAGGGGGGGGGGGGGGGGTTCCCCCTCTTAATCCGCGCCTGCATTGATTTGACTACTTGTTGTCACGGTTATCGTACTTGTAGTCAGCAAGGTATAGGTAAACCCGTCTTTACATCGAGGCTGTTTCGTATTCAATTCACTTTTGCAGTGGCAAAAGCGGAGCAGCTGTGATTTATACCCAAACTTGAATACAAGATTGTTCCTTCATCCTCCTACTGTAACTACCAACAATGTAAAAAAGAAGGCCCAAACAATGTTTTATAAAAAAAAAATGCATCTCACTTTAGCTGACTCGTACATACGCCGTTTACATCGTAACTCGTACGTACGACTTATATGTCGTAAATACAACTTATAGATCGTACGTACGACTATTATTTCGTTCGTACGATTTATATCTCGTATTTACTTCTCATTTGGTAATAATGTGCACAATTAAGTTTGCCCGTCATGTATGTATATGACTATTGCCGACTGTGTATTAGAAGGTGATTAAAATAAAAAAATGATTTGACTTAGACGGTGAGTTAGATAAAATGGGACGAGTCGTACGTACGAGATATAAGCCGTACGTAATTAAGCCGTAAGTACGACATAAGTCCTACGTACGACATATACGTCGTACGTACCATAAGTCGAGCGTACGACATATAAGTCGTACGTACGACATAATTATAAGTCTTCCATTCGACATATAAGTCGTAGGTACGACACATAACTAAGTACGAGATAATAATAATTTTATTTTTATTATGTCCCTTGTAGTTTTACAATAAATATCAATTACCGACTCGTCCAATAATCTAACGATAAGCTCAAAACCACTAAAGAAATTGTCTGATTGACCCGGAGCAAATTTGCTGAGCACAAACAGTCTCGCTCAGTAATAAACAGCTAGGTTATCAGCCAAAACGTCATGTGCTCTTCATGCTAGGCAAAAACCAGCTGATTACCAGCTCACACAAAATTAACCTGTACATCACCTGAAAGTTTGGTTCGTCATCCTGTTTTCACGTTCAGAATGTTCACGCTAAGCAAATTTGGGTTCATTAATTGGTATATTCTACAGTTCTAAATTGAATCCAAGCGGCTGGTGTCGTTTTTAAATTTTTAAATGATATTAACCTACCCGAGGCACGTTCTTCGATGGCAAATTTGGCCTCATTAATTGGTATATTCTACTTGAATCCAAGCTGCTGGTATATTCTACAGTTCCAACTTAAATCCAAGCGGCCGGTAAACCTACCCGAGGCACGTTCTTCGATGGTACATTCAGGTTCTTGCCCTGACCACGACAAGTCTGACTGACAATATCTTGTTGTGGACCCGCTGAGGTGATATCCGTCTGGGCAACCGTACTCGACCAGGTCACCAGGAAGGTATACATCCTGCTGATCCGATACTAACATCAGCACATCAGATGAGTTGAGCACGCAGTGGCCAGCTGTTCGAATCAAGGGTTGCATTTTTAAACTCAAGTAGATCAATGACACGCGAGAGAGTAGCCCAAATCATAACCTGCAGCTATCAGAATATTATACAAACATGGATTTGAGAAAATCGTTGTTTTCATTGTAATCGTTGCCAGCATGCAGGGCACTGAGAAGTAAATTCGGTACAAGATATCTGGTTCATACACAAGGCTGTATGTACCAGATATAAGTCGTACATACGACATATAAGTCATATGTACGACATAAGTCGTACGGCATATAAGTCGTGTGTGGGAGATAATTATTATTGTCACCATGTCCCCAATACAGCTTTGTAGTTTTACAATAAAGTTCAATTACCAACTAGTGTAATAATATAACGATATATAAGCTCAAAACCACCAAAGAGTTTTCTGACAGACCCTGGGCCAATTTCATGGAGCTGCTAAGCACACAAATTTGCTTAACACAAAATGTCAGTAAAAACAGCTAGGTTATCAGCCAAAAAACTATGTGCTTTTCATGATAGGCACAAACCAGCTGAATAGCAGTCACAAAGAATAGACTTGTACATCACCTAAACGTTTGGTTCGTCAGAATGTTCACGCTAAGCAAATTTGGACTCATTAATTGGTATATTCTACTTGAATCCAAGCTTCTGGTATATTCTACAGTTCCAACTTAAATCCAAGCGGCTGGTAAACCTACCCGAGGCACGTTCTTCGATGGTGCATTCAGGTTCTTGCCCTGACCACGAAAAGTCTGACTGACAATATCTTGTTGTGGACCCGCTAAGTTGATATCCGTCTGGGCAACCGTACTCGACCAAGTCACCAGAAAGGTATACAGCCTGCTGATCCGATACTAACATCAGCACATCCGACGAGTCGAGGTTAAGTATGCAGTGGGTAGCTGCTCAATTCGAAAGAGAAAACGGGTTTAAATTTGGCTGGGACTACAGTGCAACTTCCAACAAAGCTTGTTCGTCTCTTTGTTATGGTCAAATAAAATAAATGATGTGTCACCATTTTGTCTTAAAGGTAGTACCCACCATTTTCAAACATAACAAACAAAACTACCGAATTATAATGTTTTTTTAAAAACCTTACCTGACTGTATGAATAACAGTCTCAACCATCCTGTGAGAACACTACATCTGGTGTGCTGTAGTTTATATTAAAGGTAACATTTGTTATAACATTTTTATTTGGAATAAATAAACATATTATTACCACCAGAACTTGAACAGGTGGTTCCTAGGTGTCCGGAAGGGCACAGGCAAGTATAACCGTTGGCGACATCCATGCATGCCTGTCCCTGGTTGCAAGGGGAACTATCACAATAATCAGGCTCTGAAAATAAACAAACTGAAAATGTATTTATTTTGTTCACATGACACAATACAATAATCATAGTGTGATTTTGCATTAATTAGCAGGGTGTCAACAAATATTTCGTAATTCACATCCTCGTCCAAATTCATATAGGCGTAGAAATGATCATGCGATCACCCCCCCCCCCCCCCCCTTCCCCCTCCCCCTACCCCCCCCCCCCCCCCCCCCCACCCCCCCCCCCCCCCCCTCCCTTCCCCCTAATGTTATACATACGCGTATGCCATAAAGTGCCTTTTTTCCACAGGCTACATGCTAATTAATTATAAAGTGATTATATGTGTTTTAAATGTTAAAACATTGCTACATTATTGCATGGTAGTATCCAAATTTCAGATAATGTATTCGATACTATTACTAGTTCTCTGAAATCATAATGTTTTAAATTTAGTGATGATCACAGCACGTTTTTATCAAACACGTATGTCGTTTGTCTGATGTATACTATGTGCCCGTTGGCAGATCCACGCGAACGATTTGCGAAAGATGCGAATGCCGAAAAAGTCCAACATTCGGAGAGGTTTATGCGACAATGCAGTTTGTGCGTAGTTCTCACAACGTATAGGCGCATGTCGTGTGTAGTGTTGGTGAACAATGGCCAGTCCACATACACGAAGAACTTGCGACTAAAATGCGAACAACACGAATGTCGCAAGAAAATCTGGCAACATTTGTGAGGACATTTCGCGACACATGCGACACGTGCGAACGTTTCGCGCGTATTTCTCGAATAATGAACGCAGTGCGACATTCATGCGACATTCGTACATTACGTCGTGCGATTATTATGCGACCGGCGATCCGATGCTTCCTTGGCGAAGTCACCTGTTCTCAAGAAGTACGCGAACAGTTCGTAAGGGTGGGTTTTCACGGGGCACGCGAACGATTCGCGAAGGATGCGAATGCCGAAAAAATGACAAAGTCCAACATTCGTATTTCAGGCTACAAAAGTTCGCCAAACATGCGCGGGGGTTCGGAAGCGCCGTCAATTGTTCGCATGAGTCGTTTTTAGTTTGGCGGGAATTTCAAACAAGTTTCTTGCGAACGTTTTTAGCATCCCGGGTCGTGATTTGCTCGTGATTTGCCCTCGGAAATGTCTTAAAAGCTTCGTCATATGCGCTCGACCTACTCACGTCGTGCGTGATGTTTTGCAAAATCTTCGTGAAACTCCAAACAGATTCCGACAGTTTGAAGAATGTCTCGTGCATGTCTCGCGAAAGCAGCGAAGTTCGTCCGATCATTTCTCGAGCTATTCACGAACTGTTCGCAAGATAATCGCGCGACATATGTACGAATGTTGCACGAATGTCGCACGGCGTTCATTATTCGAGAAATATGTTCAACAAGTTCGCAATGTGTCGCATGTGTCGCGAAATGTCCGCACGAATGTTTCCCGAGACTCGTGCAACATTCGTGTTGTTTGCATTTTAGTCGCATGTTATTCGTGTATGTGGACTGGCTATAGTTCGGCAACGCTACACACAACATTCGCACATACGTTTTGAGAAATACCGACAAACTGCATTGTCGCGATATTTTCGGAGAAAAACTTGTTTTGATGGGTTTTCACAGGGCACGCGAACAATTTGCGAAGGATGCGAATGCCGACAAAATGTTCTCCATATGTGTCGCGACAACGCAGTTTGTGCGTAGTTCTCACAACGTATGTGCAAATGTCGTTTGTAGATTTGCCGAACTATGGCTGCAGTCCACATACACGAATAACATGCGACTAAAATGCGAACAACACGAATGTTGCACGAACCTCGGGCAACATTCGTGCGGACATTTCGCGACACATGCGAAACTTTTCGCGCACATTTCGCGAATATTGAACGTCGTGCGCCATTCATTTGACATTCGTACATATTAAATTCGCGCGAATAAATTGCGAAAGGCTCGCGTTTGCTTCTTTGGCAAGTCCCCTGTTCTCAAGAAGTACGCAAACAGTTCGTGAATAGCTCGAGAAATGATCTGACAAACTTCGCTGCTTTCGCGAGACATGCGCGAGACATTCTCCGAGACATTTTCCAAACGGTCGGAATCTGTTTGGGGTTTCACGAAAACTTTGCGAAACATCACGCACGTCGTGAGTAGGTCGTGCGCATATGGCGAAGCTTTTAAGACTTTTTCGAGAGCAAATCACGAGCAAATCACTTTTTTGAAATTCCCGCCGAACTAAAAACGAATCCCGCGAACAATAGACGGCGCTTCCAAACCCCTGCGTATGTTTGGTGAACTTTTGGAGCCTAACATACGAATGTTGGACTTTGCCATGTTTCCGGCAATTGCATCCTTCGCGAATCGTTCGCGTGCCCCGTAAAAACCCACCATTAATAGTTCGAGAAATTTTCGGACGAACTTTGATGCTTTCGCTAGACATGCGCGAGATATTATCAAAACTGTCGGAATCTGTTTGAGGTTTCACGACAATTTTGCGAAACATCACGCACGTCGTGAGTATAGGTTGTGCGTATAATACAAAGCTTTGAAGACATTTTCGAGAGCAAATCACGAGCAAATCACGACCCGGAATGCTAGAAACGTTCGCAAGAAATTTCAAACTTTTTTGAAATTCCCGCAGAACTAAAAACGACTACCGCAAACAATTGACGACGCTTCCGATTCCCCGGCGAAAGTATGGAACATAAAATACGAATGTTAAACCATTTTCTCGGCATTCGCATCCTTTGCGAATCGTTTGCGTGCCCCGTGAAAACCCACCCGAAGGATCGGACTCTGACATTGCACTTACGTTGACAAACCGCCATATTTGCGTTCACGACTTACGTCTCCCTGCAAACAATTAAGGTTGGTGTGTTGGTGCTTTTAGGGAGTTGAACCCTAACAAATATATGTTCAAATTAAATTGATAATTGTGTAGCATTGTATTTGTTATCAGGTTTACAAATTAGACATTGCACACGACAAAACCGGCTAACGGCGAGTAAATAATTAATAACATTTACATTTGGTGAAAGAGGAGCGTCCCACTGCAAATTAACATCCTCGATTATTAAAGTCGTTAACAATTTGATTGTGAATTGGGATGTTAGTGACTTAAAGGTAGGATACACCATTGGTAATTGCTTGAATTATCATTAATGGGTAGATTTGGGCGGTTGTATTTCATAGTAAAAGGCATTTAACTGACCTGTCCGAAGTTTTACAATCATGGATGCCGAGAAAAGCACGAACAACAGCGTTTGTTTTCAACCGGCGTCGAGCAGTTATTATTATGTTTTCTTTGTTTTTTCGCGATGCCTAGAATCATTATTTACTTTAAAATGAGTAAGATATTTCTTAATAATTCGGTAGTGTATTTTTGATATCCGCAAATGGTGTATACTACCTTTAAACCAGAATGCGAATTTGGAAAAGAATGTGAATTTTGAGCATTTGGATGTGATTTGAAATTCTGTTGTTGAAATCATACCCTGCTTATGATCGTGTCTGCTTTGAATGCAAAATCACATCAGGCCATTTCCTAATGATTATTAATAAGGAATGTAAACATACATCTTTCTGAATGAATTTCCATCCTAGTCTTGTGCCATGTGTTTGGCTAACGTTTATAATAATAACAAGTCTTTTATCAGGTTTTGAACATCGAATGATAGACATGTGGTTAGGGCAGGCATCTATACAGACAGGGCTTACATCAGTTTTAACTGAGATAATCTAACTTGGGGAAAAAAAAGAAATTGTTCACTAACAGATGATTCCTGATTATGCAATGTGGCACAAAATTAGCCTATTTGGTGAGCACTAAAGTTTGGGAAAAAAATAAAGTATTTACGGCATATAAACAAAGACCATACAAAAATGCGTATTTTAAATTATTGGTATTAAATTTGATATAGAAAAAACCTTCTTGGATATGAATTCCCCCAGCCATTTTTAACAACGCAGGGCCAAATACATCCAAGCCTCTGCCGTTCACGTGGACTCGGATAACCACAGTGTAACGCCAGTCTGTCCAGTACACGTTGTCCTGGTACACAGCCAAATCGAAGGGGTGGATTTGGAGCAAGTTGGTGGTGTTCAGCACCAGCTCTCTGTTGTTACCCTGAAGGTCACTGCGCTCAATGTTGTCGAAAAGGGCGTCGCACCAGTACAAATAGTTTCCTATAGTAAAACAGTATTGTAGCAAAATGGTAATGCTAAACTTGACTGTCTAATATCAGAATATATGTTTTCCGTTGGGTTGAAGTAAATTCAATTTGCAGTTTTTGCCCTTCACTGACGTATACTTCCAAGAGATTAATATTAAGAAAATCACTTGAGTTGGACTTGAACCCACGACCTTGTGCTTTCTAAGTCGTTCAGACGTACGTCTTACAACTCGACGACCGAATTTGCATCGGCTTGGCCTGATGTAAATTCAATACGGTTTTCCCTTCACCCTTTTTTCTTTAGGTATTCAGATTCGAACCAGTTAATTAAGATACCCCGGCTAGATCGGTGGTCGAGTGGTAAGACGTATGCAATAAAGCAAGACGTCGTGAGTTCGAGTCCCACCCGAGTGATGTTCTTTCATATATTATTTTGGGACAACACTGACAACGGTAAAATCTAAGCAAATGTAAACTCTAACATTCTGACATTTTACGAGATGTTTGTATGCATAAATAATGTAAGTCGGACTTACAAGGCGTCGGGCTTAAAATACAAGTAAATGTAATTGTCGGACATGTGGGGCGTCGGACCTATTGGACGTCGGACCCCATGACAAGCAGACTCTGTAGTTGTTTAGGACGAATCTCGCCAATACTTGCCGTAAATCGCGACACCGTGCGGTATACCCAAGCCAGTTGCAATGATGACTTGTCGGTTGCTACCATCTAGGTCGGCTCTCTCGATCCGAGGAAGAAGCCCCCAGTCCGTCCAGTAAATGTGCCTTAATGACAAAACAAAGGTTGTTGTGTCTTCGTCTGTATAAATTGTATGGCAACAGACGACAATGTTGATTCATGCGACGCGGGCTGTAGCTTTTAGCGAATTCATGATTAAAGGGAATATACAACATAAAAAACATAAAACAACCAAAACTATCCAGAACAAATTATGAAATACCTCACTGGACTGTTGATGAATGACAGTATAAAGCATTCTGTAAAATGATGGCACCTGGTGTGTCATCCTTTTCAAGAAAAGTGGTATTTTATGTCAATTTCCAACTGGTTTTTTGAAATACTACCCGATTTACCATATTTATTTATTTATTTATTTATTTATGTCTTTTTATACTGCGTATTCCATTCAGTGCTTTAATAAGAGCACTGATCTCCCATGAGTCCCAGTTAAAATAAAATAAAAAATTAATTAATTTGGTTACAGTAGGCCTATTAATCGGATTTATGCCTTTTTTGTTCGCGGGCGATTCTCGGAAGATCTTCGCACGGTGCCCCGATTCCTTCAAGTGGAAATGTTGGTATTATGGCTGAAGATAAGTATATATGGTGGCCTTGGAGGGACACGCATATCGTGAATATTGACGTCAATATTCGTGAAAAATTTCACGACTTTCCCCAAAGTCGCAAATATTGACGTCAAATTTCACGGTTTCACGATTACACGTGAAGCTCCTATTCGATGTGCCCGGAAGTTTGGTTTCTCGTAAAGCCTCGTACGTCCTCGAAGTCAACTTACTTGCTCTATTACAGACGAGACCATCGATAACCATCCTAATTGGTATTTGAATCGCTTACCCATTATCATGATCAACCACGATGGTCTGAGGACTGTCGAGGTTGTCAACAATAATCTCCTTGCTCCCAGTCCCGTCCATTCGGGCACGGCCGATGTGCTCCAAAACAAAATCCGACCAGTACAGCATTCTGGATTCCACATTCAGAGCCATTCCAAGTGGTGCTGCGTGAAATATACAATGTGTCCTAAAAATGGTGCAAGTGGAACGCGTCATTTTGCTCATTAAGTACCCATACTTTTCTATTGACGTTTGTATGAGCTTCAAGATAAATAATTAGCTTTTTAATTTCTTGTTTTACCTTACTTGCTTTTGTTAATTCAAATTGATCGTCACCGACACCACGAACGTAGGTTTAGTTAATTGGGCATATCTATGGACTTAGAAAACTCAATCAGAAATACAAATCTCCTGAAAGCCAAATTTGTTGTCAAATTTGTTGAAACGATGCGTTCCACTTGCACAATTTTTGTTATACCCAATATTACACAGAATTTATAAAAATAAGCAATGTTCAATTCGACTTCAATCAATAATTATTTTAAACTAATGACAATGATAAATGTTATTCTTTTAGAATTTCGACAGGAGAGTGTCCGCAAAATAAGTTCGCTCTATAATTTCAAACTTGAATAGTCTCCATGCTTGTAATACACCATCCAGTTGGCCACGCCCCGTAGCAACTGCCTAGTAATGTGACGTATGCCTGGCTGATCAACAGACATACCAGTTCCCTAAAAAATTCAGTTGGCCACGCCCCGTAGCAACTACCTAGTAATTATGACGTGGGCCTGGCCGATCAATAGACCAGTTTCGTAATAAATTCAACGTTTATGCACGCATGCGCATAAATAGGCTGGAATGCAAAAAGCGAAATCGGCGTATTGAAAATGTGCAGGGGTCCCAACAGTTTGGTAATTTTCTCTCAATTTATCCAGGATTTGTCTCATTTGTCTTCGGAAAAGTCTCTGACATCGTCATAGGTATTATATTCTGGTCCCTATAGTGTGATTGCGTATACTAAGTAACGCCTTTGGCTTATGAAATATCCCAAAACTCTCCTCTTTGTTGACGTTACAGGAAGTCGGATTTACGATTAACATAACATGCACTTAACCATGACTATATGATTAAAACCAGGCTGGTAATGGAATTGGGGCATACAAGTAGAACAAAATTTAAAACTAGACATGTGTTTGTGGACAAACACAGAGCTGTTTCGAGTGTCTTACATTACTTTCAATATGTGTGTGTGGTGGTCTATGTGTGTGCCAAGTCTCAAGTCGATCAAATTTACGAAAGTGTCAAAGTCAACAGTCTAAAGAAAAACGTGTACAAAACCTATGGGGAAAAACTGAACCTTTAACGTGACGCCCCGTAACCTTGAATGACGTAATCGTGCCGATTTTTTTCTAGGACTGTCTGTGGATGGTGGTCTAAGTGTGTGCCAAGTCTTAAGTCGATCGGATTTACTAAAGTGTCAAAGTCAATAGTCTAAAGAAAAACGTGTACAAAACCAATGGGAGAAAAATGTGCACCTTTAACGTGACGCCACGTGACGTTCAATGAAGCAATCGTGCCTAATTTCTTTCAGGAACATCTGGGGGTGTTGTTCTAAGGGCATGCCAAGTTTCAAGTCGGTCGAATTTACCGAAGTGTCAAATTCAATAGTCTGAAGAAAAACGTGTACAAAACCTATGGGAAAAATTTCACCTTTAACGCAAAGTCACGTGACCTTGAATGACGTAATCGCGACGAATTTCTTCTAGGACCATCCTTGGGTAGTTGTCTAAGTGTATGCCAAGTCTCAAGTCCATCGGATTTACCAAAGTGTCAAAGTGTATTGTCTGAATAAACGTGTGCAAATCCTATAGAGAAAAGTCTGAAAAAGGAGAAAAAAAAACAAAAAAAAAACTAGACATGTGTTTGTGGACAAACACAGAGCTGTTTCGAGTGTCTAAAATTACTTTTATTATGTGTGTGGTGGTCTTTTGTGTGTGCCAAGTCTCGAGTCGATCAGATTTACTAAAGTGTCAACGACAATAGTCTAAAGAAAAACGTGTACAAAATCTATGGGGAAAAATGAAACTTTAACGTGACGCCCCGTGACCTTGAATGACGTAATCGTGCCAAATTTCTTTTAGGGCCGTCTGTGGATGGTGGTCTAAGTGTGTGCCAAGTCTCAAGTCGATCGGATTTACTAAAGTGTCAAAGTCAACAGTCTTAACAAAAACGTGTACAAAACTAATGGGAGAACAATGTTCACCTTTAATGTGACGTCACGTGCCCTTGAATGACGCAATCGTGCCGAATTTCATTCAGAAACATCTAGGGGTGGTGTTCTAAGTGTATGCCAAGTTTCAAGTCGGTCGGATTTACCAAAGTGTCAAAGTCAAGGGTCTGAAGGAAAACGTGTACAAAACCTATGGGGAAAATTTAACCTTTAACGCGAAGTCACGTGACCTTGAATGACGTAATCGCGACGAATTTCTTCTAGGACCGTCCTTGGGTGGTTGTCTAAGTGTATGCCAAGTCTCAAGTCGATCGGATTTTCCAAAGTGTCAAAGTGTATTGTCTGAACAAACGTGTACAAATCCTATGAAGAACAAAAGGCAAAGAAAAAAAAAAAAAAACTAGACATGTGTTTGTGGACAAACACAGAGCTGTTTCGAGTGTCTAAAATTACTTTCAATATGTATGGATGGTCTTTTGTGTGTGCCAAGTCTCAAGTCGATCAGATTTACTAAAGTGTCAAAGTCAATAGTCTAAAGAAAAACGTGTACAAAACCTAAGGGGGACAAATTAAACCTTTAACGTGACGTCACGTGACCTTGAATGACGCAATCGTGCCAAATTTCTTTCAGGAACATTTGGGTGTGATGTTCTAAGTGTATGCTAAGTTTCAAGTCGGTCGGATTCACCAAAGTGTCAAAGACAATAGTCTTAAGAAAAACGTGTACAAAACCTATGGGAAAAATTTCACCTTTAACGCGAAGTCACGTGACCTTGAGTGACGTAATCGTGGCGAATTTCTTCTAGGACCGTCCTTGTGTGGTTGTCTAAATGTATGCCAAGTCTCAAGTCGATCGGATTGACCAAAGTACCTAAGTGACCTGTCTGAACAAACGTGTACAAATCCTATGGAGAAAAATCTGAAAAACAAAAAAAAAACTAGACATGTGTTTGTGGACAAACACAGAGCTGTTTCGGGTGTCTAAAATGTCTTTCATTATGTGTGTGTGTGTGGTGTTCTAAGTGTGTGCCATGTTTAAAGTCGATCGGATTTACCAAAGTGCCAAAGATATATTGGTTAAAAAACAACGTGTACAAATCCTATGGGGAAAAACTGCACCTTTAATGTGACGTCAGATGACACCCGGTGATGTCATCATGACGTCATCTTAATTTGCGTCTATAACACATCATGGAATACTTGCATACCAAGTTTTGCCCTAATCGGGCCTGTACTTCCAGAGATAGAGGGTCTTAAAAACTGCACGTTTAATGTGACGTCACTTGACCCCGATGACGTCATCATTATTTCATCCTAATTTTCTTGAATAACACATCATAGAATACTTGAATACCAAGTTTGATCGCAATCGGGCCTGTACTTCCAAAGATAGAGGGTCTTAAAAATTGAACCTTTAATGTGACGTCACATGACCCATGATGACGTCATCATGACGATTTTCCTGTGGGCCCTGCCGGAGATGGTGGTTGAGGTGTGTGCTAAGTCTCAAGTCGATCAAATTTACGAAAATGTCAAAGTCAATAGTCTAAGGAAAACGTGTACAAAACCTATGGGGGAAACATTGAACCTTTAACGTGACGTCACGTGACCTTCAATGACGCAATTGTGTCGAATTTCTTCTAGGACCATCTACATATGCTGGTCTAAGTATGTGCCAAATCTCAAGTCGATCGGATTTACCAAAGTGCCAAAAATATATTGATTGAACAAAAATGTGTACAAATCCTATGGGAAAAACTGCACCTTTAATTTAACGTCACATGACACCCGATTATGTCATCATGATGTCATCTTAATTTTCGTCTATAACACATCGTGGAATACTTGTATACCAAGTTTGACCCCAATCGGGCCTGTACTTTCAGAGATATAGGGTCTCAAAAACTGCACTTTTAATGTGAGGTCACAAGACCCACGATGACGTCATCATGACGATTTTTTCTCCTGGCCCTCCTAGGGATGGTGGTCTAAGTGTATGCCAAGTCTCAAGTCGATCGGATTTACCAAAGTGTCAAAGTCAATAGTCTGAAGAAAACGTGTACAAAACCTATGGGAAAAAATCGCACCTTTAAAGTGACGTCACGTGACCATGAATGATGAAATCGTGACGATTTTGTTCAAGAACCATCTGTGGGTGGTAGTCTAAGTGTATACCAAGTCTTAAGTCGATCGGGTTTTTTAAAGTGTCAAAGTGTATTGGCTGAAGAAAAAACGTGTACAAACACTATGGAGAAGAGTCTGAAACGGAAGAAAAAAAGGAAAAAAACTAGAAATGTGTTTGTGGACAAACACAGAGCTGTTTCGCATGTCTAAAATGACTTTGAATATGTGAGTGGTGGTCTATGTGTGTACCAAATTTGAAGTCGATCGGATTTACCAAAGTGCCAAATATATCTTGGTTGCAAAAAACGTGTACAAATCCTATGGGGAAAACTACACCTTTAATGTGACATCACATGACACCTGATGACGTCATCATGACGTCATCACATGACACCTGATGACGTCATCATGACGTCATCCTAATTTTCGGCTACAACACATCCCGGAATACCTGTATAAGAAGTTTGACCCCAATCGGACATGTACTTCCAGAGATAGAGGGTCCTATAAACTGCACCTTTAATGTGACGTCACATGACACCTGATGACGTCATCATGACGTCATCCTAATTTTTGTCTATAACTCATCCTGGAATACATGAATACCAAGTTTGACCCCAATCGGACCTGTACTTCCAGAGATAGAGGGTCCTAAAAACTGCACCTTTAACGTGACGTCACATGACCCCCGATGACGTAATCATGACGATTTTCCTCTTGGCCCTCCTGAGGATGGTGGTTGACGTTTATATTAAGTCTAAAGTCAATCGGATTTACCAAAGTGTCAAAGTCAATAGTCTGAAGAAAAACGTGTACAAAACCTATGGGAAAAAATTGCACCTTTAACGTGACGTCACGTGACCATGAATGACGTAATCGTTACGAATTTCTTCTAGGACTATCTGTGGGTGGTGGTCTTAGAGTATGCAAAGTCTCAAGTCGATCGGATCTACCAAAGTGTCAAAGTGTACTGGCTGAACAAAAAACGTGCACAAATCCTATGGAGAATAGTCTGAAACAGAAGGAAAAAAAAACTAGACATGTGTTTGTGGACAAACACAGAGCTGTTTCGATTGTCTAACGTTACTTTTAATATGCGTGTGTGGTGGTCTATGTGTGTGCCAAGTCTGAAGTCGATTGGATTTACACAAGTGCCAAAGATATATTAGTTGAAAAAAACGTGTACAAATCCTATGGGGAAAATTGTACCTTAGACCTATGAAAAACATACTGCTGCTGAGATACAATTTATAATGTTTTAATGCAGGGTCAAAGACCTTTGACCCTCAGAAAGGGAATTTCCCCTCCTTCTTTGCTCTTGGAATAAATAATAACCCCCATACCCGCCACAATAAGTTGAAATTAGCCTCTTAGATTTGTTTTTGTTCATGGTAATTTTCCTGTTATTTTACTAATATGACATTTTAGTAATACGTCTATTTTTGACCTTTGACCTTTTTCTGTAAGGGGCCAGTAGTTATTCTGTCATCTTCTTTCATAATCCTGTGCATTTTGACACCAATATCATCTATATACTATATTTTGTTGCTATAAATATGACATTTTGGTAATAAAATTGTTTTGTGACCTTTGACTTCATTTTCGGAGGTCAGAATTTGGTCCCAAGGGTCAATAATTATTTGATGTCATCTTCTATTGTAATTCTGTGCATTTTGACACCAAGATCATCTATATACCATATTTTGTTGCTAAAATTCCTTTTTGTTGGTAGTTTTCCATACCCATACCTACCCAAATCAGTTGAAATTAGCTTCTTTTAAATTTGTTCACAGATGAACCTTAAGTTAGGGATACTATATATGCACACTGCGAGAAACGATTGAAATCAACCAAAATCCTACAATGTTCATCGTGCATAAGTACCAGTGCATGCGGTCGCATGATGTTTGCAAGTACAAACGCCCAATTATTCTGCGCGTGCGCATAATAACCGACAACAAAAACCTAGCTTGCTGGAAAAAAAATCAGGTCAAAATGTATGACCGGTCGTGAAATTGGATGTCAATATTTACGTAGATATTCAAGATTTTTGAGGCAAGTCGTGAAATTTGTTGCGAATATCGACGTCAAATTTGACGTCAATATTCGCGACTTTTTGGGAAACTCTTGAAATTTGACGTCAATATTGACGTCAATATTCGCGACTTTGGGGAAAGTCGCGAATATCGCCGTCAAATTGGACGTCAATATTCACGACTTTTTGGGAAACTCTTGAAATTTGACGTCAATATTGATGTCAATGTTCGCGACCTTGGGGAAAGTCGTGAAATTTGACGTCAATATTGACGTCAATATTCACAACTTTTGGGGAAAGTTATAAAATTTAACGTCAATATTTACGACGATATTCAAGACTTTGGGAGCAAGTCGTAAAATTTGTTGCGAATATCGACGTCAAATTTGACGTAAATATTCGCGACTTTCGGAGAAACTCTTAAAATTTGACGTCAATATTGACGTCAATATTGACGTCAATATTGGCGTCAATATTGATGTCAATATTCGCTACTTTGGAGAAAGTCGTGAAATTTGACGTCAATATTGACGTCAATATTAGCAACTTTTGGGGGAAAGTCATAACATTTGACGTCAATATTGACGTCAATATTCACGACTTTGGGAAAAGTCGTAACATTTGTTGCAAATATTGATGTCAATATTCACACTCTGTGTAGTCCCTCCAAGGCCACCATAATTATGGCTTAAAGGTCACAAAACACAACATTTCATATACAAATCACACGGTGACGTCATCACGACATCATCAAAAACTGCTCCTTAAAGGCGACGTCACATGTTCCACAATGTTGTCATCATGACGTCACCTACATTTCGTCCATAACACATCCCAGAATACCTGTATGTACCAAGTTTGACCCCAATCGGACATGTACTTTCAGAGATAAAGGGTCCCAAAAACTGCACCTTTAATGTGACGTCACATGACCAACAATGACGTCATAATTACGTCATCCTAATTTCGTATATAACTCATCCTGGAATACATGAATACCAAGTTTGACCACAATCGGACCTGTATTTCTAGAGATAGAGGGTCTTAAAAACTGCACCTTTAATGTGATGTCACATGACCCCTGATGACGTCATCATGACGATTTTCTTCTTGGCCCTACTGGGATGGTGTTCGAGGTCTGTGCTAAGTCTCAAGTCAATTGGATGTACAGAAGTGTCAAATTTAATATTCTAAATAAAAACGTGTACAAATCCTATGGGAAAAAACTGTACCTTTAACGTGACGTCACGTGACCACGAATGACGTAATCGTGACAAATTTCTTCTAGGATCATCTGTGGGTGGTGGTCTAAGTGTATGCCAAGTCTCAAGTCGATCGGATTTACCAAAGTGCCAAAGTGCTATGCCAGAACAAAAAACGTGTACAAACCCTATGGAGAAGAGTCTGAAGGAGAAAAAAAAAAAACTAGACATGTGTTTGTGGACAAACACAGAGCTGTTTCGAGTGTCTAAAATTACTTTTAATATGTGTGTGGTGGTCTTTTGTGTGTGCCAAGTCTCAAGTCGATCAGATTTACTAAAGTGTCAACGGCAATAGTCTAAAGAAAAACGTGTACAAAATCTATGGGGAAAAATGAAACTTTAACGTGACGCCCCGTGACCTTGAATGACGTAATCGTGCCAAATTTCTTTTAGGGCCGTCTGTGGATGGTGGTCTAAGTGTGTGCCAAGTCTCAAGTCGATCGGATTTACTACAGTGTCAAAGTCAACAGTCTAAACATAAACGTGTACAAAACCTATGGGTGAAAAATGTGCACCTTTAATGTGACGTCACGTGACCTTGAATGACGCAATCGTGCCGAATTTTTTTCAGAAACATCTAGGGGTGGTGTTCTAAGTGTATGCCAAGTTTCAAGTCGGTCGGATTTACCAAAGTGTCAAAGTCAAAGGTCTGAAGAAAAACGTGTACAAACCCTATGGGGAAATAAATTACACCTTTAACGTCACGTCACGTGACCTTGAATGACGCAATCGTGCCGAATTTCGTCCAGGACTATCTGTGGTTGGTGTTCTAAGTGTATGCCAAGTCTCAAGTCGATCGAATTCATTAAAGTGTCAAAGTCAACAGTTTGAAGAAAAACGTGTACAAAACCTATGGGGAAAATGTTACCTTTAACATGACGTCACGTGACCTTGAATGACGTAATCGCGACGAATTTCTTCTAGGACCGTCCTTGGGTGGTTGTCTAGGTGTATGCCAAGTTTCAAGTCGATCGGATTTCCCAAAGTGTCAAAGTGTATTGTCTGAACAAACGTGTACAAATCCTATGGGGAAAAAAAGGCAAATAAAAAAAAAAAAAAAAAAAAAAAAAAAAAAAAAAACCAGAACGAAAACAATAGCTGTTTCGGTGAAAAACCGAAACAGCTAAAAAAAAAAAAAGAAAAAAAAAAACTTTAACGAAAACAAAAGCTGTTTCGGTGAAAAACCGAAACAGCTAAAAAAAAAAAACTTTAACGAAAACAATAGCTGTTTCGGTGAAAAACCGAAACAGCTAAAAAAACTTTAACGGAAACAAAAGCTGTTTCGGCTGAAATGCCGAAACAGCTAAAAAAAAAAAAAAAAAAAAAAACTTTAACAAAAACAATAGCTGTTTCGGCTGAATTGCCGAAACAGCTAAAAAAACAACAAAAAAAACTAGACATGTGTTTGTGGACAAACACAGAGCTGTTTCGAGTGTCTTACATTATTTTCAATATGTGTGTGTGGTGGTCTATGTGTGTGCCAAGTCTCAAGTCGATCAAATTTACGAAAGTGTCAAAGTCAATAGTCTAAAGAAAAACGTGTACAAAACCTATGGGGGACAAATTGAACCTTTAACGTGACGTCACGTGACCTTGAATGACGCAATCGTGCCGAATTTCTTCCAGAACCATATATGAGTGATGTTCTAAGTGTGTGCCAAGTCTCAAGTCGATCAAATTTACGAAAGTGTCGAAGTCATAGTCTAAAGAAAAACGTGTACAAAACCTATGGGGGAAAAAATTGAAACTTTAACTTGACGTTACGTGACCTTGAATGACGCAATCGTGCCGAATTTCTTTCAAGACCCTCTGTGGGTGATGTTCTAAGTGTATGCCAAGTTTCAAGTCGGTCGGATGTACCAAAGTGTCAAAGTCAATAGTGTGAAGAAAAACGTGTACAAAACCTATGGGGAAAATTTAAACTTTAACGCAAAGTCACGTGACCTTGAATGGCGTAATCGCGACGAATTTCTTCTAGGACCGTCTTTGGGTGGTTGTCTAAATGTATGCCAAGTCTCAAGTCGATCGGATTTACCAAAGTGTCAAAGTGTATTGGCTGAAAAAACGTGTACAAATCCTATGGGAAAAAATCTGAAAGTGGGAAAAAAAACCAAAAAAAAACTAGAAATGTGTTTGTGGACAAACACAGAGCTGTTTCGCATATGTCTAAAATGACTTTCAATATTTGGGTGGTGGTCTAAGTGTGTGCCAAGTCTAAAGTCGATCGAATTTAGTGCCAAAGATATATTGGTTGAAAAAAACGTGTACAAATCCTATGGGGAAAATTAAACCTTTAATGTGACGTCACATGACACCCGATGATATCATCACAATGTCATCGCATATGTCTAAAATGACTTTCAATATTTGGGTGGTGGTCTAAGTGTGTGCCAAGTCTAAAGTCGATCAAATTTAGTGCCAAAGATATATTGGTTGAAAAAAACGTGTACAAATCCTATGGGGAAAATTAAACCTTTAATGTGACGTCACATGACACCCGATGATATCATCACAATGTCATCTTAATTTTCGTCTATAACACATCCCGGAATACCCGAATACCAAGTTTGACCCTAATTGGACCTGTACTTCCAGAGATAGAGGGTCTTAAAAACTACACCTTTAATGTGACGTCACATGACCCACGATGATGTCATCATGACGTCACCCTGATTTTCGTCTATAACACATCATGGAATACTTGCATACCAAGTTTGACCCCAATCGGGCCTGTACTTCCAGAGATAGAGGGGCCTAACAACTGCACCTTTAATGTGACGTCACATGACCCACGATGACGTCATCATGACGATTTTTCCCTTGGCCCTCCTGGAGATGGTGGTTGAGGTGTGTGCTAAGTCTCAAGTCGATCAAATTTACGAAAGTGTCAAAGTTAATAGTCTAAAGAAAAACGTGTACAAAACCTATGGGGGAATAATTTGTACATTTAACGTGACGTCACGTGACCTTGAAAGACGCAATCGTGCCGAATTTCTTCAAATATCATTTGTGGGTGGTGTTCTAAGTGTATGCCAAGTCTCAAGTCGATCGGATTTATCAAAGTGTCAAATTCAATAGTCTAAAAAAAAACGTGTACAAAACCTATGGGGAAATTTTCACCTTTAACGCGAAGTCACGTGACCTTGAATGACATAATCGGGCCGAATTTCTTCTAGGACCGTCTTTGGGTGGTTGTCTAAATGTATGCTAAGTTTCAAGTCGATCGGATTTACCAAAGGGTCAAAGTGCTATGCCAGAACAAACGTGTACAAATCCTATGGAAAAAAGTCTGAAGAAGGAAAAGAAAAAAAAAAAAAAACTAGACATGTGTTTGTGGACAAACACAGAGCTGTTTCGAATGTCTAAAATTACTTTCAATATGTGTGTGGTGGTCTTTTGTGTGTGCCAAGTCTCAAGTCGATAAGATTTACTAAAGTGTCAAAGGCAATAGTCTAAAGAAAAACGTGTACAAAACCTATGGACAAAAAATGAAACTTTAACGTGACGCCCCGTGACCTTGAATGACGTAATCGTGCCGAAATTCTTCTAGGGCCGTGTGTGGATGGTGGTCTAAGTGTGTGTCAAGTCTCAAGTCGATCGGATTTACTAAAGTGTCAAAGTCAACAGTCTAAACAAAAACGTGTACAAAACCAATGGGAGAAAAATGTGCACCTTTAATGTGACGTCACGTGACCTTGAATGACGCAATCGTGCCGAATTTCTCTCAGAAACATCTAGGGGTGGACTTCTAAGTGTATGCCAAGTTTCAAGTCGGTCGGATTTACCGAAGTGCCAAAGTCAATAGTCTGAAGAAAAACGTGTACAAAACCTATGGGGAAATTTTCACCTTTAACGTGAGGTTACGTGACCTTGAACTACGTAATCGTGACAAATTTCTTTTAGGACCGTCCAAGTCTCAAGTCGATCAGATTTACTAGTGTCAAAGTCAATAGTCTAAAGAAAACCGTGTACAAAACCTATAGGGGAAAAATGAAACTTTAACGTGACGCCCCGTAACCTTGAATGACGTAATCGTGCCAAATTTCGTTTAGGGCCGTCTGTGGATGGTGGTCTAAGTGTGTGCCAAGTCTCAAGTCGATCGGATTTACTAAAGTGTCAAAGTCGATAGTCTGAAGAAAAACGTGTACAAAACCTATGGGGAAAATATCACCTTTAACGCAAAGTCACGAGACCTTGAATGACGTAATCGCGACGAATTTCTTCTAGGACCATCTGTGGGTGGTGTTCTACGTGTATGCCAAGTTTCAAGTCGATCGAATTTACCAAAGTGTCAAATTGCCATGGCAGAAAAAACGTGTACAAATCCTATGGAAAAAAGTCTGAAGAAAAAAAAGAAAAAACTAGACATGTGTTTGTGGACAAACACAGAGCTGTTTCGGATGTCTAAGATGACTTTCATTATGTGTGTGCCAAGTCTGAAATCGATTGGATTTGCCAATTTTCCCAAGATATATAAGTTGAAAAATACGTGTACAAGTCCTATGGGAAAAACTGCACCTTTAATATGACGTCACATGACACCCGATGATGTCATCATGATGTCATCTTAATTTTCGTCTATAACACATTCTGGAATACTTGCATACCAAGTTTGGCCCCAATCAGACATCTACTTCCAGAGATAGAGGGTCCTAAAATCTGCCCCTTTAATGTGACGTCACATGACCCACGATGACGTTATCCTGACGATTTTCCACTTGGCCCTCCTGGGTATGGTGGTCGAGGTGTGTGCTAAGTCTGAAGTAGATCGGATTTACCAAATTGTCAAATTCAATAGTCTGAAGAAAAACGTGTACAAAACCTATGGAGAAAATTGAACCTTTAATGTGACGTCACATGACCCACGATGACATCATCATGATGTCATTTTATTTTTCGTCTATAACACACCCTGGAATACTTGCATACCAAGTTTGACCCCAATCGGACCTGTACTTCCAGAGATAGAGGGTCCTAAAAATTGAACCTTTAATATGACGTCCCATGACCCCCGATGACGTCATCATGACAATTTCCCCCTTGGGCCTCCTGGAGATGGTGGTCGAGGTGTGTGCTAAGTCTCAAGTCGATCAAATTTACGAAAGTGTTAAAATCAATAGTTTAAAGAAAAACGTGTACAAACCTTATGGGGAAAAAAATTGCACCTTTAACGTCACGTCACGTGACCTTGAAAGACGCAATTGTGCCGAATTTCTTTCAGGGACATCTGGGAGTGGGGTTCTAAGTGTATGCCAAGTTTCAAGTCGGTCGGAATTACCAAAGTGTCAAAGTCAATAGTCTGAAGAAAAACGTGTACAAAACCTATGGGGAAAATGTTACCTTTAACATGACGTCACGTGACCTTGAATGACGGAATCGCGACGAATTTCTTCTAGGACCGTCCTTGGGTGGTTGTCTAAATGTATGCCAAGTCTCAGGTCGATCGGATTCACCAAAGTGTCAAAGTGTATTGGCAGAAAAAACGTGTACAAATCCTATGGGGAAAATGACAAAAAAGAAAAAAAAGAAAAAAAAGAAAAAAAAAAAGAAAAAAAAAAACTTTAACGAAAACAAAAGCTGTTTCGGCTGAAAGGCCGAAACAGCTAAAAAAGAGAACTAGACATGTGTTTGTGGACAAACACAGAGCTGTTTCGGATGTCTAAGATAACTTTCATTATGTGTGTGCCAAGTCTGAAATCGATTGGATTTGTCAATTTTCCCAAGATATATAAGTTGAAAAATACGTGTACAAATCCTATGGGAAAAACTGCACCTTTAATGTGACGTCACATGACACCCGATGATGTCATAATTACGTCATCCTATTTTTTGTCTATAACACATCCTCGAATACTTGCAAACCAAGTTTGACCCCAACCGGACTTGTACTTTCAGGGGGAGTTAGACGGTCTTAAAAACTACACCTTTAATGTGACGTCACATTACTCCCGATGACGTCATCTTGATTATTTTGTTCTTGACCCTCCTAAGGATGGTGGTCGAGGTCTGTGCTAAGTCTCAAGTCGATCGAATTGACAGAAGTGTCAAATTCAATATTTTGAAGAAAAACATGTACAAAACCTATGGAGAAAATTGAACCTTTAATGTGACGTCACATGACACCCGATGATGTCATAATTACGTCATCTTAATTTTCGTCTATAACACATCCTCGAATACTTGCAAACCAAATTTGACCCCAATCGGACGTGTACTTCCAGAGATAGAGGGTCTTAAAAACTGCACCTTTTGTGTAACGTCACATGACCCACGATGACGTCATCATGACGATTTTTCTCCTGGACCTCCTGGGGATGGTGGTCGAGGTGTGTGCTAAGTTTCAAGTCAATCGGATTCACCAAACTGTCAAATTAAATAGTCTGAAGAAAAACGTGTACAAAACCTATGGGGGAAAATTGCACCTTTAACGTGACGTCACGTGACCAAGAATTATGTAATCGCGACGAATTTGTTCTAGGACCGTCCTTGGGTGGTTGTCTAAATGTATGCCAAGTTTCAAGTCGATCGCATTTACCAAAGGGTCAAAGTGCTATGCCAGAACAAACGTGTACAAATCCTATGGGAAAAAGTCTGAAGAAGGAAAAGAAAAAAAAAAAAAAAAAAAAAACTTTAACGAAAACAAAAGCTGTTTCGGCTGAATTGCCGAAACAGCTAAAAAAAAAAATCAGAAGGAATACAATAGCTGTTTCGGCTGTAGTGCCGAAACAGCTAAAAAAACTAGACATGTGTTTGTGGACAAACACAGAGCTGTTTCGAGTGTCTTTCAATTTGTGTGTGCCAAGTCTCAAGTCGACCAGATTTAATAAAGTGTCCAAGTCAATAGTCTAAAGAAAAACGTGTACAAAACCTATGGGGAAAAAATGAAACTTTAACGTGACGCCCCGTGACCTTGAATGACGTAATCGTGCCAAATTTCTTTTAGGGCCGTCTGTGGATGGTGGTCTAAGTGTGTGCCAAGTCTCAAGTCGATCGGATTTACTAAAGTGTCAAAGTCAACAGTCTAAACAAAAACGTGTACAAAACCAATGGGAGAAAAATGTGCACCTTTAATGTGACGTCACGTGACCTTGAATGACGCAATTGTGCCGAATGTCTCTCAGAAACATCTAGGGGTGGTCTTCTAAGTGTATGCCGAGTTTCAAGTAGGTCGGATTTACCGAAGTGCCAAAGTCAATAGTCTGAAGAAAAACGTGTACAAAACCTATGGGTAAATGTTTACCTTTAACGTGAGGTCACGTGACCTTGAACTACGTAACCGTGACAAATTTCTTTTAGGACCGTCCTTGGGTGGTTGTCTAAATGTATGCCAAGTTTCAAGTCGATCGGATTTCCCAAAGTGTCAAAGTGCCCTGTCTGAACAAACGTGTGCAAATCCTATGAAGAAAAGTCTGAAAAACAAACCAATGGGAGAAAAATGTGCACCTTTAATGTGACGTCACGTGACATTGAATGACGCAATCGTGCCGAATTTCTCTCAGAAACATCTAGGGGTGGACTTCTAAATGTATGCCAAGTTTCAAGTCGGTCGGATTTACCGAAGTGCCAAAGTCAATAGTCTGAAGAAAAACGTGTACAAAACCTATGGGGAAATTTTCACCTTTAACGTGAGGTCACGTGACCTTGAACTACGTAATCGTGACAAATTTCTTTTAGGACCGTCCAAGTCTCAAGTCGATCAGATTTACTAGTGTCAAAGTCAATAGTCTAAAGAAAACCGTGTACAAAACCTATGGGGGAAAAATGAAACTTTAACGTGACGCTCCGTGACCTTGAATGACGTAATCGTGCCAAATTTCTTTTAGGGCCGTCTGTGTATGGTGGTCTAAGTGTGTGCCAAGTCTCAAGTCGATCGGATTTACTAAAGTGTCAAAGTCAACAGTCTAAACAAAAACGTGTACAAAACCAATGGGAGAAAAATGTGCACCTTTAATGTGACGTCACGTGACCTTGAATGACGCAATCGTGCCGAATTTCTCTCAGAAACATCTAGGGGTGGACTTCTAAGTGTATGCCAAGTTTCAAGTCGGTCGGATTTACGGAAGTGCCAAAGTCAATAGTCTGAAGAAAAACGTGTACAAATCCTATGGGGAAAACTACACCTTTAATGTGACATCACATGACACCTGATGACGTCATCATGACGTCATCACATGACACCTGATGACGTCATCATGACGTCATCCTAATTTTCGGCTACAACACATCCCGGAATACCTGTATAAGAAGTTTGACCCCAATCGGACATGTACTTCCAGAGATAGAGGGTCCTATAAACTGCACCTTTAATGTGACGTCACATGACACCTGATGACGTCATCATGACGTCATCCTAATTTTTGTCTATAACTCATCCTGGAATACATGAATACCAAGTTTGACCCCAATCGGACCTGTACTTCCAGAGATAGAGGGTCCTAAAAACTGCACCTTTAACGTGACGTCACATGACCCCCGATGACGTAATCATGACGATTTTCCTCTTGGCCCTCCTGAGGATGGTGGTTGACGTTTATATTAAGTCTAAAGTCAATCGGATTTACCAAAGTGTCAAAGTCAATAGTCTGAAGAAAAACGTGTACAAAACCTATGGGAAAAAATTGCACCTTTAACGTGACGTCACGTGACCATGAATGACGTAATCGTTACGAATTTCTTCTAGGACTATCTGTGGGTGGTGGTCTTAGAGTATGCAAAGTCTCAAGTCGATCGGATCTACCAAAGTGTCAAAGTGTACTGGCTGAACAAAAAACGTGCACAAATCCTATGGAGAATAGTCTGAAACAGAAGGAAAAAAAAACTAGACATGTGTTTGTGGACAAACACAGAGCTGTTTCGATTGTCTAACGTTACTTTTAATATGCGTGTGTGGTGGTCTATGTGTGTGCCAAGTCTGAAGTCGATTGGATTTACACAAGTGCCAAAGATATATTAGTTGAAAAAAACGTGTACAAATCCTATGGGGAAAATTGTACCTTAGACCTATGAAAAACATACTGCTGCTGAGATACAATTTATAATGTTTTAATGCAGGGTCAAAGACCTTTGACCCTCAGAAAGGGAATTTCCCCTCCTTCTTTGCTCTTGGAATAAATAATAACCCCCATACCCGCCACAATAAGTTGAAATTAGCCTCTTAGATTTGTTTTTGTTCATGGTAATTTTCCTGTTATTTTACTAATATGACATTTTAGTAATACGTCTATTTTTGACCTTTGACCTTTTTCTGTAAGGGGCCAGTAGTTATTCTGTCATCTTCTTTCATAATCCTGTGCATTTTGACACCAATATCATCTATATACTATATTTTGTTGCTATAAATATGACATTTTGGTAATAAAATTGTTTTGTGACCTTTGACTTCATTTTCGGAGGTCAGAATTTGGTCCCAAGGGTCAATAATTATTTGATGTCATCTTCTATTGTAATTCTGTGCATTTTGACACCAAGATCATCTATATACCATATTTTGTTGCTAAAATTCCTTTTTGTTGGTAGTTTTCCATACCCATACCTACCCAAATCAGTTGAAATTAGCTTCTTTTAAATTTGTTCACAGATGAACCTTAAGTTAGGGATACTATATATGCACACTGCGAGAAACGATTGAAATCAACCAAAATCCTACAATGTTCATCGTGCATAAGTACCAGTGCATGCGGTCGCATGATGTTTGCAAGTACAAACGCCCAATTATTCTGCGCGTGCGCATAATAACCGACAACAAAAACCTAGCTTGCTGGAAAAAAAATCAGGTCAAAATGTATGACCGGTCGTGAAATTGGATGTCAATATTTACGTAGATATTCAAGATTTTTGAGGCAAGTCGTGAAATTTGTTGCGAATATCGACGTCAAATTTGACGTCAATATTCGCGACTTTTTGGGAAACTCTTGAAATTTGACGTCAATATTGACGTCAATATTCGCGACTTTGGGGAAAGTCGCGAATATCGCCGTCAAATTGGACGTCAATATTCACGACTTTTTGGGAAACTCTTGAAATTTGACGTCAATATTGATGTCAATGTTCGCGACCTTGGGGAAAGTCGTGAAATTTGACGTCAATATTGACGTCAATATTCACAACTTTTGGGGAAAGTTATAAAATTTGACGTCAATATTTACGACGATATTCAAGACTTTGGGAGCAAGTCGTAAAATTTGTTGCGAATATCGACGTCAAATTTGACGTAAATATTCGCGACTTTCGGAGAAACTCTTAAAATTTGACGTCAATATTGACGTCAATATTGACGTCAATATTGGCGTCAATATTGATGTCAATATTCGCTACTTTGGAGAAAGTCGTGAAATTTGACGTCAATATTGACGTCAATATTAGCAACTTTTGGGGGAAAGTCATAACATTTGACGTCAATATTGACGTCAATATTCACGACTTTGGGAAAAGTCGTAACATTTGTTGCAAATATTGATGTCAATATTCACACTCTGTGTAGTCCCTCCAAGGCCACCATAATTATGGCTTAAAGGTCACAAAACACAACATTTCATATACAAATCACACGGTGACGTCATCACGACATCATCAAAAACTGCTCCTTAAAGGCGACGTCACATGTTCCACAATGTTGTCATCATGACGTCACCTACATTTCGTCCATAACACATCCCAGAATACCTGTATGTACCAAGTTTGACCCCAATCGGACATGTACTTTCAGAGATAAAGGGTCCCAAAAACTGCACCTTTAATGTGACGTCACATGACCAACAATGACGTCATAATTACGTCATCCTAATTTCGTATATAACTCATCCTGGAATACATGAATACCAAGTTTGACCACAATCGGATCTGTATTTCTAGAGATAGAGGGTCTTAAAAACTGCACCTTTAATGTGATGTCACATGACCCCTGATGACGTCATCATGACGATTTTCTTCTTGGCTCTACTGGGGATGGTGTTCGAGGTCTGTGCTAAGTCTCAAGTCAATTGGATGTACAGAAGTGTCAAATGTAATATTCTGAATAAAAACGTGTACAAATCCTATGGGAAAAAAATGTACCTTTAACGTGACGTCACGTGACCACGAATGACGTAATCGTGACAAATTTCTTCTAGGATCATCTGTGGGTGGTTGTCTAAGTGTATGCCAAGTTTCAAGTCGATCGGATTTACCAAAGTACCAAAGTGTATTGGCTGAAGAAAAAACGTGTACAAACCCTATAGAGAAGAGTCTGAAGGAGAAAAAAAAAAAAAAAAAAAAAAAAAAAAAAAAAAAAAATCAGAAGGAATACAATAGCTGTTTCGGCTGTAGTGCCGAAACAGCTAAAAAAAAAAAAAAAAAAAAAAAAAAAAAAAAAAAAAAAAAAAAAAAAAACTTTAACGATTACAATAGCTGTTTCGGCTGAATTGCCTAAACAGCTAAAAAAAAAAACTTTAACAAAAACAATAGCTGTTTCGGCTGAATTGCCGAAACAGCAAAAAAAAAAAAACTTTAACGATTACAATAGCTGTTTCGGCTGAATTGCCGAAACAGCTAAAAAAAAAAAAAAAAAAAAAAAAAAAATAGACATGTGTTTGTGGACAAACACAGAGCTGTTTCGAGTGTCTAAAATTACTTTTAATATGTGTGTGGTGGTCTTTTGTGTGTGCCAAGTCTCAAGTCGATCAGATTTACTAAAGTGTCAACGGCAATAGTCTAAAGAAAAACGTGTACAAAATCTATGGGGAAAAATGAAACTTTAACGTGACGCCCCGTGACCTTGAATGACGTAATCGTGCCAAATTTCTTTTAGGGCCGTCTGTGGATGGTGGTCTAAGTGTGTGCCAAGTCTCAAGTCGATCGGATTCACTACAGTGTCAAAGTCAACAGTCTAAACAAAAACGTGTACAAAACCAATGGGAGAAAAATGTGCACCTTTAATGTGACGTCACGTGACCTTGAATGACGCAATCGTGCCGAATTTCTTTCAGAAACATCTAGGGGTGGTGTTCTAAGTGTATGCCAAGTTTCAAGTCGGTCATATTTACCAAAGTGTCAAAGTCAATAGTGTGAAGAAAAACGTGTACAAAACCTATGGGGAAAATTTAACCTTTAACGCAAAGTCACGTGACCTTGAGTGACGTAATCGCGACGAATTTCTTCTAGGACCGTCCTTGGGTGGTTGTCTAAATGTATGCCAAGTCTCAAATCGATCGGATTTACCAAAGTGTCAAAGTGTATTGTCTGAACAAACGTGTACAAATCCTATGGAGAACAAAAGGCAAAAAAAAACTAGACATGTGTTTGTGGACAAACACATACATGTTTCGAGTGTCTTTTAATATGTGTGTGATGGTCTTTTGTGTGTGCCAAGTCTCAAGTCGATCAGATTTACTAGTGTCAAAGTCAATAGTCTAAAGAAAACCGTGTACAAAACCTATGGGGGGAAAATGAAACTTTAACGTGACGCCCCGTGACCTTGAATGACGTATCGTGCCAAATTTCTTTTAGGGCCGTCTGTGGATGGTGGTCTAAGTGTGTGCCAAGTCTCAAGTCGATCCGATTTACTAAAGTGTCAAAGTCAACAGTCTAAACAAAAACGTGTACAAAACCAATGGGAGAAAAATGTGCACCTTTAATGTGACGTCACGTGACCTTGAATGACTCAATCGTGCCGAATTTCTCTCAGAAACATCTAGGGGTGGACTTCTAAGTGTATGCCAAGTTTCAAGTCGGTCGGATTTACTGAATTGCCAAAGTCAATAGTCTGAAGAAAAACGTGTACAAAACCTATGGGGAAATTTTCACCTTTAACGTGAGGTCACGTGACCTTGAACTACGTAATCGTGACAAATTTCTTTTAGGACCGTCCTTGGGTGGTTGTCTAAATGTATGCCAAGTTTCAAGTCGATCGGATTTCCCAAAGTGTCAAAGTGCCCTGTCTGAACAAACGTGTGCAAATCCTATGAAGAAAAGTCTGAAAAAAAACAAAAAAAAAAACTAGACATGTGTTTGTGGACAAACACAGAGCTGTTTCGAGTGTCTTTCAATATGTGTGTGATGGTCTTTTGTGTGTGCCAAGTCTCAAGTCGATCATATTTACTAAAGAGTCAAAGTCAATAGTCTAAAGAAAAACGTGTACAAAACCTATGGGGGAAAATTGAACCTTTAATGTGACGCCCCGTGACCTTGAATGACGTAATCGTGCCGAGTTTCTTCTAGGACCGTCTGTGGATGGTGGTCTAAGTGTGTGTCAAGTCTCAAGTCGATCGGATTTACTAAAGTGTCAAAGTCAATAGTCTAAAGAAAAACGTGTACAAAATCTATGCGGGGAAATTTGAACCTTTAACGTGCCATCACGTGACCTTGAATGGCCCAATTGTGCAGAATTTCTTTTAGGAACATCTGGGGGTGGTGTTCTAAGGGTATGCCAAGTTTCAAGTCGGTCGGATTTACTAAAGTATCAAAGTCAATGTCTGAAGGAAAACGTGTACAAAACCTATGGGAAAAATTTCAACTTTAACGCGAAGTCACGTGACCTTGAATGACGCAATCGCGACGAATTTTTTCTAGGACCGTCTTTGGGTGGTTGTCTAAATGTATGCCAAGTCTCAAGTCGATCGGAATTACTAAACTGTCAAAGTGTATTGTCTGAAAAAACGTGTGCAAATCCTATGGAGAAAAGTCTGAAAGAGGAAAAAAAAAAAAAGAAAAAAAAAAAGAAACTAGACATGTGTTTGTGGACAAACACAGAGCTGTTTCGAGTGTCTAAAATTACTTTTAATATGTGTGTGGTGGTCTTTTGTGTGTGCCAAGTCTCAAGTCGATCAGATTTACTAAAGTGTCAACGGCAATAGTCTAAAGAAAAACGTGTACAAAATCTATGGGGAAAAATGAAAACTTTAACGTGACGCCCCGTGACCTTGAATGACGTAATCGTGCCAAATTTCTTTTAGAGCCGTCTGTGGATGGTGGTCTAAGTGTGTGCCAAGTCTCAGGTCGATCGGATTCACTAAAGTGTCAAAGTCAACAGTCTTAACAAAAACGTGTACAAAACTAATGGGAGAAAAATGTGCACCTTTAATGTGACGTCACGTGCCCTTGAATGACGCAATCGTGCCGAATTTCTTTCAGAAACATCTAGGGGTGGTGTTCTAAGTGTATGCCAAGTTTCAAGTCGGTCGAATTTACCAAAGTGTCAAAGTCAAGGGTCTGAAGGAAAACGTGTACAAAACCTATGGGGAAAATTTAACCTTTAACGCGAAGTCACGTGACCTTGAATGACGTAATCGCGACGAATTTCTTCTAGGACCGTCCTTGGGTGGTTGTCTAAGTGTATGCCAAGTTTCAAGTCGATCGGATTTTCCAAAGTGTCAAAGTGTATTGTCTGAACAAACGTGTACAAATCCTATGGAGAACAAAAGGCAAAGAAAAAAAAAAAAAAACTAGAAATGTGTTTGTGGACAAACACAGAGCTGTTTCGCATGTCTAAAATGACTTTCAATAATTGAGTGGTGGTCTAAATGTGTGCCAAGTCTAAAGTCGATCAAATTTAGTGCCAAAGATATATTGGTTGAAAAAAACGTGTACAAATCCTATGGGGAAAATTAAACCTTTAATGTGACGTCACATGACACCCGATGATATCATCACAATGTCATCTTAATTTTCGTCTATAACACATCCCGGAATACCTGAATACCAAGTTTGACCCTAATTGGACTTGACTTCCAGAGATAGAGGGTCTTAAAAACTACACCTTTAATGTGACGTCACATGACCCACGATGATGTCATCATGACGTCACCCTGATTTGGGTCTATAACACATCCTGGAATACTTGCATACCAAGTTTGACCCCAATCGGGCCTGTACTTCCAGAGATAGAGGGGCCTAAAAACTACACCTTTAATGTGACGTCACATGACCCACGATGACGTCATCATGACGATTTTTCCCTTGGCCCTCCTGGGGATGGTGGTTGAGGTGTGTGCTAAGTCTCAAGTCGATCAAGTCTACGAAAGTGTCAAAGTCAATAGTCTGAAGAAAAACGTGTACAAACCCTATGGGAAAAAAATGTGCACCTTTAACGTCACGTCACGTGACTTTGAATGACGCAATCGTACCGAATTTCTTCAAGACCCATCTGTGGGTGGTGTTCTAAGTGTATACCAAGTTTCAAGTCGGTCGGATATACCAAAGTGTCAAAGTCAAGAGTCTGAAGAAAAACGTGTACAAAACCTATGAGAAAAATTTCACCTTTAACATGACGTCACGTGACCTTGAATGACGTAATCGCGACGAATGTCTTCTAGGACCGTCCTTGGGTGGTTGTCTAAATGTATGCCAAGTCTCAAGTAGATCGGATCTACTAAAGTGTCAAAGTGCTATGCCAGAAAAAACGCGTACAAATCCTATGGGAAAAAGTCTGAAGAAAAAAAAGAAAAAAAAAAAGAAACTAGAACTACGTCTGTTCGAGGAACAGAACATAGGGCTTTTTCGCATTCACAATTTTTTTTTATTAAATATTTTAAAAATTGAACTTTTAAACCATCAAAACAATTTAAAATCATTGAAAACTAATTTAAGTTAATTTAAACAGAGTAAAATGAATTAAAACTGATTAAAACGATGACGTCACACGTTTGTGAACTTTGTGTGCAACTATCTATCACCTAACAACACAAAATGAGGTGTTATGTTAACACGATCCGTTGCTGAGATATGCCTTCAACGTCTAAAAACGTAATAATTCAAATATAATCGTAATATGACGTAACATTTGTCAACATGACGCTAGAGGGCGCTTTAACATTTTATGAAGTCACTGTTAACTTTGTTGTTAGTTACAACCTAGCCAGCGCCTAACATCGTTGAAAGTAAGTTAGCATCGTTTTCCACTTTTAAATTATAAGGCACTTCCGGTTTGGACCGGAAAGAAGTGTCAAGTCTTTTTGCATGTAATACAAATTATGAAGACCATGGATTAATCTATCAATTTCCTTAAAAATCTAAATCAGATCTCTTACAGTTGATTTTATATTGATTTTCAAAGATTAAATTTAGAAATATTTGGTTGCTTGTAATCTGACACTTGGTGACGTCATTGTGACGTAATTAACAGAAACTCGAGATCAGTCTTAACTTTGCTATTTGAAGCAAACATCTGGATTATATCTATAGCGGTTGATTTTTAAGCGACTTTTTAAAGTTTAAAGGATTTTTTTATTGTAACTTCCGGTTTGGTGACGTCATAAATATTTCTCCTTCCCAATATGCTCTAAGCATGAAGCTGATTATATACACCAGTTATAAAGTTATTTCAGCAAACTGTGCAACACACATCAACAGATTAATCATTTTAACCATTTTCAACCTGCCGCTAGAGGGCGCTATAACATGTTATGACGTCGCCGGAATTTTTTTGAATAGTTTATTCTAGCCAGACACTAACATCGTTGAAAGTAAGTTCATATCATTTTTCACATTCAAATTATAAGGCACTTCCGGTTTTGACCGGAAGGAAAGGTCACGTGATTTCACGTACAGGAGATAAAATGAAGATCCTGGATTATTCGATTAATTGCCACAAAATTCAAGTTTCGGTCTTTTGCGGTTGATGTTTTATTGATTTTCCAAGATTAAATCAATTGCACCTTTAAGATAAGGTCACGTGGGCCTGATGACGTCCTCCTCGTGGTGTCTGTCGGCGAGACTGAAGTTCACTATTGGGTCTTCACCTGGGTCGAGTTTATGGAAATACGACTTTGTTTTTCCGTTAAAAGTGCTTTGAATTGTGCAAGCAACGTTTACAAAGTCTACGGGGTTGGATTCTGCGTAGCCGAAAGCGTGTTTACCTACCTGTCGTACGCGGCGCCCTTCCTCATGGGCAACTTGATGACGTCATCCTGTTTCACAGGTTGGCGGCTAGTGTCATCTTGGGTGAGCGTAAATGTGCTTGCACGAACGATGTCAGTGGTGATACATTCGCTCAATACATAATGCACTATCGGTGTATACGTACATGTACTAGCATGTATATTATACGTGTGGCACGCACACGTAAGGGGTCAATGCTTTTTGCACCTAGGCCAAAACGATTACATTTCAAGGGTGCCGCAGGGTATGTTCAAGTTCGTTTTTTGCCCCAAAACACAGGGAAGTTCGAGAACTACTTTTACATTAACATTTAGAGCAAAAATCAAGATTGTATCTGTCAAGTTTAATTTTTTAGGAATTTTCAAAGGAAAAAGAGTCTTTTCATTCTAACTTCCAGGCTGGTGACGTCATAATTTGTTCTTCCCGTCAACTTGTTCCTAGCATGAAGCTGATTAAATACACCGGTTATAAAGTGATTTCAGCAGATTATTCATTTTAACCATTATTCAAACTGCCGCTAGAGGGCGCTATAACATGTTATGACGTCACCAATTTTTTTTTGAAAAATACATTGTAGCCAGACACTAACATCGTTGAAAGTAAGTTCATATCATTTTTCACTTTCAAATTATGAGGCACTTCCGGTTTAGACCGGAAGGAAGGGTCACGTGATTTCACGCACGCGAGATAAAATCAAGATCCGGGATTATTCTATCTATTGCCACAAAAATTAAGTTTCGGTCTTTTGCGGTTGATTTGTTATTGATTTTCAAAGATTAAATCAATTACACCTTTAAGATGACGTCACGTGACCCCTGATGACGTCACCATGACGTATTTCTGCGAGACACGAGTTCACTATGGGGTCTTCACCTGGGTTAAGTTTTATGTAAATACGACTTTGTTTTCGATTAAAAGTGACGGGCAGAAAAAACGTGTACAAAGTCTATGGGGTTTAGGTTACTAAAAGAAAAGAAGAAAAAAAGAAGAAGAAAAAAAAAAATCAGAACAAAAACAAAGGCTTTTTCGCAAAATTGCGAAAAAGCCAACTAGACATGTGTTTGTGGACAAACACAGAGCTGTTTCGAGTGTCTAAAATTACTTTCAATATGTGTGTGGTGGTCTTTTGTGTGTGCCAAGTCTCAAGTCGATCAGATTTACTAAAGTGTCAAAGGCAATAGTCTAAAGAAAAACGTGTACAAAACCTATGGGAAAAAAATGAAACTTTAACGTGACGCCACGTGACCTTGAATGACGTAATCGTGCCGATTTTCTTCCTGGGCCGTCTGTGGATGGTGGTCTAAGTGTGTGTCAAGTCTCAAGTCGATCGGATTTACTAAAATGTCAAAGTCAATAGTCTAAAGAAAAACGTGTACAAAACCAAAGGGAGAAAAATGTGAACCTTTAATGTGACGTCACGTGACCTTGAATGACGCAATCGTGCCAAATTTCTTTCAGAAACATCTGGGGGTGGTGTTCTAAGTATATGCCAGGTTTCAAGTTGGTCGGATTTACCGAAGTGCCAAAGTCAATAGTCTGAATAAAAACGTGTACAAAACCTATGGGAAAATTTTCACCTTTAACGTGAGGTCACGTGACCTTGAATAACGTAATCGTGACGAATTTCTTCGAGGACCGTCTGTGGGTGGTGGTCTAAGTGTGTGCCAAGTCTCAAGTCGATCGGATTTATTAAAGTGTCAAAGTGTATTGTCTGAACAAACGTGTGCAAATCCTATGGAGAAAAGTCTGAAAAAGAAAAAAAAAAAAAAAAAAAAAAAAAAAACTAGACATGTGTTTGTGGACAAACACAGAGCTGTTTCGAGAGTCTAAAATTACTTTTAATATGTGTGTGGTGGTCTTTTGTGTGTGCCAAGTCTCAAGTCGATCAGATTTACTAAAGTGTCAACGGCAATAGTCTAAAGAAAAACGTGTACAAAATCTATGGGGAAAAATGAAACTTTAACGTGACGCCCCGTGACCTTGAATGACGTAATCGTGCCAAATTTCTTTTAGGGCCGTCTGTGGATGGTGGTCTAAGTATGTGCCAAGTCTCAAGTCGATCGGATGTACTAAAGTGTCACAGTCAACAGTCTAAACAAAAACGTGTACAAAACCAATAGGAGAAAAATGTGCACCTTTAATGTGACGTCACGTGACGTTGAATGACGCAATCGTGCCGAATTTCATTCAGAAACATCTAGGGGTGGTGTTCTAAGTGTATGCCAAGTTTTAAGTCGGTCGGATTTACCAAAGTGTCAAAGTCAAGGGTCTGAAGGAAAACGTGTACAAAACCTATGGGGAAAATTTCAACTTTAACGCGAAGTCACGTGACCTTGAATGACGCAATCGCGACGAATTTTTTCTAGGACCGTCTTTGGGTGGTTGTCTAAATGTATGCCAAGTCTCAAGTCGATCGGAATTACTAAACTGTCAAAGTGTATTGTCTGAAAAAACGTGTGCAAATCCTATGGAGAAAAGTCTGAAAGAGGAAAAAAAAAAAAAAAAAAAAAAACTTTAACGATTACAAGAGCTGTTTCGGTGAAAAACCGAAACAGCTAAAAAAAAAAAAAAAAAAAACTTTAACGATTACAAAAGCTGTTTCGGTGAAAAACCGAAACAGCTAAAAAAAAAAAAAAAAAAAAAAAAAAAAAAAAAAAAAAAAAAAAAAAAACCAGAACGAAAACAATAGCTGTTTCGGTGAAAAACCTAAACAGCTAAAAAAAAAACTTTAACGATTACAAGAGCTGTTTCGGTGAAAAACCGAAACAGCTAAAAAGAAAAAAAAAAACTTTAACGAAAACAAAAGCTGTTTCGGTGAAAAACCGAAACAGCTAAAAAAACAAAAACAAAAAAAAAAAAAAACCAGAACGAAAACAAAAGCTGTTTCGGTGAAAAACCGAAACAGCTAAAAAAAAAAAAAAAAAAAAAAAAAAAAAAACTAGACATGTGTTTGTGGACAAACACACAGCTGTTTCGAGTGTCTTTTAATATGTGTGTGATGGTCTTTTGTGTGTGCCAAGTCTCAAGTCGATCAGATTTACTAGTGTCAAAGTCAATAGTCTAAAGAAAACCGTGTACAAAACCTATGGGGGGAAAATGAAACTTTAACGTGACGCCCCGTGACCTTGAATGACGTAATCGTGCCAAATTTCTTTTAGGGCCGTCTGTGGATGGTGGTCTAAGTGTGTGCCAAGTCTCAAGTCGATCCGATTTACTAAAGTGTCAAAGTCAACAGTCTAAACAAAAACGTGTACAAAACCAATGGGAGAAAAATGTGCACCTTTAATGTGACGTCACGTGACCTTGAATGACTCAATCGTGCCGAATTTCTCTCAGAAACATCTAGGGGTGGACTTCTAAGTGTATGCCAAGTTTCAAGTCGGTCGGATTTACTGAATTGCCAAAGTCAATAGTCTGAAGAAAAACGTGTACAAAACCTATGGGAAAATTTTCACCTTTAACGTGAGGTCACGTGACCTTGAACTACGTAATCGTGACAAATTTCTTTTAGGACCGTCCTTGGGTGGTTGTCTAAATGTATGCCAAGTTTCAAGTCGATCGGATTTCCCAAAGTGTCAAAGTGCCCTGTCTGAACAAACGTGTGCAAATCCTATGAAGAAAAGTCTGAAAAAAAAAGAAAAAAAAGAAAAGAAAAACTAGAGATGTGTTTGTGGACAAACACAGAGCTGTTTCGAGTGTTATTTATTTATTTTCAATATGTGTGTGGTGGTCTAAGTGTGTGTCATGTCTGAAGTCTTTTAATGTGAGAAATGTCTAAAATCACTTTCGTATGTGTGTGTGGTGGTCTAAAGGTGTGCCAAGTCTGAAGTCGATCGGATTTACCGAAGTGCCAAAGATATATGTTTTAAAAAAATTTGTACAAATTCTATGGGGAAAACTACACCTTTAATGTGACGTCACATGACTCACGATGATGCAATTATGACATGATAGTTTACATACACCGTAGCACAATCCGAAATACTTGCAATGTTTATCTAAATTTGAATCCAATCAGACGTGTACTTCCTGAGATTCTTTAACGTGACGTAACATGATACCCGCTGACGTCATCGTGACGTTCCCTTTATTTATTACCTAAATGTATCTACAGGAACACATGTACCTGTTGAGCCTTGTTTAAAATTAGAAGTCCCCGTTTTTTCTTTATACCCAAAACGTGTGGTGTTTATTGGGCACCGTACTTTTAAATAACGTGTAGTGCAACTTCGTTACTATGGCTACGATCTTGCTCCATCATGCCGCGCCTTGCGCGATTAATCATATTGAAGGCTGCACGCGCCCACGGAATCGAGGCTGCGTGCAATGGAGTGGAGTGAGGTGGTATGCTGTGCATGGTGTGGACGTGGACGAGGAGCTGTGAGGAAGGTCGCGGTACCAGACCAGTCCTTCAACGCCAAAGGTAAGGGGTTTGTAAAGTGATTATCAAATGTTGTTTGCGAATTGTTTTTCTGCATAGCGGGATTTGTTTTAGGTTTTATTATAATGATTGTAAGAGGAAATGTTTACTGTACCTTTGAATGTGGAATTCATACTAATTATGTGGAAATATATTTGGGAAAAGGGTGATGAAATGATACGTGAATTGAGACATGATCATGTCATAAGGTCTATTGTTGATCGGTTGATTTCAACAGGTGGCGCCCTGCGCTACGCAAGAAAGGGAGCATCGCGCGCACGGCGAACCACTCGAAAATATGTCGTCACAAAATTCATAAATCTAAAAAGAAGACCAACTCTCATCGTATTTGAGGGCCAGAGGTGTTGTAGTAAATAATGAAAATAACAAAGAGCTTGCTGAGAAGGCATACCGGGCCGAAAAGCTTGGTTTAGTCAAAACTGCTCCCTTTTCTACCCATCATGCTTTGCGCTATCGCGATCAGCAATAGACCTTATGTACAATATACATGTACATGTATATGTTACATAGGCGTCGCAATGCGTACTACAATGCGCAGTGTCGCAGAACGTGCAGTATTTATGAGCTGTCTGTAGGTGCGGCGGGTACTTGACATGACCACGCAATTCGAAACCAGACGAAATCGGCCCTAGCAAAATTAACCATGCACGCACCTCTTTTTTTGTCACATTAACGCAGAATCATTCTGAATCCTCTATTTTTAATCCAATATGAATTTTAACACACCCTAGGGAGTTAGGGTTAAAAGTGTGACTGTTTTTAACTTAGTAAGTCCTAAAACTTTACTGGCTATTTTTTTTTTAGAAATTCATTTTGTGGTAACATTTGCAGATGATTGCGAGTTTCAATCGTTCATGATTTTGACATGTGTCCACATTTTGTATAAGATTTTTGGATATAATAGGGCCTATATGATATTCTACAGGGCAATGAGGCCAAATAAAAAAAAAAAACAGTTGGTCCTTCCCACCCGCATCCTTTTTTGAGGCCGCATCCTTTATTATTTTTTATTTTTGATATTACATATTTTTATTTATTTTTACAAATATTTGTTTTATGGCGTGCCGGGTACATGACCAACGTCATTTTGTTTTTTTAAGTATTTGTTCATGATCAAATCTGTCTTGGTGTGTGATGTACACATTTTTTGTGTTTTTCAGATTGCTTGGGTAATCCTTTGAATTATTTAATCCATTATGTTTACAGAGTCATTATTTATATTCATGTTCATTTTAGTGTAATAATCCCTGTTAACCCGGGTCCTCATGCAACAAATAGATTTAAAGAAAGTTAGCGGTGATTTCAAACTGAAGAATTGGTGGCCTGTTTGAATTTAAATACTTAGCGGCCCTCTTGGAAAAAAAATAGAAAATAAAAAAGCCGTCCTCCTCTTTTTTTTAGAAAAATCAGGACGGTCAACTGGTATTGTTTTTTATTTGGCCTAAACTTAAGTGCTGAACCTAAACACCGGGTGATCTTTTATAAACAAGAACAATCAGTCCGTGTGCTATCTATAAAATTTAAATTAATAATGAAATGAAAATGATCAATATTGAAAGCCGATTTAACAGTATTGTTGTATGCCCTTGAATTTATTTTTTGCTGGCTTTTTTATATCTGGTACCAGATCTTAGTACTGAAATGTTTTGTGATCGTAGGCATACATGTATAATGTAGTGAGTACCGTATGGGTAGTTACTAAGTATGTTTTTGAGTATCTACTGTTGTTATAGAAATGGGTCAACTCGTACCCAAGTCGACTCGCTAACCCAAGTCAACTCGTACCCCAAATTTTACACCTGAGTCAAGTCGTACCCGAGTCAAGTCGTACCCTCCTGTGTAAATAAGTGCGTTGGAGAGGTAGCGTCCTTTTAGCGTCATGACAGACAAGTTGACTCGGGCAAATTTTTTAACAAAATCATACAACAAAATCAATAGTATTTAAATTTCTTCTGCATGCGTTAAATATAATTATTAGTACTTGTTGACTAAAGTGCACCTGTTTTGTCTGATTTTCGTTTTATACCGGCCCTAAATGAGATTTTCCTTTTATACCAGGCCTCAATTGTTTACACGGCCCAACTGAATGGTGAATCCCCTAATACAAGGAGATCGCCAATTAAATTAAAAGCAATATCTGTACGACAAATATTTAATGATAAATGACTAAAATTGTGTACTCTTTAATTTGCTCAGGATGAAATAAAATTTTAGAGGTGGTGAATTTGAACCAAAAATGTTGTTTTAAATGTACGTCAAGGAATAATGGGTTTAGAAATTACTGCGGCCGTAACGATAGCTATTCAGTGAAAAAGAAAAGAAAAGGATATCATTTAGAAAATTTTGAGCAAATTTTACTATGGTAAAACTAAAAAGATGAAGGAAATTTTATTAACAGGAGAAGAGTACAATGACTCGGGTACGAGTTGACTCTCGTACTAGTTGACTTGGGTACGAGTTGACATGAGTTGACTCGGGTACGAGTTGACCCAAAATCGTTAGGTATAACTGTTTTGGAAAATTTCTAACTTTTTGTTTTTGTTTTTTAACAAATGGTTAAAAATGTAAAAGAGACTGACCTCAAGAAAGCATAGTCCAAATCCCATTGATTAACAGAGACCCTGAAAGTTATTTTATTTTGGAAGTAGGCTAAACAATTAATAGGAAATAATTATGTACATTGACATTACTAACAGTAACAATATGATATTGAATTTGGAGGATTCCTGACTGTTGGGGTTAAGGTGGATATTATAAAGTAACAAACAAAATGTGATGCACTGTATTTGATAAAAAACAAATTGTGTTAAACAAAATCAATTGTGATTAGAGAAATTATGTTAAATTGCAGAATTTGTTTACCAAGTCTAATACTTGTCTTTTACAAATCAGTGATTAAATACATCTACATGTAGTTGAAAAAGTTAAAAGGGTTGGGCATCAATTGACGATGTGCTGGAAATATCCTTCGTCTTTTAATGAAGTTAAATTAAAGGCAAATGTAAGTTAAATTAGGATGCTAGAAGCAAATTGAACCGTCGGTGAAGATAGCTCAATAAATATGGATGATGTATGTGATCAGCAGTCCATTTAATTAACCCTCCTATGGTTGACCTTTTAAAACCTTTCAAAATCTGCTTACTGGGAAAAATGGCTATAAATAAGTATGAATTTTTCAAAAGGTTCCAGACATTGTTGCTATTGCACTACCACACCTTTCAATACCTGTTGAAATGTATTTTTTCTTCACACCAGTTTGTTCAGAGAGTTGTTTTACCTTTCGAAATCTGTCATACCGGTATGTTCTTTTTGTCGGACAGTTTTCTCACCTTTTAAAACCCTCGAGTCCAGGAAATTTGAAAGGTATTTCTTTTTCTCACACCAGTTTGTTCAGAGATTTTGTTTTTTCAAAATCTTTTTTTTTTGTCAGACAGTTTTCTTACCTTTCAAAACCATTCAGTCCTGGAAACTTTTAAAGGTTTTAAAAGGTCTGACAAATTTATGGGAACTGCACTATAGGAGGGTTAATACCACGATTTTTATATTTGGCTGGAACTGGCTTTGTTATAAGTTTAGTGTCTGTGGTCTGCATTGTTATGGCAGAGGCTTCGGGAATGGTCATCAATAGTTGAACACTTTTTTATGTTGTGTGTGCAAATAAAAGAGATACAACAGTGCACATCTGAGGGATTGTTTTTGTCTGTATCAACAGAAGATGAAGTACTACCAGCTGAACCAGAGAGTGAGGAGAGATGCGATGCGGCGTTTGGTGATGGACCGCTCATCCCAACGATGTACGTTTCCGTTGTCTGTCATTGTAATGTGTTCTGACTCATCATCCATTTCATCTCCCCATTCACACTTCTCTATATGTAACCGTTCCATACCCGGTTCATCTGCCATTTCGTTTCTTCCTGGTGCTCCCTTACCCGGAGAACCTTCACCACCTGGTGAAAATTTCGATACCTTGAGTTTTGCTCCTCCTCAAGGAAGTCTGTCTATCCCAGCATCACCGAAGTCTGACTCGAAAGAGTGTACTCTTAGAGTACCCTGGTCACAAAAACGGCTGTGTGACCTTGCAGGACAGACGCTATTCCAGGATTGGCTAGTTGACGTTACTTCGGTAACGGGGCATGCAGCCTGCCCTCCAACTAGTTCACTGGACAGCAAAAAGGTAGCAAAACCAACCGAGAAAAAAACCAAACCAACAGAGAGAAAAAAACAACCAAATGAGAAACCAAATGAGAAACCAAATGAACCACAGAATGTGGCAGTGATGAGTCGGTGTATGGAACATCATGTAGAAAGTCATGAGAGTGAAGTGTGTTCCAAAGCTAATGTTGAAAGAAGAGACCAATTGTTACTTTTGAGATTTGTTGTATTACAATCTACAGGTAATGTGAATGTCAAAGCAAAGATCTCCAATACCGTTGGTGTGAATGTGAAGCAAACGAAGGGCAATGATGAGGCTGATGAAGAGAATCCACAAAAACAAAGGAATTCTAACAAGGTAAAGAAAGTGAATGTCCGCCACAAAGTAAAAGAAATGAGAAGAAATAGGGTGTTGAACATGACAAGGAAAAGACTTCATGACGAGAAAGCAATGAGAAAGTTGTATTATCTGTTGAAGGTCAAGCACTCTGTTATTAGAAAAAATGCAGATGAGCATCAAAATGGTGGAAAGCAGAAACGGACGAAAATCAGTCACAAGAAGCGAAGACGAGAAGTGTGCAGGGAATCCTATAATAGACGGAAGAATGGGAAAGTAGTTGAGTTCTGGTTGAGTGAAGAAGAAAAAAGACAAGAAGAAAAAGTCAGAAAGAACATCTTTGGACATACTAGAAGAAGTCTTGAGTTTGTTATCAAGAACATGGGTAATGTGAATAAGTCTCAAAACAAAAGCAGACGGAGGAAAAAAGCAAATGATGTGGTACATGATAAGAAACATGATAGGCATGGTGATGCAGTTGATGCAGTAAAAAATAGTAAGGATGTGATGAAAAAATCAAATATCAGAAATGGAAAGTGCAGTGAGCCATGTCAAACTAATCGAATGGATAACGTGAGTAAAACTCATGAAAAGCAGTGTTGGTTCTGTGATCAGAGTATAAAGGTGTCTGAAAGTAATGTGCAATGTGATGGCTGTGCCATTTGGTATCATGTGAAATGTATGAATTTTTCAAAGATGGAGGAGCTATTAACCAACAAAGCTGTGACGTGGATATGCCAAAAATGTGGGAAAAGTACTTATTCTGAGTCCCTTTTGTGTGATTTGGGTATTCCAACAGATGACAACTTGTTTGATCAGAACACGTGCACTGAAGATGGCAGTCGGAGGTATGGAAGTGCAAACTGCAGAAAGGACAGGAAGCTAGACAATAAGAAAAGAATTGTAAGTGATACAAAACGAAACGAAGAAAGAGACTTTGTTACAGTAATGATTGAAGGCAAAGAGGTATTGGTACATAAACAGAAAGGTGGTTATTCACTAAGGAATAAGAAGGGTGATAATCCAAAAGATGACGCAGCTAATAATAGTGAAACTAGCGAGTCAAAACCTGTTGGAAGGAAAAGTCGATCAGGTGTAAAAAATGACAAGGTTAAAGACAGTGTTGGACCAGAAAGTAATACCGAAAAAAAAAGTTGCGGATCGAAGAATGTGCAAAGTGACAACGATGATGTGATGTTGGAAAAAAGAAAGGAAACAACGTGCAGAGTTAAAAGTAGAAAACGAGAACTGTCGCGTGACAATGACAATTGTAGAATGAAATGGGAAGAAAAAAAAATACAGAAAGTTCAAGTTAACAAGCATGTCAGAAGTGATGTCAAAAACCAGAAAACTGTCCAACATGAAAGGTGTAAATCAATGAGACAAGAACAATTAAGTCAGCAGAGTAAAACAGAAGGTAGTAGAGCAAACAGTTACAGTGGAGATAGAAAGCGTAATGAACTTAATACAATGATTGTGCAGGGAAGCTTTCATCAAGGTGATCATAGATTTGGTTGGAGTTCAGGTAGACAGTGTGTGCCAAACAGTTTGAGCTGTGTCTTATACAGTAAAGTGAAAGAGTTGAAAGATTGGGGTTTCCGTGATATCGATACAGCACTGAATACTGGAAATGAGTTATACAGACATTTATCTAGGAGTTCAACAGTGAATAATCAATACCTGTTGATAAATGAATTACCAAGTGAATTGGATTTGCTCAACCATCATTTCACGATGAGGTTTCATGAACCTGTAAGTGGTGTTTTTGCAGAAGATAATAATTTGCCAGAATTTAATATGATGCAATTGAATCGTGCATTAGAACAGATTGTTCAGCAATACTATGCATGTTTTATATGTTTCCATGGAAATACCTTTGTTGTAATTGCTCAAAATGGCATGTACTATATCTTTGATTCACATAGTAGAACACCCCAAGGTTGTCAAGTTGCTGAGGGCCGAAGTTTACTCAAAGCAGTGGCTACATGGCAAGATGTACACAGGTATTGTACTGATTTAGCAAGATCTATGAATTTATCTAACGATGAGCAGTTTGAAATTACAGGTGTCACTGTATGGTTAGATGATGAGACAAGACAAGATACTAATGGGAGTATACAGGAGACAAAACATTTGTCATTTGAAAGTAGTGATCAGAGTACAAAAGTGGATGAAGAAAGTACTGGCTTTGAAGAATTCATTGGTTCTTGTAGCGACTTGTCAAGTACAAATACTTTGAAGGAATGTGACCAACATGGTTTACATGAAATGAGCTGTCATAACGAAGATCGTAGCAGTGATGTTGAAATCATGGGAGTGACTCAAAGAGGTTTCAAGTTTGTCCCGCTGACATATGCTAGCAAGAAAGGCCTGTGTAGACAGCATCGAATGGGCCATGTATCTCTTGACTGTAATGAGATTTCAGATAAATGCCAAGATATGGGACGACCTAATGCTGTGAAGAGAATTAAAGGAGATGGCAACTGTTTTTTCCGGGCAATATCATATGCTGTTTCAGGAACTGAAGATAACCATGTGCAATTAAGAATGGCTACTGTTAATCATTTGTTGAAAAATGGAAATAAATTTAATGGTTTCCTTAGACAAGGCTATGTAAATGTGGAAGAATATGTCGCGAGGCAAAGAATGTTTGACTGTGGAACCTGGGCTACTGAGGTTGAAATCATGGCAATTGCAGACATGTTACGTATAGATATTTATACCTTTGAAGATGGAAGCAAGTGGCATGTTTTCTCTGCAAGTACCTTTGACAAAGAGGCTGTAATATCAGATGAAGGAGTTTACTTGTATCATAGGCAAAGAATTCACTACGATGTTGTGCTGTCAGCCCATGAAGCAAACAGACAAACTGATAATGGGCATCATAATCCAAGTAATCAAGGAGATTTAAACCATGGAATAGATGCTACTCATAGTCAATCAGAACATACTGTGAATTGTAAACGGCGTAAACGGGCAAATAAAAAACAACAACAAAGAAAAAAAAGAGAGAAAAATAAGGAATTGTATGTACAGAAGGTGAATAAATCGAAAATGAATGACCCCCCCACCAAAAAAAAGATGTATAACCGAAAGAACTACAAGAAAAATGCAGCTAAGAAGAAGGAATTGTTCAAAGAAAAGTACACTAATGACATTGACTTTAAAACAGGGCAATTAAATGACCTAGAAAGAAGGTATCATAACAATGAGACACATAAAATAAATGTTCTAAAATATAAAAAAGAAAAGTATAGTAATAGTTCTGAATACAGAGAAAGGACCAAAAACAGTGCGAAAAAAATGTATCGTGATAATCCGGAATATAAAGAGAAGTTGATCACTAAGGGGAAAACAAAGTATTGTGATAATCGTGAATACAGAGAGAAGCTTATTGCTAAGGGGAAAAGAAAGTATTGTGATGATGCTGAATACAGAGAGAAGCTTAGTGCCAATAGGAAAGGAAGGTACCATGGTGATGCTGCTTATAGACAGAAAACAATTAATAGAGCTAAATGTAAATACCATGGCAATGCTTCATTTAGGAAAAAGCTCATTGCAAAAATTAAAAATAAATACAGATGTATCACTTTTTACAGGGCGAAATTAATACAGTATGGGAAACAAAAGTACAAAACAAATAGTAAATATCGCAAAAACATGGCAGAGAGGAAATACAGACGTAATGTAATTGATAAAGAGAAAAGGCTTAACATTAGTTTTGTTATCAAGACATTTAAAGAAAGCATATCTGATGGACCTGAGTATGTGTGTGCTTGCTGTCATAAACTGTTGTTTAAAAAGCAAGTTGTGAAGTGTAATATGGATAAATACACAGACCAGACTGTTTTCAGTAACAATTACCTACATACTTGCAATGACCATTGTGAATTTAGGTGTCTGATTGCAGAATCCAGCAGATCACGTTTATGGATATGTTATACGTGTCATAGGAAGTTGCTTGTTAAAAAAGTGCCTGCTGAAGCAAGTGTGAATAATTTAAATTTGACAGACATTCCTGAAGAATTGGCTTGTTTGAATACACTAGAGGAGCATTTAATAGCCATAAATGTCCCGTTTATTAAAATGCTTGCATTACCTAAGGGTGGACAACATGGTGTACGAGGGCCAGTAATTTGTGTACCCTCTAATATAACAGACACAGTAAAAACACTACCAAGGCCTGCAAGTAATGATCAGATGATCCGTGTGAAGTTGAAGAGGAAATTGACTTATAAAGGATATTATCAATATCAGTTTGTGAGTAAACAAAATGTTGAGAATGCTTTACGTTATCTTCAGCATAACAATAAGTGGTTCAGTCATATTGAAGTAAGCCCTGATTGGGATACTCCATTGTGTGATGAAGATAATGATTCAAAAGGAGTCAATGATGAAAGTGTTACTGATGACGAAACTGATGACGAAACTGATGATGATCGTTTACGAGGCATGGCATTAGACAGTTGTTTGCAGCCAACTGATGTTGGACAAGAAATACTGGATCAATATTTTGATGATGTAATGAGTGTGGCTCCATGTGAAGGCAATAGTCCAATTCGAATATTAATGGAAAAGGGTAATGAGGCAAAATGCTTTCCAGCATTATTCCCAGTCGGTCAGCCTATATTCGATGATGAACGTGAAGTGAGGGTGACACTATGTAGATATTTGCATAATCGATTAATGAATGTTGATAACAGATTTGCAAAAAGTACTCAATACATCTTTTATGCTCAGTATTTGGCAGAGATTCAGAAAGTTATGTCTAGTGTATCTATTGCCTTGCGAAAAGGATGTGATAAAAAGTATAATGGTGACAGAGTAAATGCTTCAATGATTAATGACAGGGACCAGTTAAAAGATATTTTGAAATCGGACAGCGGATATAAATTTCTCAAACCTATTCGTGGTACACCTCCATATTGGCAAGCAGCACAAAAGGATGTTTTAGCTATGATCAGGCAGCTGGGAATACCGACATGGTTTTGTTCATTTTCTGCAGCAGATATGCGATGGCCTGAAGTCATCAATACAATTTTGAGACAGCAAGGGGATTCTAGAGATGTCAAAGATTTGGACTGGAATGAGAAATGTACAGTATTGAGAAGTAATCCTGTAACTGCTGCAAGAATGTTTGATCAGCGATTCCATACATTTATCAGAGATGTTATACTGTCCCGAGCAGAACCCATTGGAAAAGTCAAAGACTATTTTTACAGAGTAGAATTTCAGCAAAGAGGGTCTCCACATACACATTGTTTATTCTGGATAGAAAATGCACCAAAATTGGGAGATGGCAGTAAAAAAGAGGTTGTACAGTTTGTTGACAAATATATAAGTTGCACATTGCCGTCAAAGGAAAAAGATCCAATATTAAATGAAATTATCAGTCAAGTACAGTTACACAGTAAGAAGCATTCCAAATCGTGCAAGAAGAAGGGTACTGAGTGCAGGTTTAATTTCCCAAGACCTCCATCTGAACGAACGTTCATTACAGAGTCCATGCCAAAAGGTGATAAGATTGAAACTAGTGATGAGAATGAAACTAGTGATGAGAATGAAACTAGTGATGATGAAAGCAGTGACAGGAATAAGGCCAAGGAATTACTACAATCAATATGGACTGCAATACAGAAACCTGAGAATGAACACATGACAACCAATGAATTATTTGCAAGTGTAAATCTCACACAAATTGATTTTGAAACAGCTAACGATCTATTAAGTTGTAAAGCAAGTTTAGTTCATAAGAGACAACCACAAGATGTATGGGTTAATTTATACAATCCAGATTTGATAAGATGTTGGAATGCAAACATGGATATTCAGTACATTTGTGATGCTTATGCTTGTGTTGCTTATGTGGTATCCTACATGTCAAAAGCTGAACGTGAAATGAGTATACTATTGTCACATGCTCAGGCTGAAGCGCAGAAAGGAAACTTGGATGCCAGACAGAGCATGAGAGAAATTGGATCCGTGTATCTGCATAATCGAGAGGTCTCAGCACAAGAAGCAGTTTATCGTGTTTGTACTTTGAGATTAAAAGAAGGATCAAGGAAAGTGGAATTCATACCTGTCGGTGAAAATCCTATTAGAATGAGCAAGCCACTGAGTGTTATTCAAAGTACATGTGATGAAGATGATGATAGTATTTGGATGACCAGCAGAATTGATAGATACCTAGCAAGACCAAATACTGATAAATTTGAAACAATGTGCTTGGCAACATTTTGCTCAGATTATAGAGTTATCTATACTTGTAACATGCCTAAAACAAGACGATCGCCAATATATAAATTAAATAATGAATTAGGACACATTCAGAAACGTAGTCGAACTGATCCAGCAGTCATACGATTTCCTAGATTTTCAGCAGCAAAATGTCCTGAAAAGTACTATCAAAGTATCCTGCAATTGTATCTTCCATATCGTGTTGATGTTCAGTTGAAACCGCAGCAGTTTGAATCTTATGAGGAATTTTATAGCAAAGGCATTATTAAGTTTAGTGGTGTATTGAAACCTGTGAGAAATATTGTAGAAAACAACCGGTCATTGTATGAAGCTAGTGCTGAAGCTGTAGATGATGCCGAGGAAATGCTGGAGAAGTATGGTCCACAAGAAGATGCTTGGGCATTGATAGCTCCAGAAGCTGAAATGGATAGACTTGAATGTGAAGGACAGCGAGAAGAACAAGTGGAAGATGGTGACAGTGATTCTGATATTCCTGATTTGAAATCTAAAAAAGATGATAGTGTGAAATGTACTATTGAGCCACACAGACTAAATGTATCCAAACAAGAAGCAATGAATTTATTGAGGTGTCTCAATACTCAACAAAAACAGGTGTTTTATAAAGTAAGACAATGGTGCTTGGATAAAGTCAATGGTACAAATCCTAAACCATTTCATGTATTTGTTACTGGTGGAGCGGGTACAGGGAAAAGTCATTTGATAAAGTGTATCTACTATGAAGCAACAAGACTTTTTGCAAGAATGGTAGAAAATCCTGATGATGTATCAGTGTTACTTACAGCCCCGACAGGTGTTGCTGCATATAATATCCATGGTGCCACAATTCACAGTGCTTTGTCAATAACAACAAATGCGAGATTGCCATATCAACCACTCGGTGAAGAGAAGATTAGTACACTGCGACATAAATTAAGGCAACTACAGATTATAATTGTTGACGAGATTTCAATGGTGAGCCACAAACTCTTGTGCTACATTCATGGTCGTCTGCGACAGATAAAACAATCACAAAATCATAACCCCTTTGGAAATGTCAGCGTATTAGCGGTTGGTGATTTTTATCAGTTACCTCCAGTAAAAGGAAAATCTTTGTACCAGACTGGTGTTACAAGTGACTTGTGGGATGATAATTTTGTCAAAGTAGAACTGACTCAAATAATGAGACAGAAGGATGATGCAAAGTTTGCTGAAGTGCTGAATAGATTACGAATCAGAAAGAAAAAAGAAAGTTTACAAAATAATGATAAGAGACTGTTACAATCACGTGAGACTGGGGAAGATTGGACTGATGCTGTGCATATTTTTCCATGCAATAAGGAGGTTGATGAGTACAACAGACAGACTCTTTTTGCTAAATGTTCAGATTGTGTAAGTGTTCTTGCTAAAGATTTCCAGAGAGATGCAAAAAGTGGGAAAATGATACCAACAAAGAAACTAGTCAAGAAACCCTCAAACACTAATTTACCTGATTTACTGTGGCTTGGTGTTGGTGCTAGAGTCATGCTTACAAGGAACCTTGATGTTTCTGATGGACTTGTAAATGGTGTCTTTGGAACTGTAAATGACATTGTTACATTGCCTAATGATCAGTCACCTAAGTGTATCAAAATTAAATTTGATAATGAAAATGTTGGTTCAAAATTAAAAAAACAGGCCTCTGGTAATAATTTAGACACTGTCAGTATTGAAATGGTAGAAGACAGTTTTAATAAACAGTGTGTAAGACATCAGTTCCCTCTCAAGTTAGCTTGGGCATGCACAGCTCACAAGGTGCAAGGCATGAGTTTGGACAAGGCAGTGGTGTGTCTGACCCGTACATTTTCAGCAGGACAAGCATATGTTAGTTTGAGTAGAGTTGTATCATTGAATGGTCTTGTGATAGAAGGGTTCGATGAGAAATATATTTATTGTAATGAAGCAGTAGCTGAAGCAATGAGTAAAATGGCATCGTATATTGATAAAAATGAAATCCAGGATGTTGACCGTTATAACACAAGTATTGCTATGCATAATATTCAAGGACTTCACGCACATGTAATGGATTTGAAAGCTAATAATGAAATGATGTCATGTGATTTCATTTGCCTGACAGAAACATGGACTGACAAAGACTTTGATTGTGATATGGATATGAGTGATCACACATGGTATCATCAACCAAGAAGTATGTCCTATGATAACACAAGCCATGTGTCGTGTATGTTAAAAGAACAGAGTCGTGGAGGTGTAGCTGTGTGTGGCAAAAAGGACAGAGTGTTCAGTAGGATACATTTGCCAATCAACAATCTTGAATATATTGCATTTCAATTAGATGCAATTTCAAATGTGCCAACAGTTGTTGTAATAGTTTATCGACCCCCATCATATACATTAAAGGAATTTGTACGGGTTCTTGAAATGTTGTTAAATGAGATACATAAGGTTTCAAATACATGCATTGTTATGGGGGATTTTAATGAAAATATAATACAAAAGGAATCTCATGTCAAGACATTGATGGACAACCATGAATATAAGCAGTGTATAAGTGATGCAACAACTGAAAACGCTACTTTAATTGACCATGTTTATGTAAAAAATATAGATGATATTCTTGTACATATTAATCCAACTTACTACAGCTACCATGAGGCAGTCATCATTCGGTGGTAGTTTTACATGTATGAAATAATATGTGTACAACTCAAATTATCAAGAATTGTGAATTTAATTATATCAACAATAATAAAAACACTTAAAATTAAATGTGAAATTAAACAATTTTTTTACCATATTAAAAAATGAATGAATAACGATAACAACAAGATATTAGGATAATAAAATGTGCATGCTCGGGTAACTGAGAATTAAAAAAAAACCATGTAGTGGGATAAGCATGACCAATGAAATAGTGTCATTACATGTATCAATTAATTTGTTAAAAATGAAGAAATAGTATCTCAACTAAGAACGATAAATATTAGGGTCAACAATGAAGATAAACAGTGTAGTTAATAATGAAAATAAATAGTGTGGTCAATAAGGAGGATACTGGTGACCTGTCAACACAATATGTGACACGATCAAGCGAAATCAGTCGGATGTCAGCCCCGGTAAAAAAATGAGTTTCAAAAACGACATCTGTACGTTTTAAAAACTGCAAACTCCATGTTGATACGATGTTTTGTTGTCGAGTTATGTAAATCTGTTTAAATACCAACGAAGAACACGTGCATTTTTGGGATTCCCCGACATCCGACTGATTCGGCTTGATCGTGCCACATATGAGAGTGAAGTCGCATTATGCGATTCAGAGCTATATGGCCATCCAAAGTAAAAATATGAAGGGGTGGTCAATTTTGAGATGTGCGTAATTTGGAAAAGCCTAAGTTCCCTCTACATAATCCCATTTATCTAGTGCGATCAGATGATCGAAAACCTCTTCAACTCATTATATGAGTTAGTGTTGGGATCAAAGTCCATTAGTGGTCTAATTAACACGATAATTAAATATGCAAAATAGGCTCTCGTAACTCTCACGTTTTCTAAATTGTTATATTTTGTTGTTTATACAATAGTTCGTATTTGTAGGAAGTTTCAAGAAGAAAATGATTAGAACATAGCCGTTGCTATGCTCAACTGAACCTTGTTCTTGTCCTTTTGCAATATTTTGTATGTTTTGTTTAAGATGTGTATTAAGTAAGTTTTCTCACAAACACGTTTTGTGAAACCCGTGACTTTATGGAGCACTGTAAAATGTATTTGTACCATTAAAAAGCTCTCTTTCTCAAGAATTTGAAAATACCATTATCTCAATTTTTTATTTTCCCAACTTTACTCTCATGTTAATTGTGACATGGTAAAAAAAGTGGAGAAACAGTTTGCATAACCAGTTCACGCCGGGTTTATTTAACATCACCAAGCCGAAGCGTGTTCAGGCCGATAGTGCCGGGAAGCACACCCACGCATTTCCAGTCTTGCTCGCTGCTGACAGAGATTTCCAAACTTGAACTTGGCGTGTTTATGCGTCATCTGAATTTGGGGAAACTTTGCGTTTATATACGTCCTCCGGCGCGAACTGGTTAACAAGGAGAAAAAAAATATGTGGGACATTTTCCCTGTTGTCGTCATCACTAGATTATGACCATTACTGACTACAACTATACGTACATGTACATGTACATATGTACATACGTACATGTACATACGTACATGTACATACGTACATGTACATACGTACATGTACATACGTACATGTACATACGTACATGTACATACGTACATGTACATACGTACATGTTATACCACGGCAATAGATTGTGAATTTTTATTGGTCGAGAAGCGTTCACATGACATGCCACAAAAACGCATGTATCCGAGTGTGCCGATGTATGAGCATGGTATGAGTGATGTACGCTGAGTACGCGTGGTACATGAGTTCATGTACCCCACGGGGTACATGAACTTTCTTTTTCCAGGCCGCGGAATTTTTTTTACACGCTAGCGCATAGCCTGGCCGGCCATTTCTGTGATAAATACCATGGAAGCGACTGATATTAGAGTCTAGCAACCTTTGACATGGCGCTGTGTTATATTAGCTGGTACTACGTAAATTGATGTATGTTCCTGTGCGATGTAAACAGGGAACAGTGAAGTTAGCACTTTCGGCAACGACTGACGACCGCCATTGTTGTTTACACCGGCTTTCGTTTATGCTGTTCGTCTGCTTTTTTTCTGTTCCAATTTTGCCTTATTTTCTCCGTAATGTCGGCAGATGACAGCATTAAGTCACCTCCAAAGAAGCGATTTCTGTCTCGTTCAAAAGAGGAGATCAGAAATTTGATTTTCGAGCAAGACAGCGCCAGTACGAAGAAAAACACGGAACATAATCCATGGTTTAAATAACAAACAATTCTTGCCTGCTGTAATCTATTACCGTGGTATAACAAAACAATTGTTGCCTGCTGTGACATGGTCCATGGCGTTTTGTACACCCTCGGGGGCAAATGGCACCCTCGGCTTCGCCTCGGGTGCCATTTGCCCCCTCGGGTGTACAAAACGCCATGGACCATGTCACAGCAGGCAACAATTGTATAATGTACATACGTACGTGTACATACGTACGTGTACATACGTACGTGTACATACGTACGTGTACATACGTACGTGTACATACGTACGTGTACATACGTACGTGTACATACGTACGTGTACATACGTACGTGTACATACGTACGTGTACATACGTACGTGTACATACGTACGTGTGCATACGTACGTGTGCATACGTACGTGTGCATACGTACGTGTGCATACGTACGTGTGCATACGTACGTGTGCATACGTACGTGTACATACGTACGTGTACATACGTACGTGTACATACGTACGTGTACATACGTACGTGTACATACGTACGTGTACATACGTACGTGTACATACGTACGTGTACATACGTACGTGTACATACGTACGTGTACATACGTACGTGTACATACGTACGTGTACATACGTACGTTTGTTTATGGTGTAAATCGAGGAGTTTCCTTTGTTCCTCTCAAAAATGTCTTTTGTTTGTACTCTAACTTTTTCCGACGGCTCTCATTGGTTTTGTACATGAATCAAAATCGAGGTCGTTCTCGATTCTAACCTTAACCCCAATTCACCTTCGAGTCGCCAAATATGTGTCCTCCGTTTACACCATAAACAAACGCATACGTACATGTATGTACATGTAAAGTACATGTATGTACATGTACATACGTACATGTGTTCCGAAATACCGGTACGGTACCCTCTGGAGACATGAACACAATGTGTACAATGGAGACAAAACGTCTCCGGAGGGTAAATTTCTATAGATGAATAGGTCTCCATTGGGAATTTCCTGAATTAGATTTTTGGATTTTACTTAAATTACTCAAAAACTAGGATTGGGATGTGGGTTAGGGATAGTGTTTGGATTAGGGTATAATATAGGGTATATTAGGTCGGAATTTCAACCCATGAAAAAAATTATTGTTAAAATGGGAGCATTTTGAAAAACATGCTAGACTTTCTAACCATTTTGTATACGAGAACAAAGCCATGTCTCCACAGTGATACAAAAATGCGAATACATGCATGGCATGTGCATACATGTAGCATTATCACATCCAGAACTATGTGAGATATTTCACCAGTTCTCTGATCCTGGTCATAACTGGATGATAATTACCAATCACTATAATTGTGGAGCATTGTTGTCACACAGATCTGTGTGTGACATTTTACCAGTCTGCCGATCCTGGTCATTACTGGATAATGACCACTATTCACTATAACTGTGGAGTATCCTCGTCACATCCACAGTTGTGACATTTCACCAGTCCTCCTGATCATCACTGGATGATTACCACCACTCACTATAACTGTGGAGCATTGTCACATCCACAGCTGTGTATACAATTTCACCAGTCCTCCTTGTCATCACTGTATGATGACCATCACTCGCTATAATGTGGAGCATTGTCACATCCACAGCTGTGTGTGACATTTTACCAGTCCTCCTTGGCATCACTGGATGATGATGACCACTATTCACTATAACTGTGGAGCATCCACAGCTGTGACATTTCACCTGTCCCCCGATCCTGGTCATTACTGGATGAATTGATGACCATCGCTGACTATAACTGCGGAACATCATCGTCGCATCCACAGCTTTTTGTGAAATTTCACCAGTTCTTCTAGTCATCACTGGATGATGATCATCACTCGCTATAACTGTGGAGCATTGTCACATCCACAGCTGTGTGTGACATTTTACCAGTCCTCCTGGTCATCACTGGATGACGACCATCACTCACTATAACTGTGGACCATAGTTCTCACATATCCACAGATGTGTGTGACATTTCACCAGTTCTTCTAGTCATCACTGGATGATGACCACCACTCACTATAACTGTGGGGCATCGTCGTCACTTCCACAGTTGTACAGTCCTCCTGGTCATCACTGGATGATGACCACAGCTGTGTGTAACAATTTCATCTTTCCTGGTTATTTCTGGCTGATAAATATCACTGACTATGGAGTATCGTCAGATTTACAGATGTGCAACTTGTATGTAACATTTTATCAGTCTTCCTGATGACCATCAATGACAATAACCATGGAGCATCGTCATATCCACAGCTGTGTGTGACCTTTCACCTGTCCTGGTCATCACTGGATGATAACTATGGCTTACTATAACTATGCAGCATCATTGTCAGACCAACAGCTTTGCAGCCTGTAATGTGACGTTACACCAGTATAGTCCTCCTAGTCATCACTGGATCATGACCACCACTCGCTATAACTGTGGAGCCTCGTCACATCAACAGCTGTGACATTTAACCATTCCTCATTAAAATATATATATAATATATATTTTAACATTCTGTCCAGTATCAATGGATGACAATTACTTCGTGTAACTGAGGATACCTGGTGGTACAGTGATGCCTAAGGAATTAGCATAGTACATCTATCAACTATGGGCTTTGGACTGAGTATACAAGCCTTTAATAGTAAGAACAAGTAAGTTTTGTAAGACCATTGACAGAGATGGCTCATTATGGAATAAAAAAGTGATATTTTTTTTAGTTTCAAGTAATAATTCAAAATTACTTCACAATATTTTTGGCAGGTACATATTGCTTCACATTTATAGTAATTCTAGGAGATACATGTAGAAGACATTAGAGAATATGTCCTGATTTACTAAATTATATGTCAGATGTAACAAGCACACCACAACTGGACGCCATTTTTATAGAACAACTCATAAGTCTTACCATTAACAAATTTTTGAAGACAACTGATACAGAGAATTAATATGACTGTCCATTTATATACTGTATTTAAGGATACTTTTCAATATACATTGTACAACTTTTGCAAACAAACAAAGTCAAGGACAAAATCATCATACTATCAAAATACTTTACTGGACTGTTGGGGAATGTCAATCTGAATTACATGTATCCTGTCAAATAATGGGTCCTGGTGTACTGACTTTTTCAAGAAAAGTGCTATAATTGTTGTATCAATTTCCAGCGAAAAAAAAATATTTTGTTATTCCACACTTTTTTTTTCAATTGGTTACATATCTTTGAAGGAGTCAAACATATTCTCTGACCTTACAATTCCCCAACGTCTACAATTTGCTGAGGTTTTATTTTAACTTAAGTGGGGCAAGAGGACATGTAGCTTACTACAAGAACATGATTGTTTTTCTTGATTTTTCTAGTACATGTATGTCTACGAACACATCAAATAATATAAGTAGGTGTAACAATATTGGCTATAACATACTAAACCCCCAAAATACATCCAGTTCTGAAAACAGTCCTGGGCCCATATTCACGAAGCACTCATTATTCGTTGTGACTGTGCACAAAGCCCTTACTATTAGAAAAATTGTATTTTTATATACTGCACATCAATACTGATTTTAAATTATTTGTTTTCAGGTTGTGTGTGCAGAATCTATGCATGCAGGTTGAAAAACAATTCGAAGACATGACCATCTCATCGTTGGAAGCTGACTGTGAAATATTATTTGCATAGTTCCACAGTTAAAGGTAAAATACAATTGTATTGTAGCTGTATATGAGTTTATAATTAATTGTAACCCTCCTAGATGCTTCAAGAGGATTGAGACGCGATGAACAAATGTGTGGGCTGATTTGGGAGCATACATTGTAAGATTGAGCTTACAATGTATGCTGTATCAAGCATTATTTATGTGAAACTATGCATAATATGTAACCCTATCTTATGCTCAATGTCATCTACACTGATTATCAATCTTTATTATGAATAAAACTAAACTGGCTAATGTTAAGATGGTGTTTCAGACTACTGACATATCTGCATTAGGTTCACGATTAACCAATGGATTACATTCCCGAGAGACGGATATATGAACAGAAAATAAAATATCTGTTTTTGTTTTTTTACTAATAAAACATATTTACACATTTTTGACCCAATTTTGTGTTCTTTGTCCCACCTATATAGTATCACTATGGTAAGGTTGAATTGTTACCTCTCATCAAAGCCCGAGTACTGTCAGCTACCTCTTCTACAACTGTTATACCAGCGACTGCTAATAACCTGTCATCTAAGCCGGAGTTTGGTAACTTGTCTCTTGATTTACTGTGATGTCAGAGACTATTAATCACCTGTAATCCAAGCCCGAATACTGTGAGCCAACACTTCTACCACTGGATGACAGAGGCTACTAATCACCTGTTATCGAAACCTGAGTACTGCGAGTCACCTCTTTTACCACTCTGATGTCAGAGACTACTAATCACCTGTAATCCAAGCCCGAGTACTGTGAGCCAACACTTCTACCACTGGATGACAGAGGCTACTAATCACCTGTTATCGAAGCCTGAGTACTGCGAGTCACCTCTTTTACCACTCTGATGTCAGAGACTACTAATCACCTGTAATCCAAGCCCGAGTACTGTGAGCCAACACTTCTACCACTGGATGACAGAGGCTACTAATCACCTGTTATCGAAGCCTGAGTACTGCGAGTCACCTCTTTTACCACTCTGATGTCAGAGACTACTAATCACCTGTAATCCAAGCCGGAGTCCTGTGAGCCACCTCTTCTACCACTGTGATGACGGAGGCTATGATCGCTTGTATTTCAAACCCGAGTACTGTGATTTGCCTTTCATATCCATTTTGATTTTGGAGGATTGAGGACTGTTAGTCGGGGATGTGTTTTGTGTATATGTGGTATGGTGATATATGAAAGGCGGTATAGAGGGGGTAGCCTTTGCCACATACACAAAATTGGGGGCAGCGTTTTAAAAAAAAGGTATTTTATAATTGTAAAAATAGTTTAATTTTGTGACATTTGAAAATGGAGTAAACTGACTTTAAAAGCTACATGTATGTATCATTGCCTTACTGAGGTCACATGTGAATATCAAAACATACAGTGATCGATTGTGTTAAAAGGCGAAACACTTGTTACATGGGGCCAATTTCATAAAACATGTAAGCACAAAAATGTGCTTAGCACAAAAAAGTGTTGCTCATCAAAAACAGGTTATTGGCCCAAACTCCATGTGCTTTTCATTTAAAGCAAAAAAGAAACAGCTGAACACCAGTCACAAACAATAAACATCAACTGAATGTTTGGTTTGTAACCCTGTTTTTTACAAGTAGGAATTTTCATGCTAAGCAAATGTTGGGGCTTACACGTTTTATGAAATTGGCCCATGGTGGCAAATGGACAACCTAGCACAATTTGCCCTTTGCACACTTCGATCCTAAGCATGGAGAGACCCGATCTGACAACTTTACACAATTCTAGCCGGTTCGGTAATTCCGTTGTATACCAGGGAATTACTGAACCGGATATATTTATTATGTAAAGTTACAAGATCGAGGCTCTCCGGCCCATGCTTATGGCGGAAGTGTGCAAAGGGTGAATTTCAAACATCGTTTTGTACATTTGAATTTGCAATATTATTTTTGTAACACTTTCATCCTAAGCATAGAGAGACCCGATCTGACAACTTTACACAATTCTAGCCGGTTCGGTAATTCCGTTGTATACAAGGGAATTACTGAACCGGATATATTTATTATGTAAAGTTACAAGATCGAGGCTCTCCGGCCCATTTTGGAGGATTGAGGACTGTTAGTCGGTGATGTGTTTTCTGTATATGAGGTATGGTGATATATGAAAGGCGGTATAGAGGGGGTAGCCTTTGCCACATACACAAAATTGGGGGTAGCGTTAAAACAAAAAGGTATTTTATAATTGTTAAAATAGTTTAATTTTGTGACATTTGAAAATGGAGTATACTGACTGGGTATAAAATTGGGGGCAGTGTTTAAAAAAAAAGGTATTTTATAATTGTTAAAATAGTTTAATTTTGTGACATTTGAAAGTGGAGTAAACTGACTTTAAAAGCTACATGTATGTATCATTGCCTTACTGAGGTCACATGTGAATATCAAAACATACAGTGATCGATTGTGTTAAAAGGCGAAACACTTGTTACATGGGGCCAATTTCATAAAACATGTAAGCACAAAAATGTGCTTAGCACAAAAAAGTGTTGCTCAGTAAAAACAGGTTTTTGGCCCAAACTCCATACTGTGCTTTTCATTTAAAGCAAAAAAAAACCAGCTGAACACCAGTCACAAACAATAAACATCAACTGAATTTTTGGTTTGTAATTGTAACCCTGTTTTTTACAAGTAAGAATTTTCATGCTAAGCAAATTTTGGGGCTTACACGTTTTATGAAATTGGCCCATGGTGGCAAATGGACAACCTAGCACAATTTGCCCTTTGCACACTTCCATCCTAAGCATGGAGAGACCCGATCTGACAACTTTACACAATCCTAGCCGGTTCAGTAATTCCGTTGTATACAAGGGAATTACTGAACCGGATATATTTATTATGTAAAGTTACAAGATCGAGGCTCTCCGGCCCATGCTTATGGGGGAAGTGTGCAAAGGGTGAATTTCAAACATCGTTTTGTACATTTGAATTTGCAATATTATTTTTGTAACACTTTCATCCTAAGCATAGAGAGACCTGATCTGACAACTTTACACAATTCTAGCCGGTTCGGTAATTCCGTTGTATACAAGGGAATTACTGAACCGGATATATTTATTATGTAAAGTTACAAGATCGAGGCTCTCCGGCCCATGCTTATGGCGGAAGTGTGCAAAGGGTGAATTTCAAACATCGTTTTGTACATCTGACTTTGCAATATTATTTTCGTAAAGATATTTCAAAAATTGTTCTTGAATTTTGAAATATAAATAAAAGAATTGTACATTAATATGAATGCAACTTCTTATGTCCATGTATATTATTTTAAGGCATACATTTGTTTATGGCTTGTCAAATGAAACTTAATTGTCTCAAAACATTACAATATGCACCAGGCGCGGATCCAGTGGGGAGTCCTGGGGGTCTGGACCGGACACACATTTATTTATTTTTTATTTTTTGGCTTTTTCGCTCAAAAGCGAAAAAGCCTTTCTTTTTCTTCTGTTTGTTTTATTTTTTTGGCTTTTTCGCTTTGAGCGAAAAAGCCTTTCTTTTTCTTCTGTTTGTTTTATTTTTGGCTTTTTCGCAAATTTTGCGAAAAAGCCTTTGTTTCTGTTCTGATTTTTTTTTTCTTCTTCTTCTTCTTCTTTTTTCTTTTCTTTTAGTAACCTAAACCCCATAGACTTTGTACACGTTTTTTCTGCCCGTCACTTTTAATCGAAAACAAAGTCGTATTTTCATAAAACTTAACCCAGGTGAAGACCCTATAGTGAACTCGTGTCTCGCAGAAATACGTCATGTTGACGTCATCAGGGGTCACGTGACGTCATCTTAAAGGTGTAATTGATTTAATCTTTGAAATTCAATAACAAATCAACCGCAAAAGACCGAAACTAAATTTTTGTGGCAATAGATAGAATAATTCAGGATCTTAATTTTATCTCGTGTGCGTGAAATCACGTGACCCTTCCTTCCGGTCTAAACCGGAAGTGCCTCATAATTTGAAAGTGGAAAATGATGCGAACTTACTTTCAACGATGTTAGTCTCTGGTTAGATCGTGCTTCTCAAAAAAATTACCGGTGACGTCATAACATGTTACAGCGCCCTCTAGCGGCAGGTTGAAAACTGTTAAAAATGAATAATCAGTTGATGTGTGTGGCGAAGTTTGCCCAAATCACTTTATATCTGGTGTATATAATCAACTTCATGTTAGGAACAAGTTGGCGGAGAGAAAAAAATATGACGTCACTAGACCGGAAGTTACAATGAAAAGACCTTTAAACCTTAAATAATCGCTGAAAAATCAACCGCGATAGATATAATTCTTTTTTTTTGCTTTAAATAGACAAGTTCAGACAGCTCTCGAGCTTTATGTTAATGACGTCACGATGACGTCATCAAGTATCAGATAACAAGCAACTAATGATTTCTAGATTTAATCTTTAAAAATCAATATAAAATCAACTGTAAGAGATCTGATTTAGATTTTAACGGGAATTGATAGAATAATCCAGGGTCTTCATATTTCGTATTACATGCAAAATGACTTGACCCTTCCTTCCGGTCCAAACCGGAAGTGCCTTATAATTTAAAAGTTGAAAATGATATGAACTTACTTTCAACTATGATAGTCTCTGTCTAGCTACACTCTACACAAAAGTTACCGGTGACGTCATAAATTGTCACGGCGCCCTCTAGTGGAAGGTTGAAAAATGTTTAAAATGAATAATCAGTTGATGTGTGTGGCGGAGTTTGCTCAAATCGCTTTGTAACTGGTATTTATAATCAGCATCTTGTCAGGAACAAGTTGGCGAAGAGAAACAAATATGACGTCACTAGACCGGAAGTTACAATGCAAAGACCTTTAAACATTTAAACATTGCTTAAAATAAACCGCGTGAGATATAATCCAATTAATGTTTTTCAATTTTCATTTTTAAAAATTGAATGCTAAGGAAATTTTACAAATAAAATCATAAATGTAATGAACAATGAAAAAAAATGCGAAAAAGCCATATGCTCTGTTCCTTGAACAGACATATCTCTAGTTTCTTCTTCTTCTTGTTCTTGTGCCATGAATCGCATAGACTTTGTACACGTTCATTCTGGCGGTCACTTTTGTCATTAAACAGACTTCAATGTCATTGAAACTTTGCACATACTCAGAACTCATACTGAGCTAGTGCCTAAAACTCGGATGTCATCATGACGTCATCACGTGACATGTGACGTCATCTTAAAGTTTTAATAATTTAATCTTTGAAAATCAATACAAAATCAACCGCGAATGACCGTAACTTGAAGTTTGTGGGAATCGATAGAATAATTGAGGATCTTCATTTTATCTCGTGTGCGTAAAATCACGTGACCCTTCCTTCCGGTCCAAACCGGAAGTGGCTTATTATTTGAAAGTGGAAAACAATATGAACTTACTTTCAACGATGTTAGTCTCTGGCTAGGTAGTGCTTCTCAACAAAATTGCCGGTGACGTCATAACATGTTACAGCGCCATCTAGCGGCAGGTTGAAAACTGTTAAAAACGAATAATCAGTTGATGTGTGTGGCGAAGTTTGCCCAAATCACTTTATATCTGGTGTGTATAATCGGCTTCATGTTAGGAACAAGTTGGCGGAGAGAAAAAAATATGACGTCACTAGACCGGAAGTTACAATGAAAAGACCTTTAAACCTTAAATGATTGCTGAAAAATCAACCGCTATAGATATAATTCTTTTTTTAGCTTTAAATAGACAAGTTCAGACAACTCTCGAGATTTATGTTAATGACGTCACGATGACGTCATCAAGTATCAGATTACAAGCAACTAATGATTTATAGATTTAATCTTTAAAAATCAATATAAAATCAACTGTAAAAGATCTGATTTAGATTTTAACGGGAATTGATAGAATAATCCAGGGTCTTCATATTTCGTATAACCTTTACAATGACCTGACCCTTCCTTCCGGTCCAAACCGGAAGTGCCTTATAATTTGAAAGTTTAAAATGATATGAACTTACTTTCAACGATGATAGTCTCTGGCTAGGCTGCTCTCTACACAAAAGTTAACGGTGACGTCATAAATTGTTATAGCGCCCTCTAGCGGCAGATTGAAAAATGTGTAAAATAAATAAGCAGTTGATGTGTGTGGCGAAGTTTGCTCAAATAACTTTATAACTGGTATATATAATTACCTTCATGTTAGGAACAGGTTGTGGTAAAGAAAAAATTATGACGTCACCAGACCGGAAGTTACAATGAAAAGACCTTTAAACCTTATATAATTGGTAAAAAATCAACTGCGATAGATATAATCCCGATTTTTGCTTCAAATAGCAAAGTTAAGACAGCTCCTGAGCGTTCTATTAATGAGGTCACGATGACGTCATCCAGTATCAGATTACAAGCAACCAATGATTACTGGATTTAATCTTCAAAAATCAATATAAAATCAACTGTAATGGATCCGATTTTGATTTTTACGGTAATTAATAGAATAATCAAAGGTCTTCATATTTCGTATAGCAGGCAAAATAATTTGACCCTTCCTTCCGGTCCAAACCGGAAGTGCCTAAAAATCAACCACGAGAGGTATAATCAATTACTTTCTTTTTCAATTTTCATTTTGTATACGATGAAAATTAAATGAAAAGAATCATAAATGTAATGAACAATGAACAAAAAATGCGAAAAAGCCATATGCTCTGTTCACAGAACAGACATATTTCTAGTTGGCTTTTTCGCAATTTTGCGAAAAAGCCTTTGTTTTTGTTCTGATTTTGTTTTTTCTTCTTTGGCTTTTTCGCAAATTTTGCGAAAAAGCCTTTGTTTCTGTTCTGATTTTTTTTTTGGCTTTTTCGCAATTTTGCGAAAAAGCCTTTGTTTTTGTTCTGATTTTTTTTTTTCTTTTTTTCTTCTTTTCTTTTAGTAACCTAAACCCCATAGACTTTGTACACGTTTTTTCTGCCCGTCACTTTTAATCGAAAACAAAGTCGTATTTACATAAAACTTAACCCAGGTGAAGACCCCATAGTGAACTCGTGTCTCGCAGAAATACGTCGTGGTGACGTCATCAGGGGTCACGTGACGTCATCTTAAAGGTGTAATTGATTTAATCTTTGAAAATCAATAACAAATCAACCGCAAAAGACCGAAACTTAATTTTTGTGGCAATAGATAGAATAATCCAGGATCTTGATTTTATCTCGCGTGCGTGAAATCACGTGACCCTTCCTTCCGGTCTAAACCGGAAGTGCCTCATAATTTGAAAGTGAAAAATGATATGAACTTACTTTCAACGATGTTAGTGTCTGGCTACAATGTATTTTTCCAAAAAAAATTGGTGACGTCATAACATGTTATAGCGCCCTCTAGCGGCAGTTTGAATAATGGTTAAAATGAATAATCTGTTGATGTGTGTGGCGAAGTTTGCTGAAATCACTTTATAACCGGTGTATTTAATCAGCTTCATGCTAGGAACAAGTTGACGGGAAGAAAAAATTATGACGTCACCAGACCGGAAGTTAGAATGAAAAGACTCTTTTTCCTTTGAAAATTCCTAAAAAATTAAACTTGACAGATACAATCTTGATTTTTGCTCTAAAGGTTAATGTAAAAGTAGTTCTCGAACTTCCCTGTGTTTTGGGGCAAAAAACGAACTTGAACATACCCTGCGGCACCCTTGAAATGTAATCGTTTTGGCCTAGGTGCAAAAAGCATTGACCCCTTACGTGTGCGTGCCACACGTATAATATACATGCTAGTACATGTACGTATACACCGATAGTGCATTATGTATTGAGCGAATGTATCACCACTGACATCGTTCGTGCAAGCACATTTACGCTCACCCAAGATGACACTAGCCGCCAACCTGTGAAACAGGATGACGTCATCAAGTTGCCCATGAGGAAGGGCGCCGCGTACGACAGGTAGGTAAACACGCTTTCGGCTACGCAGAATCCAACCCCGTAGACTTTGTAAACGTTGCTTGCACAATTCAAAGCACTTTTAACGGAAAAACAAAGTCGTATTTCCATAAACTCGACCCAGGTGAAGACCCAATAGTGAACTCCAGTCTCGCCGACAGACACCACGAGGAAGACGTCATCAGGCCCACGTGACCTTATCTTAAAGGTGCAATTGATTTAATCTTGGAAAATCAATAAAACATCAACCGCAAAAGACCGAAACTTGAATTTTGTGGCAATTAATCGAATAATCCAGGATCTTCATTTTATCTCCTGTGCGTGAAATCACGTGACCTTTCCTTCCGGTCAAAACCGGAAGTGCCTTATAATATGTAAGTGAAAAATTATATGAACTTACTTTCAACGATGTTAGTGTCTGGCTAGAATAAACTATTCAAAAACATTCCGGCGACGTCATAACATGTTATAGCGCCCTCTAGCGGCAGGTTGAAAATGGTTAAAATGATTAATCTGTTGATGTGTGTTGCACAGTTTGCTGAAATAACTTTATAACTGGTGTATATAATCAGCTTCATGCTTAGAGCATATTGGGAAGGAGAAATATTTATGACGTCACCAAACCGGAAGTTACAATAAAAAAATCCTTTAAACTTTAAAAAGTCGCTTAAAAATCAACCGCTATAGATATAATCCAGATGTTTGCTTCAAATAGCAAAGTTAAGACGATCTCGAGTTTCTGTTAATTACGTCACAATGACGTCACCAAGTGTCAGATTACAAGCAACCAAATATTTCTAAATTTAATCTTTGAAAATCAATATAAAATCAACTGTAAGAGATCTGATTTAGATTTTTAAGGAAATTGATAGATTAATCCATGGTCTTCATAATTTGTATTACATGCAAAAAGACTTGACACTTCCTTCCGGGCCAAACCGGAAGTGCCTTATAATTTAAAAGTGGAAAACGATGCTAACTTACTTTCAACGATGTTAGGCGCTGGCTAGGTTGTAAGTAACAAAACAGTTAACAGTGACTTCATAAAATGTTAAAGCGCCCTCTAGCGTCATGTTGACAAATGTTACGTCATATTACGATTATATTTGAATTATTACGTTTTTAGACGTTGAAGGCATATCTCAGCAACGGATCGTGTTAACATAACACCTCATTTTGTGTTGTTAGGTGATAGATAGTTGCACACAAAGTTCACAAACGTGTGACGTCATCGTTTTAATCAGTTTTAATTCATTTTACTCTGTTTAAATTAACTTAAATTAGTTTTCAATGATTTTAAATTGTTTTGATGGTTTAAAAGTTCAATTTTTAAAATATTTAATAAAAAAAAATTGTGAATGCGAAAAAGCCCTATGTTCTGTTCCTCGAACAGACGTAGTTCTAGTTTCTTCTTCTTCTTCTTCTTTTTTCTTTTCTTTTAGTAACCTAAACCCCATAGACTTTGTACACGTTTTTTCTGCCCGTCACTTTTAATAGAAAACAAAGTCGTATTTCCATAAAACTTAACCCAGGTGAAGACCCCATAGTGAACTCGTGTCTCGCCGAAAAACGTAATGGTGACGTCATCAGGGGTCACGTGACGTCATCTTAAAGGTGTAATTGATTTAATCTTTGAAAATCAATAACAAATCAACCGCAAAAGACCGAAACTTAATTTTTGTGGCAATAGATAGAATAATCCAGGATCTTAATTTTATCTCGTGTGCGTGAAATCACGTGACCCTTCCTTCCGGTCTAAACCGGAAGTGCCTCATAATTTGAAAGTGAAAAATGATATGAACTTACTTTCAACGATGTTAGTGTCTGGCTACAATGTATTTTTCAAAAAAAATATTGGTGACGTCATAACATGTTATAGCGCCCTCTAGCGGCAGTTTGAAAAATTGTTAAAATGAATAATCTGTTGATGTGTGTGGCGAAGTTTGCTGAAATCACTTTATAACCGGTGTATTTAATCAACTTCATGCTAGGAACAAGTTGACGGGAAGAAAAAATTATGACGTCACCAGACCGGAAGTTAGAATGAAAAGACTCCTTTTCCTTTGAAAATTCCTAAAAAATTAATCATGACAGATATAATCTTGATTTTTGCTCTAAAGGTTAGTGTAAAAGTAGTTCTCGAACTTTCCTGTGTTTTTGGGCAAACAACGAACTTGGACATACCCTGCGGCACTCTTGAAATTTAATCGTTTTGGCATAGGCGCATAAAGCATTGACCCCTTACGTGTGCATGGCACACGTATAATAGGGGTGTACATGCTTGTATATGTACGTACGTATACACTGATAGTGTACTATGCAATGAGCGAATGTATTACTACTGACATCGTACGTGCATGCAAATGTACGCTCACCCAAGAGGACACTAGCCGCCAACAAGCGAAACAGGATGACGTCATCAAATTGCCTATGGGGAAGGGCGCCGTGTGCGACAGGTAGGTAAACAGGCTCTCGGCTACGCAGAATCCAATCCCATAGATTTTGTAAACGTTGTTTGCACAATTCAAAGCACTTTTAACGAAAAACAAAGTCGTATTTCCATAAAACTTAACACCCAGGTGAAAACCCTATAGTAAACTCGTGTCTCGCAGAAATACGTCATGGTTACGTCATCAGGGGTCACGTGACTTCATCTTAAAGGTGTAATTGATTTAATCTTTAAAAATAACAAATCAACCGCAAAAGACCGAAACTTAATTTTTGTGGCAATAGATAGGATAATCCAGGATCTTAATTTTATCTCGCGTGCGTGAAATCACATGACCCTTCCTTCCGGTCCAAACCGGAAGTGCCTTATAATTTAAAACTGAAAAATGATATGAACTTACTTTCAACGATGTTAGTGTCTGGCTAGAATAAACTTTTCAAAATAATTACCGGCGACGTCATAACACGTTATAGCGCCCTCTAGCGGCAGGTTGAAAAATTGTTAAAATGAATAATCTGTTGATGTGTGTGGCGAAGTTTGCTGAAATCACTTTATAACCGGTGTATTTAATCAACTTCATGCTAGGAACAAGTTGACAGGAAGAAAAAATTATGACGTCACCAGACCGGAAGTTAGAATGAAAAGACTCCTTTTCCTTTGAAAATTCCTAAAAAATTAATCATGACAGATATAATCTTGATTTTTGCTCTAAAGGTTAGTGTAAAAGTAGTTCTCGAACTTTCCTGTGTTTTTGGGCAAACAACGAACTTGGACATACCCTGCGGCACTCTTGAAATTTAATCGTTTTGGCATAGGCGCATAAAGCATTGACCCCTTACGTGTGCATGGCACACGTATAATAGGGGTGTACATGCTTGTATATGTACGTACGTATACACTGATAGTGTACTATGCAATGAGCGAATGTATTACTACTGACATCGTACGTGCATGCAAATGTACGCTCACCCAAGAGGACACTAGCCGCCAACAAGCGAAACAGGATGACGTCATCAAATTGCCTATGGGGAAGGGCGCCGTGTGCGACAGGTAGGTAAACAGGCTCTCGGCTACGCAGAATCCAATCCCATAGATTTTGTAAACGTTGTTTGCACAATTCAAAGCACTTTTAACGAAAAACAAAGTCGTATTTCCATAAAACTTAACACCCAGGTGAAAACCCTATAGTAAACTCGTGTCTCGCAGAAATACGTCATGGTTACGTCATCAGGGGTCACGTGACTTCATCTTAAAGGTGTAATTGATTTAATCTTTAAAAATAACAAATCAACCGCAAAAGACCGAAACTTAATTTTTGTGGCAATAGATAGGATAATCCAGGATCTTAATTTTATCTCGCGTGCGTGAAATCACATGACCCTTCCTTCCGGTCCAAACCGGAAGTGCCTTATAATTTAAAACTGAAAAATGATATGAACTTACTTTCAACGATGTTAGTGTCTGGCTAGAATAAACTTTTCAAAATAATTACCGGCGACGTCATAACACGTTATAGCGCCCTCTAGCGGCAGGTTGAAAAATTGTTAAAATGAATAATCTGTTGATGTGTGTAGCGAAGTTTGCTGAAATCACTTTATAACCGGTGTATATAATTAGCTTCGTGCTAAGAACATATTGAGAAAGATATTTATTGATGACGTCCCCAAACCGGAAGTTACAATGAAAAGACCTTAAAACCTTAAAACGTCGCTTAAAAATCAACCGCGATAGATATAATCCAGATTTTTGCTTGAAATAGCAAAGTTAAGACAGCTCTCGATAGATAGAATAATTAAAGATCTTCATTTCAACTCATGTGCGTGAAATCACGTGACCCTTCCTTCCGGTCCAAACCGGAAGTGCCTTATAATTTAAAACTGAAAAATGATATGAACTTACTTTCAACGATGTTAGTGTCTGGCTAGAATAAACTTTTCAAAATAATTACCGGCGACGTCATAACACGTTATAGCGCCCTCTAGCGGCAGGTTGAAAAATTGTTAAAATGAATAATCTGTTGATGTGTGTAGCGAAGTTTGCTGAAATCACTTTATAACCGGTGTATATAATTAGCTTCGTGCTAAGAACATATTGAGAAAGATATTTATTGATGACGTCCCCAAACCGGAAGTTACAATGAAAAGACCTTAAAACCTTAAAACGTCGCTTAAAAATCAACCGCGATAGATATAATCCAGATTTTTGCTTGAAATAGCAAAGTTAAGACAGCTCTCGATAGATAGAATAATTAAAGATCTTCATTTCAACTCATGTGCGTGAAATCACGTGACCCTTCCTTCCGGTCCAAACCGGAAGTGCCTTATAATTTAAAACTGAAAAATGATATGAACTTACTTTCAACGATGTTAGTGTCTGGCTAGAATAAACTTTTCAAAATAATTAAAAAAGTAAAACACGATGTGAACTTACTTTCAACGATGTTAGGAGCTGGCTAGATTGTAAGTAACAAAAATGTTAACAGTGACTTCATAAAATGTTAAAGCGCCCTCTAGCGTCATGTTGTCAAATGTTACGTCATATTACGATTATATTTGAATTATTACGTTTTTAGACGTTGAAGGCATATCTCAGCAAAGGATCGTGTTAACATAACACCTCATTTTGTGTTGTTAGGTGATAGATAGTTGCACAAAAAGTTCAGAAACGTGTGACGTCATCGTTTTAATCAGTTTGAATTTATTTTAATCTGTTTAAATTAACTTAAATTCGTTTTTTTTGAAAACAAATACTCAAAAAAAATGCGAAAGCGGAAAAGCCCTATGTTCTGTTCCTTGAACAGACGTAGTTCTAGTTTTTCTTTTCTTTTAGTAACCTAAACCCCATAGACTTTGTACACGTTTTTCCTGCCCGTCACTTTTAGTAGAAAGCAAAGTCGTATTACCATAAAACTTAACCCAAGTGAAGACCCTATAGTAAGCTCGTGTCTCGCCGAAAAACGTCATGGTGACGTCATAAGGGGTCACGTGACGTCATCTTAAAGGTGTAATTGATTTAATCTTTGAAAATCAATAACAAATCAACCGCAAAAGACCGAAACTTATTTTTTGTGGCAATAGATAGAATAATCCAGGATCTTCATTTTATCTCGTGTGCGTGAAATCACGTGACCCTTCCTTCCGGTCTAAACCGGAAGTGCCTCATAATTTGAAAGTGAAAAATGATATGAACTTACTTTCAACGATGTTAGTGTCTGGCTAGAATAAACTTTTCAAAAAAAATATTGGTGACGTCATAACATGTTATAGCGCCCTCTAGCGGCAGTTTGAAAAATTGTTAAAATGAATAATCTGTTGATGTGTGTGGCGAAGTTTGCTGAAATCACTTTATAACCGGTGTATTTAATCAGCTTTATGCTAGGAACAAGTTGACGGGAAGAAAAAATTATGACGTCACCAGACCGGAAGTTAGAATGAAAAGACTCCTTTTCCTTTGACAATTCCTAAAAAATTAATCCTGACAGATACAATCTTGATTTTTGCTCTAAAGGTTAATGTAAAAGTAGTTCTCGAACTTCCCTGTGTTTTGGGGCAAAAAACGAACTTGAACATACCCTGCGGCACCCTTGAAATGTAATCGTTTTGGCCTAGGTGCAAAAAGCATTGACCCCTTACGTGTGTATGGCACACGTATAATATACATGCTAGTACATGTACGTATACACTGATAGTGTATTATGTATTGAGCGAATGTATCACCACTGACATCGTTCGTGCAAGCACATGTACGCTCACCCAAGAGGACACTAGCCGCCAACCTGTGAAACAGGATGACGTCATCAAATTGCCCATGGGGAAGGGCGCCGCGTACGACAGGTAGGTAAACACGCTTTCGGCTACGCAGAATCCAACCCCGTAGACTTTGTAAACGTTGCTTGCACAATTCAAAGCACTTTTAACGGAAAAACAAAGTCGTATTCCCATAAACTTGACCCAGGTGAAGACCCAATAGTGAACTCCAGTCTCGCCGACAGACACCACGAGGAAGACGTCATCAGGGCCACGTGACCTTATCTTAAAGGCGCAATTAATTTAATCTTTGAAAATCAATAAAACATCAACCGCAAAAGACCGAAACTTGAATTTTGTGCCAATTAATAGAATAATCCAGGATCTTCATTTTATCTCCAGTGCGTGAAATCACGTGACCCTTCCTTCCGGTCCAAACCGGAAGTGCCTTATAATTTAAAAGTGGAAACGATGCTAACTTACTTTCAACGATGTAAGGCGCTGGCTAGGTTGTAAGTAACAACAAAGTTAACAGTGACTTCATAAAATGTTAAAGCACCCTCTAGCGTCATGTTGACAAATGTTACGTCATATTACGATTATATTTGAATTATTACGTTTTTAGACGTTGAAGGCATATCTCAGCAACGGATCGTGTTAACATAACACCTCATTTTGTGTTGTTAGGTGATAGATAGTTGCACAAAAAGTTCACAAACGTGTGACGTCATCGTTTTAATCAGTTTTAATTCATTTTACTCTGTTTAAATTAACTTAAATTAGTTTTCAATGATTTTAAATTGTTTTGATGGTTTAAAAGTTAAATTTTTGAAATATTTAATAAAAAAAATTGCGAATGCGAAAAAGCCCTATGTTCTGTTCCTCGAACAGACGTAGTTCTAGTTGGCTTTTCCGCAAACAGCGGAAAAGCCTTTCTTTTTGTGTTCATTTTTGGTTTTTTCGCAAATTTTGCGAAAAAGCCTTTGTTTCTGTTCTGATTTTTTTTTTTCTTCTTCTTCTTCTTCTTCTTCTTCTTCTTCTTTTTTTCTTTTAGTAACCTAAACCCCATAGACTTTGTACACGTTTTTTCTGCCAGTCACTTTTAATAGAAAACAAAGTCGTATTTCCATAAAACTTAACCCAGGTGAAGACCCTATAGTGAACTCGTGTCTCGCCGAAAAACGTAATGGTGACGTCATCAGGGGTCACGTGACGTCATCTTAAAGGTGTAATTGATTTAATCTTTGAAAATCAATAACAAATCAACCGCAAAAGACCGAAACTTAATTTTTGTGGCAATAGATAGAATAATCTAGGATCTTAATTTTATCTCGTGTGCGTGAAATCACGTGACCCTTCCTTCCGGTCTAAACCGAAAGTGCCTCATAATTTGAAAGTGAAAAATGATATGAACTTACTTTCAACGATGTTAGTGTCTGGCTACAATGTATTTTTCAAAAAAAATATTGGTGACGTCATAACATGTTATAGCGCCCTCTAGCGGCAGTTTGAAAAATTGTTAAAATGAATAATCTGTTGATGTGTGTGGCGAAGTTTGCTGAAATCACTTTATAACCGGTGTATTTAATCAGCTTCATGCTTAGACCATATTGGGAAGGAGAAATATTTATGACGTCACCAAACCGGAAGTTACAATAAAAAATCCTTTAAACTTTAAAAAGTCGCTTAAAAATCAACCGCTATAGATATAATCCAGATTTTTGCTTCAGATAGCAAAGTTAAGACTGATCTCGAGTTTCTGTTAATTACGTCACAATGACGTCATCAAGTGTCAGATTACAAGCAACCAAATATTTCTAAATTTATTCTTTGAAAATCAATATAAAATCAACTATAAGAGATCTGATTTAGATTTTTAAGGAAATTGATAGATTAATCCATGGTCTTCATAATTTGTATTACATCAAAAAGACCTGACACTTCCTTCCGGTCCAAACCGGAAGTGCCTTATAATTTAAAAGTGGAAACGATGCTAACTTACTTTCAACGATGTAAGGCGCTGGCTAGGTTGTAAGTAACAAAAAAGTTAACAGTGACTTAAAATGTTAAAGCACCCTCTAGCGTCATGTTGACAAATGTTACGTCATATTACGATTATATTTGAATTATTACGTTTTTAGACGTTGAAGGCATATCTCAGCAACGGATCGTGTTAACATAACACCTCATTTTGTGTTGTTAGGTGATAGATAGTTGCACAAAAAGTTCACAAACGTGTGACGTCATCGTTTTAATCAGTTTTAATTCATTTTACTCTGTTTAAATTAACTTAAATTAGTTTTCAATGATTTTAAATTGTTTTGATGGTTTAAAAGTTCAATTTTTGAAATATTTAATAAAAAAAAATTGCGAATGCGAAAAAGCCCTATGTACTGTTCCTCGAACAGACGTAGTTCTAGTTTTTCTTTCTTCTTCTTTTTGTCGCCTAAATCCCATAGACTTTGTACACGTTTTTTCTGCGTGCCACTTTTGCTATTAATCTTGGCCATACATCATTCAAATTAAGCATAGTCATAGTCCTTATAGCAGAGATGTGTCCCGAAGAGTAACGTCATGGTGACGTCATCGACTAATTTATTATAGATTTTTGAATATTTAATTTTTCCCATAGACTTTGTACACAAAAATTAAGAAAAAATTGTCGATTTTCAAAGGGCATTTTCGACTGTTTGCCAGTAATTCATTTATATCACTCTTTGTCCAAGCAAAGACCCTAATTCAAACAACATTGTGTAATGATGACGTCATGATGACGTCATCAGGTGTTTATTTATAGGCAATTAAATTGTGACACTTTTGATATTTAAAAATGCATAAGAAATCAACCGTACGCGTCCGCAGCATTCTGTTGCCGGCAAGTGGTAGAGTAGATTGAGGTCTTTATTTCATTCAGTGTGCGTGAAATCACGTGACCCTTGCTTCCGGTCGAAAAAGGCCAAAACCGGAAGTGGCTTATTATTTAAAAGTGGTAATAGATATGAACTTGCTTTCAGCGGTGTTAGCCTCTTGGCTAATGGTATTCTTGAAATCATCTACCAATGACGTCATTTAACTATTGAGCGCCCTCTAGCAACTGGTTGAAAATTTTCAAAAATGTATTTTGAATAGATGTCTGTGGCGAAGTGTGTCGGAATCGCCTAAATATTGGTGTGTATGATGACCTGGACCAACTTAAGATGTGTGCGAAGTTTTAGGCGCATGACGTCATCAGACCGGAAGTTCTGTCGAAAAGACCTTTCCTTTTTCAAAAATTGCTGACAAATCAATCCTTACAGATATACTCTTGAATTGCCCATTAAATGATAGCGTAAACATTTGCCTCAACAGTCCCAAATTCCCAGCTTGTCAAAATGTTCACACAATTGGCGCGGCGTCGGCAAAAAAAAATACCCTTGCGCAGAGAGCTTTAAAACATGCACAGGACTTCCACATGTATAGCACGTACACGTGGCTTTGAAACGTCGTATGTACATTACGTCCCTTTATTCTCGCCAAAAGAGGGCAGTACATAACTGTAACGGTTCTATTAGCTGTGCAAGGAAGGCCAGGCAGCGTAAAACGAGCGGACAGCATCTTATTAACACTTTACGGGATCAAATTCGAAAGTATTTTGAACTGACTGGACATATACACACACACAAAAGCATAAACTAATTAAATGATCATAATTATTATGCGGAAAAGCCCTGTGTTCTGTTGCAAACAGACATAGATCTCTAGTTAGCTGTTTCGGTTTTTCACCGAAACAGCTTTTGTTTTCGTTAAAGTTTTTTTTTTTTTTCCACTTTCAGTGTTTTTACCCATAGGATTTACACACGTTTGTTCTGCCAATACACTTTGGCACTTTGGTAAATCCAATCGACTTGAGACTTGGTATACGCTTAGACCTCTACCCACAGATGGTCCTAGAAGAAATTTGGCTCGATTGCGTCATTCAAGGTCACGTGACGTTACGTTAAAGGTTTAATTTTCCCCATAGGTTTTGTACACGTTTTTCTTCAGACTATTGAATTCGGCACTTCAGTAAATCCGACCGACTTGAAACTTGGCATACACTTAGAACACCATCCCCAGATGTTTCTGATAGAAATTCGGCACGGTTGCGTCATTCAAGGTCACATGACGTCACATTAAAGGTTCACATTTTACTCCCATTGGTTTTGTACACGTTTTTTTAGACTATTGACTTTGGCACTTCGGTAAATCCGACCGACTTGAAACTTGGCATACACTTAGAACACCACCCCCAGATGTTTCTGGAAGACATTCGGCACGATTGCGTCATTCAAGGTCACGTGACGTCACAATAAAGGTTCACATTTTTCTCTCATTGGTTTTGTACATGTTTTTCTTTAGACTATTGACTTTGACACTTTAGTAAATCCGATCGACTTGAGACTTGGCACACACTTAGACCACCATCCACAGACGGCCCTAGAAGAAATTCGGCACGATTACGTCATTCAAGGTCACGGGGCGTCACGTTAAAGTTTCAATTGTTTCCCATAGGTTTTGTACACGTTTTTCTTTAGACAATTGCCTTTGACACTTTAGTAAATCTGATCGACTTGAGACTTGGCACACACAAAAGACCACAAACACATATTGAAAGTAATTTTAGACACTCGAAACAGCTCTGTGTTTGTCCACAAACACATGTCTAGTTTCTTCTTCTTCTTGTTCTTGTGCCATAAATCGCATAGACTTTGTACACGTTTCATTCTGGCGGTCACTTTTGTCATTAAACAGACTTCAATGTCATTGAAACTTTGCACATACTCAGAACTCATACTGAGCTAGTGCCTAAAACTCGGATGTCATCATGACGTCATCACGTGACATGTGACGTCATCTTAAAGTTTTAATAATTTAATCTTTGAAAATCAATACAAAATCAACCACGAATGACCGTAACTTGAAGTTTGTGGGAATCGATAAAATAATTAAGGATCTTCATTTTATCTCGTGTGCGTAAAATCACGTGACCCTTCCTTCCGGTCCAAACCGGAAGTGGCTTATAATTTGAAAGTGGAAAATGATTTGAACTTACTTTCAACGATGTTAGTCTCTAGCTAGGCTGCGCTCTCCAAAAAAGTGACCGGTGACGTCATAAATTGTTTTAGCGCCCTCTAGCGGCAGGTTGAAAAATGTTTAAAATGAATAATCAGTTGATGTGTGTGGCGAAGTTTGTTCAAATCACTTTATAACTGATGTATATAATCAGCTTCATGATAGGAACAGGTTGACGGAAAGAAAAAAATATGACGTCACCAGACCGGAAGTTATAATGAAAATACCTCTTTTACTTTAAAAATTCATAAAAAATTAACCCTGACCGATATAATCTTGTTTTTTGCTCTAAAGGTTAATATAAAAGTACTTCTCAAACTTCCCTGTGTTTTGTAGCAAAAGGCGAACTTGGACATACCCTGAGACACCCTTGAAATGTCATGTTTTATGTCCTTGATTGCACGGCGCAAGTATACGTGTACATTGTATTGAGCGTACTTGTACGTACGATGTCAGTACGCTCCATACATTGTACAATAGAGAAGGGAAGGCGGGACACTGGTATCCATTTGTACGGTGACATGTGAAACACGAGAGTCATCAACATAGGCCATGAGGAAGGGCGCCGCTTACGGCAGGTAGGTAAACGTGCCTTCGGCAACGCAGAACTACGCGTGAATTATACGATATAATAGATGTACGGGAACTTTTGCACAAGTACTTTTAACAGAAAACAAATTGGTATTCTCATCAAACTTAACCTCCGTAAATACTCTATAGTGCACTCGTGCCTTGCGGAGAGGCGTCGTGATGACGTCATCATGGGTCACTTGACGTCATCTTAAACGTGCAATAGATTTAATGTTTGAAAATTAATAAAAAATCCACCACGTATGATCGGAACTTAAGGTTTGTGGGAATTGATATAATATTAAATCCAGGATCTTCATTTTGTCTCGTGTGCGTAAAATCCCGTGACCCTTCCTTCCGGTCGAAACCGGAAGTGGCTAATAATTTGAAAGTGGACCATAATGTGAACTTAGTTTCAACGATGTTAGTCTCTGGCTAGATAGTGCTTTTCACACAACATACCGGTGACGTCATAACATGTTACAGCGCCCTCTGGCGGCAGGTTGAAAACTGTTACAAATGAATAATCAGTTGATGTGTGTGGCGAATTTTCCCAAATCACTTTATATCTGGTGTTTATAATCGTCTTCATGTTAGGAACAAGTTGGCGGAGAGAAATAAATATGACGTCACTAGACCGGAAGTTACAATGAAATGAAAGATCTTTAAACCTTAAATAATTGCTGAAAAATCAACCGTGATAGATATACTTCTTTTTTTGTGCTTTAAATAGACAAGTTAAGACAGCTCTCGAGCTTTATGTTAATGACGTCACGATGACGTCATCAAGTATCAGATTACAAGCAACTAATGATTTGTAGATTTAATCTTTGAAAATCAATATAAAATCAACTGTAACAGATCTGATTTAGATTTTAACGGGAATTGATAGAATAATCCAGGGTCTTTATATTTCGTATTACATTCAAAATTACTTGACCCTTTCTTCCGGTCCAAACCGGAAGTGCCTTATAATTTGAAAGTTCAAAATGATATGAACTTACTTTCAACGATGATAGTCTCTGGCTAGGCTGCACTCACACAGAAGTTACCGGTGACGTCATAAATTGTTATAGCGCCCTCTAGTGGCAGGTTGAAAAAATGTTTAAAATCAATAATCAGTTGATGTGTGTGGCAAAGTTTGCTGAAATCGCTTTATAACTGGTATTTATAAACCGCATCTTGTTAGGAATAAGTTGGCAATGAGAAACACATATGACGTCACTAGACCGGAAGTTACAATGAAAAGACCTTTAAACGTTTAAACATTGCCTAAAATAAACCGCGAGATTTAATCCAATTAATGTTTTTCAATTTTCATTTTTGAAAATAGAATGCTAAGGAAATTTAACAAATAAAATCATAAATATAATGAACAATGACAAAAATTGCGAAAAAGCCATATGCTCTGTTCATAGAACAGACATATTTCTAGTTTTTAATTTTAATTGTTATGTTAGACACTAGTGGCTAAATCATTTGGCCACCAGTATTGCGTATAATCAGCAGCCTAAAGTCTAAAGGTAGCCTGAAGTGTAAACAATAACAACCAACAACAGGAACAAAATATATAAGAAAAATGGGCTCATAATTTGCCAGAATGCAGCTCGAAACTTATATCTTTTCTGAAAATGAAGAGAAATGTTTTCATAATGTAGGTCACACCCATACAAAAAACAACATTAAATAATTATGTTCAGCTTGTTTGACTGCTCAATCCTTGATAATTTTGCCTAGATTTACGCTATCTTACTTGCCCAGAATGACGGCTAAGTGAATACCCGACCCAATTTTGCACCAAGACTTTAGGTTTATCACAAGTAAACTCGACCACTTGCAACAATGAGGGCAGCAAACAACTTTAACAGTTGCACGATTCCGGCCTGTGTTACCATGGAGGAAGGAAAACAGATGTTTTCCTTCCTCCATGGTGTTACGAAAGAATTGCAGTACGATTCCGGCCTGTGTTACGAAAGAATTGATTGAACGGTTTTATTTGACGACATAATGAACTAAGGCATCCCTGGCGTGCCGTGCTGCAAGAAGTTCCCGCCGCTGATTAAAACAAAAAAGGATTCAGGATCAGTAATAATTGTCAATAGTCTGAAGAAAAAGTGTACAAAACCTATGGGGGGGGGGGGGATTACATCTTTAACGTGACGTCACGTCACGTCACGTGACCTTGAACGACATAATCGTGCCGAATTTCTTCCACAAACATTTGGAGGTGGAGTTCTAAGTGTAGGCCAAGTTTCAAGTCGATCGGATTTACCAAAGAGTCGAAGACAATATAGTCTCAAGAAAAACGTGTACAAAACCTATGGGGAAAATTTCACCTTTAACGCGAAGTCACGTGACCTTGAATGACGTAATCGCGACGAATTTCTTCTAGGACCGTCCTTGGGTGGTTGTCTAAGTGTATGCCAAGTCTCAAGTCGATCGGATTTACCAAAGTGTCAAAGTGTATTGGCTGAAAAAACGTGTACAAATCCTATGGGAAAAAGTCTGAAAGTGGAAAAAAAAAAGAAAAAAAAAACTAGAAATGTGTTTGTGGACAAACACAGAGCTGTTTCGCTTGTCTAAAATGACTTTGAATATGTGAGTGGTGGTCTATGTGTGTACCAAATCTGAAGTCGATCGGATTTACCAAAGTGCCAAATATATCTTGGTTGCAAAAAACGTGTACAAATCCTATGGGAAAAACTGCACCTTTAACGTGACGTCACATGGCCCACGATGACGTCGTCATGACGTCATCTTAATTTCCGTCTATAACACATCCTGGAATACTTGCATACCAAGTTTGACACCAATCAGACCTTTACTTCCAGAGATAGAGGATCTTAAAAACTACACCTTTAAAGTGACGTCACCTGACCCACGATGACGTCATCATGACGATTATCCTTGTGGCCCTCATAGAGATGGTGGTCGAGGTGTGTACTAAGTCTCGAGTCGATTGGATTTACCAAAGTGTCAAATTCAATAGTCTGACGAAAAACGTGTACAAATCCTATGGGAAAAACTGCACCTTTAACGTGACGTCACATGGCCCACGATGACGTCCTCATGACGTCATCTTAATTTCCGTTTATAACACATCCTGGAATACTTGCATACCAAGTTTGACCCCAATCAGACCTTTACTTCCAGAGATAGAGGGTCTTATAAACTGCACCTTTAATGTGACGTCAAATGACCCACGATGACGTCATCATGACGATTTTTCTTCTGGCCCCTATGGGGATGGTAGTCGAGGTGTGTCTTAAGTCTCAAGTCGATCGGATTCACCGAAGTGTCAAATTCAATATTCTGAAGAAAAACGTGTACAAAACCTATGGGGGACAAATTAAACCTTTAACTTGACGTCACGTGACCTTGAATAACGCAATCGTGCTGAATTTCTTTCAGAAACATCTGGTGGTACTGTTCTGAGTGTATGGCAAGTTTCAAGTCGGTCGGATTTACCAAAGTGTCAAATTCAACAGTCTGAAGAAAAACGTGTACAAAACCTATGGGGAAAATTTCACCTTTAACGCGAAGTCACGTGACCTTGAATGACGTAATCGCGACGAATTTCTTCTAGGACCGTCCTTGGGTGGTTGTCTAAGTATATGCCAAGTCTCAAGTCCATCGGATTTACCAAAGTGTCAAAGTGTATTGGCTGAAAAAACGTGTACAAATCCTATGGGAAAAAGTCTGAAAGTGGAAAAAAAAAAAAAAAAAAAAAAAAAAAAAAAAAAAAAAAAAACTTTAACGAAAACAAAAGCTGTTTCGGTGAAAAACCGAAACAGCTAAAAAACTTTAACGAATACAAAAGCTGTTTCGGTGAAAAACCGAAACAGCTAAAAAAAACTTTAACGAAAACAAAAGCTGTTTCGGTGAAAAACCGAAACAGCTAAAAAAAAAAAAAAACAAACAAAACAAAAGCTGTTTCGGTGAAAAACCGAAACAGCTAAAAAAAACTAGACATGTGTTTGTGGACAAACACAGAGCTGTTTCGAGTGTCTAAAATTACTTTCAATATGTGTGCGGTGGTCTTCTGTGTGTGCCAAGTCTCAAGCCGATCGGATTTACTAAAGTGTCAAAGTCAATAGCGTAAAGAAAAACATGTACAAAACCTATGGGGGAAATTGAGGCTTTAACGTGACGCCCCGTGACCTTGAATGACGTAATCGTGCCGATTGTCTTCTAGGACCGTCTGTGGATGGTGGTCTAAGTGTGTGCCAAGTCTCAAGTCGATCAAATTTACGAAAGTGTCTAAGTCATAGACTAAAGAAAAACGTGTACAAAACCTATGGTGGAAAACATTGAAACTTTAACGTAACGTTACGTGACCTTGAATGACGCAATCGTGCCGAATTTCTGTCAGAAACATCTGGTGGTGGTGTTCTGAGTGTATGGCAAGTTTCAAGTTGGTCGGATTTACCAAAGTGTCAAATTCAATAGTCTGAAGAAAAACGTGTACAAAACCTATGGGAAAAATTTCACCTTTAACGCGAAGTCACGTGACCTTGAATTACGTAATCGCGACGAATTTCTTCTAGGACCGTCCTTGGGTGGTTGTCTAAGTGTATGCCAAGTCTCAAGTCCATCGGATTTACCAAAGTGTCAAAGTGTATTGTCTGAATAAACGTGTGCAAATCCTATGGAGAAAAGTCTGAAAAAGGAGAAAAAAAAAAAAAACTAGACATGTGTTTGTGGACAAACACAGAGCTGTTTCGGATGTCTAAAATGGCTTTCAATATGTAGGTGGTGGTCTAGTGTGTATCAAGTCTGAAATCGGTCGGATTTACCAAAGTGCCAAATATATTGCTTGAAAAAAACGTGTACAAATGCTATTAAAAAAACTAAACCTTTAAAGTGACGTCACATGACCCACGATGACGTCACCATCACAAGTTTTCTCTTGGCCCTCCTGGGGATGGTGGTCGAAGTGTGTGCTAGGTCTCAAGTCGATCAAATTTACGAAAGTGTCAAAGTCAATAGTCTAAAGAAAAACGTGTACAAAACCTATGGGGGGAAAATTGAACCTTTAACGTCATGTCACGAGACCTTGAATTACGCAATCGTGCCAAATTTCCTCCAGAACCATCTGTGGGTGGTGTTCTAAGTGTATGCTAAGTCTGGAGTCGAGTGAATTTACCAGTGTCAAAGTCAATAGTCTGAAGGAAAACATGTACAAAACCTATGGGGAAAACTACACCTTTAATGTGACGTCGCATGACACCTGATGACGTCATCATTACGTCAACTTAATTTTCGTCTATAACACATCCCGGAATACCAGAATACCAAGTTTGAGCCTAATTGGACTTGTACTTCCAAAGATATAGAGTCTTAAAAACTACACCTTTAATGTGACGTCACATGACCCACGATAATGTCATCATGACGTCACCCTATTTTTCGTCTATAACACATCCTGGAATACCCGTCTACCAAGTTTGACCCCAATCGGACATGTACTTTCAGAGATAGAGGGTCCTAAAAACTGCACCGTTAATGTGACGTCACATGACACCCGATGACGTCATCGTAATGTCATCTTAATTTTCGTCTATAACTCATCATGGAATACCTGAATACCAAGTTTGACCCCAATCGGACATGTACTTCCAGAGGTAGAGGGTCTTAAAAACTGCACCTTTAATGTGACGTCACATGACCCCCGATGACGTCATCATGACAATTTTCCTCTTGGCTCTCCTGAGGATGGTGGTTGAGCTGTGTACTAAGTCTCGAGTCAATCGGATTTAACAAAGTGTCAAAGTCAATAGTCTGAAGGAAAACGTGTACAAATCCTATGGGGAAAAATTGCCCCTTTAACGTGACGTCACGTGACCATGAATGATGTAATCGTGACGAATTTCTTCTAGGATCATCTGTGGGTGGTGGTCTAAGTGTATGCCAAGTTTCAAGTCGATCGGATTTATCAAAGTGCCAAAGTGTATTGTCCGAACAAAAAACGTGTACAAACCCTATGGAGAAGAGTCTGAAGGAGAAAAAAAAGAAACTAGACATGTGTTTGTGGACAAACACGGAGCTGTTTCGAGTGTCTAAAATTACTTTCAATATGTGTGTGGTGGTCTTTTGTGTGTGCCAAGTCTCAAGTCGATCGGATTCACTAAAGTGTCAAAGTCAATAGTCTAAAGAAAAACGTGTACAAAACCTATGGGGGAAAAATTCAACCTTTAACGTGACGTCACGTGACCTTGAATGACGCAATCGTGCCAAATTTTTTTAGGAACATCTGGGGATGGTGTTCTATGAGTATGCCAAGTTTCCAGTCGGTCGAATCCACCAAAGTGTCAAAGACAATAGTCTTAAGAAAAACGTGTACAAAACCTATGGGCAAAATTTCACCTTTAACGCGAAGTCACGTGACATTGAGTGACGTAATCGCGGCGAATTTCTTCTAGGACCGTCCTTGTGTGGTTGTCTAAATGTATGCCAAGTCTCAAGTCGATCGGATTTACCAAAGTACCTAAGTGACCTGTCTGAACAAACGTGTACAAATCCTATGAAGAAAAGTCTGAAAAAGGAGTAAAAAAAAAAGAAAAAAAAAAACTTTAACGATTACAAGAGCTGTTTCGGTGAAAAACCGAAACAGCTAAAAACTAGACATGTGTTTGTGGACAAACACAGAGCTGTTTCGAGTGTCTAAAATTACTTTCAATATGTATGTGGTAATCTTTTGTGTGTGCCAAGTCTCAAGTCGATCAGATTTACTAAAGTGTCAAAGTCAATAGTCTAAAGAAAAACGTGTACAAAACCTATGGGGGAAAATTGAACCTTTAACGTGACACCCCGTAACCTTGAATGACGTAATCGTGCCAAATTTCTCCTACGACCGTCTGTGGATGGTGGTCTATGTGTGTGCCAAGTCTCAAGTCGATCGGATTAACTAAGTGTCAAAGTCAAGAGTCTAAAGAAAAACGTGTACAAAACCTATGGGGGACAAATTAAACCTTTAACTTGACGTCACGTGACCTTGAATGACGCAATCGTGCTGAATTTCTTTCAGAAACATCTGGTGGTGGTGTTCTGAGTGTATGGCAAGTTTCAAGTCGGTCGGATTGACCAAAGTGTCAAATTCAATAGTCTGAAGAAAAACGTGTACAAAACCTATGGGGAAAATTTCACCTTTAACGCTAAGTCACGTGACCTTGAATGACGTAATCGCGACGAATTTCTTCTAGGACCGTCCTTGGGTGGTTGTCTAAGTGTATGCCAAGTCTCAAGTCCATCGGATTTACCAAAGTGTCAAAGTGTATTGTCTGAACAAACGTGTACAAATCCTATGGAGAACAAAAGGCAAAAAAAAACTAGACATGTGTTTGTGGACAAACACAGAGCTGTTTCGAGTGTCTCAAATTACTTTCAATATGTGTGTGGTGGTCTTTTGTGTGTGCCAAGTCTGAAGTCAATATAGTCTGAAGAAAAAAACGTGTACAAACCCTATGGGAAAAAAATCACGTTTAACGTGACGCCCCGTGACCTTGAAGGACGCAATCGTGCCGGAATTCTTGCCGGACCATCTGGGGGTGGTCTTCTAAGTGTATGCCAAGTTTCAAGTCAGTCGGATTTACTAAAGTGTCAAAGTCAATAGTCTAAAGAAAAACGTGTACAAAACCTATGGGGGACAAATTAAACTTTTAACTTGACTTCACGTGACCTCCAATGACGCAATCGTGCTGAATTTCTTTCAGGAACATCTGGTGGTGGTGTTCTGAGTTTATGGCAAGTTTCAAGTCGGTCGGATTTACTAAAGTGTCAAAATCAATAGTCTTAAGAAAAACGTGTACAAACCCTATGGGGAAAAATTCACTTCAACGTGACGTCACGTGACCTTGAATGACGTAATCGTGACGAATTTCTTCTAGGACCGTCTGTGGGTGGTGGTCTAAGTGTGTGCCAAGTCCGAAGTCGATCCGATTTACCAAAGTGTCAAAGTGTATGGTCTGAATAAACGTGTGCAAATCCTATGGAGAAAAGTCTGAAAAAGGAGAAAAAAAAGAAAAAAAAACACTTTAACGATTACAAGAGCTGTTTCGGTGAAAAACCGAAACAGCTAAAAAAAAAAAACAAAAAAAAACTAGACATGTGTTTGTGGACAAACACAGAGCTGTTTCGAGTGTCTTTTAATATGTGTGTGATGGTGTTTTGTGTGTGCCAAATCTCAAGTCGATCAGATTTACTAAAGTGTTCAAGTCAATAGTCTAAAGAAAAACGTGTACAAAACCTATAGGGGAAAATTGAACCTTTAATGTGACGCCCCGTGACCTTGAATGATGTAATCTTGCCAAATTTCTTCTAGGACCGTCTGTGGAAGGTGGTCTAGGTGTGTGCCAAGTCTCAAGTCGATCGGATTTACTAAAGTGTCAAAGTCAATAGTCTAAAGAAAAACGTGTACAAAACCTATGGAGGAAAAATTAAACCTTTAACGTGCCGTCACGTGACCTTGAATGGCGCAATTGTGCCGAATGTCTTTCAGGAACATCTGGGGGTGGTGTTCTAAGTGTATGCCAAGTTTCAAGTCGGTCGGATTTACTAAAGTATCAAAGTCAATAGTCTGAAGGAAAACGTGTACAAAACCTATGGGGGAAAATTGAACCTTTAACGTGACGCCCCGTGACCTTAAATGACGTTATCGTGCCAAATTTCTCCTACGACCGTCTGTGGATAGTGGTCTATGTGTGTGCCAAGTCTCAAGTCGATCGGATTTACTAAGTGTCAAATTCAATAGTCTGAAGAAAAACGTGTACAAAACCTATGGGGAAAAATTTCACCTTTAACGCGAAGTCACGTGACCTTGAATGACGTAATCGCGACGAATTTCTTCTAGGACCGTCCTTGGGCGGTTGTCTAAATGTATGCCAAGTCTCAAGTCCATCGGATTTACCAAAGTGTCAAAGTGTATTGTCTGAATAAACGTGTGCAAATCCTATGGAGAAAAGTCTGAAAAAGGAGAAAAAAAAACTAGACATGTGTTTGTGGACAAACACAGAGCTGTTTCGAGTGTCTAAAATTACTTTCAATATGTATGTGGTAATCTTTTGTGTGTGCCAAGTCTCAAGTCGATCAGATTTACTAAAGTGTCAAAGTCAATAGTCTAAAGAAAAACGTGTACAAAACCTATGGGGGAAAATTGAACCTTTAACGTGACACCCCGTAACCTTGAATGACGTAATCGTGCCAAATTTCTCCTACGACCGTCTGTGGATGGTGGTCTATGTGTGTGCCAAGTCTCAAGTCGATCGGATTAACTAAGTGTCAAAGTCAAGAGTCTAAAGAAAAACGTGTACAAAACCTATGGGGGACAAATTAAACATTTAACTTGACGTCACGTGACCTTGAATGACGCAATCGTGCTGAATTTCTTTCAGAAACATCTGGTGGTGGTGTTCTGAGTGTATGGCAAGTTTCAAGTCGGTCGGATTTACCAAAGTGTCAAATTCAACAGTCTGAAGAAAAACGTGTACAAAACCTATGGGAAAAATTTCACCTTTAACGCGAAGTCACGTGACCTTGAATGACGTAATCGCGACGAATTTCTTCTAGGACCGTCCTTGGGTGGTTGTCTAAGTGTATGCCAAGTCTCAAGTCCATCGGATTTACCAAAGTGTCAAAGTGTATTGTCTGAACAAACGTGTACAAATCCTATGGAGAACAAAAGGCAAAAAAAACAAAAAAAAAAACTAGACATGTGTTTGTGGACAAACACAGAGCTGTTTCGAGTGTCCAAAGTTACTTTCAATGTGTATGTGGTGGTCTTTTGTGTGTGCCAAGTCTCAAGTCGATCAGATTTACTAGTGTCAAAGTCAATAGTCTAAAGAAAAACGTGTACAAAACCTATGGGGGAAAATTGAACCTTTAACGTGACGCCCCGTGACCTTGAATGACGTAATCGTGCCAAATTTCTCCTACGACCGTCTGTGGATAGTGGTCTATGTGTGTGCCAAGTCTCAAGTCGATCGGATTTACTAAGTGTCAAAGTCAATAGTCTAAAGAAAAACGTGTACAAAACCTATGGGGGACAAATTAAACCTTTAACTTGACGTCACGTGACCTTGAATGACGCAATCGTGCTGAATTTCTTTCAGAAACATCCGGTGGTGGTGTTCTGAGTATATGGCAAGTTTCAAGTCGGTTGGATTTACCAAAGTGTCAAATTCAATAGTCTGAGGAAAAACGTGTACAAAACCTATGGGGAAAATTTCACCTTTAACGCGAAGTCACGTGACCTTGAATGACGTAATCGCGACGAATTTCTTCTAGGACCGTCCTTGGGTGGTTGTCTAAGTGTATGCCAAGTCTCAAGTCGATCGGATTTACCAAAGTGTCAAAGTGTATTGGCTGAAAAAACGTGTACAAATCCTATGGGAAAAAGTCTGAAAGTGGAAAAAAAAAAAAAAAAAAAAAAAAAGAAAAAAAAAAAAAACTTTAACGAAAACAAAAGCTGTTTCGGTGAAAAACCGAAACAGCTAAAAAAAAAAAAAAAAAATAAAAAAAAAAAACTTTAACGAAAACAATAGCTGTTTCGGTGAAAAACCGAAACAGCTAAAAAAAAAAAAACCAGAACGAAAACAATAGCTGTTTCGGTGAAAAACCGAAACAGCTAAAAAAAAAAAAACTAGACATGTGTTTGTGGACAAACACAGAGCTGTTTCGGATGTCTAAGATGACTTTCATTATGTGTGTGCCAAGTCTGAAATCGATTGGATTTGCCAATTTTCCCAAGATATATAAGTTGAAAAATACGTGTACAAATCCTATGGGAAAAACTGCACCTTTAATGTGACGTCACATGACACCCGATGATGTCATCATAATGTCATCTTAATTTTCGTCTATAACACATTCTGGAATACTTGCATACCAAGTTTGGCCCCAATCAGACATGTACTTCCAGAGATAGAGGGTCCTAAAAGCTGCCCCTTTAATGTGACGTCACATGACCCACGATGACGTTATCCTGACGATTTTCCCCTTGGCCCTCCTGGGTATGGTGGTCGAGGTGTGTGCTAAGTCTGAAGTCGATTGGATTTACCAAATTGTCAAATTCAATAGTCTGAAGAAAAACGTGTAAAAAACCTATGGAGAAAATTGAACCTTTAATGTGACGTCACATGACCCCCGATGACGTCATCATGACGATTTTCTCCTTGGCCCTCCTGGAGATGGTGGTCGAGGTGTGTGCTAAGTATCAAGTCGATCAAATTTACGAAAGTGTCAAAGTAAATAGTTTGAAGAAAAACGTGTACAAACCCTATGGGGAAAGAAATTGCACCTTTAACGTCACGTCACGTGACCTTGAATGACGCAATCGTGCCGAATTTTTTCAATGGCCATCTGTGGGTGGTGTTCTAAGTGCATGCTAAGTCTTAAGTCGAACGGATTCATTAAAGTGTCAAAGTCAATAGTTTGAAGAAAAACGTGTACAAAACCTATGGGGAAAATTGTACCTTTAACATGACGTCACGTGACCTTGAATTACGGAATCGCGACGAATTTCTTCTAGGACCGTCCTTGGGTGGTTGCCTAAGTGTATGCCAAGTTTCAAGTCGATCGGATTTACAGAAGTGTCAAAGTGTATTGGCAGAAAAAACGTGTACAAATCCTATGGGGAAAAATGAATTGAACCTTTAACGTGACGTCACGTGACCTTGAATGACGCAATCGCGCCGAATTTCTTTCAGGAACATCTGGGGGTGGTGTTCTAAGTGTATGCCAAGTCTTAAGTCGAACGGATTCATTAAAGTGTCAAAGTCAATAGTTTGAAGAAAAACGTGTACAAAACCTATGGGGAAAATTGTACCTTTAACATGACGTCACGTGACCTTGAATGACGTAATCGCGACGAATTTCTTCTAGGACCGTCCTTGGGTGGTTGTCTAAGTGTATGCTAAGTCTCAAGTCGATCGGAATTACTAAACTGTCAAAGTGTATTGTCTGAAAAAACGTGTGCAAATCCTATGGAGAAAAGTCTGAAAGAGGAAAAAAAAAAAAAGAAACTAGACATGTGTTTGTGGACAAACACAGAGCTGTTTCGAGTGTCTTTTAATATTTGTGTGATGGTCTTTTGTGTGTGCCAAGTCTCAAGTCGATCAGATTTACTAGTGTCAAAGTCAATAGTCTAAAGAAAAACGTGTACAAAACTTATGGGGAAAAAAATGAAACTTTAACGTGACGCCCCGTGACCTTGAATGACGTAATCGTGCCGAATGTATTCTAGGGCCGTCTGTGGATGGTGGTCTAAGTGTGTGCCAAGTCTCAAGTCGATCGGATTTACTAAAGTGTCAAAGTCAATAGTCTAAATAAAAACGTGTACAAAACCTATGGGGAAATTTTCACCTTTAACGTGAGGTAACGTGACCTTGAACTACGTAATCGTGACAAATTTCTTTTAGGACCGTCCTTGGGTGGTTGTCTAAATGTATGCCAAGTTTCAAGTCGATCGGATTTCCCAAAGTGTCAAAGTGCCCTGTCTGAACAAACGTGTGCAAATCCTATGAAGAAAAATCTGAAAAACAAAAAAAAAAAAAAAACTAGACATGTGTTTGTGGACAAACACAGAGCTGTTTCGAGTGTCTAAAATTACTTTCAATATGTATGCGGTCGTCTTTTGTGTGTGCCAAGTCTCAAGTCGATCAGATTTACTAAAGTGTCAAAGTCAATAGTCTAAAGAAAAACGTGTACAAAACCTATGGGGGAAAAAATGAACCTTTAACGTGCCGTCACGTGACCTTGAATTCCGCAATTGTGCCGAATTCCTTTCAGGAACATCTGGGGGTGGTGTTCTAAGGGTATGCCAAGTTTCAAGTCGGTCGGATTTACTAAAGTGTCAAAGTCAATAGTCTGAAGAAAAACGTGTACAAAACCTATGGGACAAATTTCACCTTTAACGCGAAGTCACGTGACCTTGAGTGACGTAATCGCGGCGAATTTCTTCTAGGACCGTCCTTGTGTGGTTGTCTAAATGTATGCCAAGTCTCAAGTCGATCGGATTTACCAAAGTACCTAAGTGACCTGTCTGAACAAACGTGTACAAATCCTATTGAGAAAATTCTGAAAAAGAAAAAAAAAAAAAAGAAAACTAGACATGTGTTTGTGGACAAACACAGAGCTGTTTCGAGTGTCTAAAATTACTTTCAATATGTGTGTGGTGGTCTTTTGTGTGTGCCAAGTCTCAAGTCGATCAGATTTACTAAAGTGTCAAAGGCAATAGTAGGGCTTATAAAGAAAAACGTGTACAAAACCTATGGGAAAAAATAGAAACTTTAACGTGACGCCCCGTGACCTTGAATGACGTAATCGTGCCGAATTTCTTCTAGGGCCGTGTGTGGATGGTGGTCGAAGTGTGTGTCAAGTCTCAAGTCGATCGGATTTACTAAAATGTCAAAGTCAATAGTCTAAAGAAAAACGTGTACAAAACCAATGGGAGAAAAATGTGAATTTTTAATGTGACGTCACGTGACCTTGAATGACGCAATCGTGCCAATTTTCTTTCAGAAACATCTGGGGGTGGTGTTCTAAGTGTATGCCAAGTTTCAAGTCGGTCGGATTTACTGAAGTGCCAAAGTCAATAGTCTGAAGAAAAACGTGTACAAAACCTATGGGGAAATTGTCACCTTTAACGTGAGGTCACGTGACCTTGAATGACGTAATCGCAACAAATTTCTTCTAGGACTGTCCTTGGGTGGTTGTCTAAATGTATGCCAAGTCTCAAGTCGATCGGATTTACCAAAGTGTCAAAGTGCCCTGTCTGAACAAACGTGTGCAAATCCTATGGAGAAAAGTCTGAAAAAGGAGAAAAAAAAAAAACTAGAGATGTGTTTGTGGACAAACACAGAGCTGTTTCGAGTGTCTAACATTTCTTTCAATGTGTGTGCGGTGGTCTATGTGTGTTCTAAGTCTGAAGTCGATTGGGTGTACACAAGTGCCAAAGATATATTAGTTGGAAAAAACGTGTACAAATCCTATGGGAAAAATTGAACCTTTAATGTGACGTCACATGACACCCGATGATGTCATCATGATGTCATCTTAATTTTCGTATGTAACATATCCTGGAATACTTGCATACCAAGTTTGACCCCAATCGGACTTGTACTTCTAGAGATAGAGGGTCTTAAAAACTGAACCTTTAATGTGACGTCACATGACCCACGATGACGTCATTGTGACGATTTTTCCCTTGGCCCTCCTGAGGATGGTGGTCGAGATGTGTGATAAGTCTAATTAAGCCGATCAAAGTGTCAAAGTCAATAGTCTAAAGAAAAACGTGTACAAAACCTATGGGGGAAAATTGAACCTTTAACGTGACACCCCGTAACCTTGAATGACGTAATCGTGCCAAATTTCTCCTACGATCGTCTGTGGATGGTGGTCTATGTGTGTGCCAAGTCTCAAGTCGATCGGATTAACTAGTGTCAAAGTCAAGAGTCTAAAGAAAAACGTGTACAAAACCTATGGGGGACAAATTAAACCTTTAACTTGACGTCACGTGACCTTGAATGACGCAATCGTGCTGAATTTCTTTCAGAAACATCTGGTGGTGGTGTTCTGAGTGTATGGCAAGTTTCAAGTCGGTCGGATTGACCAAAGTGTCAAATTCAATAGTCTGAAGAAAAACGTGTACAAAACCTATGGGGAAAATTTCACCTTTAACGCTAAGTCACGTGACCTTGAATGACGTAATCGCGACGAATTTCTTCTAGGACCGTCCTTGGGTGGTTGTCTAAGTGTATGCCAAGTCTCAAGTCCATCGGATTTACCAAAGTGTCAAAGTGTATTGTCTGAACAAACGTGTACAAATCCTATGGAGAACAAAAGGCAAAAAAAAAAAAAAACTAGACATGTGTTTGTGGACAAACACAGAGCTGTTTCGAGTGTCTTTCAATATGTGTGTGATGGTCTTTTGTGTGTCGATCAGATTTACTAAAGTCTCAAGTCGATCAGATTTACTAAAGTGTCAAAGTCAATAGTCTAAAGAAAAACGTGTACAAAACCTATGGGGGGAAATTTAACCTTTAACGTGACACCCCGTGACCTTGAATGACGTAATCGTGCCAAATTTCTCCTACGACCGTCTGTGGATGGTGGTCTATGTGTGTGCCAAGTCTCAAGTCGATCGGATTTACTAAGTGTCAAAGTCAAGAGTCTAAAGAAAAACGTGTACAAAACCTATGGGGGACAAATTAAACCTTTAACTTGACGTCACGTGACCTTGAATGACGCAATCGTGCTGAATTTCTTTCAGAAACATCTGGTGGTGGTGTTCTGAGTGTATGGCAAGTTTCAAGTCAGTTGGATTGACCAAAGTGTCAAATTTAATAGTCTGAAGAAAAACGTGTACAAAACCTATGGGAAAAATTTCACCTTTAACGCGAAGTCACGTGACCTTGAATGACGGAATCGCGACGAATTTCTTCTAGGACCGTCCTTGGGTGGTTGTCTAAGTGTATGCCAAGTCTCAAGTCCATCGGATTTACCAAAGTGTCAAAGTGTATTGTCTGAACAAACGTGTACAAATCCTATGGAAAACAAAAGGCAAAAAAAAAAAAAAAAAAAAAAAAAAAAAACCAGAACGAAAACAAAAGCTGTTTCGGTGAAAAACCGAAACAGCTAAAAAAAAAAAAAGAAAAAAAAAAACTTTAACGATTACAAAAGCTGTTTCGGTGAAAAACCGAAACAGCTAAAAAAAAACTTTAACGATTACAAAAGCTGTTTCGGTGAAAAACCGAAACAGCTAAAAAAGAAAAAAAAAAACTTTAACGAAAACAAAAGCTGTTTCGGTGAAAAACCGAAACAGCTAAAAAAAAAAGAAACTAGACATGTGTTTGTGGACAAACACAGAGCTGTTTCGATTGTCTTACTTTCAATATGTGTGTGTGATGGTCTATGTGTGTGCCAAGTCTGAAGTCGATTGGTCTACACAAGTGCCAAAGATATATTAGTTGAACAAAACGTGTACAAATCCTATGGGGAAAATTGTACCTTAGACCTATGAAAAACATACTGCTGCTGAGATACAATTTATAATGTTTTAATGCAGGGTCAACCTTTGACCCTCAGAAAGGGAATTTCCCCTCCTTCTTTGCTCTTGGAATAAATAATAACCCCCATACCCGCCACAATAAGTTGAAATTAGCCTCTTAGATTTGTTTTTGTTCATGGTAATTTTCCTGTTATTTTACTAATATGACATTTTAGTAATACGTCTATTTTTGACCTTTGACCTTTTTCTGTAAGGGGCCAGTAGTTATTCTATGTCATCTTCTTTCATAATCCTGTGCATTTTGACACCAATATCATCTATATACTATATTTTGTTGCTATAAATATGACATTTTAGTAATAAAATTGTTTTGTGACCTTTGACCTCATTTTCGGAGGTCAGAATTTGGTCCCAAGGGTCAATAATTATTTGATGTCATCTTCTATTGTAATTATGTGCATTTTGACACCAAGATCATCTATATACCATATTTTGTTGCTAAAATATAATTTTTAGTGATTTGGGCAGGGGTCAATGACCTTTGACCTCTAATAAAAAAAATCACCAACCCCTATCCCTCCTTCCTTTTTGTTGGTAGTTGTCCATACCCATACCTACCCAAATCAGTTGAAATTAGCTTCTTTTAAATTTGTTCACAGATGAACCTTAAGTTAGGGATACCGGTACTATATATGCACACTGCGAGAAACGATTGAAATCAACCAAAATCCTACAATGTTCATCGTGCATAAGTACCAGTGCATGCGGTCGCATGATGTTTGCAAGTACAAACGCCCAATTATTCTGCGCGTGCGCATAATAACCGACAACAAAAACCTAGCTTGCTGGAAAAATAATCAGGTCAAAATGTATGACCGGTCGTGAAATTGGATGTCAATATTTACCTAGATATTCAAGATTTTTGAGGCAAGTCGTGAAATTTGTTGCGGATATCGACGTCAAATTTGACGTCAATATTCGCGACTTTTTGGGAAATTCTTGAAATTTGACGTCAATATTGACGTCAATATTCGCGACTTTAGGGAAAGTCGCGAATATCGCCGTCAAATTTGACGTCAATATTTGCAACTTTTTTGGAAACTCTTGAAATTTGACGTCAATATTGATGTCAATGTTCGCGACCTTGGGGAAAGTCGTGAAATTTGACGTCAATATTTACGACGATATTCAAGACTTTGGGAGCAAGTCGTAAAATTTGTTGCGAATATCGACGTCAAATTTGACGTAAATATTCGCGACTTTCGGAGAAACTCTTAAAATTTGACGTCAATATTGATGTCAATATTGGTGTCAATATTGATGTCAATATTCGCGACTTTGGAGAAAGTCGTGAAATATACGTCAATATTGACGTCAATATTAGCAACTTTTGGGGGAAAGTCATAACATTTGACGTCAATATTGACGTCAATATTAGCAACTTTTGGGGGAAAGTCATAACATTTGACGTCAATATTGACGTCAATATTAGCAACTTTTGGGGGAAGTCATAACATTTGACGTCAATATTGACGTCAATATTCGCAACTTTGGAAAAAGTCGGAACATTTGTTGCAAATATTTATGTCAATATTCACACTCTGTGTAGTCCCTCCAAGGCCACCATAATTATGGCTTAAAGGTCACAAAACACAACATTTCATATACAAATCACACGGTGACGTCATCACTACATCATCAAAAACTGCTCCTTAAAGGCGACGTCACATGTTCCACAATGTTGTCATCATGACGTCACCTGTACATGTATGTACCAAGTTTGACCCCAATCGGACATTTATCTATTTACGTAGATATTCAAGATTTTGGAGGCAAGTCGTGAAATTTGTTGCGAATATCGACGTCAAATTTGACGTCAATATTTGCGACTTTTTGGGAAACTCTTAAAATTTGACGTCAATATTGACGTCAATATTCGCGACTTTGGGGAAAGTCGCGAATATTGCCGTCAAATTGGACGTCAATATTTGCAACTTTTTGGGAAACTCTTGAAATTTGACGTCAATATTGACGTCAATATTCGCAACTTTTGGGGAAAGTTATAAAATTTGACGTCAATATTTACGACGATATTCAAGACTTTGGGAGCAAGTCGTAAAATTTGTTGCGAATATCGACGTCAAATTTGACGTAAATATTCGCGACTTTCGGAGAAACTCTTAAAATTTGACGTCAATATTGACGTCAATATTGGTGTCAATATTGATGTCAATATTCGCTACTTTGGAGAAAGTCGTGAAATTTGACGTCAATATTTACGTCAATATTAGCAAACTTTTGGGGGAAAGTCATAACATTTGACGTCAATATTGACGTCAATATTCGCGACTTTGGGAAAAGTCGTAACATTTGTTGCAAATATTGATGTCAATATTCACACTCTGTGTAGTCCCTCCAAGGCCACCATAATTATGGCTTAAAGGTCACAAAACACAACATTTCATATACAAATCACACGGTGACGTCATCACGACATCATCAAAAACTGCTCCTTAAAGGCGACGTCACATGTTCCACAATGTTGTCATCATGACGTCACCTACATTTCGTCCATAACACATCCCAGAATACCTGTATGTACCAAGTTTGACCCCAATCGGACATGTACTTTCAGAGATAAAGGGTCCCAAAAACTGCACCTTTAATGTGACGTCACATGACCAACAATGACGTCATAATTACGTCATCCTAATTTCGTATATAACTCATCCTGGAATACATGAATACCAAGTTTGACCACAATCGGATCTGTATTTCTAGAGATAGAGGGTCTTAAAAACTGCACCTTTAATGTGATGTCACATGACCCCTGATGACGTCATCATGACGATTTTCTTCTTGGCTCTACTGGGGATGGTGTTCGAGGTCTGTGCTAAGTCTCAAGTCAATTGGATGTACAGAAGTGTCAAATGTAATATTCTGAATAAAAACGTGTACAAATCCTATGGGAAAAAAATGTACCTTTAACGTGACGTCACGTGACCACGAATGACGTAATCGTGACAAATTTCTTCTAGGATCATCTGTGGGTGGTTGTCTAAGTGTATGCCAAGTTTCAAGTCGATCGGATTTACCAAAGTACCAAAGTGTATTGGCTGAAGAAAAAACGTGTACAAACCCTATAGAGAAGAGTCTGAAGGAGAAAAAAAAAAAAAAAAAAAAAAAAAAAAAAAAAAAAAAAAATCAGAAGGAATACAATAGCTGTTTCGGCTGTAGTGCCGAAACAGCTAAAAAGAAAAAAAAAAACTTTAACGATTACAAAAGCTGTTTCGGTGAAAAACCGAAACAGCTAAAAAAAATAAAAAACTAGACATGTGTTTGTGGACAAACACAGAGCTGTTTCGGATGTCTAAGATAACTTTCATTATGTGTGTGCCATCGAGTCTGAAATCGATTGGACTTGTCAATTTTCCCAAGATATATAAGTTGAAAAATACGTGTACAAATCCTATGGGAAAAACTGCACCTTTAAAGTGACGTCACATGACACCCGATGATGTCATCATGATGTCATCTTAATTTTCGTCTATTACACATTCTGGAATACTTGCATACCAAGTTTAGCCCCAATCAGACATGTACTTCCAGAGATAGAGGGTCCTAAAATCTGCCCCTTTAATGTGACGTCATATGACCCACGATGACGTCATCCTGACGATTTCCCCCTTGGCCCTCCTGGGTATGGTGGTCGAGGTGTGTTCCAAGTCTGAAGTCGATCGGATTTACCAAATTGTCAAATTCAATAGTCTGAAGAAAAACGTGTACAAAACCTATGGAGAAAATTGAACCTTTAATGTGACGTCACATGACACCCGATGATGTCATAATTACGTCATCCTATTTTTTGTCTATAACACATCCTCGAATACTTGCAAACCAAGTTTGACCCCAACCGGACTTGTACTTTCAGAGTTAGACGGTCTTAAAAACTACACCTTTAATGTGACGTCACATGACCCCCGATGACGTCATCTTGATTATTTTGTTCTTGACCCTCCTAAGGATGGTGGTCGAGGTCTGTGCTAAGTCTCAAGTCGATCGAATTGACAGAAGTGTCAAATTCAATATTTTGAAGAAAAACGTGTACAAAACCTATGGAGAAAATTGAACCTTTAATGTGACGTCACATGACACCCGATGATGTCATAATTACGTCATCTTAAATTTCGTCTATAACACATCCTCGAATACTTGCAAACCAAATTTGACCCCAATCGGACGTGTACTTCCAGAGATAGAGGGTCTTAAAAACTGCACCTTTTGTGTAACGTCACATGACCCACGATGACGTCATCATGACGATTTTTCTCCTGGACCTCCTGGGGATGGTGGTCGAGGTGTGTGCTAAGTTTCAAGTCAATCGGATTCACCAAACTGTCGAATTAAATAGTCTGAAGAAAAACGTGTACAAAACCTATGGGGGAAAATTGCACCTTTAACGTGACGTCACGTGACCAAGAATTATGTAATCGCGACGAATTTGTTCTAGGACCGTCCTTGGGTGGTTGTCTAAATGTATGCCAAGTCTCAAGTCGATCGGATTTACCAAAGTGCCAAAGTGTATTGGCAGAACAAACGTGTGTAAATCCTATGGGTAAAAACACTGAAAGTGGAAAACAAAAAAAAACTAGACATGTGTTTGTGGACAAACACAGAGCTGTTTCGAGTATCTAACGTTACTGTCAATATGTGTGTGCCAAGTCTGAAGTCGATTGGATTTACACAAGTGCAAAAGATAAATTAGTTGAAAAAAACATGTACAAATCCTATGGAGAAAAATTGAACCTTTAATGTGACGTCACATGATACCCGATGATGTCATCATGATGTCATCTTAATTTTCGTCTGTAACACATCCTGGAATACTTGCATACCAAGTTTGACCCCAATCGGACATGTACTTCTAGAGATAGAGGGTCCTTAAAACTAAACCTTTAATGTGACGTCACATGACCCACGATGACGTCATTATTACGATTTTTCCCTTGGCCCTCCTGGTGATGGTGGTCGAGTTATGTGCTAAGTCTGAAGTCGATAAAATTCACGAAAGTGTCAAAGTCAATAGTCTAAAGAAAAACGTGTACAAACCCTATGGGGAAAAAAATTGCACCTTTAACTTCACGTCACGTGACCTTGAATGACGCAATCGTGCCATATTTATTTCAGAAACATCTGGGGGTGGTATTCTAAGTGTATGCCAAGTTTCAAGTCGGTCGGATTTACCGAAGTGCCAAAGTCAATAGTCTGAAGAAAAACGTGTACAAAACCTATGGGGAAAATTAAACCTTTAACGTGACGTCACGTGACCTTGAATGACGCAATCGAGCCAAATTTCTTCTAGGACCATCTGTGGGTGGAGGTCTAAGTGTATACCAAGTCTCAAGTCGATTGGATTTAGCAAAGTGCCAAAGTGTATTGGCAGAACAAACGTGTGTAAATCCTATGGGTAAAAACACTGAAAGTGGAAAAAAAAAAAAAAAAAATAAAAAAAAAAAAACTAGACATGTGTTTGTGGACAAACACAGAGCTGTTTCGAGTATCTAACGTTACTGTCAATATGTGTGTGCCAAGTCTGAAGTCGATTGGATTTGCACAAGTGCCAAAGATATATTAGTTGAAAAAAACGTGTACAAATCCTATGGGGAAAACCTGCACCTTTATTGTGACGTCACGTGAATTGCATACCAAGTTTAATGGAGTGTACCAAAGGGTGCACCACTCTAATTGAAAGGAGAATTTCTACGCGAACTCATTAGCATGAAATGTGCCCCCACAGTTTCTTTTGAAAAAGGAGACCGTTTGGTATAAAAAAAATGTTGGATTGTGTAAAAATAGCATTGGGATCAACTCCCTGGTTTTTGAGCTTCAATCTGAGGGCAGACTTGATAAAATCACGGTTAAAAAATGGGTCCTAATTGCCCTAAAACGTGGAGGGATGCCATTTGTAAAATGGCTGTTTTCAGTCTCGGGAAGTATCACTTTTCGGGAGGTGAGTTTCTTTTGGTGTGAATATTAAAAAATGTAATTGGCTAACCCACTAAAAATTGAAAAGAAATGGAAAGATAAAGACCAAGACAATAATCTAATTGTTGTTTGAGAAACCCCAGTGATGTCGGTGTGCATGAAACTTGGTACTGAACATTGTTGATTTTACACTGTTTTCAACGGGACTTGAATTAGGCTAGCTAATAGTGCATCCATAAATCGATGCGGCGCGTACGATGCGCGCGACATGTGTAACCACAACAAACATGGCGGATTCATCGGTCCTGCGACCCCGTAGAATGTCATCGCAGCAAGCCATGAATCTGCTTTCCCACTGCATTTCTAACGAGGAAAGCGACAAAGAAAGTAGCGAAAAATCAGACTACAATGAAGAAGAGAGCCAGTCAAGCAAGCCAGTGAAGATTCGTAGGATTCCGCGCTTGATTCCGATGACTATGTGGGCCTTCCACCGGCACCGCCTAGGCAACGACAACAAAACGTTCGGCCACACACGCGTCCACGAGATCAGGGCATTGCTACGGCGGCCAACACTGCGGCACAAATCAAATGGCAAGATGTCTCCAAATCGAAAAAAAGATGAACCCGGACATTCATTTCGATTCATGCCAAACAAAACTTCATCCATTTACATTGTACATTTACATGCACTGCGATAAGAAAGCCTGTGATTTGTGCTGAATCTCGTTTTCTAGTAGTTTTAGGGAAAATATCATAGCTCGCCCAAACTTATTCATATTGGGGATTTATTTTGACATATTGTTTCCAGGATCACCAGCAAAATTTTCTGCATTGGAAAAGAATTTTTGAACTACAATAAACACGTTTTACTAATAAATATGAGCAGTATTTTATTCATATTTCATATTTTCATTATTAATTTTCATATTTGACATGCCAGTAAATGTGAATATTAAATTAAACAGTTCCTTTGATTTCACAATCACATTTTTCGTATTGTTAGCTTCATTTTGATACCTAACTTTGCCCCATAGACCCCAGGATTAGGGAGTTTAGGCAGTTTTATTACTAGTGGTGACACGATTCTTTCATTGTGTAAAACAATTCCCCCCAACAAAGATCAATTTCATATGGGGGGAAGTTGAACTACATGTTTGAAAAATTATCACTATACGGGGGGGGGGGGGGGGGGGGGGAGTTAAACTACATGTTGGAAAAATATCACTTTGTTTCATCTCAGGTAAAATCGATAACTTAAACAAATGAGGGCGGCAAACAACTTTAACAGTTACACGAAGTCGATCGGATTAACCAAAGTGTCAAATTCAATAGTCTGAACAAAACAAACAATGAGGGCAGCAAACAACTTTAACAGTTACACGAAGTCGATCGGATTTACCAGTGTCAAATACACAAAGTCGATCGGATTTACCAATGTGTCAAATTCAATAGTCTGAACAAATCAAACAATCAGGGCAGCAAACCACTTTAACAGTTACACGAATTCGATCGGATTTACCAAAGTGTCAACTTCAATAGTCTGAAGAAAAACGTGTACAAAACCTATCGAGAAAATTGAACCTTTAATGTGACGTCACATGACACCCGATGACGTCATCATGATGTCATATTAATTTTCTTCTATAACATCCTGTAATACCTGAATACCAAGTTTTACCCCAATTGGACCTGTACTTTCAGAGATAGAGGGTCCTAAAAACGGCACCTTTAACGTGACGTCACATGACCCCCGATGAGGTCATCATGACGATTTTTCTCTTGGCCCTCCTAAGGATGGTGGTCGAGATGTGTGCTAAGTCTGAAGTCGATCAAATTTACGAAAGTGTCAGTCATTAGTCTAAAAAATAACGTGTACAAAACCTAAGGGGAAAAAAATTGAACCGTTAACGTGACGTGACCTTGAATGACGCAATAGTGCCAAATTTCTTCCAAGACCATCTGTGGGTGGTGTTCTAAGTGTATACGAAGTCTCAAGTCGATCGGATTTACTAAAGTGTCAAAGTCAATAGTCTAAAGAAAAAACGTGTACAAAATCTATGGGAAAAATATTGAATCCTTAACGTGACGTCACGTGACCTTAAATGACGCAATCGTGCCAAATTTCTGTCAGAACCATCTGTGGTTGGTGTTCTAAGTGTATGCTAAGTCTCAAGTCGGTCGGATTTACCAAAGTGTCAAAGTCAATAGTCTGAAGAAAAACGTGTACAAACCCTATGGGGAAATAATTTGCACCTTTAACGTCACGTCACGTGACCTTGAATGACGCAATCGTACCGAATTTCTTCAAGAGCCATCTATGGGTGGTGTTCTAAGTGTATGCCAAGTTTCAAGCCCGTCGGATATACCAAAGTGTCAAAGTCAATAGTCTGAAGAAAAACGTGTACAAAACCTATGGGGAAAATTTCACCTTTAACGCGAAGTCACGTGACCTTGAATGACGTAATCGCGACGAATTTCTTCTAGGACCGTCCTTGGGTGGTTGTCTAAATGTATGCCAAGTCTCAAGTAAATCGGATTGACCAAAGTGTCAAAGTGTATTGGCAGAACAAACGTGTGTAAATCCTATGGGTAAAAACACTGAAAGTGGAAAAAAAAAAAAGGAAAAAAAAAAAAAACTAGACATGTGTTTGTGGACAAACACAGAGCTGTTTCGAGTGTCTTTCAATATGTGTGTGATGGTCTTTTGTGTGTGCCAAGTCTCAAGTCGATCAGATTTGCTAAAGTGTCCAAGTCAATAGTCTAAAGAAAAACGTGTACAAAACCTATGGGGGAAAATTGAACCTTTAATGTGACGCCCCGTGACCTTGAATGACGTAATCGTGCCGAATTTCTTCTAGGGCCGTCTGTGGATGGTGGTCTAAGTGTGTGCCAAGTCTCAAGTCGATCGGATTTACTAAAGTGTCAAAGTCAATAGTCTAAACAAAAACGTGTACAAAACCAATGGGAGAAAAATGTGAACCTTTAATGTGACGTCACGCAACCTTGAATGACGCAATCGTGCCGAATTTATTTCAGAAACATGTGGGGGTGGTATTCTAAGTGTATGCCAAGTTTCAAGTCGGTCGGATTTACCGAAGTGCCAAAGTCAATAGTCTGAAGAAAAACGTGTACAAAACCTATGGGGAAAATTAAACCTTTAACGTGACGTCACGTGACCTTGAATGACGCAATCGAGCCAAATTTCTTCTAGGACCATCTGTGGGTGGAGGTCTAAGTGTATACCAAGTCTCAAGTCGATTGGATTTACCAAAGTGCCAAAGTGGACTGGCAGAACAAACGTGTGTAAATCCTATGGGTAAAAACACTGAAAGTGGAAAAAAAAAAAAAAAAAAAAAAAAAAACTTTAACGAAAACAAAAGCTGTTTCGGTGAAAAACCGAAACAGCTAAAAAAAAGAAAAAAAAAAACTTTAACGAAAACAAAAGCTGTTTCGGCTGAAAAGCCGAAACAGCTAAAAAAGGAAAAACTAGACGTGTGTTTGTGGACAAACACAGAGCTGTTTCGATTGTCTTACTTTCAATATGTGTGTGTGGTGGTCTATGTGTGTGCCAAGTCTGAAGTCGATTGGATTTACACAAGTGCCAAAGATATATTAGTTGAAAAAAACGTGTACAAATCCTATGGGGAAAATTGTACCTTAGACCTATGAAAAACATACTGCTGCTGAGATACAATTTATAATGTTTTAATGCAGGGTCAAAGACCTTTGACCCTCAGAAAGGGAATTTTCCCTCCTTCTTTGCTCTTGGAATAAATAATAACCCCCATACCCGCCACAATAAGTTCAAATTAGCCTCTTAGATTTGTTTTTGTTCATGGTAATTTTCCTGTTATTTTACTAATATGACATTTTAGTAATATGTCTATTTTTGACCTTTGACCTTTTTCTGTAAGGGGCCAGTAGTTATTCTATGTCATCTTCTTTCATAATCCTGTGCATTTTGACACCATGAATATCATCTATATACTATATTTTGTTGCTATAAGTATGACATTTTAGTAATAAAATTGTTTTGTGACCTTTGACCTTATTTTCGGTGGGCAGGATTTGGTCCCAAGGGTCAATAATTATTTGATGTCATCTTCTATTGTAATTCTGTGCATTTTGACACCAAGATCATCTATATACCATATTTTGTTGCTAAAATATAATTTTTAGTGATTTGGGCAGGGGTCAATGACCTTTGACCTCTAATAAAAAAATCACCAACCCCTATCCCTCCTTCCTTTTTGTTGGTAGTTGTCCATACCCATACCTACCCAAATCAGTTGAAATTAGCTTCTTTTAAATTTGTTCACAGATGAACCTTAAGTTAGGGATACCGGTACTATATATGCACACTGCGAGAAACGATTGAAATCAACCAAAATCCTACAATGTTCATCGTGCATAAGTACCAGTGCATGCGGTCGCATGATGTTTGCAAGTACAAACGCCCAATCATTCTGCGCGTGCGCATAATAACCGACAACAAAAACCTAGCTTGCTGGAACAAAAATCAGGTCAAAATGTATGACCAGTCGTGAAATTGGATGTCAATATTTACGTAGATATTCAAGATTTTTGAGGCAAGTCGTGAAATTTGTTGCGAATATCGACGTCAAATTTGACGTCAATATTCGCGACTTTTTGGGAAACTCTTGAAATTTGACGTCAATATATTGACGTCAATATTCGCGACTTTGGGGAAAGTCGCGAATATCGCCGTCAAATTTGACGTCAATATTTGCAACTTTTTGGGAAACTCTTGAAATTTGACGTCAATATATTGACGTCAATATTCGCGACTTTGGGGAAAGTCGCGAATATCGCCGTCAAATTTGACGTCAATATTTGCAACTTTTTGGGAAACTCTTGAAATTTGACGTCAATATTGATGTCAATGTTCGCGACCTTGGGGAAAGTCGTGAAATTTGACGTCAATATTTACGACGATATTCAAGACTTTGGGAGCAAGTCGTAAAATTTGTTGCGAATATCGACGTCAAGTTTGACGTAAATATTCGCGACTTTCGGAGAAACTCTTAAAATTTGACGTCAATATTGATGTCAATATTGGTGTCAATATTTATGTCAATATTCGCGACTTTGGAGAAAGTCGTGAAATTTGACGTCAATATTGACGTCAATATTAGCAACTTTTGGGGGAAAGTCATAACATTTGACGTCAATATTAGCAACTTTTTGGGGAAAGTCATAACATTTGACGTCAATATTGACGTCAATATTCGCGACTTTGGAAAAAGTCGTAACATTTGTTGCAAATATTGATGTCAATATTCACACTCTGTGTAGTCCCTCCAAGGCCACCATAATTATGGCTTAAAGGTCACAAAACACAACATTTCATATACAAATCACACGGTGACGTCATCACGACATCATCAAAAACTGCTCCTTAAAGGCGACGTCACATGTTCCACAATGTTGTCATCATGACGTCACCTACATTTCGTCTATAACACATCCCAGAATACCTGTATGTACCAAGTTTGACCCCAATCGGACATTTATCTATTTACGTAGATATTCAAGATTTTGGAGGCAAGTCGTGAAATTTGTTGCGAATATCGATGTCAAATTTGACGTCAATATTCGCGACTTTTTGGGAAACTCTTAAAATTTGACGTCAATATTGACGTCAATATTCGCGACTTTGGGGAAAGTCGCGAATATTGCCGTCAAATTGGACGTCAATATTTGCAACTTTTTGGGAAACTCTTGAAATTTGACGTCAATATTGATGTCAATGTTCGCGACCTTGGGGAAAGTCGTGAAATTTGACGTCAATATTGACGTCAATATTCGCAACATTTGGGGAAAGTTATAAAATTTGACGTCAATATTTACGACGATATTCAAGACTTTGGGAGCAAGTCGTAAAATTTGTTGCGAATATCGACGTCAAATTTGACGTAAATATTCGCGACTTTCGGAGAAACTCTTAAAATTTGACGTCAATATTGACGTCAATATTGACGTCAATATTGACGTCAATATTGACGTCAATATTGGTGTCAATATTGATGTCAATATTGATGTCAATATTCGCTACTTTGGAGAAAGTTACGTCATCGTAATTTTCGTCTATAACACATCCTCGAATACTTGCAAACCAAATTTGACCCCAATCGGACGTGTACTTCCAGAGATAGAGGGTCTTAAAAACTGCACCTTTTGTGTAACGTCACATGACCCACGATGACGTCATCATGACGATTTGTCTCCTGGACCTCCTGGGGATGGTGGTCGAGGTGTGTGCTAAGTTTCAAGTCAATCAGATTCACCAAACTGTCAAATTAAATAGTCTGAAGAAAAACGTGTACAAAACCTATGGGGGAAAATTGCACCTTTAACGTGACGTCACGTGACCAAGAATTATGTAATCGCGACGAATTTGTTCTAGGACCGTCCTTGGGTGGTTGTCTAAATGTATGCCAAGTCTCAAGTCGATCGGATTTACCAAAGTGTCAAAGTGTATTGGCAGAAAAAACGTGTACAAATCCTATGGGAAAAAGTGACAAACAAAAAAAGAAACTAGAGATATGTCTGTTCAAGGAACAGAGCATATGGCTTTTTCGCATTTTTTTTTGTATTGTTCATTACATTTATGATTTCATTTAATAAATTTCTTTATTTAATTTTTTCAAAACTGCAAATTTTAAATTATTAATTGGATTATATCTCTCGCGGTTAATTTTTTGAAATGTTTAAAGGTCTTTTAATTGTAATTTCCGGTCTAGTGACGTCATATTATTTTGTTTTTATCCGCCAACTTGTTCCTAACAAGATGCTGATTATAAATACCAATTATAAAGCGATTTGAGCAAACTGATCGCCACGAAAATGAACTGATTATTCATTTTAAACATTTTTCAACCTGCCACTAGAGGGCGTTATAACAATTTATGACGTCACCGGTAACTTTGTTTGTAGAGTGCAGGCTACCTAGAGACTATCATCGTTGAAAGTAAATTCATATCATTTTCAACTTTCAAATTATAAGGCACTTCCGGTTTGGACCGGAAGGAAGGGTCAAGTCATTTTGCATGTAATACGAATATGAAGACCCTGGATTATTCTATCAATTCCCGTTAAAATCTAAATCAGATCTGTTACATTTGATTTGATATTGATTTTCAAAGATTAAATCTACAAATCATTAGTTGCTTGCAATCTGATACTTGATGACGTCATCGTGACGTCATTAAAACCAGTTCGCGCCGGATGACGAATATAAACGCAAAAATTTCCCCAAATTCAAAACGGATGACGAATATATACGCCAAGTTCAAGTTCGGAAATGTATGTCAGCAGCGCGCAAGGCCGGAAATGCGTGGGTGTGCTACCCAGCACTATAGGCCTGAACACGCTTCGGATCGAGTTTCGTTAAAAATAATCCCGCCCGTCGGCTCGGCGATGTTAAAATAATCCCGGCGCGAACTGGTTAACATACAGCTCGAGAGCTGTCTGAACTTGTCTATTTAAAGCAAAAAAAAAGAATTATATCTATCGCGTTGATTTTTCAGCAATTATTTAAGGTTTAAAGGTCTTTTCATTGTAACATTCGGTCTAGTGACGTCATATTTTTTTGTCTTCGCCAACTTGTTCCTAACAAGATGTTGATTATATAAACCAGTTATACAGTGATTTGAGCAAACTTCGCAAAACAAATCAACTGGTTATTCATTGTTAACAGTTTTCAAACTGCCGCTAGAGGGCGCTGTAACATGTTATGGCGTTACCGGTATTTTTGTGTGAAAAGCACTACTAGCCAGAGACTAACATCGTTGAAACTATAAGTTCACATTATGGTCCACTTTTAAATTATAAGCCACTTCCGGTTTCGACCGGAAAGAAGGGTCACGGGATTTCACGCACACGAGATAAAATGAAGATCATGGATTTAATATTATATCAATTCCCACAAACTTCAAGTTCCGATCATACGCGGTTGATTTTTTTATTAATTTTCAAACATTAAATCTATTGCACGTTTAAGACGACGTCACGTGACCCATGGTGACGTCATCACGACGCCTGTCCGCAAGGCACGAGTGCACTATAGAGTATTTACGGAGGTTAAGTTTGATGGGAATACCTATTTGTTTTCTGTTAAAAGTACTTGTGCAAACGTTCGCGTACATCTATTATATGGTACAGTCAGTCCGCAGCGCACTGAAAAGCCGTTTCTTTTATGTGCGATTTATGCATGGCACTTTGTGCGTGACCTCGTTTTTGAATACTTAATGAGCTGGCGACAACGCCTGGAATTTGGTCCGAAACATCCGTTTTATTCACTGGCTGTCAATATTATGTATATTTTCTTTTGGATAAGGAAACATTTTGTTATATTATCAAATCAGATTGGAATTTATATGACATTTAGAGGGTAAAATTTATAACGTAAAAAAAGCTCCCGAACCAACAAATTGACCTTTAAAAAAAGACGAATTTTGTCCATCTTCTGGCAGCGGCCACAACCCAATTTCACACTGATGTTAAAGATAATTTCATATTCTATCACAAAACTGTAGTTTTGGGGTTGATTTTAACTTAGTCCAGTCAGGGCGCGGAAAATTATAACGTTCTCAATAAATTAACAAACGGAACATCCCGCCATGACAGTCCATAGTCTTCCTGCGCCCTCATTGGTCGAAAATGACTTCATTGAAAAAGGCTTCGTGGTAACGTGTAGTTCATGCACATTTCAATACGCAGTTGTTTTTTGTGTATTTTTTTAATTGTAAGCTCGAGCGAAAAGGATTTATCTGCTATTCAGGTTTTTTTTCTTTTTAACAGTGGACTGATTAAAAAATAATAATATTGCCTGCATAATACAATGTATACAGCCAAATAAACAAAAAACAAGCGACAAATGAAGTCGTTGTTTAAAATGTATTGACAACAATAACATTGAGAAATACAAATGTTTACAACAATTTATATCAGTTTCTGTATTGTGAGGTTGGTTTATAAAGGAAACTGCACTTTTTATCTGAAACTTGAATTTTATCGCTTACATTAACATACCCTGTTGATGTTATATGGCTTGAATAAAATTGTTAAATTAAACCCTGAAATTGTTAAAACTTATTCATCTTTGGCATAATGTTCAATGTGCAAACCATTGAGATTTATTATAAAAGTAAATAAAGCTTGTTTTATCTTTGCTTGATGTTTTTGGCATAGTTTCTTTGGCATTAAATTATTGTAAATATTAAATTACAATGTATGCCCGCTTCTAACATTGCAAAAACAAAATATTTTAAATAAGACATAAATGTTGCTAATATAAGTGTTAATGCACATAAATTATATCACTGATAATAGAAATAATACAATCTGCATTAATAAAGTTATATGCCGTTTGTGTCAAATTTACATTGTAGCTCAAAACTTTGTTGGCATAGTTTGGGGCATTATTCCTAGATGTTTTGACAAACTCACCCGACTCGGCCAGACTCGGTCTGTTTTAGCTGCATTGCGTTTGCACAACACTGACACAAAGTCATGTATATTGACTGCATATCCACCAGTACATTTAAATCTTCAACTATTTTCAACACTTCTTTGGAAACCCAACTCTAGATCATTTGTCCCAACATGAATCATTACAAATACAATGTCAGGCCATGGAGGAATAAGAGCAGATGTCATGCTGATGAAGCAGATACTTTCTAAGGTCAGAAAATGTAGTACCGCCATGAGTCACTACCTGCAAATCAACCAACTTTAGTAGTGATGTTCTCTTTGACATACTTTGTGAGAGAATATCCAAGGAGAAGAGTTGCCTTTGGCCTTCTGTAGAGGCTCCCGACATGCTGGCAATGGCTGCGATGGCTGCGGTGGGCATGGTGGTGGGCATGGCCATGGTGGTGGACGAGTGCTACCTAGTATAAGAAACATATTGGAAGACAGAAATAGGAACTATGAAGTTTAGCACAATAATAGTAGTAACTAAATTTATTATTATTAAACAATTTGTTATAATTTTGAACAAAAACATAGGCCTTTTTATACATGAAAGAAACCTAACTTTATCATATAAATAAGGCTACTGTGCAATCACCATCGCATCTAGTGCATATCCAGCACATGTACACATGTGCTTGTGTGCATAATGAAATACACGTTCTGCGTATGTAAAGCCGAAAGACATGGCCGAAAAAGTTGAAATCGCGCGCACGAAAATCGTCGCAAAATACATGAACAAAATGTCGCCACAGGCTAAATTGTATATCAAACGAAATATCATTGCTTCTTTTATCAATGTGTAGTGATCATTTTTGGTAATATTTGTTAGTCCAGTCAGGGCGCAGAAACTAAACACACGACAAAAACATTTCTTGAAATTATACTCTAACTTCGAGTGAACAAAATTCTGCCAAAAACACACTGAATCTCGTCATATTTTATATCATTCGATTCAGAAAATCGTTCGCTTTCCACTTACCACGCCATCTTGGTAAATCACTGCTTCGTTTGCAACGTGTAGCTCGTGAAAACAAAGCGGTCGAACTCCTGCAATTACTCGCGTAAATCTCGTGGCCGATTTGCGACGCCGGCCCTGCAAATAAAGTTCGGGATATGACCTTATTAACGCGTGCGCTGCGGACTGACTGTGGTACGTGTATAATTCACGCGTAGTTCTGCGTTGCCGAAGGCACGTTTACCTACCTGCCATAAGCGGCGCCCTTCCTCGTGGCCTATGTTGATGACTCTCGTGTTTCACATGTCACCGTACAAATGGATACCAGTGTCCCGCCTTCCCTTCTCTATTGTACAATATATGGAGCGTACTGACATCGTACGTGCAAGTACGCTTAATACAATGTACACGTATACTGGGGCCTTGCAATCAAGGACAAAAAACATGAAATTTCAAGGGTGTCTCAGGGTATGTCCAAGTTCGCCTTTTGCTACAAAACACAGGGAAGTCTGAGAAGTACTTTTACATTAACCTTTAGAGCAAAAAACAAGATTATATCTGTCTGGGTTAATTTTTTAGGAATTTTTTAAGGAAAAGAGGTAATTTCATTATAACTTCCGGTCTGGTGACGTCATATTTTTTTCTTTCCGTCAACCTGTTCCTATCATGAAGCTGATTATATACATCAGTTATAAAGTGATTTGAACAAACTTCGCCACACACATCAACAGATTGTTCATTTCAAACATTTTTCAACCTGCCGCTAGAGGGCGCTAAAACAATTTATGATGTCACCGATCACTTTTTTGTAGAGCGCAGCCTAGCTAGAGACTAACATCGTTGAAAGTAAGTTCAAATCATTTTCCACTTTTAAATTATAAGCCACTTCCGGTTTGGACCGGAAGGAAGGGTCACGTGATTTTACGCACACGAGATAAAATGAAGACCCTTAATTATTCTATCGATTCCCACAAACATCTAGTTTCGGTCTTTCGCGGTTGATTTTGTATTGATTTTCAAAGATTAAATTATTAAATCTTTAAGATGACGTCACATGTCACGTGGTGACGTCATGATGACATCCGAGTTTTAGGCACTAGCTCAGTATGAGTTCCGAGTATGTGCAAAGTTTCAATGACATTGAAGTCTGTTTAATGACAAAAGTGACCGCCAGAATGAAACGTGTACAAAGTCTATGCGATTTATGGCACAAGAACAAGAAGAAGAAGAAGAAACTAGAAATGTGTTTGTGGACAAACACAGAGCTGTTTCGCTTGTCTAAAATGACTTTGAATATGTGAGTGGTGGTCTATGTGTGTACCAAATCTGAAGTCGATCGGATTTACCAAAGTGCCAAATATATCTTGGTTGCAAAAAACGTGTACAAATCCTATGGGAAAAACTGCACCTTTAACGTCACGTCACATGGCCCACGATGACGTCGTCATGACGTCATCTTAATTTCCGTCTATAACACATCCTGGAATACTTGCATACCAAGTTTGACCCCAATCAAACCTTCACTTCCAGAGATAGAGGGTCTTAAAAACTACACCTTTAAAGTTACGTCACCTGACCCACAATGATGTCATCATGACGATTATCCTTGTGGCCCTCCTAGAGATGGTGGTCGAGGTGTGTACGAAGTTTTGAGTCGATTGGATTTACCAAAGTGTCAAATTCAATAGTCTGACGAAAAACGTGTACAAAACCTATAGGGAAAACTGCACCTTTAATGTGACGTCACATGGCCCATGATGACGTCGTCATGACGTCATCTTAATTTTCGTCTATAACACATCCTGGAATACTTGCATACCAAGTTTGACCCCAATCAGACCTTTACTTCCAGAGATAGACGGTCTTAAAAACTACACCTTTAAAGTGACGTCACATGACCCACGATGACGTCATCATGACGATTATCCTTGTGGCCCTCCCAGAGATGGTGGTCGAGGTGTGTACTAAGTCTCGAGTCGATTGGATTTACCAAAGTGTCAAATTCAATAGTCTGACGAAAAACGTGTACAAAACCTATAGGGAAACTGCGCCTTTAATGTGACGTCACATGACACCCGATGACGTCATCGTAATGTCATCTTAATTTTCGTCTATAACACATCCCAGGATACTTGCATATCAAGTTTGTCCCCAATCGGGCCTGTACTTCCAGAGATAGAGGGTCTTATAAACTGCACTTTTAATGTGATGTCACATGACCCCTGATGACGTCATCATGACAATTTTCTTCTTGGCCCTACTGGGGATGGTGTTCGAGGTCTGTGCTAAGTCTCAAGTCAATTGGATGTACAGAAGTGTCAAATTTAATATTCTGAATAAAAACGTGTACAAATCCTATGGGAAAAAACTGTACCTTTAACGTGACGTCACGTGACCACGAATGACGTAATCGTGACAAATTTCTTCTAGGATCATCTGTGGGTGGTGGTCTAAGTGTATGCCAAGTCTCAAGTCGATCGGATTTACCAAAGTGCCAAAGTGCTATGCCAGAACAAAAAACGTGTACAAACCCTATGGAGAAGAGTCTGAAAAAGAAACTAGAAATGTGTTTGTGGACAAACACAGAGCTGTTTCGGATGCCTAATTTGTTTTGTAATAAGTGGGTGGTGGTCTAAGTGTGTCGCAAATCTGAAGTCAATCTGATTTACCCAAGTGCCAAAGATATATTGGTTGAAAAAAAACCGTGTACAAATCCTTTGGGGAAAACTACACCTTTAATATGACGTTCCGTGACCCACGATGACGTCATAATTACTTCATCTTAATTTTCGTCTATAACACATACTCGATTACTTGCATACCAAGTATGACCCCAATCGGACCTGTACTTCTAGAGATAGAGGGTCTTATCAACTGAACCTTTAATGTGACGTCACATGTCCAACGATGACGTCATCCTGACGAAGTTCCCCTTGGCCCTCCTGGGGATGGTGGTCGAGGTGTGTACTAAGTCTCGAGGCGATCAGATTGACCAAAGTGTCAAATTCAATAGTCTGAATAAAAACGTGTACAAAACCAATGGGGAAAATTGAACCTTTAATGTGACGTCACATGACACCCGATGATGTCATAATTACGTCATCTTAATGTTCGTCTATAACACATCCTCGAATACTTGCAAACCAAGTTTGACCCCAACCGGACTTGTACTTTCATAGTTAGAGGGTCTTAAAAAACTACACCTTTAATGTGACGTCACATGACCCGCGATGACGTCATCTTGATTATTTTTTTCTTGGCCCTCCTAAGGATGGTGGTCGAGGTCTGTGCTAAGTCTCAAGTCGATCGAATTGACAGAAGTGTAAAATTCAATAATTTCAAGAAAAACGTGTACAAAACCTATGGAGAAAATTGAACATTTAATGTGACGTCACATGACACCCGATGATGTCATAATTACTTCATCTTAATTTTCGTCTATAACACATCCTCGAATACTTGCAAACCAAGTTTGACCCCAACCGGACTTGTACTTTCAGAGTTAGAGGTTCTTAAAAACTCCACCTTTAATGTGACGTCACATGACCCGCGATGACGTCATCTTGATTATTTTTTTCTTGGCCCTCCTAAGGATGGTGGTCGAGGTCTGTGCTAAGTCTCAAGTCGATCGAATTTACAGAACTGTCTAATTCAATATTTTGAAGAAAAACGTGTACAAAACCTATGGAGAAAATTGAACCTTTAATGTGACGTCACATGACACCCGATGTTGTAATAATTACGTCATCTTAATTTTCGTCTATAACACACCCTAGAGTACTTGCAAACCAAGTTTGACCCCAACCGGGCTTGTACTTTCAGAGTTAGAGGTTCATAAAAACTACACCTTTAATGTGACGTCACATGACCCGCGATGACGTCATCTTGATTATTTTTTTCTTGGCCCTCCTAAGGATGGTGGTCGAGGTCTGTGCTAAGTCTCAAGTCGATCGAATTTACAGAACTGTCTAATTCAATATTTTGAAGAAAAACGTGTACAAAACCTATGGAGAAAATTGAACCTTTAATGTGACGTCACATGACACCCGATGATGTAATAATTACGTCATCTTAATTTTCGTCTATAACACACCCTAGAATACTTGCAAACCAAGTTTGACCCCAACCGGACTTGTACTTTCAGAGTTAGAGGTTCTTAAAAACTACACCTTTAATGTGACGTCACATGACCCGCGATGACGTCATCTTGATTATTTTTTTCTTGGCCCTCCTAAGGATGGTGGTCGAGGTCTGTGCTAAGTCTTAAGTCGATCGAATTTACAGAAGTGTCAAATTCAATAGTCTGAATAAAAACGTGTACAAATCCTATGGGGAAAAATTGCACCTTTAACGTGACGTCACGTGACCATGAATGACGCAATCGTTACGAATTTCTTCTAGGATCATCTGTGGGTGGTGGTTTAAGTGTATGCCAAGTCTCAAGTCGATCGGATTTACCAAAGTGCCAAAGTGCTATGCCAGAACAAAAAACGTGTACAAACCCTATGGAGAAGAGTCTGAAGGAGAAAAAGAAAAAACTAGACATGTGTTTGTGGACAAACACAGAGCTGTTTCGAGTGTCTTTCAATATGTGTGTGATGGTCTTTTGTGTGTGCCAAGTCTCAAGTCGATCAGATTTGCTAAAGTGTCCAAGTCAATAGTCTAAAGAAAAACGTGTACAAAACCTATGGGGGAAAATTGAACCTTTAATGTGACGCCCCGTGACCTTGAATGACGTAATCGTGCCGAATTTCTTCTAGGGCCGTCTGTGGATGGTGGTCTAAGTGTGTGCCAAGTCTCAAGTCGATCGGATTTACTAAAGTGTCAAAGTCAATAGTCTAAACAAAAACGTGTACAAAACCAATGGGAGAAAAATGTGAACCTTTAATGTGACGTCACGCAACCTTAAATGACGCAATCGTGCCGAATTTATTTCAGAAACATGTGGGGGTGGTATTCTAAGTGTATGCCAAGTTTCAAGTCGGTCGGATTTACCGAAGTGCCAAAGTCAATAGTCTGAAGAAAAACGTGTACAAAACCTATGGGGAAAATTAAACCTTTAACGTGACGTCACGTGACCTTGAATGACGCAATCGAGCCAAATTTCTTCTAGGACCATCTGTGGGTGGAGGTCTAAGTGTATACCAAGTCTCAAGTCGATTGGATTTACCAAAGTGCCAAAGTGGACTGGCAGAACAAACGTGTGTAAATCCTATGGGTAAAAACACTGAAAGTGGAAAAAAAAAAAAAAAAAAAAAAAAAAAAAAAAAGAAAAAAGAAAAAAAAAAACTTTAACGAAAACAAAAGCTGTTTCGGTGAAAAACCGAAACAGCTAAAAAAAAAAAAAAAAAAAAAAATCTTAACGATTACAATAGCTGTTTCGGCTGAGTTGCCGAAACAGCTAAAAAAAAAAAACTAGAAATGTGTTTGTGGACAAACACAGAGCTGTTTCGCTTGTCTAAAAATGACTTTGAATATGTGAGTGGTGGTCTATGTGTGTACCAAATCTGAAGTCGATCGGATTTACCAAAGTGCCAAATATATCTTGGTTGCAAAAAACGTGTACAAATCCTATGGGAAAAACTGCACCTTTAACGTGACGTCACATGGCCCACGATGACGTCGTCATGACGTCATCTTAATTTCCGTCTATAACACATCCTGGAATACTTGCATACCAAGTTTGACCCCAATCAGACCTTTACTTCCAGAGATAGAGGGTCTTAAAAACTACACCTTTAAAGTGACGTCACCTGACCCACGATGACGTCATCATGACGATTATCCTTGTGGCCCTCATAGAGATGGTGGTCGAGGTGTGTACTAAGTCTCGAGTCGATTGGATTTACCAAAGTGTCAAATTCAATAGTCTGACGAAAAACGTGTACAAAACCTATAGGGAAAACTGAACCTTTAATGTGACGTCACATGGCCCATGATGACGTCGTCATGACGTCATCTTAATTTTCGTCTATAACACATCCTGGAATACTTGCATACCAAGTTTGACCCCAATCAGACCTTTACTTCCAGAGATAGAGGGTCTTATAAACTGCACCTTTAATGTGACGTCAAATGACCCACGATGACGTCATCATGGCGATTTTTCTTCTGGCCCCTCTGGGGATGGTGGTCGAGGTGTGTCTTAAGTCTCAAGTCGATCGGATTCACCGAAGTGTCAAATTCAATATTCTGAAGAAAAACGTGTACAAATCCTATGGGGAAAAATTGCACCTTTAACGTGACGTCACGTGACCACGAATGACGTAATCGTGACAAATTTCTTCTAGGATCATCTGTGGGTGGTGGTCTAAGAGTAGGCCAAGTCTCAAGTCGATCGGATTTACCAAAGTGCCAAAGTGTATTGTCCGAACAAAAAACGTGTACAAACCCTATGGGGAAGAGTCTGAAGGAGAAAAAAAAAAAAAAAAAAAAAAAAAAAAAAAAAAATCAGAACGAATACAATAGCTGTTTCGGCTGAATTGCCGAAACAGCTAAAAAAAACTTTAACGAAAACAAAAGCTGTTTCGGTGAAAAACCGAAACAGCTAAAAACTAGAAATGTGTTTGTGGACAAACACAGAGCTGTTTCGCTTGTCTAAAATGACTTTGAATATGTGAGTGGTGGTCTATGTGTGTACCAAATCTGAAGTCGATCGGATTTATCAAAGTGCTAAATATATCTTGGTTGCAAAAAACGTGTACAAATCCTATGGGAAAAACTCACCTTTAACGTGACGTCACATGGCCCACGATGACGTCGTCATGACGTCATCTTAATTTCCGTCTATAACACATCCTGGAATACTTGCATACCAAGTTTGACCCCAATCAAACCTTCACTTCCAGAGATAGAGGGTCTTAAAAACTACACCTTTAAAGTTACGTCACCTGATCCACGATGACGTCATCATGACGATTATCCTTGTGGCCCTCCTAGAGATGGTGGTCGAGGTGTGTACTAAGTTTTGAGTCGATTGGATTTACCAAAGTGTAAAATTCAATAGTCTGACGAAAAACGTGTACAAAACCTATAGGGAAAATTGCACCTTTAATGTGACGTCACATGGCCCATGATGACGTCGTCATGACGTCATCTTAATTTTCGTCTATAACACATCCTGGAATACTTGCATACCAAGTTTGACCCCAATCAGACCTTTACTTCCAGAGATAGAGGGTCTTAAAAACTACACCTTTAAAGTGACGTCACATGACCCACGATGACGTCATCATGACGATTATCCTTGTGGCCCTCCCAGAGATGGTGGTCGAGGTGTGTACTAAGTCTCGAGTCGATTGGATTTACCAAAGTGTCAAATTCAATAGTCTGACGAAAAACGTGTACAAAACCTATAGGGAAACTGCGCCTTTAATGTGACGTCACATGACACCCGATGACGTCATCGTAATGTCATCTTAATTGTCGTCTATAACACATCCCGGGATACTTGCATATCAAGTTTGTCCCCATTCGGGCCTGTACTTCCAGAGATAGAGGGTCTTATAAACTGCACCTTTAATGTGATGTCACGTGACCCCTGATGACGTCATCATGACGATTTTCTTCTTGGCCCTACTGGGGATGGTGTTCGAGGTCTGTGCTAAGTCTCAAGTCAATTGGATGTACAGAAGTGTCAAATTTAATATTCTGAATAAAAACGTGTACAAATCCTATGGAAAAAAACTTACCTTTAACGTGACGTCACGTGACCACGAATGACGTAATCGTGACAAATTTCTTCTAGGATCATCTGTGGGTGGTGGTCTAAGTGTATGCCAAGTCTCAAGTCGATCGGATTTACCAAAGTGCCAAAGTGCTATGCCAGAACAAAAAACGTGTACAAACCCTATGGAGAAGAGTCTGAAGGAGAAAAAAAAAAAAAAAAAAAAAAAAAAAAAAAAATCAGAAGGAATACAATAGCTGTTTCGGCTGTAGTGCCGAAACAGCTAAAAAGAAAAAAAAAAACTTTAACGAAAACAAAAGCTGTTTCGGCTGAAATGCCGAAACAGCTAAAAAAAAAAAAAAAAAAAAAAAAAAAAACTAGAAATGTGTTTGTGGACAAACACAGAAGCTGTTTCGCATGTCTAAAATGACTTTCAATATTGAGGTGGTCTAAGTGTGTTCCAAGTCTAAAGTCGATCGAATAAACCAAAGTGCCAAAGATATATTGGTTGAAAAAAAAACGTGTACAAATCGTATGGGAAGAATTTGACCTTTAATGTGACGTCACATGACACCCGATGACGTCATCATGTCATTTTAATTTTCGTCTATAAGTCATCCTGGAATACATGAATACCAAGTTTGACCCCGCGGACCTGTACTTCCAGAGATAGAGGGTCTTAAAAACTGGACCTTTAATGTGACGTCACATGACCCCCGATGATGTCATCATGACGATTTTCCTCTTGACCCTCCTTTCAATATTGGGGTGGTCTAAGTGTGTTCCAAGTCTAAAGTCGATCGAATAAACCAAAGTGCCAAAGATATATTGGTTGAAAAAAAAACGTGTACAAATCGTATGGAAAGAATTTGACCTTTAATTTGACGTCACCTGACACCCAATGACGTCATCATGATGTCATTTTAATTTTCGTCTATAAGTCATCCTGGAATACATGAATACCAAGTTTGACCCCAATCGGACTTGTACTTCCAGAGATAGAGGGTCTTAACAACTGCACCTTTAATGTGACGTCACATGACCCCCCGATGACGTCATCATGACGATTTTTCTCTTGGCCCTCCTGGGTATGGTGGTCGAGGTGTGTGCTAAGTCTGAAGTCGATCGGATTTACCAAATTGTCAAATTCAATAGTCTAAAGAAAAACGTGTACAAAACCTATGGAGAAAATTGAACCTTTAATGTGACGTCACATGACACCCGATGATGTCATAATTACGTCATCTTAATTGTCGTCTATAACACATCCTCGAATACTTGCAAACCAAGTTTGACCCCAACCGGACTTGTACTTTCAGAGTTAGAGGGTCTTAAAAACTACACCTTTAATGTGACGTCACATGACCCGCGATGACGTCATATTGATTATTTTTCTCTTGGCCCTCCTAAGGATAGCGGTCGAGGTCTGTGCTAAGTCTCAAGTCGATCGAATTTACAGAAGTGTCAAATTCAATATTTTGAAGAAAAACGTGTACAAATCCTATGGGAAAAAATTGCACCTTTAACGTGACGTCACATGACCACGAATGACGTAATCGTGACGAATGTCTTCTAGGATCATCTGTGGGTGGTGGTTTAAGTGTATGCCAAGGCTCAAGTCGATCGGATTTACCAAAGTGTCAAAGTGTATTGTCCGAACAAAAAACGTGTACAAACCCTATGGAAAAAAGTCTGAAAAAAATAAAATAAAAACTGCACCTTTAATGTTAAGTCACATGACCCACGATGACGTCATCATGACGAATTTCCCTTGGCCCTCCTGGGGATTGTGGTCGAGATGTGTGCCAAGTCGCAAGTCGATCAAATTTACGAAAGTGTCAAAGTCAATAGTCTAAAGAAAAACGTGTACAAAACCTATGGGGGAAAAATTGAACCTTTAACGTGACGTCACGTGACCTTAAATGACGCAATCGCGCCGAATTTCTTTCAGGAACATCTGGGTGTGGTGTTCTAAGTGTATGCCAAGTTTCAAGTCGGTCGGATTTACTAAAGTGTCAAAGTCAATAGTCTGAAGAAAAACGTGTACTAAACCTATGGGGAAAAATTGAACCTTTAACGTGACGTCACGTGATCATGAATGACGTAATCGCGACGAATTTCTTCTAGGACCGTCCTTGGGTGGTTGTCTAAATGTATGCCAAGTCTAAAGTCGATCGGATTTACCAAAGTGTCAAAGTGTATTGGCTGAAGAAAACTGTGTACAAACTATATGGAGAAAAGTCTGAAACTGAGGGAAAAAAAACAAACTAGACATGTGTTTGTGGACAAACACAGAGCTGTTTCGGGTGTCTAAAATGTCTTTCATTATGTGTGTGGTGGTCTTTTGTGTGTGTCAAGTCTCAAGTCGATCGGATTTACCAAAGTGCCAAAGATATATTGGTTAAAAAACAACGTGTACAAATCCTATGGCGAAAAACTGCACCTTTAATGTGACGTCAGATGACACCCGGTGATGTCATCATGACGTCATCTTAATTTGCGTCTATAACACATCATGGAATACTTGCATACCAAGTTTTGCCCTAATCGGGCCTGTACTTCCAGAGATAGAGGGTCTTAAAAACTGCATGTTTAATGTGACGTCACATGACCCCCGATGACGTCATCATTATTTCATCCTAATTTTCTTGAATAACACATCATAGAATACTTGAATACCAAGTTTGATCGCAATCGGGCCTGTACTTCCAGAGATAGAGGGTCTTAAAAATTGAACCTTTAATGTGACGTCACATGACCCATGATGACGTCATCATGACGATTTTCCTCTGGGCCCTGCCGGAGATGGTGGTTGAGGTGTGTGCTAAGTCTCAAGTCGATCAAATTTACGAAAATGTCAAAGTCAATAGTCTAAGGAAAACGTGTACAAAACCTATGGGGGAAAAATTGAACCTTTAAGGTGACGTCACGTGACCTTGAATGACGCAATTGTGTCGAATTTCTTCTAGGACCATCTACATATGCTGGTCTAAGTATGTGCCAAATCTGAAGTCGATCGTATTTACCAAAGTGCCAAAAATATATTGATTGAACAAAAATGTGTACAAATCCTATGGGAAAAACTGCACCTTTAATTTAACGTCACATGACACCCGATTATGTCATCATGATGTCATCTTAATTTTCGTCTATAACACATCGTGGAATACCTGAATACTAAGTTTGACCCCAATCGGACATGTACTTCCAGAGGTAGAGGGTCTTAAAAACTGAACCTTTAATGTGACGTCACATGACCCCCGATGACGTCATCATGACAATTTTCCTCTTGGCCCTCCTGAGGAAGGTGGTTGAGGTGTGTACTAAGTTTTGAGTCAATCGGATTTAACAAAGTGTCAAAGTCAATAGACTGAAGAAAAACGTGTACAAAACCTATATGGGAAAATTACACCTTTAACGTGACGTCACGTGATCATGAATGACGTAATCGCGACGAATTTCTTCTAGGACCGTCCTTGGGTGGTTGTCTAAATGTATGCCAAGTCTAAAGTCGATCGGATTTACCAAAGTGTCAAAGTGTATTGGCTGAAGAAAACTGTGTACAAACTATATGGAGAAAAGTCTGAAACTGAGGAAAAAAAGGAAAAAGAAAAAAAAAAAAAACTAGACATGTGTTTGTGGACAAACACAGAGCTGTTTCGAGTGCCTTTCAATATGTGTGTGATGGTCTTTTGTGTGTCGATCAGATTTACTAAAGTCTCAAGTCGATCAGATTTACTAAAGTGTCAAAGTCAATAGTCTAAAGAAAAACGTGTACAAAACCTATGGGGAAAAATTTAACCTTTAACGTGACACCCCGTGACCTTGAATGACGTAATCGTGCCAAATTTCTCCTACGACCGTCTGTGGATGGTGGTCTATGTGTGTGCCAAGTCTCAAGTCGATCGGATTTACTAAGTGTCAAAGTCAAGAGTCTAAAGAAAAACGTGTACAAAACCTATGGGGGACAAATTAAACCTTTAACTTGACGTCACGTGACCTTGAATGACGCAATCGTGCTGAATTTCTTTCAGAAACATCTGGTGGTGGTGTTCTGAGTGTATGGCAAGTTTCAAGTCGGTCAGATTGACCAAAGTGTCAAATTTAATAGTCTGAAGAAAAACGTGTACAAAACCTATGGGGAAAATTTTACCTTTAACGCGAAGTCACGTGACCTTGAATGACGTAATCGCGACGAATTTCTTCTAGGACCGTCCTTGGGTGGTTGTCTAAGTGTATGCCAAGTCTCAAGTCCATCGGATTTACCAAAGTGTCAAAGTGTATTGTCTGAACAAACGTGTACAAATCCTATGGAGAACAAAAGGCAAAAAAAAAAAAAAAAAAAAAAAAAACTAGACATGTGTTTGTGGACAAACACAGAGCTGTTTCGAGTGTCTAAAATTACTTTCAATATGTATGTTGTGGTCTTTTGTGTGTGCCAAGTCTCAAGTCGATCAGATTTACTAAAGTGTCAAAGTCAATAATCTAAAGAAAAACGTGTACAAAACCTATGGGGGAAAATTGAACCTTTAACGTGACGTCACGTGACCTTGAATGACGCAATCGTGCCGAATTTCTTTCAGAAACATCTAGGGGTGGTGTTCTAAGTGTATGCCAAGTTTCAAGTCGGTCGGATTTACCAAAGTGTCAAAGTCAAGGGTCTGAAGGAAAACGTGTACAAAACCTATGGGGAAAATTTAACCTTTAACGCGAAGTCACGTGACCTTGAATGACGTAATCGCGACGAATTTCTTCTAGGACCGTCCTTGGGTGGTTGTCTAAGTGTACGCCAAGTTTCAAGTCGATCGGATTTCCCAAAGTGTCAAAGTGTATTGTCTGAACAAACGTGTACAAATCCTATGGAGAACAAAAGGCAAAGAAAAAAAAAAAAAAACTAGACATGTGTTTGTGGACAAACACAGAGCTGTTTCGAGTGTCTAAAATTACTTTCAAAATGTGTGCGGTGGTCTTATGTGTGTGCCAAGTCTCAAGTCGATCGGATTTACTAAAGTGTCAAAGTCAATAGCCTAAAGAAAAACGTGTACAAAACCTATGGGGGGGGAAATTGAAACTTTAACGTGACGTTACGTGACCTTGAATGACGCAATCGTGCCGAATTTCTTCCAAGACCATCTGTGGGTGATGTTCTAAGTGTATGCCAAGTTTCAAGTCGATCGGATGTACCAAAGTGTCGAAGTCAATAGTGTGAAGAAAAACGTGTACAAAACCTATGGGGAAAATTTAACCTTTAACGCAAAGTCACGTGACCTTGAGTGACGTAATCGCGACGAATTTCTTCTAGGACCGTCCTTGGGTGGTTGTCTAAATGTATGCCAAGTCTCAAGTCGATCGGATTTACCAAAGTGTCAAAGTGTATTGGCTGAAAAAACGTGTACAAATCCTATGGGAAAAAGTCTGAAAGTGGAAAAAAAAAAAAAGAAAAAAAAAAAAACTTTAACGAAAACAAAAGCTGTTTCGGTGAAAAACCGAAACAGCTAAAAAAAAAACCAGAACGAAAACAAAAGCTGTTTCGGTGAAAAACCGAAACAGCTAAAAAAAAAAAACCAGAACGAAAACAAAAGCTGTTTCGGTGAAAAACCGAAACAGCTAAAAAAAAACTTTAACGAAAACAATAGCTGTTTCGGCTGAATTGCCGAAACAGCTAAAAAAAACTAGACATGTGTTTGTGGTCAAACACGGAGCTGTTTCGAGTGTCTCAAATTACTTTCAATATGTGTGTGGTGGTCTTTTGTGTGTGCCAAGTCTCAAGTCGATCAGATTTAATAAAGTGTCAAAGTCAATATTCTTAAGTAAAACGTGTACAAAACCTATAGGGGAAAATTGAACCTTTAACGTGACGCCCCGTGACCTTGAATGACGTAATCGTGCCAAATTTCTCCTACGACCGTCTGTGGATGGTGGTCTATGTGTGTGCCAAGTCTCAAGTCGATCGGATTTACTTAGTGTCAAAGTCAATAGTCTAAAGAAAACGTGTACAAAACCTATGGGGGACGAATTAAACCTTTAACTTGACGTCACGTGACCTTGAATGACGCAATCGTGCTGAATTTCTTTCAGAAACATCTGATGGTGGTGTTCTGAGTGTATGGCAAGTTTCAAGTCGGTCGGATTTACCAAAGTGTCAAATTCAACAGTCTGAAGAAAAACGTGTACAAAACCTATGGGAAAAATTTCACCTTTAACGCGAAGTCACGTGACCTTGAATGACGTAATCGCGACGAATTTCTTCTAGGACCGTCCTTGGGTGGTTGTCTAAGTGTATGCCAAGTCTCAAGTCCATCGGATTTACCAAAGTGTCAAAGTGTATTGTCTGAACAAACGTGTACAAATCCTATGGAGAACAAAAGGCAAAAAAAACTAGACATGTGTTTGTGGACAAACACAGAGCTGTTTCGAGTGTCTAAAATTACTTTTAATATGTGTGTGGTGGTCTTTTGTGTGTGCCAAGTCTCAAGTCGATCAGATTTACTAAAGTGTCAACGGCAATAGTCTAAAGAAAAACGTGTACAAAACCTATGGGGGAAAAATGAAACTTAAACGTGACGCCCCGTGACCTTGAATGATGTAATCGTGCCAAATTTCTTTTAGGGCCGTCTGCGGATGGTGGTCTAGGTGTGTGCCAAGTCTCAAGTCAATCGGATTTACTAAAGTGTCAAAGTCAACAGTCTAAACAAAAACGTGTACAAAACCAATGGGAGAAAAATGTGCACCTTTAATGTGACGTCACGTGACCGTGAATGACGCAATCGTGCCGAATTTCTTTCAGAAACATCTAAGAAGGGTGTTCTAAGTGTATGCCAAGTTTCAAGTCGGTCGGATTTACCAAAGTGTCAAAGTCAAAAGTCTGAAGAAAAACGTGTACAAAACCTATGGGGAAAATTTCACCTTTAACGCAAAGTCACGTGACCTTGAATGACGTAATCGCGACGAATTTCTTCTAGGACCGTCCTTGGGTGGTTGTCTAAGTGTATGCCAAGTCTCAAGTCCATCGGATTTCCCAAAGTGTCAAAGTGTATTGTCTGAACAAACGTGTACAAATCCTATGGAGAACAAAAGGCAAATAAAAAAAATAAAAAAAAAACTAGACATGTGTTTGTGAACAAACACAGAGCTGTTTCGAGTGTCTAAAATTACTTTCAATATGTGTGTGGTGGTCTTTTGTGTGTGCCCAGTCTCAAGTCGATCAGATTTACTAAAGTGTCAAAGTCAATAGTCTAAAGAAAAACGTGTACAAAACCTATGGGAGACAAATTGAACCTTTAACGTGACGTCACATGACCTTGAATGACGTAATCGTGCCAAATTTCTCCTACGACCGTCTGTGGATGGTGGTCTATGTGTGTGCCAAGTCTCAAGTCGATCGGATTTACTTAGTGTCAAAGTCAATAGTCTAAAGAAAACGTGTACAAAACCTATGGGGGACGAATTAAACCTTTAACTTGACGTCACGTGACCTTGAATGACGCAATCGTGCTGAATTTCTTTCAGAAACATCTGGTGGTGGTGTTCTGAGTGTATGGCAAGTTTCAAGTCGGTCGGATTGACCAAAGTGTCAAATTCAATAGTCTGAAGAAAAACGTGTACAAAACCTATGGGAAAAATTTCACCTTTAACGCTAAGTCACGTGACCTTGAATGACGTAATCGCGACGAATTTCTTCTAGGACCGTCCTTGGGTGGTTGTCTAAGTGTATGCCAAGTCTCAAGTCCATCGGATTTACCAAAGTGTCAAAGTGTATTGTCTGAACAAACGTGTACAAATCCTATGGAGAACAAAAGGCAAAAAAAACTAGACATGTGTTTGTGGACAAACACAGAGCTGTTTCGAGTGTCTAAAATTACTTTTAATATGTGTGTGGTGGTCTTTTGTGTGTGCCAAGTCTCAAGTCGATCAGATTTACTAAAGTGTCAACGGCAATAGTCTAAAGAAAAACGTGTACAAAACCTATGGGGGAAAAATGAAACTTAAACGTGACGCCCCGTGACCTTGAATGATGTAATCGTGCCAAATTTCTTTTAGGGCCGTCTGCGGATGGTGGTCTAGGTGTGTGCCAAGTCTCAAGTCAATCGGATTTACTAAAGTGTCAAAGTCAACAGTCTAAACAAAAACGTGTACAAAACCAATGGGAGAAAAATGTGCACCTTTAATGTGACGTCACGTGACCGTGAATGACGCAATCGTGCCGAATTTCTTTCAGAAACATCTAAGAAGGGTGTTCTAAGTTTATGCCAAGTTTCAAGTCGGTCGGATTTACCAAAGTGTCAAAGTCAAAAGTCTGAAGAAAAACGTGTACAAAACCTATGGGGAAAATTTCACCTTTAACGCAAAGTCACGTGACCTTGAATGACGTAATCGCGACGAATTTCTTCTAGGACCGTCCTTGGGTGGTTGTCTAAGTGTATGCCAAGTCTCAAGTCCATCGGATTTCCCAAAGTGTCAAAGTGTATTGTCTGAACAAACGTGTACAAATCCTATGGAGAACAAAAGGCAAATAAAAAAAAAAATAAAAAAACTAGACATGTGTTTGTGAACAAACACAGAGCTGTTTCGAGTGTCTAAAATTACTTTCAATATGTGTGTGGTGGTCTTTTGTGTGTGCCCAGTCTCAAGTCGATCAGATTTACTAAAGTGTCAAAGTCAATAGTCTAAAGAAAAACGTGTACAAAACCTATGGGAGACAAATTGAACCTTTAACGTGACGTCACATGACCTTGAATGACGTAATCGTGCCAAATTTCTCCTACGACCGTCTGTGGATGGTGGTCTATGTGTGTGCCAAGTCTCAAGTCGATCGGATTTACTTAGTGTCAAAGTCAATAGTCTAAAGAAAACGTGTACAAAACCTATGGGGGACGAATTAAACCTTTAACTTGACGTCACGTGACCTTGAATGACGCAATCGTGCTGAATTTCTTTCAGAAACATCTGGTGGTGGTGTTCTGAGTGTATGGCAAGTTTCAAGTCGGTCGGATTGACCAAAGTGTCAAATTCAATAGTCTGAAGAAAAACGTGTACAAAACCTATGGGAAAAATTTCACCTTTAACGCTAAGTCACGTGACCTTGAATGACGTAATCGCGACGAATTTCTTCTAGGACCGTCCTTGGGTGGTTGTCTAAGTGTATGCCAAGTCTCAAGTCCATCGGATTTACCAAAGTGTCAAAGTGTATTGTCTGAACAAACGTGTACAAATCCTATGGAGAACAAAAGGCAAAAAAAAAAAAAAAACTAGATATGTGTTTGTGGACAAACACAGAGCTGTTTCGTTTAACGTTACTTTTAATATGCGTGTGTGGTGGTCTATGTGTGTGCCAAGTCTGAAGTCGATTGGATTTACACAAGTGCCAAAGATATATTAGTTGAAAAAAACGTGTACAAATCCTATGGGGAAAATTGTACCTTAGACCTATGAAAAACATACTGCTGCTGAGATACAATTTATAATGTTTTAATGCAGGGTCAAAGACCTTTGACCCTCAGAAAGGGAATTTCCCCTCCTTCTTTGCTCTTGGAATAAATAATAACCCCCATACCCGCCACAATAAGTTGAAATTAGCCGCTTAGATTTGTTTTTGTTCATGGTAATGTTCCTGTTATTTTACTAATATGACATTTTAGTAATACGTCTATTTTTGACCTTTGACCTTTTTCTGTAAGGGGCCAGTAGTTATTCTATGTCATCTTCTTTCATAATCCTGTGCATTTTGACACCAATATCATCTATATACTATATTTTGTTGCTATAAATATGACATTTTAGTAATAAAATTGTTTTGTGACCTTTGACCTCATTTTCGGAGGTCAGGATTTGGGCCCAAGGGTCAATAATTATTTGATGTCATCTTCTATTGTAATTCTGTGCATTTTGACACCAAGATCATCTATATACCATATTTTGTTGCTAAAATATAATTTTTAGTGATTTGTGCAGGGGGCAATGACCTTTGACCTCTAATAAAAAAAATCACCAACCCCTATCCCTCCTTCCTTTTTGTTGGTAGTTGTCCATACCCATACCTACCCAAATCAGTTGAAATTAGCTTCTTTTAAATTTGTTCACAGATGAACCTTAAGTTAGGGATACTATATATGCACACTGCGAGAAATGATTGAAATCAACCAAAATCCTACAATGTTCATCGTGCATAAGTACCAGTGCATGCGGTCGCATGATGTTTGCAAGTACAAACGCCCAATTATTCTGCGCGTGCGCATAATAACCGACAACAAAAACCTAGCTTGCTGGAAAAAAAATCAGGTCAAAATGTATGACCGGTCGTGAAATTGGATGTCAATATTTTCGTAGATATTCAAGATTTTTGAGGCAAGTCGTGAAATTTGTTGCGAATATCGACGTCCAATTATTTTGACGTCAATATTCGCGACTTTTTGGGAAACTCTTGAAATTTGACGTCAATATTGACGTCAATATTCGCGACTTTGGGGAAAGTCGCGAATATCGCCGTCGAATTGGACGTCAATATTTGCAACTTTTTGGGAAACTCTTGAAATTTGACGTCAATATTGATGTCAATGTTCGCGACCTTGGGGAAAGTCGTGAAATTTGACGTCAATATTGACGTCAATATTCACAACTTTTGGGGAAAGTTATAAAAGTTGACGTCAATATTTACGACGTTATTCAAGACTTTGGGAGCAAGTCGTAAAATTTGTTGCGAATATCGACGTCAAATTTGACGTAAATATTCGCGACTTTCGGAGAAACTCTTAAAATTTGACGTCAATATTGACGTCAATATTCGCTACTTTGGAAAAAGTCGTGAAATTTGACGTCAATATTGACGTCAATATTAGCAACTTTTGGGGGAAAGTCATAACATTTGACGTCAATATTGACGTCAATATTCGCGACTTTGGGAAAAGTCGTAACATTTGTTGCAAATATTGATGTCAATATTCACACTCTGTGTAGTCCCTCCAAGGCCACCATAATTATGGCTTAAAGGTCACAAAACACAACATTTCATATACAAATCACACGGTGACGTCATCACGACATCATCAAAAACTGCTCCTTAAAGGCGACGTCACATGTTCCACAATGTTGTCATCATGACGTCACCTACATTTCGTCCATAACACATCCCAGAATACCTGTATGTACCAAGTTTGACCCCAATCGGACATGTACTTTCAGAGATAAAGGGTCCCAAAAACTGCACCTTTAATGTGACGTCACATGACCAACAATGACGTCATAATTACGTCATCCTAATTTCGTATATAACTCATCCTGGAATACATGAATACCAAGTTTGACCACAATCGGACCTGTATTTCTAGAGATAGAGGGTCTTAAAAACTGCACCTTTAATGTGATGTCACATGACCCCTGATGACGTCATCATGACGATTTTCTTCTTGGCCCTACTGGGGATGGTGTTCGAGGTCTGTGCTAAGTCTCAAGTCAATTGGATGTACAGAAGTGTCAAATTTAATATTCTGAATAAAAACGTGTACAAATCCTATGGGAAAAAACTGTACCTTTAACGTGACGTCACGTGACCACGAATGACGTAATCGTGACAAATTTCTTCTAGGATCATCTGTGGGTGGTGGTCTAAGTGTATGCCAAGTCTCAAGTCGATCGGATTTACCAAAGTGCCAAAGTGCTATGCCAGAACAAAAAACGTGTACAAACCCTATGGAGAAGAGTCTGAAGGAGAAAAAAAAAAAAAGAGAAAAAAAAAAATCAGAAGGAATACAATAGCTGTTTCGGCTGTAGTGCCGAAACAGCTAAAAAAACAAACCAGAACGAAAACAATAGCTGTTTCGGTGAAAAACCGAAACAGCTAAAAAAAAAAAAAAAAAAAAAAAAAAAAAAAAAAAAACCAGAACGAAAACAAAAGCTGTTTCGGTGAAAAACCGAAACAGCTAAAAAAAAAAAAAAAAAAAACTAGACATGTGTTTGTGGACAAACACAGAGCTGTTTCGGGTTTTTAAAATTGACTTTCAATATTTGTGTGGTGGTCTAAGTGTGTGCCAAGTCTGAAGTCGATCGGATTTACCAAGTGCCAAAAATATTGTTGGTTGAAAAAAACATGTACAAATCCTATAGGAAAAACTGCACCTTTAATGTGATGTCACATGATACCCGATGATGTCATCATGATCTCATCTTAATTTTCGTCTGTAACACATCCTGGAATGCTTGCATACCAAGTTTAACCCCAATCGGGCCTGTACTTCCAGAGATAGAGGGTCCTAAACATTGCACCTTTAATGTGACGTCACATGATACCCGATGACGTCATCATAATGTCATCTTAATTTGTGTCTATAACTCATCCTGGAATACATGAATACCAAGTTTGACCCCAATCGGACCTGTACTTCCAGAGATAGAGGGTCCTACAAACTGCACCTTTAATGTGACGTCACATGACACCCGATGACGTCATCATAATGTCATCTAATTTTTGTCTATAACTCATCCTGGAATACATGAATACTAAGTTTGACCCAAATCGGACCTGTACTTCCAGAGATAGAGGGTCCTAAAATCTGCCCCTTTAATGTGACGTCACATGACCCACGATGACGTTATCCTGACGATTTTCCCCTTGGCCCCCCTGGGTATGGTGGTCGAGGTGTGTGCTAAGTCTGAAGTCGATCGGATTTACCAAATTGTCAAATTCAATAGTCTGAAGAAAAACGTGTACAAAACCTATGGAGAAAATTGAACCTTTAATGTGACGTCACATGACACCCGATGATGTCATAATTACGTCATCTTAATTTTCGTCTATAACACATCCTCGAATATTTGCAAACCAAGTTTGACCCCAACCGGACTTGTACTTTTAGAGTTAGAGGGTCTTAAAAACTACACCTTTAATGTGACGTCACATGACCCGCGATGACGTCATATTGATTATTTTTCTCTTGGCCCTCCTAAGGATGGCGGTCGAGGTCTGTGCTAAGTCTCAAGTCGATCAAGTCTACGAAAGTGTCAAAGTCAATAGTCTGAAGAAAAACGTGTACAAACCCTATGGGGAAAAAAATTGCACCTTTAACGTCACGTCACGTGACCTTGAATGACGCAATCGTACCGAATTTCTTCAAGAGCCATCTGTGGGTGGTGTTCTAAGTGTATACCAAGTTTCAAGTCGGTCGGATATACCAAAGTGTCAAAGTCAAGAGTCTAAAGAAAAACGTGTACAAAACCTATGGCGAAAATTTTACCTTTAACATGACGTCACGTGACCTTGAATTACGTAATCGCGACAAATTTCTTCTAGGACCGTCCTTGGGTGGTTGTCTAAATGTATGCCAAGTCTCAGGTCGATCGGATTTACCAAAGTGTCAAAGTGTATTGGCAGAAAAAACGTGTACAAATCCTATGGGAAAAAGTGACCAAAAAAAAAAAAAAAAAAAAAAAAAAAAAAACTAGACATGTGTTTGTGGACAAACACAGAGCTGTTTCGGATGTCTAAGATAACTTTCATTATGTGTGTGCCAAGTCTGAAATCGATTGGATTTGTCAATTTTCCCAAGATATATAAGTTGAAAATACGTGTACAAATCCTATGGGAAAAACTGCACCTTTAAAGTGACGTCACATGACACCCGATGATGTCATCATGATGTCATCTTAATTTTCGTCTATTACACATTCTGGAATACTTGCATACCAAGTTTGGCCCCAATCAGACATGTACTTCCAGAGATAGAGGGTCCTAAAATCTGCCCCTTTAATGTGACGTCATATGACCCACGATGACGTCATCCTGACGATTTCCCCCTTGGCCCTCCTGGGTATGGTGGTCGAGGTGTGTGCCAAGTCCGAAGTCGATCGGATTTACCAAATTGTCAAATTCAATAGTCTAAAGAAAAACGTGTACAAAACCTATGGAGAAAATTGAACCTTTAATGTGACGTCACATGACACCCGATGATGTCATAATTACGTCATCCTATTTTTTTGTCTATAACACATCCTCGAATACTTGCAAACCAAGTTTGACCCCAACCGGACTTGTACTTTCAGAGTTAGACGGTCTTAAAAACTACACCTTTAATGTGACGTCACATTACCCCCGATGACGTCATCTTGATTATTTTGTTCTTGACCCTCCTAAGGATGGTGGTCGAGGTCTGTGCTAAGTCTCAAGTCGATCGAATTGACAGAAGTGTCAAATTCAATATTTTGAAGAAAAACGTGTACAAAACCTATGGAGAAAATTGAACCTTTAATGTGACGTCACATGACCCACGATGACGTCATCATGACAATTTTTCTCCTGGACCTCCTGGGGATGGTGGTCGAGGTGTGTGCTAAGTTTCAAGTCAATCGGATTCACCAAACTGTCAAATTAAATAGTCTGAAGAAAAACGTGTACAAAACCTATGGGGGAATAATTTGCACATTTAACGTGACGTCACGTGACCTTGAAAGACGCAATCGTGCCGAATTTCTTCCAATATCATTTGTGGGTGGTGTTCTAAGTGTATGCCAAGTTTCAAGTCGGTCGGATTTATCGAAGTGCCAAAGTCAATAGTCTGAAGAAAAACGTGTACAAAACCTATGGGGAAAATTAAACCTTTAAAGTGACGTCACGTGACCTTGAATCACGCAATCGAGCCAAATTTCTTCTAGGACCATCTGTGGGTGGAGGTCTAAGTGTACACCAAGTCTCAAGTCAATTGTAATCACCAAAGTGCCAAAGTGTATTGGCAGAACAAACGTGTGTAAATCCTATGGGTAAAAACACTGAAAGTGGAAAAAAAAAAAAGGAAAAAAAAAAAAAAGAAACTAGACATGTGTTTGTGGACAAACACAGAGCTGTTTCGATTGTCTAACGTTACTTTCAATAATATGTGTGTGTAGGGGTCTATGTGTGTGTCAAGTCTGAAGTCGATTGGATTTACACAAGTGCCAAAGATATATTAGTTGAAAAAAACGTGTACAAATCCTATGGGGAAAATTGAACCTTTAATGTGACGTCACATGATACCCGATGATGTCATCATGATGTCGTCCTAATTTTCGTCTGTAACACATCCTGGAATACTTGCATACCAAGTTTGACCCCAATCAGACATGTACTTCTAGAGATAGAGGGTCCTTAAAACTAAACCTTTAATGTGACGTCACATGACCCACGATGACGTCATTATTACGATTTTTCACTTGGCCCTCCTGGGGATGGTGGTCGAGGTATGTGCTAAGTCTGAAGTCGATCAAATTTACCAAAGTGTCAAAGTCAATAGTCTAAAGAAAAACGTGTACAAACCCTATGGGGAAAATAATTGCACCTTTAACGTCACGTCACGTGACCTTGATCGACGCAATCGTGCCGAATTTCTTTCAGAAACATCTGGGGCTGGTGTTCTAAGTGTATGCCGAGTTTCAAGTCCGTTGGATTTACCAAAGTGCCAAAGTCAATAGTCTGAAGAAAAACGTGTACAAAACCTATGGGGAAATAAATTACACCTTTAACGTCACGTCACGTGACCTTGAATGACGCAATCGTGCCGAATTTCGTCCAGGACTATCTGTGAGTGGTGTTCTAAGTGTATGCTAAGTCTGAAGTCGATCGAATTTATTAAAGTGTCAAAGTCAACAGTTTGAAGAAAAACGTGTACAAAACCTATGGGGAAAATGTTACCTTTAACATGACGTCACGTGACCTTGAATGACGGAATCGCGATGAATTTCTTCTAGGACCGTCCTTGGGTGGTTGTCTAAATGTATGCCAAGTCTCAGGTCGATCGGATTTACCAAAGTGTCAAAGTGTATTGGCAGAAAAAACGTGTACAAATCCTATGGGAAAAAGTGACAAATAAAAAAAAAAAAAAAAACTAGACATGTGTTTGTGGACAAACACAGAGCTGTTTCGAGTGTCTTTCAATATGTGTGTGATGATCTTTTGTGTGTGCCAAGTCTTAAGTCGATCAGATTTACTAAAGTGTCAAAGTCAATAGTCTAAAGAAAAACGTGTACAAAACCTATGGGGGAAAAATTGAACCTTTAACGTGCCGTCACGTGACCTTGAATGACGCAATCGTGCCGAATTTCTTCCAGAACCATATATGAGTGATGTTCTAAGGGTATGCCAAGTTTCAAGTCGGTCGGATTTACTAAAGTGTCAAAGTCAATAGTCTGAAGAAAAACGTGTACAAAACCTATGGGGAAAAAATAGAAACTTTAACGTGACGCCCCGTGACCTTGAATGAGTAATCGTGCCGAATTTCTTCTAGGGCCGTCCGTGGATGGTGGTCTAAGTGTGTGCCAAGTCTTAAGTCGATCGGATTTACTAAAGTGTCAAAGTCAATAGTCTAAAGAAAAACGTGTACAAAACCAATGGGAGAAAAATGTGAACCTTTAATGTGACGTCACGTGACCTTGAATGATGCAATCGTGCCGACTTTCTTTCAGAAACATCTGGGGATGGTGTTCTAAGTGTATGCTAAGTTTCAAGTCGGTCGGATTTACCGAAGTGCCAAAGTCAATAGTCTGAAGAAAAACGTGTACAAAACCTATGGGGAAAATTAAACCTTTAACGTGACGTCACGTGACCTTGAATGACGCAATCGAGCCAAATTTCTTCTAGGACCATCTGTGGGTGGAGGTCTAAGTGTATACCAAGTCTCAAGTCAATTGGATTTACCAAAGTGCCAAAGTGTATTGGCAGAACAAACGTGTGTAAATCCTATGGGTAAAAACACTAAAAGTGGAAAAAAAAAAAAAGAAAAAAAAAAACTTTAACGAAAACAAAAGCTGTTTCGGTGAAAAACCGAAACAGCTAAAAAAAAAACTTTAACGAAAACAAAAGCTGTTTCGGTGGAAAACCGAAACAGCTAAAAAAAAAGAAAAAAAAAAAAAAGAAAAAAAAAAAATTTAACGAAAACAAAAGCTGTTTCGGCTGAAAGGCCGAAACAGCTAAAAAAAAAACTTTAACGAAAACAATAGCTGTTTCGGTGAAAAACCGAAACAGCTAAAAAAAAAAAAGAAAAAAAAAAACTTTAACGATTACAATAGCTGTTTCGGCTGAATTGCCGAAACAGCTAAAAAAATCTTAACGATTACAATAGCTGTTTCGGCTGAATTGCCGAAACAGCTAAAAAGAAAAACTAGACATGTGTTTGTGGACAAACACAGAGCTGTTTCGGATGTCTAAGATGACTTTCATTATGTGTGTGCCAAGTCTAAAATCGATTGGATTTGCCAATTTTCCCAAGATATATAAGTTGAAAAATACGTGTACAAATCCTATGGGAAAAACTGCACCTTTAATGTGACGTCACATGACACCCGATGATGTCATCATGATGTCATCTTAATTTTCGTCTATAACACATTCTGGAATACTTGCATACCAAGTTTAGCCCCAATCAGACATGTACTTCCAGAGATAGAGGGTCCTAAAATCTGCCCCTTTAATGTGACGTCACATGACCCACGATGACGTTATCCTGACAATTTTTCCCCTTGGCCCTCCTGGGTATGGTGGTCGAGGTGTGTGCTAAGTCTGAAGTCGATCGGATTTACCAAATTGTCAAATTCAATAGTCTGAAGAAAAACGTGTACAAAACCTATGGAGAAAACTGAACCTTTAATGTGACGTCACATGACACCCGATGATGTCATAATTACGTCATCTTAATTTTCGTCTATAACACATCCTCGAATACTTGCAAACCAAGTTTGACCCCAACCGGACTTGTACTTTTAGAGTTAGAGGGTCTTAAAAACTACACCTTTAATGTGACGTTACATGACCCGCGATGACGTCATATTGATTATTTTGTTCTTGGCCCTCCTAAGCATGGTGGTCGAGGTCTGTGCTAAGTTTCAAGTCAATCGGATTCACCAAACTGTCAAATTAAATAGTCTGAAGAAAAACGTGTACAAAACCTATGGGGGAATAATTTGCACATTTAACGTGACGTCACGTGACCTTGAAAGACGCAATCGTGCCGAATTTCTTCCAATATCATTTGTGGGTGGTGTTCTAAGTGTATGCCAAGTTTCAAGTCGGTCGGATTTACCGAAGTGCCAAAGTCAATAGTCTGAAGAAAAACGTGTACAAAACCTATGGGGAAAATTAAACCTTTAAAGTGACGTCACGTGACCTTGAATCACGCAATCGAGCCAAATTTCTTCTAGGACCATCTGTGGGTGGAGGTCTAAGTGTACACCAAGTCTCAAGTCGATTGTAATCACCAAAGTGCCAAAGTGTATTGGCAGAACAAACGTGTGTAAATCCTATGGGTAAAAACACTGAAAGTGGAAAAAAAAAAAAGGAAAACTAGAAATGTGTTTGTGGACAAACACAGAGCTGTTTCGCATGTCTTAAATGACTTTCAATATTTGGGTCTGCAAAGTGTGAAGTCGATCGGATGTATTAAAGTGCTAAAGATATATTGATTGAAAAAAACTTGTACGAATTCTTTAGAAAAAACTGTTCATTTAATGTGACGTCACATGACACCCGATGATGTCATCATGACGTCATCTTAATGTTCGTCTATAACACATCCTGGAATATGTGCATACCAAGTTTGACCCCAATCAAACATGTACTTCCATAGATTGGGGGTCCTAAAAACTACACCTTTAATGTGACGTTACATGATACCCGATGATGTCATCATGATGTCATCTTAATTTTCGTCTGTAACACATCCTGGAATACTTGCATACCAAGTTTGACCCCAATCGGACATGTACTTCTAAAGATAGAGGGTCTTAAAAACTGAACCTTTAATGTGACGTCACATGACCCACAATGACATCATCATGATGTCATTTTATTTTTCGTCTATAACACACCCTGGAATACTTGCATACCAAGTTTGACCCTAATCGGACCTGTACTTCCAGAGATAGAGGGTCCTAAAAATTGAACCTTTAATATAACGTCCCATGACCCCGATGACGTCATCATGACAATTTTCCCCTTGGTCCTCCTGGAGATGGTGGTCGAGGTGTGTGCTAAGTCTCAAGTCGATCAAATTTACGAAAGTGTTAAAATCAATAGTCTGAAGAAAAACGTGTACAAACCTTATGGGGAAAAAAATTGCACCTTTAACGTCACGTCACGTGACCTTGAAAGAGGCAACCGTGCCGAATTTCTTTCAGGGACATCTGAGAGTGGGGTTCTAAGTGTATGCCAAGTTTCAAGTCGGTCGGATTTACCAAAGTGTCAAAGTCAATAGTCTGAAGAAAAACGTGTACAAAACCTATGGGGAAAATTGTACCTTTAACATTACGTCACGTGACCTTGAATGACGGAATCGCGACGAATTTCTTCTAGGACTGTCCTTGGGTGGTTGTCTAAGTGTATGCCAAGTTTCAGGTCGATCGGATTTACCAAAGTGTCAAAGTGTATTGGCAGAAAAAACGTGTACAAATCCTATGGGAAAAAGTGACAAAAAAAAAAAAAAAGAAAAAAAAAAAGAAACTAGAACTACGTCTGTTCGAGGAACAGAACATAGGGCTTTTTCGCATTCGCAATTTTTTTGATAAACTTTTTTCAAAAATTGAACGTTTATACCATCAAAACAATTTAAAATAATTGAAAACGAATTTAAGTTAATTTAAACAGATTAAAATGAATTCAAACTGATGTATGTAATCAACTTCATTATTTGTGAATTATTTGTGCAACTATCCATCACCTAACAATACAAACAGATGTGTTATGTTAGCACGTTCTGTTGCTGAGATATGGCTTAAAGGTCTTAAAACGTAATAATTTAAATATAATCGTAATATGATGAAACATTTGTCAACATGGCGCTAGAGGGCGCTATAACATTTTATGAAGTCACCGTTGACTTTGTTGTTACTTACAACCTAGCCAGCGCCTAACATCGTTGAAAGTAAGTTCACATCGTTTTCTATTTTTAAATTATAAGGCACTTCCGGTTTGGACCGGAAGAAAGGGTCGGGTCTTTTTGCATCCAATACAAATTATGAAGACCATGGATCAGCCTATCAATTCCCTTAAAAATCTAAATCAGATCTCTTACAGTTGATTTTATATTGATTTTCAAAGATTATATCTAGAAATATTTGGTTGATTGTAATTTGACACTTGATTACGTCATCGTGACGTAATTAACAGAAAGCTCGAGAGCTGTCTTAACTTTGCTATTTGAAGCAAAAATCTGGATTATATCTATCCCGGTTGATTTTTAAGCGATTTTTAAAGGTTTAAAGGATTTTTCATTGTAACTTCCGGTTTGCTGACGTCATCAATATTTCCCCTTCCCAATATGGTCTTAGCATGAAGCTGATTATATACACTGGTTATAAAGTTATTTCAGCAAACTTCGCTACACACATCAACCGAATATTCATTTTAACAATTTTTTAACCTGCCGCTAGAGGGCGCTATAACATGTTATGACGTCGCCGATATTTTTTTTGAAAAATACAACCTAGCCAGACACTAACATCGTTGAAAGTAAGTTTATATCATTTATCACTTTTAAATTATAAGGCACTTCCGGTTTAGACCGGAAGGAAGGGTCACGTGATTTTACGCACATGAGATAAAATGAAGATCCTTAATTATTCTATCTATTGCCACAAAAATCAAGTTTCGGTCTTTTGCGGTTGATTTGTTATTGATTTTCAAAGATTAAATCAATTGCACCTTTAAGATGACGTCACGTGACCCCTGATGACGTCACCATGACGTATGTCTGTTAGGACCGAGCTCACTATAGGGTCTTCACTTGGGTTAAGTTTTATGGAAATACGACTTTGTTTTCTACTAAAAGTGACGTGCAGGAAAAACGTGTACAAAGTCTATGGGGTTTAGGTTACTAAAAAAAAAAAAAAAAGAAAAAAAAAAATCAGAACAAAAACAAAGGCTTTTTCGCAAAATTTGCGAAAAAGCCAAAAAAAAAAAAAGAAAAAAAAAAACTTTAACGAAAACAAAAGCTGTTTCGGCTGAAAGGCCGAAACAGCTAAAAAAAAAAAAGAAAAAAAAAAACTTTAACGAAAACAAAAGCTGTTTCGGTGGAAAACCGAAACAGCTAAAAAAAACTTTAACGATTACAAAAGCTGTTTCGGTGAAAAACCGAAACAGCTAAAAACTTTAACGATTACAAAAGCTGTTTCGGTGAAAAACCGAAACAGCTAATAACAAAAAGTGTGCGGAAAACTAAACTGAAGTGAAGAATGGTTGTCAGACGAAATGTCGACAATTTGCCGGACATTAAAATCATGCACTATGATTGGTCGGTTGTTTTTCTCGAGGGGTGTGGCCTACTACTGGATTGGTATATTGAAGAAGAAAAAAAGGTGTTTCCAACTTACTACGAAGATCATCTACAACTGTCATTTGATAGCTGCCATCAAGTCGCGCTCGTGAGATCCTGTGGGTTGGAAGACTACCCTGGTCAGTCCAGTATACCATCCTATCCACCGGGTCGTAGTCTACGGCTACGGGCTTGACTAACCCGCTGAGTGGCAGGGCTTCTGCGTCGACCAGCCTCTGACTCAAGCTACCCACGTAGATGGTAGCATTGGCCATGTCCACAAGGAGCGCAAAATCACCTATTAGGTAAACAAAAAGGAGTTTTATATCGGCAGTAATTGTTTGTACAATATAATGGGCTCTGAGGGTGCTTTTCACCTAGTACCGGTACTCCCTGTAGGAGGCGCTGTACGCGAGAGCTACCAACACGATATCGTCGTGCGGCTTTTGTAACAAAATCGCCGTGTGGCGTTTGGTTACGACATCGTCGTGCGGCTTTGGTTACGACATCGTCATGCGGCGGCTTTGGTCGGTGTAGTGTTGCACCCTATAGGTCTCACTAGCTGTCACGATTTGTACCACTACATCCTCCGATTAGTTGTAGCAGTTTTAATTGGGCTGAATTGGGAGAAAAGTGCCCTGGTTGCACCCTCCTATGAATAATCACGGTCAATCTACGCTTTACTACGACTCCAGGCGAATTCCAGGTCACACTTTCACGACTTTAACGACGATTGCCCATGATTCACAACATCCGGGTGATTTGTGGACATACTCGTAGCGGCATCTTGGTGAATAATTCCAGTAGGTCGTTGCTTTTTGTTTCAATTTGAACACAATATGCCCTCAGTTGGGAGAACAATTTATTCAGATGAAAACCATGTGAAATATACATTGCTAACGTTTAACCAGATGCAACGATGTGCCAGTCATGGAATTTGTGCGAATACAAGAACATATTAATTTATGCTAGATTCCCACTGTCGTGCGATCCGTTACGAACGCCACGATTAGCCATTCGTAGCTGATCGTTGACTTTTCGTTTCCTCTTCTGACATTTCACGTTTGGATACGAGTTGATGCGAGTCGATACGTACTGGTATGATTTGGTGCGCTTGGATGCGATATAGTCACGATTGGTCAATTTCAGGTCACACGATCTGTCACGATCTGGTCTCCCGTTCAGATACGATCAGATACGTTCCGATAGGATTGTCCCGATTGAGTCCCCGATTGTGTACCGATCTGACACGATCAGCACGATCTGGGTTCCCGATTTGGGACGATCTGTTACGTGCAGATACGTTCCGATACGTTCCGATACGATCATCACGAACTGGTGCGCTCTGTTGCGATCAGATATGTTTGTGGTCGCGATGTCTTTCACGATCGGGATCGAGAGTGATTACGATTTGAGCCACGATTGGATCCCGACGGGTATATATACAGCCCGACTGACCATAGACTTCATTGTTTCTTGAACTTCTACAGAGTGAAGACTACAACCCACAATCAGATCGCAGCGCATCTCAACAGAGGTGGTGTTTGTCTTGTCCAAGGTTGATCCCGATCACCACGATTTGGAAGCACGATTATATGCGATCTGTCGCGCTTTGTTACGATCCATTACGATTTGATGCGATGATCACGATTGAAAAATAATCGTGTTGATCGTAGAAAATTTTGAACCGTCCAAAAATCTTTTACGATCAACACGATTGCCACGACTGACCTCAAGATCTGATAAGATCTGATAGGATCACCACGATTACTCCACGATTAAGACCACAATTTCAATCAAATCGTGATAGTGGGAACCTAGCATTACAATGTTACCTTTGATTATTGTCACTTTTAGTTGCAGTTGTCGTGTAAAGGCCCAGTCACACCGGGCTTGCGACCAGGTTACGACCTAGCTGCGACCGAAAAATGTTGCAATCCTGGGCAAATCGTACAAAGAACGTGCGACTGGTCGCAGAGGTCGTGGGTCATCGCCACAGCCTAATCAGTCGCAGCAAGGTCGATGGTCATGTTCAAAACTTCTGACCTGCGATTCCAAATCGTAAGAGGTTGCAGACAGGTCTTACATGGTCGTACCACCATTATGAAAAACGGCCATAATTAAGATAATCATTAACCCCCACAATATCTGCTTCCAACCCTCATACTACTAGGGGTGGATCTCAGCTATTTAATGGTACGTTTCTTTGAAATGCAGGGTGCATATACAAATATATATATTCGAGGTACATCTGCAAAATGTTATTGCAATCGAACAAAGACTTGTGTAATTAAATTAATTAATAAGGATATTTTCAAGTTTAATAACATTGGTGTTAAAACGTACGCAAGAAATAAGTGGAAAAACCTCGAAGAAAATAGACCCCCTCAAACATAATAGGATTGGCCTATTTCAGGAACATCTATTGCGAGACGGCACTGACCATAACAAATTGGCATTGGTCCAAAAAGTCGCAAATCAGCATAATTAGTGACTTTATCGGTGGCTTTAATAAAAAATAAAAAACTATTAAAACATAGTCTACTCTCACTTTGGTACCTTATTCCTAAAAAGAAATATTTATATTATGCATATTTATACATAATTAATTATCTCCATTTTAATATCTTAGTTAAAATGTCATAATTATACACCATTAGCTATATAGAAAAAATGTACTACCGAATTATTAAAAAATATCTTACTTATTTGGAAGTAATTAGTGATTCTATGCATCCAGTAATTTTTTTTCACTAGATATCCTGTAATTGTTTCGAAAAAATGTATTTTATAAACAAAATACAACTAAAGTTAGTGTAACTGAATTATGTCAACTGAAATAGGTACATGTATTTGTTGAAATAATATTTTTTAAGTGCAGAAAATTGGCAATTGACACCAGTTGGTATTTTCCTTTTCCTTTTTGTTTACCCCGAATATTAATAAAAACAAACAAAAAACGCTTGACCAAACCAAAGTCGGACTGATCCGAACCAGGCCCGAGTAATAACTCGAACAAGTAGACATACTTCCACCTGCCTATAAAAATCTAACCAAAACAAGAGATGGTGATGCTCACCCGCGTCTGTGAAGTTGAAGGCGGTTCCCATCATCAGTGCGATTGCAATCAACAGCTTGGCCATTGCAGGCATGGTTATAGTGTAAACTACAACAGCAGAAAGAAAGTGTGCACGTTGATCTATAATATAGGTTTAACCGGCCATTTTAAAACATTTTTCATTTAAATTCACTAACTCTAACATTTAATTTCGCCTGAAAAAGAAATTTACACGCTTTTACCAAACCAATTATTTAGTCATGTATTATTCAATTTCTTTGGAAATAGTCGTTATTACAGATCAAATTCGCCTTATTATTAATTGAATGATATCAAACGAATTCACTCTTTAAATGCTGCCTTTCGGCAACAGCTTAGACGAATTTGATCTGTAAATTCTTGAGCCATTGTCTAAATAGACTGACCAAACGTTGAAATTGAATGATTAATTACTAAACTGGTTTGGTAAAAGCGTTAGGAATTGTTTTTTCTCAGACGAAATTGAAAGTTAGGATTGGTGAGTTTCGTTTTGTACAAGATTAATATTCTTCGTTAATTTCTCTCAATATCTGGCGAACCATTTGCGGAAGTGAAAATGATACAAAACAAAACACGGAAATATACTCTGTTAAGATTTCCGTTGATTACCATGTAATATGCCACTTCAACATTCACGCATCCAGGGACTTCTCAAGTTGACACTAAGATTCACCGCATGATCAATGCGGAAGTTCACACATTTTAAACGAGTTTTTTTCCCCGGGTTTTTCCAAGTGTGTATACCTCTAGTGATGTCCATTTGCAACTAAAGTGTGGTTCTATTTTTGAGTTACTTGCACAAATTGCAGCCAATTTGTCTATTTCATTTTCATTATTTTGTATTTGTTTTACAATACACGCTGTGGACATTTCACATTCACAGATGGTTTGAGAACAGTAACGAAGATATTCCTCCTGCACAACTAAAATGTTTAGGATAGGCAACCAGACCAACCGTGACACCAACAGTGGAACGTTGGTGCACCCCAGAGTACGAGGTGCCCCCCTCCAAATTAAACCCCAGTTAAGCCGCTGGGTTCTCAGGATTCAAATCAGCGTAAACATGCTAGAGCTGAATTACTTTATGATATAATGGTTTAAAGCATTACAGATAGTACACAACATTTGATTTTGCTGTAATTAAAGGATTCATATTTTAAAGTAAATATTGTGACGCTGACCCGTTTAAAGTTGTGTGTTTGTATGCTGGGAGAAAAAAGGAAAAAAGTGATATTCTTGCAGTCTGGTTCCTAGTCTTCCTTTAGACGAATTCAACAAATTGGGGCAGTGTTTGAAAATAGTCGTTTAAAATTCATACAAAATTCAACTTTTCTTGAAAACCACAGCACACCGGTGCCATGATTTCACAGGATGCTTGAGACTGTTATTCACTTACAGTCAAATAAGGTATTCATAATAATTCAGAAGTTTTGTTTATGTTTGCAAAGGGTGAATACTACCATTAAAGCGGGACAAAGATATGTACAGCCTGCTATATTATTAACGTTTAAATGCATTTCACATAACGGACAAACAAATACTACCGAAATGTCTCAAACAATTAATTGAGCTTTTGTATTTTTTACTTAAAGTATTGGAAAATCGTTAGAAACGTTTTAACAAATAAGCAAAAGAAAAAAATGGACTTACATTATGATAGTCGATTGTTCTGATTTCTGGCAAGTCATACGCACTTGTTTGATTGAATGCTCAACCCCGTCAGTGAAAGAGAGTGAAATGAGTGGGCTAATGAACCACAGTGTTATACACATTTTGCATAATAAGTTCCTCTTTGCAAAATGCGAGCTGCGCGTGCGCCACAAGTACATGACTTTGAAATACGGAATAGCGAAACTAATCACTTAATGTATATAGCGAAGCCAATCACTTTGCTTTTTGTTAAAAAATGTATATGAGCTGCATTAATTAAAAAAATAAAATAATACACGACGTCAAAGGATGTTTTTCTTTATTGCAAGATCACTGAGTTTTCGAAAAACTTTCTTTTCTGGATTCAACCAATGGTCACTTAGCCAATGTTCTTTAAAACAAACAAAGTTTTGTTTTACATTTTTTGAATTTGTTAACCAAACGATTAAGAATCTAGTTTTAACTACAACGGTGAAAACAAGGATTGAACATAGGTAGAGGGTGGGTGGGAAAGCGTTTGTTTATTGTGTAAATGGAGGACACGTGCCTGGCGACACGAAGGTGAATTGGGGTTAGCGTTAGAATCGCGGACGTCCTCGATTGAGATTCGTGTTCAAAACCAATGAGAGCCGTTCAAAAAAGTTAAGGGAACAAACAAAGGAAATTATCGAGAGGAACAAATGAAACTCTTCGATTTACTCCATAAACAAACGTGGGTGTATGTGTGGGGGGAAGGGGGGGGGGGGGGGGCTCGCCAAAATCATCATCATCGGCCCGTGATTATGCGACATATTATAGTTGACAATACGTCACCATGAGCGCATTGTCTAAGCACAACCGCAAGAGGAAGTCACATGAAATATTAAAACATACAATGCTGTTATCCAGGGGTTGAAATGAATGACTATACACGTACATGCTTTTCAAGATTAGTTTTGTTTATGTGGACTGATTACCTACTAATATGTTTCTGCAAGGGATTGGAAGAGGGGGAAATGAAGGGTAAATGTATGGTGGCTCTGAAGGGACATCGCACATCGCACATTTCTGCGCAGATTTCTGCGATGTCGCCGATTTTATCGCACATTTCGGCGCCGATTTCTGCAATATTGCACATTTTATCGCACATTTCGGCGCCGATTTCTGAAATATTGCACATTTAATCGCACATTTCTGCGCAGAAATCTGCGATATTGCAGATTTTATCGCACATTTCTGCGCCGATTTCTGCGATATTGCAGATTTTATCGTACATTTCTGCGCCGATTTCTGCGATATTGCACATTTTATCGCACATTTCTGCGCAGATTTCTGCGATGTCGCCGATTTTATCGCACATTTCGGCGCCGATTTCTGCAATATTGCACATTTTATCGCACATTTCGGCGCCGATTTCTGCAATATTGCACATTTAATCGCACATTTCTGCGCAGAAATCTGCGATATTGCAGATTTTATCGCACATTTCTGCGCCGATTTCTGCGATATTGCAGATTTTATCGTACATTTCTGCGCCGATTTCTGCGATATTGCACATTTTATCGCACATTTCTGCGCAGAAATCTGCGATATTGCAGATTTTATCGCACATTTCTGCGCCGATTTATGCAATATTGCAGATTTTATCGCACATTTCTGCGCCAATTTCTGCGATATTGCAGATTTTATCGCACATTTCTGCGCAGAAATCTGCGATATTGCAGATTTTATCGCACATTTCTGCGCCGATTTCTGCAATATTGCAGATTTTATCGCACATTTCTGCGCCGATTTCTGCGATATTGCAGATTTTATCGCACATTTCTGCGCAGAAATCTGCGATATTGCAGATTTTATCGCACATTTCTGCGCCGATTTCTGCGATATTGCAGATTTTATCGCACATTTCTGCGCAGAAATCTGCGATATTGCAGATTTTATCGCACATTTCTGCGCCAATTTCTGCGATATTGCAGATTTTATCGCAGATTTCTGCGCAGAAATGTGCGATAAAATCTGCAATATCGCAGAAATCGGCGCAGAAATGTGCGATAAAATCTGCAATATTGCAGAAATCGGCGCAGAAATGTGCGATAAAATCTGCAATATCGCAGATTTCTGCGCAGAAATGTGCGATAAAATCTGCAATATCGCAGAAATCGGCGCAGAAATGTGCGATAAAATCTGCAATATTGCAGAAATCGGCGCAGAAATGTGCGATAAAATCTGCAATATCGCAGATTTCTGCGCAGAAATGTGCGATAAAATCTGCAATATCGCAGAAATCGGCGCAGAAAATGTGCGATAAAATCTGCAATATTGCAGAAATCGGCGCAGAAATGTGCGATAAAATCTGCAATATCGCAGATTTCTGCGCAGAAATGTGCGATAAAATGTGCAATATCGCAGAAATCGGCGCAGAAATGTGCGATAAAATCTGCAATATTGCAGAAATCGGCGCAGAAATGTGCGATAAAATCTGCAATATCGCAGATTTCTGCGCAGAAATGTGCGATAAAATCTGCAATATCGCAGAAATCGGCGCAGAAATGTGCGATAAAATCTGCAATATTGCAGAAATCGGCGCAGAAATGTGCGATAAAATCTGCAATATCGCAGATTTCTGCGCAGAAATGTGCGATAAAATCTGCAATATCGCAGAAATCGGCGCAGAAATGTGCGAAAAAATCTGCAATATTGCAGAAATCGGCGCAGAAATGTGCGATAAAATCTGCAATATCGCAGATTTCTGCGCAGAAATGTGCGATAAAATCTGCAATATCGCAGAAATCGGCGCAGAAATGTGCGATAAAATCTGCAATATTGCAGAAATCGGCGCAGAAATGTGCGATAAAATCTGCAATATCGCAGATTTCTGCGCAGAAATGTGCGATAAAATGTGCAATATTGCAGAAATCGGCGCCGAAATGTGCGATAAAATGTGCAATATTGCAGAAATCGGCGCCGAAATGTGCGATAAAATCGGCGACATCGCAGAAATCTGCGCAGAAATGTGCGATGTGCGATGTCCCTTCAGAGCCACCATATAAATGTCATGTTAACCAGCAGAGAATACAGCTGTATACCTAACCTAACCAGTGTTGCACTCCGATAACAAAAGTGGAGAATACATATAATTTTTATCCGATTATGTTTTCCTCATTTATTTCCGGAATATACACCATATTTATTTTAAAATGTAATAAACGGAGCCGTTTTGATAAACCAATATCATACCTGTAACCATCAACAAATTTTTGGAAATTTGCGAACAAGTTTTACTTTTGACTTTAAAAAAAACCCTCATAAATTTACTATATTCATTAACCCCTTAAATTAATAGGCATTTGCTGCAACTAAATAAAATAATATAGATTATCTAGGCTACTAAAAAAAAACACATTCAAATTCACCAACTCTCACTTTCACTTTCGTAAAAAAACAACCGCTTTTTCTAAACCATCCACGACAAAAGGGCTGTAAAGTCGCCAAGCTTATTTTGAGAAAAGGACCATTAAAACATGTGGAAAAAACAATACAAAACAAAGGATTGTCATACTCAGTGTTACTTGTTGTAGATAACCATAAATACCAACTATGTCTTGTAATACATCATTTTAAAGCTTATTTCTTGTAGATTTTATTTTTCTAAAATCTCAAAACATGAAGATGCCTACTTTACAGCCCTTGCGTCGTGGACGGTCACAATTTTGTCATTTATCATTAAATTTCAATTTGGCTATAGCATTTAAACAATTGGATTGGGCCTACACACTTTATGCCCGTCTGGGTAAATACGTTTCTTTGACAAAAGGTAAACTTCAAATCCGTCCATGTACAATAAATCGATCGTTTTCGGCCAATCAAAATGGCAAGGGTGGCTGACGGAGTTAATGGCAATGCCAAAAGTTCTTCTATAATCGATTCAACAACTTAACGTACGGGGAATGAATCATATTTAGAAACGAGGAAAACCAAATCAACATAGTGTGTCTTTTGGCTTCGTGACAGACCGAGGAAGCAATGGATTTCACTGCAGTACAATGTGAATGATCGACCAATTAGCTGGGTACTGGCGAATCGGAGGTCGGGGAAGGGAACCTTAAAGGGAATCATAAGACGTGTAGAGTGGCGTAACTACGTGGTGTGGGGGGGGGGGGGGGGGGGGGGGGGGGGCGCTACGGGGGCTACAAACAATTATATCAGGTGATTTAACTCCCCACCCCTTCATAATTTGTGCACCCCAAGGTGCCCCTACAAGTTCAATTGTAGTTACGCCGCTGGACATTGATGACTCTTCTTTACAATTTAACTATAACGTTATCTACAATTTATTGACACATTTTTTTGAATGTTTAAACCATTATGCCGTCAAGACATGCCGACAGGCATCCACAAACTTTAGACACTCCTGGGTCAGATGTGAATTAATTTTTTTCAGATCAAAATGACACTTTTCCTGGTAAAACAGGACAAATTTGTGGCTTAATTAAAAGTTGTTTAGCCATATATATTTCAAAACTTTCATAGATTTTGTTACAAATCTGGCACGTATTACTACAAATTGTTTGACACATTGAATGTATGTTTAAACAGTTATGCCGTCAAGTCATGCCGACAGGCATCTACACACTTTAGACACTCCTGGGTCAGATGTGAATTAAATTTTTTCCCGATCAAAATAACACTTTTCCTGGTGAAACAGGGCAAATTTGTGGCTTAAATAAAAGTTGTTATATTTCAAAACTTGTCGCATCGCATGCAGGGACTCGTACACACTGAAGTGATGCAAACATATGGAGCAGAATCAGTGTCAAAAAGATCGGACGTGTTTTTACAACTCGGATGCTTTTCTAATTCGGATGCTTTTCTAATTCGGATGCTTTTTTCAAACTCGGATGCTTTTTTAATTCGGATGAATTCGTAATTCGGATGCTTTTTGTAAACTCGGATGCTTTTTTAATTCAGATGAATTCGTAATTCGGATGAATTCGTAATTCGGATGCTTTTTGTCAACTCGGATGCTTTTTTAATTCGGATGTTTTTTAAATTCGGATGCTTTTCTAGTTCGGATGCTTTTTTAATTCGAATGCTTTTCTAGCTCGGATGCTTTTTTAATTCGAATGCTTTTCTAGCTCGGATGCTTTTTATAAACTCGGATGCTTTTTTAATTCGGATGCTTTTCTAGTTTGAATGCTTTTTGTAAACTCGGATGCTTTTTGCAAACCGAACATATTCGCAAATCGGATGCTTTCCCAATCCGGCACTAGGGTGGCCCTGAAAGGACATCACACATCGCAGATTCTGCGATTTCGCGCATTCTGCGCGAATTTGAACGATGACAAACATGTTATCATATATCTAAGCATATATCTGAGATGTGGAAGATTTTATTGTAGATTTCTGCACAGATTTATGTGATAATGAATATTTTCTGGGCAGATTTTTGAAAAGTCGCATATTTTTATTTTAGATTTCAAGTTCTGCGCAGATTTCTTAGTACGCAAATTTGTGCGATGTCGCACGGATGGGCACTACATGTACATTTTCATTGCACATTTAATTATGCGCAGCTAGCTATATGTCGCACTCACGTACAGCAGATTTATATACAGATTTATGTGCACATTTCTGCCGCGATGTCAGCACATACGACGTTTTGAAAGTTGAACCACGACGTTTTGAATGTTATGATGTTCTAAAACGGACAGGCAACGTCGTGGTTCAACTTTCAAAACGTCGTGGTTCAACTTTCAAAACGTCGTACTTCAACTTCCAATTAACGTCCAACTTTCGCGCGCTTTTAACTGGTTCAAGGTAGCCGCGTATTCGGCCGGTTCTCTCCGCGCGGATTCAGTCCGCATTCACCAAAAGGCGACAAATATTTAATACATGCTGCAAAAGGTGATGCATTTTCTAAAAAGTTTTTTGTCAATTTATTTAAAGAATTTTTCGAAATAAACCGTAAATATAACAATACTTTTTCAAACCCTTGTAGATCATACAGCATATTAGCCACCATGGGCGTCAATCCTGGGGGGGACAGGGGGACACGTCCCCCCCCATATTTTGAAGGGTGGGGGACACAATATCAAATGTCCCCCCCCCCATGTTTTTGAACTCGTGTATCTCATAATAGGGCAATATGTACTGTAGCGGAATCTGTCAAGAATAGCGGAGCGGCGGCATGATGACGGATTTAAACGGAGTCCATCCAAGTCCAACAACGGCTGCGGATCCAACAGAACCGGACAAATTAACGCGCTACTGCGGGTTTGGCCGCCCTATGCAGGCGTATGTGTGCGCGCGAACTCGATCTTCACGTGTAGTTCGTACGTGTGTATATGTACGTACGTGAACATACTGTTCGCCTGAAAACAGGCGTTATCTCGTCCAGACGTAATCTCACTTGTTCCTAAATTTATATTATCTGTTGCTGTAACATAGCCCCTGAAATCGATAATTCAGTATATGATGTTTTGCAGCCATATTCATACTGTAGAACATGTAGGTTGTGTGTGGACTTCGGCTGTGGTTAAAATCTGTGTTTTTGGTAAAGTTGTAGCCTAGTTTGAGAAAGTTTTGTGTGTACAAAAGTTCAGTGAAGTGCGTGTGCCATTGGCTGTGTGCTTGATCGTGTTCAACTCTAGCGAACCTTCGCAAAGCTGACAATCAATCAAATCGCAGTATAACGCTGCGTTTCAATCGCGTCGTTTTTATCGTGTTCACCGTGAATTTCTCCACGTTCACGATCGGGGCCCAATTTCTTGGCTCTGCTTACCGTTAGCGAAAAATCCCTGCTTACTATAGCAAAAAATTCGGTGCTTAGGCATAACCAAAAAAAATGTTATGTTGGCGTAACCCGACCGACACCTAAAATACGGCCGACCCTGGATAAAAAAATTTTCAAGGGACGAAATTTAATGATATAAATCTAGTTATAAATACGTTTGAAACCATTTCTGACCGTTTCCCATTGTTGTGTGTGGGGATTGTTAAAATATTGAACCTGGACACGCTATCGTGTATATCGGCTTAAACAATTAGAAAACATATCATTTTCATTGCTGGGAGGGGGAAAAAAAAAAAAAAAAAAAAAAGAATCCCTACCGGGCCCGTTACGCCAACATAACAATTTGTTATGCCTTATGGTAAACGTATTTCTCGCGTTAGCGAGGAATTTTGTTCTCTGGGTATGCGTACATCCCGTAACTAAGGATTCTGTGCTTACAGGGTTAGCGCAATTTTTTCTGCTAGCGCGGTTAGCGGAAAATGGTGACCGTAAGCGCAGAATTCTGTGGTTAGCAGAGCTAAGAAATTGGGCCCTTGGGGCCAATTTCATAGAGCTGCTAAGCACACAAATTTGATTAGCATGACAATTTGTCCTTGGCAAAAACAAGGTTACAGACCAAATGTTCACCAGATCTTTATTGTTCTGGATTGATAATCAGCTGTTTTTTGCTTAGCATGAAAAACACGTATAATTTTGGCTGGTAACCTGTTTTTAATGAGCAAGACTTTGTTGTGCTAAGCAATATTTTTTGCTTAGCAGCTCTATGAAATTGGCCCCAGTTTTTGGTTGCATTCCAAACGCTACTCACCAAGACGCACGCGCACAGTCGAGTTAGTCGTACGGCAAGGACATTCTTTATCGCTCAAGAACTCGTACATGAACCAACACGCATGCGCGAGTATTTCATTCGTTTATGAAGTCGTGAACATGGAGAAAAAAATTTCACCTGGAGTTCACCACTGGTGAACACGAGTTACCAGGCGATTAGAACGCCATTATACGTGAACACGATAAACACGACGCGATTGGAACGCAGCATTAGAGTCAGGGGACCACTGCGCCCCCGGGTATGGGTATGGGTATGGGGCCCCCAGAAACACGTGGTTCTCCCTTCAAGTTCTCTCTTATATCGTGTCCGATGTAAACCACAGGGTTTTCTCGAGAACGGTCAAACATGAGGTTGGTTTCCTTTCAACCAGACATTTGAAATAGGATAAGTAAACATCCAAAACATGAGATTTTTGGGGATTCCAAGAGTGCCCCTTTAGGTCTTCGCAGGAAGACGCTCGCCGTCTGGGCTTGTCATAATTATGCCGGTGTGGACGGTAATTCTGTCCCCCGGTAAAATTGTCCGGGGAGACAGAATTACCTAGGTAAAAGTGTCCCCCTAGAGCCGTTAATTCCGTCCCCTCCAGTTTATTCTCTCCCCTCTCTAGCTAATTTTTTCCCCCAATGTTCCACACATAAGTGGTTATTTTGATGTTATTTCAATGAAAAGCCCACATGGTATTTATTATTTGGACTTCTCTTCCCTTCATCAATTTATCAAAATAAAAATAAAAATATAAATAACTGTATTAATTAAATCAACCGATCTACGTTTCTGCGCGAAAGGAAAAATAGCAGTAATCAGTATTTTCAGACTTCTTGCACGCGTACAAATTCTGTATACCCAGCACGAATGTGGCAGCACTTTTGACCACCTGTAATTTGTAGTACGTTACACATCCTACAGTCTGCCACAAATGATGCACCATGAAGGGGTGAACCTGTACTACACTGGTTGTTGCGTCTAGTGGGTGCTAGACTTGTGACGTTGCACGGGACAATTTTACCAGGGGGACACGTTTAACGTTGGGCAGGGAGACAGAATTACCTGGAGGGGGACAGAAATACCTAGGTAAATGTGTCCCCCCGGACAGATTTACCGGGTCACGGCCTGGTAAGTCTGTCCGGGGGGACACATTTACCAGGGGGGACATAATTACCTTTCACACCGGCCGCATGATATGCTGGCTGTGCCAACATTGTGCACTCGGGTTGACGTTTGTATAATGTGCATGCTAAACCCCTCTAATAATTCTTGACTTCAGTAATGTCCCCCCCCCACATTTGAAATGGGATTGACGCCCCTGTTAGCCACACTTGTTTAACCTTTCCTGTAATTTTGATGAAAAATTACAGTTAAACTAGCTGCCTAATGAACTAAGTAATCCTACTTCGAGTTATTTTTATAGATTTGGAAATGAGAATGAAACATTTAAAACAAAATATACCTCGCATGTTATCAAAAACTCATACTTTTATTTCATAATCTACAAGATAATGTTACTGGGCATGTGGGTATAGGCTTCAGCCGAACAGTAATTAGTGCACTCGCACTCGGGCTTATTTGCAATGTTCTCGGTGAATCAGTTTCGTCAATCAACAATTTCAACAATTAATTTCACCACGCCAGATTTTATGAGAATGATAACTGTTACTTTATTTAATAACACAACAGCCCTTCAACTATAAAGTTCTGCATCATTAGATGGATCCTAGTAGTTTGTCAGCTTAGAACGTTAGGTAAAATACGGTTTCAGACCGTGTCCATAATTTCTTTTTTATTTCCACCTAATATCGCCCCATAATAATTTCTTTGCGATATATAGCACACTTGGGTCAAATGTAAGTTTCTAAGGTCGAGTGCAAATAAGCAGATATTATCAAAACTACATAAAATGTAAACAAAGAACAACGGTTATATGTCAAAATTAGCATATAAAAGAATCTTGGAAACTACGTACTGCCACTCGTGCTTGAAAGAACACTTGCCAGATAGAAAGAGTGGGGCGCGGAAAGATAGTCCTTGCAGGTGTGCTTTAGAGAAATGTACAATTGCAATTCATGTGGCAAAAGAAAAAAAGTACAGCAATGATAAAAGCAGGTCTTGAATTTGTAAAACCACACTGTTGCCGTATTGTTTGAAATTTCTATAAAAGGTTTGACAAATAACTCGAAGTAGAATTACTTCCATTAAGCAGCTAATTTAACTGTAATTTTTCATCAAAATTACAGGAAAGGTTTTATAATTACAGGAACAAGTGTGGCTAATATGCTGTATGATCTACAAGGGTTTGAAAAAGTATTGTTATATTTACGGTTTATTTCGAAAAATTCTTTAAATAAATTGACAAAAAACTTTTTAGAAAATGCATCACCTTTTGCAGCATGTATTAAATATTTGTCGCCTTTTGGTGAATGCGGACTGAATCCGCGCGGAGAGAACCGGCCGAATACGCGGCTACCTTGAACCAGTTAAAAGCGCGCGAAAGTTGGACGTTAATTGGAAGTTGAAGTACGACGTTTTGAAAGTTGAACCACGACGTTTTGAAAGTTGAACCACGACGTTGCCTGTCCGTTTTAGAACATCATAACATTCAAAACGTCGTGGTTCAACTTTCAAAACGTCGTATGTGCTGACATCGCGGCAGAAATGTGCACATAAATCTGTATATAAATCTGCTGTACGTGAGTGCGACATATAGCTGCGCATAATTAAATGTGCAATGAAAATGTACATGTAGTGCCCATCCGTGCGACATCGCACAAATTTGCGTACTAAGAAATCTGCGCAGAACTTGAAATCTAAAATAAAAATATGCGACTTTTCAAAAATCTGCCCAGAAAATATTCATTATCACATAAATCTGTGCAGAAATCTACAATAAAATCTTCCACATCTCAGATATATGCTTAGATATATATGATAACATGTTTGTCATCGTTCAAATTCGCGCAGAATGCGCGAAATCGCAGAATCTGCGATGTGTGATGTCCTTTCAGGGCCACCCTAGTGCCGGATTGGGAAAGCATCCGATTTGCGAATATGTTCGGTTTGCAAAAAGCATCCGAGTTTACAAAAAGCATTCAAACTAGAAAAGCATCCGAATTAAAAAAGCATCCGAGTTTATAAAAAGCATCCGAGCTAGAAAAGCATTCGAATTAAAAAAGCATCCGAGCTAGAAAAGCATTCGAATTAAAAAAGCATCCGAACTAGAAAAGCATCCGAATTTAAAAAACATCCGAATTAAAAAAGCATCCGAGTTTACAAAAAGCATCCGAATTACGAATTCATCCGAATTACGAATTCATCCGAATTAAAAAAGCATCCGAGTTTACAAAAAGCATCCGAATTACGAATTCATCCGAATTAAAAAAGCATCCGAGTTTGAAAAAAGCATCCGATTTAGAAAAGCATCCGAATTAGAAAAGCATCCGAGTTGTAAAAACACGTCCGATCTTTTTGACACTGATTCTGCTCCATACAAACAACGCTTACAACTACTATGTATACTTGCGCATGAGCGAACGAAATTTACAATCTTCGCCTGGCAGCTGGCAGTGCCCTTATATTGTACAGGGCTGAAACCAGTCTCTGAAAGATGCCAACTAATAACACTGAGTAGTATAGGGGCTAGCGCCAATTGTTCTTACTGCTATTATCTTTGCTAGAGTAATAGTGCCAGTTTATTATGCTAACACACCAATGATAAAATTAGGCATACGATTTTCAGGTTAAAAAGTTTTTTCTGGGTAAATATTTGCAAAGATGCGGTTTAAACCTGTTCATATAAAAATATATACAACGAATGTTAATGTGTATTGAAGGGTAAGCCTTTTTCTTAATGAAACTTTACTAATAAGATCAGAAACGCGCAAAACAAACAGTAATTTGACATACTCTGAGTCATCCCGCGCCTATAATATCCATCGAACAGAATATAACAGAATTCTAGTTTGCGTCGGATGACGCGTATAATACGCAAAGTGTTTTTTCCCCGTAATTCAAAATGGATGGCGAAACACGTTACGAGCAAAGCCGGAAATATGTCGGCGATCGAGGCCTGAAATATGTCGGTGATCGAGGCCGAAAATACCAGGGTGTGCTGGCTACAGATGCCTGCCTGTACCCGTATCGGATCGGGGTTCATGAAAAACAATCCCGCGCCTGGGCCCGGTCAATGTCAAAATAATACAATCATGTTCCTCTCTTCTTCCAGTTCCAGGCACACTACCCAAAGGAAACACGATTCGGTCGTCAGCACGACGAGTTTACCGTCACACGCCCACCCCACTATTGACCTTTTTACTTAAGAATTAAAACATTCCCACAACACAGATGTGCTTCGATAACGTGCACACTTTTAGGTTTTCCCTGTTATTTTCATACATTTTTTATTCAAATTCACAAACTCTCACATTCAATTTCATTCAAGAACAAATTCACATCTTTTACCAAACTAATTTAGTCGTTTACCATTTAATTTTAAATGTTGGTCACTCTATTTAAACATTGTCTCAGAAATTGTCTCGTCTAAGCTGTTGCCGAAAGGCAGCATTCAGAGATCGATTTATTAAATAATCAATTTCAAACTGATGCAAAGTAATTTAGTCTGTGTGTGATTGAGTTTAAAAACGGTGACCAAACGTTGAAATAGACTAAATTGGTTTGGTAAGTGTTCGTGAACTGTTTTTCTTTGACGAAATGAATGTGAGAATTGGTGAATTTCAATACAAAAATGTTTTAAAATAGCTATAGCGGGCGTGGTCTACTGGATCGGTGTATTAAAATAAAATAAAAGCTTTAAAGGAAATAATTTGTATACAACATTTGCTTTTGCTGTAATTTTCAGAAATTGATGGATTGCGGGGGTTAGTATTGTATAGAAAATATTGTTACTTGTTTAAAGGTTTGTGTTCGTCGACGTTGAAAAACTATGTTCTCGTAGTCTGACCATAGTTTCCTGACCCCACTTAAGATGAATCGGAGCAATTTATAAACTTGAATTGTCCGTTCATGGAACCAGTCTTGCTGGCTTGTACTCGTTCACTTCGATTGCTAACAAAATGTGGACTAACTAAATATAGTAAATTGGGGTTAGTATTTGAAAGAACCCAGTTTATTTCAAATGTCAGTTGATAAGCGTTGGAAATTGCTATGAAAATATCACTTTTTTTTTAAACGACGGTGTCATAATTGTACAGGATACTATGTGTTATAGACTGTCATTCACCAAGAGTACAGTATTGGGTATTTCATGATAATTTTGTTAAAAAAATTACGTTTGCATAATGTTGTATATTCCCTTTAATTGGTTACATCCATATAGATATGTTCGGGAGTTGTTATTGTTGATGACTGATAATTGGCGGTTGGCAAAGGTGGACGCACCGAGGATTCGTATGTGTGGGATGGATTTTGTAATCCCCCAGGTTGTTCTTCATATAGGCCTAGGTCTTTGGCTTTGTCTTTCTCAATCAGGTCCATCATAGGAATATGTACTGTTCTCCCTGCAGTTTGAATTCGCCTCCTGTTCAAACAAAAATCACATGTTAGTAACATAAAAGCATGTCATTTGATCATTATAAAAGGTGTTTGACTTATTTAATCTTTTTCTGGCCACTCTTCTGGTACCACTCATAGAATTATTGGTAACATCACATGCAGTACATCAAATGTCATATATTTCATCTCTTGCAGGTTTTGTAGAGTTTAGTATGTCGGAGAGACCAAAAATGCCCTAAAAAGCGTTTCTACGGTCATCGATCGACTGTCAACACCAAGAAACTGAATACCCCCGTCGGTCATCACTTCAACTAGCCTAACCATTGCATTTCTGATATGATTCTACAGGGCATCGAATCACTTGGCCATCGGAAAGACCCAGTCCGCCTCAGTCGGGAGAAAGTTTGGATGAATCGTCTTCGGACTATTCAAACACATTGGCTCAACATCCAACTAGGAAATTATTAACTTCTATTTTTTCTCCTATTTGTCATCTGTTTCAGATTTATTCCTTGCCAGGATTTTGTTTTTGTTTGTTCTCACTCCTCTGGTTTTCCCTGTCTATTTTCCTACCTCCCCCCTCTCCACATTAGTCCTATTCATACTTCTTTGTTAGTTCTTCCCCTTGATCTTCACCCTGGACCCCCTTCCTTGTGGTTTTACCCCTTCTGTTTTTGTTCCCCACCCAAATTCACACCTCTTTACCCCCTTGGTCTGTCTTTGATCCTACCCACACTGACCTCATCCTTTAATCCCTGAGCCTAATCCTTCTTTTGTTTAATGTTCCACAGGACTCTGTGCTTTTTCTTTTGTGTTTCTTCCGCCAACCATGATGTGCATCATGCTGTATGTTGCCCTATTCATTTTTGTTTCCTGTACACAAATATTTTGTCTCTGAAGAAGATCTTGTTAAGATCGAAATATTAGGCCCTCTTAACTTATTTTATTTATTTTTTGTTAAAGGTAGTTCACATGCACCATTTGCTTTTGCTGTATTTTTCGAAAATGGATTGTCTAGGGGTTCATATTTGTGACCTGTCACCAAAGCAATTTGCTTAAAGTCGGACTTTTTAAAGAATTTCGATATTTAAACATCTGGATTCTGCAGAACGAGAGGTTTTGAATGGTGCGGTGACATGATACTTTGTATACAAATCTCTGTCTTTTGGTTTTCTTTTTAGTGTATATTTTGTTGTGAATTTTTGTGTAATGCGCTTTAATCATTTGTACGGAAAAGGCGCATTGTTAATTTTAAATTGTTATTATTATTAGTTTGCAACATCGAGGAATACTGAGTTTAGCAATGAAAATATAGACCAGCAACTTACTCTAAGTGGTAAAACTGAATTTTAATGAAAAATGTTTTTTTTTAACCGGGAAAACTTATAGACGTCCGGATAATTACCAGGTTTGAAAACAAGACTGGCTAGCTGGCACTCACCAAGTATTGCTAATACAATGTGGGCTAACTAATTTTAATAAATGACAATAGTTGGGTTTTTTCTCCAACGATTGCCGGCCGGCAATCGTTTGGAAAGTTATATCAAATTTTTCACAATTTCCTGAAAACCACAGCACACCAGATGCTGTGATTTCACATGATGCTTTAAACTGCTATTCTCCTTTACAGTCAAATAAAGTATTTCATAATAATTCAGTATTTTTGCTTCTTGTTGTTTGCAAATGGTGTAGTAATACTGCCTTTAAGGCCGGTGTGGAAGGTAATTCTGTCCCCCGGTAAAATTGTCCGGGGGGACAGAATTACCTAGGTAAAAGTGTCCCCCTAGAGCCGTTAATTCCGTCCCCCTCCAGTTTATTCTGTCCCCTCTCTAGGTAATTTTGTCCCCCAATGTTCCACACATAAGTGGTTATTTTGATGTTATTTCAATGAAAAGCCCACATGGTATTTATTATTTGGACTTCTGTTCCCTTCATCGATTTGTCAAAATAAAAATAAAAATATAAATAACTGTGTTAATTAAATCAACCGATCTACGTTTCTGCGCGAAAGGGAAATTAGCGGTAATCAGTATTTTCAGACTTCTTGCACGCGTACAAATTCTGTATACCCAGCACGATGTGGCAGCACTTTTGACCACCTGTAATTTGTAGTACGCTACACATCCTACAGTCTGCCATAAATGATGCACCATGAAGGTGTGAACCTGTACTACACTGGTTGTTGCGTCTAGTGGGTGCTAGACTTGTGACGTTGCACGGGACAATTTTACCAGGGGGACACGTTTAACGTTGGGCAGGGAGACAGAATTACCTGGAGGGGGACAGAAATACCTAGGTAAATGTGTTCCCCCGGACAGATTTACCGGGTCACGGCCTGGTAAGTCTGTCCGGGGGGACACATTTACCAGGGGGGACAGAATTACCTTTCACACCGGATCACACTTCACGCGAATGCGATGCGATGCGAATTTGACGCCACAAAGCATTCACTGTATGCGAACATTCGCCAGAGGCAAAATGTGTTCAACTTTTGCGTGACGTCATAAATTCACATTCGCGTTGGCGCCGGGTATTAACCGACCTTTACCTTCTCATAAAGACGACAACACCTACAAGGACCAGAATGAGGATAACTCCGCCCACTCCGCCCACTCCCCCGGCGATGGGGGATACATAGCTTCTCTCTGCAATCAAAGAGATCGTATACAAAATCACCCCGGGACAATTAACAAGGGCAATGGAAACTTCTGAACTATTTTCATACATTTAAAGCTATAGTCAATAACAAAATTAACTATACAGTCAATGAACAAATTATCACAATCCATTCATTGCCGTAATAATGAACTGAAGAGGACGGTTTTCTCTACTTTGTATTTTGCTTAATATGTTAGTATTTATTCCAGAGACTTTTTTGTGGAACAAAGTAGGTGATCAATTGGACAAACATTTTCATTGTTGTTGCGCTTGTTGATCAACTGTCCAACTGACCCCCGCCCATGACTTTGTTCCAGAAAAAGGCCACTAAAATGAATACTGTGAGACTGATCGGGTAATTTTTTATTTATTTTTTAATCTAGAAAGATTCCTTGTCTATCCAAACTACATGTATTTTTTTTCTAGTCGGAGGATCCTAAAAATTTATTTGTTTAACCATCCTATTTAATTTAGGAAACTAATGTCCTACCTGGTGTCGGATTGGGGTTTTGACTAACAGGAGAGCAGGAAACCTGGTCTCCAGACCAGGCGCCAGGTGACAGACACATACGTGTAGCAGACTGATCGCTTGTGGAGCCTGTAACAAAATAGCCGCTGTCGCAGATGAAGGTCGCATTGTCACCTGCTTGAAACAAGACTACGTCTGATTCCACCAACGTCACATGGCCGGTAGTAATCGGGGGCAAGCATCCAGTCCCTGCATAAAACAACTAAATCAGTAAATTCCAATAAAAGCGAAAAAAACCAGAGACCTCCCAAGGCCAACAAAATGTAATGTATATAAATAGTACTAAGATGTAGGTTTTCCCGGCTATTTAAAAAAAAATCAAATTCACCAACTCTGAAAAAAAATCACTCGCTTTCTCCAAACCAATTTAGTCATTTATCGTCCAATTTTAACGTTTGCTCACCCTTTTTAAACACCGGGTCGAGATATTTCGTCATTACTAATGAAATTTGTCTAATACGTTGCCAAAAGACAGCATTCAGTCAGAAATGGAATATTTGTTATTTGTATGGATTCACGAGTCTGAGTCTGAAAATAAAACTGATGTTGTACGACCAATCAAAATTCTGTGTTTAGGAGTTCACATTTTAATATACATTACACTTAGTAAATTTATCAAAACAGTATACAAATTAATTTTATTTTGTTGTAATCAGTTAGTCAGTCAGTAACATTAAATCTTACCGACTAATTCAGTTTGCTTAAGGTACTAAATTAATTGTTCGTTTAGACAATCATCTTAAAATACTAAGACAATCAACTTTCTGTAATAAAGTAGCGATAACAATAAGTTTGCTTTCCAATATAATTTGTGTTCAATCCTTATTAGCAATGCATTCTTCTGCGCTAAACGGTTTATGCCAGAATACAACAAGTATCCTTTACTTGCGATTGAAAAGGTACATTGTGTTGTTCCGCCAATATATATATCAAATTTACTCTTTAATTCTTAAGCGTATTATGCTTGATAAAATCGTTCATTGACGTACAAAGATAACGACATCAAAATGATTTATTCAGAACACAACCTATTATCAGAAAGTAATCGAATTTCAACGACCGGAAATCTTTCGACAACGTCTTTTTATAACTGTTTTGCCCTGCACTCCCATCAACTGTACTGTAAACAAAAAGCACTTACAATATCACACAAAACTATTACAACATCTTCAACACTCGTAACTTTACTAAATGGCTGGCGGGGCGGGAGGAGGACAGTTGCATTTGCCGAGAACAACTTTTTTAGAGGAGAGTCAAAATGATATTGAAGCACATGCTGTATCGAACCCTATTGCGTATACACTGGATCGTATGAATACAAACTAGCAAATGCTATAAAGTACAAGTAAAATGTAAAAGCATTTTTTTCGGAGTAAAAGCATTAAGGAGAAGAGAATGCTATATAAAAAAGTATGAATAAAATAAAGTTTTACTGCTTAGCATTTACCGGCTGAAATAGTAGTAAATGCTTCTTAATACTTGCAGATGATTGCACCGCCGAATGGGTTACAACAATAGCGTCTCTATTGTGTGTAAAGCCACATACACACATCAACTCGTAAGCTGACAGAGGTGTTTGAATGAAATCGGAACCTCAAGTTATTGATTCGCAGTCATGCTGCCCCTTTCTATCCCCAGAATGTTGCAAGAAATAATCGGCCATCTAAGTCACATTTCGTTACCCAAGGCCCAAACCCGGTACAACTGCTTGTATTTTGATCCTAGACAGTTCACCTTAACCACAACGATTCTATTTTGCATACTAGTATTTTGTTTTCAAGGTAGCCCCAAACCAACCTTGAAAAATGACGAGGAAATACTGCAAATCTGAAGCATTTACTCATGTTTCTTATACCAAATGGAGCAAATACTATAATGTTCTAGCAAATACTGGATCTAAAATCGTTAGCAAATGTGGACCCGCTCCTATGAAACCCGGCATAAGTAGCACAGGCTATTTTCGAGATACAGCTCGTCAAAGTTGAAAAGGTGTAAACAATTTGGCGGACATCGATTTTTGTTTTTCGTTATTTGTTTATTCTTTAATATGTAACCCTCGGTTAAACAAAATCAGCTTTATTGATTGTGATTGAAAGTACAAGAATCTTGCATTTTATTGTGGCAAACTGTGTCCTAACAGTGGTAATTTATCTTCCAAATACATCGAATTTGTCATAGAAATTGAAAGTATGTATAGTATAAAGGTAACTTTGGTACCAAATGAAAGCTTAAGATGTTTACTAAATGGAAACAATATCTCACATTTCAAAAAACACACTTATGTCTGGTTTCGTGGGAGCAGGTCACAAATACTTTCCAGTAAATCCTTTGGCTTTAGTTTTATTCTTACAGATGATATAGTAAAAGCTTGACAATTGGAAGTAAACTCAAATGCTATTTTTCTGTTCATTCGCCCCATCGTACTATAGTATTGTTACTGACGCAGTGGACCACAAACACAGAACAAAGTCGCCTCAGCTCGTTCGTATTTAACTAAAGGTCGTCTTGTAATCGTCCAGTCCAGTCTGGTCGATTAACTATTCGTGGCAGTCACGCCACAATCTCAGAAGACGGAAATTCCGTCAGTAAATTTGCACATGCAAAATAAACTACTCGTGTTCATGAATAAGCGTTGTGCTATATATATATATTTTAATCTTTTCTAAAATAGCCGGGAAACCAATACTTACATGTATCCGCGAGTGTTGCAATGAACATGAAAATTAACCCAAAACGAAATTGTAAAAAAAAAAGTTTTAGGATTGTTCTTCTTTTTGTTAGAAAATCTGGCCTACTTATGTTTCTCAATGCAAACCTTCCAGATATTCTCTTGCTCATTTTAAACAAAACTTGAAACATATTTAGTAAGGAATCAGTTGAATGTGACGCCGAACAAAACCGAGCTCAAAGAAAACCGAGTGTGTGCCAATATTTTGTCTCTAATGGACAGTATAAAATAAGATTCGAGAATTGGTCGTAACATGCATGTATTTTTTTAGGTGGCCGAAGATGATAACGAAGTAGCACTTTCCCAAGTTGTCCTTGGCATTATTTTGCTAAACGACTCAGCTCAGCACCCCATTACCTTCTTGAATGCACTCGGGTGGTTGCCTGGACCATGTAAAATCCGACTGACAAAATCTGGTGGCGGACCCGCTGAGATGATACCCTCCCGGGCAAGCAAAGTTAACAAAGTCACCAGGAAGGTATACAGCCTGCTGACCCGATGCCAACACGAGCACATTCAATGGGTCAAGGGAGAGCACGCAGTGAGCGACTGGTAAAGAGATACATTGTATAACTTCTTCATAACTTGAACATGAGTACACTAGGACAAGGGCATGGTGTGCTTTTGCAGTTAAAGCGGACACGGCCAGTACCGTGGCCTCGTGGTCTGGAGCATTAAACTCATGGTCTGCGGGTAATTCTGCAGGTTGTGGTGCGTGTGCCTTTGGACAAGGCCCGTTGTCACGCATTGCTTCTTTTCTCCCAGTAGTAAATGGGTACATGTGTGGGCAGAAATAGTTATTGTGGATGATTTAGCTGTCTTGCGCCGAAATAGCTGTATACTCCCCTGGGAGCTGAGATGGTATTTGGAATGTTTCATTGGCACAATGATCAGGGGTACTAATAATGTAAAGCGCTTTGATTTGAGTTAAACGCGGTATATAAATATTCATATTAATCACTATTGTTAGCAAGTTGTGACTTCAACAAAATATTTTCAAAATGTCCAAAATTAAGTCTTTATAGGTCTAAATTCAAATCCATTTGCAAAAACTGGATGTGAATTTGAATTCGTATTTGAATTTGTACTAGTAATTGAATATGTGAATTTGGAATAGAATGCCAATTTGTAGCATTGGGATGTGATTTGTGGAAATTTGTGGAAAATTACATCCTGACTAATGACCGTGTCTGCTTTTAACGCCAACTCCCATCATGCCCGTTCCTAGTGGTATAAGCTGAATGAAATTAATGTACATGTTAAAACAATCGGGACAGCTAGGCAAGAAACGTGGACAGTTTCACAAGGCTGTCTAAAAGGACGCTATATGAACATCTAACAAAAGAAACGCGGTAAACGATACAAATCCATTGTTACTTGGCACTAAATCCATTGTTACTATGTCTTGTTCACAGTGGGATGATACGTTATCATTCTATAACAGAGGCCTCTCTCTGTTTGACAGAGCTTTTACACAAATTTATTCTTTTCTCACCTTGCATGCAAGTTGGTCCAGCGTAACCAGTTGAGCAGTGACAGGTGAACCCGCCTGCGGGCACGATGGTGCAGGTTGCCCTGTTTGCACACGGCCCACTGCCACAGGGATCTGAAAACACGGTAGACGCCAGTTATGTATTCATGTAATACAAATATAATACAATTGCAATACAAAGTACATTCTGGAAAATACGTATACTGGATATGCGAAAGTTAAAAGTTGACGTCACATGCGAAGGATCTAGAACCGTGCCTGTTCATCACATAACTCTAACGTCTCTATTTTTCTGTTAATTCAGGCTATAAGCGATTCATTCATATCGACGAATACCTTCCAGAGGTGATGATCTGTCCAACCACTCCTGATGGATGGCGTGCCATTGCTGACAAGTTCTGGGAAAAGTGGAACCTTGGAGCCCTGGATGGAAAGCACGTTGCATGCCGGTGTCCTCGAAATAGTGGGTCCATGCACTACAACTACAAAGGATTCTACTCCATTGTTCTGATGGCGCTTGTAGATGCGGACTACAAATTCATCTGGGCAGATATTGGTGGCGCTGGAGCAGCATCAGACGCTCAGATCTACAACGAGTCTGAGTTGAAAAAATTGACTGAAGATGGTAGGCTAGGTTTTCCTGCACCAGATCCTCTTCCCAACGACAACCAGGATGTGCCCTACTTTTTCACCGGCGACGATGCCTTCGCTCTGCGATCCACTATGATGAAGCCAATGAAAAGCGCATCTTCAACTACAGGCTTTCCAGAGCGAGGAGGGTAGTGGAGAATGCCTTCGGCATCCTGGCCAACAGGTTTCAAGTTCTGCTGACTACCATGCAGCATGACCCCGATACCGTGAAGCTGATTGTCAAAGCCTGTATGGTCCTGTACAACCAAATGAGGATCCGGTACCCAGGACTACAGAACAGGCAGCTTGACCGTGCCGAGAACCAGAACAGAGACTATGTCCCAGGAGCATGGAGAGAGGCACGGAACTTGGTGGACACCATAACAGTGACTGGCCACAACACCTCCACCAGGAAAGGCAAGAAACAAAGGAATCTCCTGAAGCACTGGGCCAACGCTCCAGCAGGTTTAGTTCCTTGGCAAGACAGGATGATCTAGATAACCAGATCACCAGAGCACTCCTGGTTTTATGACGTTATTATGATGTTAATGGTATTTCATATGTGTATTGTACTAAATGAACCATCAATTTGTCTGTTTTAATTTAAATATAGTTTTGTTTCATTATGATTTGTGACCGAAACTATACCCCCCCCCCTGTAATTTCCCGTATAAATACATCAATATAGAAGTAAATAACAAGTTTGTACAATGTGTATGTAGTGTACCTCCCCCCCCCCCCCCCCCCTCCCCCCCCCCCCCCCTGTGTTTTACCGTTTAAATACATAAATATTGAAGTAACTTACACGTTTGTACAGTGTGTATGTAGTGTCAAGTGTATATAGTTTGTTTCATTATGATGTGTAACCAAAAGTAATACCTCCCCCTGTGATATCCCCGGGATATATGTTCTTGTATTCAACCAAATTATGATATTTAATACTTGGGAAAGGGAGACATAATTATCTATTGTACTTTACATGTTATTATATGGAATGGTTTAATGATAATGGGCAAAATTATTATTAATGTTAAATAATGATAGAAAAACAATTGAAATTATAGAAAGATGTAGCAATCTAGTATAAGTGATCAACTAAAAATACAAGAAGACGGTGTCCTCCGAAGTCCAGCACTTCGTGAGGATCTTGCTGATAGACAACCTGGCCTTGCAGAACTTCTCCTTGGGCATGCTCAAGAGACTGTCACGCCAAAAAATACAGTTTGATACATTATGGCACGAAAAAATTGGACCAAAAATTAACAATCACAACACATGGCAAAACATACAGTATTATACTGTCACTGTCACTGTCTCTCTGTCTCCTAGGGGGTGTCCAGGTTCGGATTCCCAGCTGCCGCAGTGCTATCCGACAGGTCGGTCAGGAATCCAGAGAGGCCGAGCTCTGGCATGCTGCTGTCCAGTCCCTGGGTGATGATCTGCAGGAACTTCAACCTGTTCTTCACCCACTGCTGTCGCTCTGTGAGCTCAGGTGCACCGTCTCCGCTCTTCTTCCTGTCCAGCCTGGTGTGGCAGTCACGGAGTGACTTCCACCAACCCTGGATATGGGCCGAGGTCTTGTGCAACGCCTTCACCTGTTTCGCCCAGAGTCAGCTCTTCTTGTCGGACCTCCGATACTCCTGCATGCGGTTGTTCCGGATCAGAGGGTTGGCCACCAGAAACTCGCACAACAGCTCCTCCTCTTCTGGCGACAGCTGGTTCTGCGACTTGGTCTTCTTGCTTTCCTTGGGCTTGTCACCTTGCACGGGGGAGGAATGGGACGCACTGGAAGCTGCAGAGTCGAAGGAGTCATGGGACATCACAGAGGCCTCGGAGTGGGCAGAGTGGACAGAGCCATCATGGGACCGAGCCGAAGAAGGCGAGCGCGAGCCCGCATTTTCTTCCAACACGTCAGAAACTACAGGGGGGTGGGGATAATAGCTCTTGGGAGCTTGGCTCCTCTACCTCTTCCTCGGCTTCTGGTATACGGCTTTGAAGGAGCAGCAGTAGACTCTTCAGGAGTAGTCTTCTTCGGGGTACTATTCTTGCCTCTACCACGTCCAGGATTCTGCGTCTCGGACTTTGTGTATATTCTTTCCTCACTTCAATTAATGTTTCTAAAGTGTACAAATGTAAACATGCATTTAATATTTTTGTTTTTGTTTTAAATTTTCTAAATTTACGAAGTACAATAAATTAGAGTCACTCAAGCAATTTTTTTAAAGCATAAAGGTTTTGTGGAAATGGAATTTGTTGTTGTTGCTCCTTTCGTTTCAGTAATGAAATTAAAAACAAAAACATCCAATGCATGTTTACATTTGTACACTTGAAAATTAATGGAAGTAAGGAAAGAATATTAAAAAATTCTGTAAACACATGATTTTCTTGATTTGTCCAATCCCTATGCAAGAAAGTGTCATTTTGTATTGGTCATCACATTTAATAAATGGCAGCATTTCAAGGCGAAGGTTAACTGTTGGTTGAAACTTTATTGCACAATAAATGTGTAACATTTTACATTTTTGTAACAGGTTAAGGAGCCTAACTGTCTTTCAGAAAAATGCATATTTCCCAGGGGGGACTTATTTCGTTTGACCTGTTTATATATATATATATATATATATATATATATAATATATATAACAAATTGGGATGCTGCGTATACAGATACCCCAACACACTGGATAATACACTATCAATACGCTAGCACACACTGAACGCGTTACCTGGTCGTTAGGCAGTCGTTGAACGCGCTAGAGGGTCGTTACACATACGCTGACCAACGTTGACCAACGCTACAAGACACGCAGGTTGGAGGGGTAGCGTACCTCTGGCGTCCCTCCAACGCGTTGATAACGGGTTAGTAACGATCGTCTAGCGCGTTCGACGCGTGAGTAACGACCCCCAGCGCGCCGCCAGCGTGTGCAGCCATACGCTGGCAAACGCTGAAAATTTTAGATATGTTGAAAAAATTATATTTGCCTCAGTGTGTGACAGCGTTTCCCAGCGTGTGAGTAACGCGCTCGGCGTGTTGCTAACGCTAGGTTAGCGTTGGTCAGCGTTTGCCAGCGTGTTGCCTAAATTCCAACACGTTACTCACGCGTTGGCCTAAAATGTTCCGGTGTGACAGGGCCATTATTGAGTGCTGCCATGGTGGGCGGAATCACCTCTGAGCTTTTTGACGTATCCACTGGCGTGTTGCAAGGAGATGTATACTTTATCCCTTTGTGTTCAATATAGTTGTTGACTATACATCTTTCAAATACCGATTTCAAATATCGTGGATCCATGTTGGCATCCTGCGCAACCGACGTCAAACGACGCAAAGCACGGGTCTGGGCTGCCTTTTGGAAGCTAGAAAAGCTGGGGAGAAGCTCCTCTTTACCATTTATTTCCAAAATGATGTTGGTTAACACAACACGCATCACTTTCCTCCTCTATGGATGTGAGTCGTGGGTCATCTCAAGGGACATGTACAGCAAAATCAACGATTTTGCCACCTCGTGCTACCGCATTATACTGAGCATCAAGCATACTGGCCATGTCAAATGCCTCTATCTATGCTATGACCAACACAGGCCCTCGTCTATATTGTAAGAAGAACTCGGCAGCTCAAGTTCCTTGGGTATACTCCGAATGCCAGACGATGAACCTGCTAATTTATACCCTTTATACACACCATGCATTATACGGTAAAAAGAGGCCAGGCAGACAACGCACATCATTCCTGACATTATACTCAACGCTTGCTTTGAGATAGCGATGGCATGCTGCAACCAGACCTAATCACAACTATTGCCCAAGGTTTTGGAAGTTTTTTACCGTTATAGTAAATTTAACCCACAGTGCTTGATCAGTGCTTCGAAAATCTTGGAATACGGTAATGTTGGGGCCGCGACTGTCGCAGTTGCGAGATAAGTAGATCATAAGTCACGGTCCCGAGATAACAAGTATAGCGGCCGCGACTTAGTATGTCGCGGACGCCACTTAATCGTAATAAATGGGAAATACACCCCTGTGAAGAAAAAGACTTTCCCCTTATAAGAGAGAGACACACGTTCAGAACAAAAGATGAGCTACTGTGAAAACAGAAACGCACCACCGCTGTGAAAGAGAAACGTACCTCTGTGAAACAGAAAGCGGTACCTGGCCCTAATTAACGGGCTTCGGTAGTTCGGTCATTGTACATATAATGTCTCTACCGTATAGAGAATCGGTGGTTTGCATGACGGTGGTTTGCATTTGTTTCGATAGGGGGAAGCTTGCTTGAGCTCATCAAAACTATACTTGGCTCTGGGAAACGCTGATGAGCTTCACATGTTTTCTGTGAAGGAAATTCACAGCATTCTTGGTAGCGTATTGTGACCTTTTGCGTATAAAGTACTAGCTTGCACCTTTTTTCTAACCCCAGCTTCGTGCGCCGTTTTCCAAACCCCATCATCGTCTCTGTCATCGGTTTTGTTCATCCCATTACCTTCTTGAGTGCATTCGGCTGGCTGTCCGGACCAGGTGAAGTCCGACTGACAAAATCTCGTGGCAGACCCGCTGAGCCGATACCCTGCCGGGCACGCAAAGTCCACCGAGTCACCAGGAATATATACAGCCTGTTGACCCGATGCCACCACGAGCACATCCGATGGGTCAAGGGAGAGCACGCAGTGAGCGACTGGTAAAGAGATACATTGTATAACTTCAGCAGTGAACATAAGTACACTAGGACAAGGGCATGATGTGATTTTTCATTTAAAGCGGACATGGTCAGTACCGTGGCCTCGTGGTCTGGAGCATTGAACTCATGGTATGTGGGTAATTCTGCAGGTTGTAGGTTCGAGTCCAGCTTGAGGTTGTGGTGTGTGTGCCCTTTGGCAAGGCACTTTGTCACTCATTGAGTATCCCCACCCAGGAGTAAATGAGTAGAGATTAAGGTGGAGATGGTTATTGTGATTGGTTTAGCTGCCTTGCGCCAAAATGGCTGCATCGACCTGTATACTTCCCACTGACCATGGAGCTGAGATGGTATTGGCCCAATAATCAGGCCCGATATTAATGTAAAGCGCTTTTATTTGAGTTAAACGCGCTGTATACAAATCCATACTAATCATTATTAATATTATAAGCAAGATGAGATTTCAACAAAAGATTTTCAAAGCTTTCACAATTAAGTTTTAAAAATCCGAAGTCACATCCAGTTGCGGAAACTGGATAGTAATTAGGATTTGTTTATACTAGTTATCCATGATGTGAATTTGAAAGAGGGTGCGAATTTGGAGCATTTGGATGTGATTTATAGAAATCTTTTGTTGAAATCATATCCTTCCTAATGACCATGGCATTTCCTAGTGGTATAAGCTGAACGAAATTACTGTATAGGTTAAAACAATCAGGACTGGGCAAGCAGCATAGAACGTGTCACAAGACTGTTTAAGAGGACACTACATCTAACAAAAGAACCGCGGTACACTCACAATGAAAATTGTTCACAGTGGGATAAGACGTTATCATTTTATGAAAGAGGCGGCTCTCTGTTTGACAGAGTTTTCACATATCTCCTGTTCTCACCTATCATGCAAGTTGGCCCAACGTAACCAGTTGAGCAGTGACAGGTAAACCCGCCTGTAGACACGGTGATGCAGGTTGCCCTGTTTGCACACGGCCCACTGCCACAGGGATCTGAAAAACACAATAGTCAATACGCCGGTGAAGATTCCATGTTGTTCTATTTTCATAAATTTCATCAATGACGAGTTGATTGGAAATCGATCCTAGTACAACTCATCACATAACTGTAACATCTCTATTATATTAATATTCAGGCTATAAGCTATTAATGTACGTATCTCTTACACTTTCAAAAGCTTTCAAAAGCTTTTGACACCATTAATCATGATATTTTACTTTATAAGCTTTCTTATTATGGCGTGCGAGGAGTAGCCCTAGAGTGGTTCAGAAGTTACCTTTCAGAGAGACAACAGTATGTTTCTTTATAGGTGGTTCAACTTCAACTCGTATGACCCTAAAATGTGGCGTTCCACAAGGGGTCAATCTTGGGTCCATTACTTTTTCAGATTTTTACTAATAATTTTGTTAAATCATCTGATGTATTTTTATTTATTATATTTGCTGATGATTCTAATGTATTTATTTCTAATAGTAATTTGACTTACCTCACTGACACAGTTAATTACGAGTTCAGATCTATCTGTGATTGGTTTGCAGGTAATAAGTTATCACTTAATATTAAGAAAACCAACTACCGGTATATGTTATTTAGTAATACTGCTTGTAATCTCCCTTCCAAAATATCAATTGATGACATCAACATAGAAAAAGCAGATTATCCTAAATGTCTTAGATATTTCATAGATTCCAAATTAACATGGACTAATCACATAGATTATTTATCTAAAATTATTGCTAGAAACATAGGCGTTATAAGCAAGATCAAATATGTTATCCCTTCTACAATCTTAGTTTCCCTGTACAATACATTAATATTGTCTCATCTTGTAATGGTATTCTAGCCTGGGGAACATGTTCCCTCAGTAATCTTAACAGGCTTTTCCTTTTACAAAAACGGGATTATTATTTATTCTGATTTCAATGCTCATATTGACCCTTTATTTTCCAAACACAAGATTTGGAAAGTTAAAGACATGTATTGTCATCAGCTTGGGTCTCTCATGTACCAATCTGTTTTTGGTATCTTACCATCTTATATAAATTCCATCTTCGTCCGGAATTGCGATGTTTATTCTCATTATACTCGTCAATTCTCAAATTTTCATCTTCCATTGACTATATCTTATATCTTAACAAAACAACTATTAATTACGAGGGGCCCAGGCTGTGAAACTATTTTAATGAGAACCTGAAAATGTCTAGATATTTGTCAACGTTTAAACGGAATTACAAATCAGTCTTGTTGGGTAATTATTGTGATCCAATGTAACTTATTAATTTCAAGGTTCCATATGGTACACATCATATAACTTGTACGCTGGCATGTGAAATACGTGTACTATCCTTGTATATTGTTTGTTTTGTATTATGTATATAAAGTAATCCCTAGCAGGGTTAGATTTTAACAAAGGATTTCCAAAAATCACATCCAAATGCTTCAAATTCAAATCCAAATTAGTCAAACAATTTAACATCCTGAGAATCCAAGTGGATGTGAATTTGGATTTTAACGACTTAACTCAAGATGGGAATTTGGAAGAGGGTGTGAGTTTGGAGCATTTGGATGCGATTTTGGAAATCTGTTGTTGAATTTACATTCTGCAAAAGGACTATGTCCGCTTTGAATGAAAAGTCACAGGATTTTTATTTATTTATTTATTACATTTCTTTACTCAGGGTGTATCCAAACAGTTTAAAAAATGGTTTTCATTGGGGCCCTGCATACATCATTAAATATAATAACAGTATATATAAATACAACCAAATTTACACAAAAATACGAACAGAATATTTACAGACTTACAAGGATATTTACAGGAAATCCAAACATTGATACTGATTCTGATTTACGGGATGGGCGGAAACCCGCAAAAAAAAGAATTGGGGAAAAAAAAAGAACAGGGGACATTTCCTTCCGGCTCCACAATATAGTGGTAACCAAGTTATAACTCCGTAGATCAGTGCAATTGGCATAATATCTAACGGATGACATGTCGGAGCTCCTAATAATATTTGCTCAATGAGTCCAAAACTCGCGATTGATCAGGCAGATTATTCCAAATAGTTGGCACCACTCACAGCGAAACTTGTGGCGTAGCATTCTTTTTTTTTGCGAAGGGAACTTTCAGTGCCGTGTGGGTTGATTGCCGTGTTTCGCGAATAACTGTAAGTGGTGTAAACATATTTGTCATGTACAACGGAGTCATTTTGTTGAGACTTTTGAAGATAAGAATAGCCTTTTCGGACTTAACTGGTGAGAAAGGTACATTTCAGGATCATTATCCGCGCGGCTCTTTTGAGACATTTTGTTAACAATATTATTGTGAGATATGTAGGCCTATGTCCTTCCTCCCCACATATTACAACAATATTCTAATGTTAGCATAGCTAAACTTAATAGTGTGTGTAGACTCTGTTGAGAAACATAATCAAGGATTCTGCTTACTATACCTAATTTAGACAACACAGTTCTCCTTACGTATTCGACATTATGGGCCCCAACTTAATGTTTCATCAATAACTTTACTGAGCTTTAATGAGATTTATAAACACACTGCCTGTAACTTCTCCATTCTCCATGGTCTCGAACTTGTTTGTTAAGACGTGTAGAGGGCTTTCAGTTGAGTGTAGGGGTCTAAATCCTGACTGGCAACTGGGAATCAGATTGTTTACATCAAGATAGCTATATACCGACGAGTGCACCAATCTTTCTAAAATCGCAGTATAGAAATAGGCCGATCGTTACCTGTACTACATTTATTTCCTCCCTTGTGATTTGGTGTTACTAAAGCATGTTTCCAATCTCCGAGTATCGCTCACATTTTATAGACAGGTTAAATATATGAGTTAAAGATTTAATGATATAAGGTGAAGCAATTTTGATCATTGTTACACTAATGCCATCCGGACCTGTTGCTTTCCCGACCGACATGGATGATATTTGCTTTTTAACAAACTCTTCTTTAACATTAGGTAGTGGAATTTCTTTTCGTTTTTTGTACGATATGCCTGATGTCACAATGCAGCTGCGACATGCCACATTGCACTTACGTCAGGTTATATAATCAATAATGTCCAACTAATCGCCTTTATATAGAGCTGTTCTAGTTCTTAGCATTCATTCTCGGTCAAGCGACACGCCCTGCTACACCAGATTTGAACGACTGCCTATACAGCTACGCTTACGCGTCATGTCGCTGAACGATAACACACAGCCTCAGTCCGTTGGCAGCAATCAAGACATATTACAAGCCATCCAAGCTTTGACAAACTCTATCGACTCAAAAGTCCAATCTGCTTGCAAGAAGCAAAAGCTCACCGACACTCCCACCTTCAAGAGGGAAGGCAACCAACAGCAATTTGCTTATTGCGAGAAAGTGCTGACCTTGATCGAAACCTCTCTACAAAGCTGCATTGAAACGCTTGACTTAGACGTAGCAAAGAGCAACCTCAAGGAAGCAATACAAGCCACCAAAGAGCGACAGAAGCTAATCCGACTCGCCGACAGATCGGAGCTCGGCTGGGGTGTCGTCAAAGAGTACGTGGCTGATACCCTCGCTGAGGACTCCGGAGATGAAAAGATAATCAAAAAAGCCGAAAGGGCAGCCGCCGCCAAGAAACCGGCCCTCAAGAAGCGAGAAACTAGCAGCAGACCCTATCAAAGCAAGACGAACGCAACCACCATTCGTACTGCTCCTTCTTTTCGTCAGCAGTATTTTCGTCCGTACCAGCGAACCTATCAAGACAGCCGCATCTGCTTTCAATGCGGAATCCAAGGCCACGTGCGCACAACATGCCCATCCCTTCGAGCACTTCAACAGCCAAGACTGCAAGGATCCAGAACAACCGATAAGCAGTAGAGACTAGGAATATCAAGTCTACGGTAAAGCACCGGAAGGAGTGCAAGGTAGATTGAAACAACGCATTTCCTTTTGGAGAAATGTTTTGAATGTCAGTAGTTTTGTCATAGATGTTTTTGATTCAGGTTATAAGATCCCGTTCCTAACCATCCCACCTTCATTTATGGCAAAAAATAATGCGTCTAGTCTAGATCACCCCGAGTTTGTTGAACAAGCCATTTCCGAGCTCTTGCAAAAGCGATACATCCTCGAACTCGATAGTCCGCCCCACTGCTGTAACCCCCTTACAGTCGCCGTAGGAAATAAGCTAAGATTAGTTCTAGATCTGCGCCATCCCAATCAATTTGTTTATAAGACTAAGTTCAAATATGAAGATTTATCCCACATATCTCAAGTACTAGATCACAAGCAGTACTATTTTTGTTTCGATCTCGTATCCGGCTACCATCACATAGACGTTCTTGTTCCCCACCAAAAATACCTCGGTTTTTCGTGGAGATATATGAATTCCACCACCAAATTCTACATGTTTCGCGTCCTACCATTTGGTATCTCCAGTGCGTGTTATATAATTACTAAGATGACCAGACCGCTTATCTATCATTGGCGCGCACAGGATATCACTTCGTTTGCCTACATCGACGACGGTATCATTGTTTCCACAGATCTTATCATTGCACTACGCAACTCTTGTACCGTTAAAAAAAAACTAGTTAAGAGCGGATTCGTCCCAAGTCAAACGAAGTGCATTTGGTACCCCCATACCAGCATCAAGTTCCTCGGTCTGATCAAAGTTTCACGCATCATGATTTTTTCCGTGCCCTCCACCAAAATTACCAAACTCAAAGTATCAATCGACAAAATTCTGTCAGATCACGCGTTATCCATCCCCACCCATGTAAAGTATCTCGCTAGCATCACCGGTCAGATCATTTCTATGTCAGTATAGCACTAGGCCCAGTAACGCGCCTCGTGACACGCGCCACATATCGAGCAACCGAATCTAGGTCCTCGTTGAAATTCTGGAAATCAAACCTTGACGCGTACAACGGTTTTTCTATTAAACACCAACACACTCCGTCCCGCATATTTTATTCGGACGCAAGCGACACTGGCTGGGGCGGATACGTCCAAGACGCCCCCCAAATGATTTTTAACGGAACGTGGTCCGAATCTGAAAAAGCACGCAGTTCAACATGGAGAGAATTATGCAGCCGTATTCAGAATATTGTCCGAATCTAGCAGTAATTGCGCACACGAAAAAATTAGGTGGTTTACGGACAACACCAATGTTCCCCACATCATATCACACGGAAGCACAAAGCCCGACCTGCAATTACTAGCCATTTCCATTTTCAACCTGTGCTTGAAACACAACATTGTCTTAATGGCGGAGTGGATCCCACGAAATATTAACACTATCGCAGACAGCATCAGTAGGGTTACTGATTACGACGATTGGCCCATTGACCAGACAACTTTCGCGCTTGTCGACAAGTTATGGGGTCCCCATTCTATCGACCGTTTTGCTTCCCCGGGTAACTCTAAGGTCCAGAAGTTTAATTCTAGATTTTGGTGCAAAGGCACCTCCGGCGTAGACGCTTTGTCACGATTGGTCCAGTCGAAATAATTACATTTGCCCACCAGTTTCCCTCATAGCAGCCGTTTTAAAGCACCTAGCAAAATGTAGAGCTTACGGTACCCTTATTGTTCCCAAATGGACATCGGCTTATTTTTGGCCTTCCTTGTGTTACGACGGCGTCCATTTGAACAATTGTGTTCACGACTGGCGCCTACTAAAGATTTCCTTCTCTCCACCATTGCTTGATCGCAAGTCCGTTTCCAACAGCTCACCTACTTTCTTGTCACTAGCCCTAAGAATAGACCACACAGTCCCTCACAGAAAGACTAATAAAGGCTTATGTTGCTCTGACCTCGGCTATTGCCACAGATGCCTATATTAAAGCCAGTTAAGCACGTTCAATTTGAAACAATTTTCATACAGTCTCCAGGATGCTTTGTTTGATGCGATTTCGGTTATCTGATACCGATGTTATGTTTATAGGCCCCCTACACTATTAGGTATACGCCTACAGTCGGTGCCTTTTGAAACTCTGAATCACACCAGAATTGTTGGTTTGCTTATAATAATTCCAACGTACTATGTTGGATATGGTCGTTTGACACCAACAACCCGATTTACATAATGTTGCATTTGTTACACGCCTTAGCCCAAACACTCTAGATTTTCCAAACCCCGTTCTTTTGCGTATCTCAGCAGGGTTCGCTCACGACCGTATCCCAATGTTCACCATTGCAAAACAAATTGTCAGTTTTCTCGTTTTTCGTCCTTTGATTTGGTGCGTTTACATTAGTAAAAAATAGAAAAGAAATGTATTTTCTGACGGAAGAAAGGAGGAAGAAACTGCGCATTCTTCATCAAAAGAATCGAAGATAGAGGCGTTCTTGGCAGTACTTCGGGTATTATACAAATGAATGTCAGAGGTTAACATGAAGAATGAATTAAAACAACGGGGTAATACATTGGTTTTAAATTTATACATCAATTTGCCTAAATTTAAATAGTACAGGTCATTAAACTGTAAATGATTCAGGTTTGTAAATAAAGGAAGGGAATGATCACGATAGCCAGCTTTTGATACTATTCGGACTGCTCGTTTCTGTAAAGTAAACAGTTTGTTGTATTTATATTTCGTTTTTTATGCTGTTTGGCTAAGTAGTCTAGGGAAAATACTTAATTTTCTTTTGTTGACCCCACACAAATTGCAATATAATTTTTTTCATCACAGTGCACTTCTATAAGCTCCCTAGAATAACATACTAAAAATCTCTAAAAATCCAAGTGGTGGAAATATGACTAATTTGCATAAATCGTTAATCCCTGCCGCGTAATATATTTATTCCTATATTTGGGTTTATTATTTTTTTTAATATTTTTTTTAAAGTTTATTTTGGTGATTCTACTTACATATCCTTACTTCAATAACATTTTCTAAAGCATATAAGTGACTGAATAATTATGTGAACATAGTGATTATCCAAAATGACAACTTCGTGAACCCATAAATGGGCGCACATTACACTGTCTCCAGATATCATCAAGTAGTCAGTACTGGTGAGCTTCAAATTCACCAAGTTGCTTAATGGCACAGTTATATTAAAACCATATGGAAAATCATATGAACAATATTAACATTGTGATATTTAGCCCAGCAAACAAAAACTGGGAAAAAATGGTGTGTCCATAAATTGGGCTAAAAGATAGACGAAGGGTTTCCTAAGGTGAGAGACTTGAACAAGATCAATAAAATTCCCAAAGTACATTTTAACGTAGATATGATTATTGTAAGCAACAGAATTCTTTAATTTTCAAAAAAATTATAATAATAATTATACCCAAATATAGGAATAAATATATTACGCAGCAGGGATTAACGATTTATGCAAATTATTCATATTTCCACCACTTGGATTTTTTGAGATTTTTAGTATGTCATTCTAGGGACCTTATAGAAGTGCACTGTGGTGAAAAGTATTCTATTGCAATTTGTGTGAGGTCAAAACTTATTTTCCCCGGACTAAAGGTGGTCGAGCAGGAACGAAGCCTAACTGGAGTTTGGAAAATGGCCCTCGTGTTGAAAAATGACGGAAGCCCTGTGAATGATCCGCGCTGACGGTCAGCTGTTTAGTGAACTTCGTTATCTGCCATCTTTCTTTCTTGATAAGTGTTGACTGTTTGCGCAGAACTGGGATTGTGTTCACATTGTTAACGATATTGGGAGAGCTTTCCGATTCTCTTAATGGCAACAGGACAGAGGAGCCATATAGTTCTAGGGTAGGGTACATTCAGGTGACACAATGCAATCTTTAATAGCATATCAGTTACAACGTCAGCTAAGCCGCCGTGATAGTCTTGGCCCATGACTTGATTTTGATTTGTAGTAGTGGACAGTCGGCCCTATATTGCGCGCAATGCATAGCTAGCGCTTGCCAAACATAATAACGACAAAGGGCGCTACAGACACCGACTGTACACTACATAAGAAACAAATTCCAAATCCAGTCTTGAGCCAATACTACCGCCATGATTAAACGTTGTGCTGATGCGGAACTGTTGACCTTCGCAGGTCACGGGTCCAGCAAGATAAAATTAGAGCACGAAGCTCATCAGCGTTCCCCACCGCCGAGCAGAGTATGGGCGGTGGGCACGAGCGAAAGGCTAAGATGGCTGATGATGACAACGAAGTAGCAGTTTTTGTAAGTTATTCATTCCATTACCTTCTTGAGTGCACTCGGCTGGCTGTCCGGACCAGGTGAAGTCCGACTGACAAAATCTCGTGTCGGACCCACTGAGCCGATAACGTTCCGGGCAAGAAAAGTCCACCGAGTCACCAGGAATATATACAGCCTGTTGACCCGATGCCACCACGAGCACATCCGATGGGTCAAGGGAGAGCACGCAGTGAGCGACTGGTAAAGAGATACATTGTATAACTTATTGAGTGAACATCAGTACACTAGGACAAGGGCATGATGTGATTTTTCATTTAAGGCGGACACGGTCAGTACCGTGGCCTCGTGGTCTGGAGCATTGAACTCATGGTATGCGGGTAATTATGTGGGTTGTGGGTTCGAACCCAGCCTCATATTGTGGCAGTGTTGTAGTCGAGTCACCTATGTCGAGTCCGAGTCCGAGTCCGAGTCCCGAGTCACTTGGTCCGAGTCCGAGTCCGAGTCCCGAGTCCGAGTCCGAGTCACGAGTCACTTGGTCCGAGTCCAAGTCCGAGTCACGAGTCACGAGTCACGAGTCACGAGTTTAAATAATTAAATAGTTAAAATACTTCAACCAGTTCACTTAGATGACTGGACCACTATTGATCGCAAACAACACACAGCCATCTCAGTGCAATATACAGGCGGTGTTTTTACAGGTACCAGACATGCCAGACTATGGTCAGCTTCGGTTGCGTCTATGGCTAGATCAGCACGTAAGCCGCCTATGTTTTAACATTAAAAAGAGGTAGCGATATAGCCGCAGCCAGCTAAAGCCGTCATTCGGATTCCGGAGACGAATTCCTATTTCCCTGGTAATATGCATCAAGCAGTGGCTATGGTGTTAAGGTTGACAGAATACCAGCGTTAATATTGGTGTCGTGCACAATAATGCTTTTACAGAAATATATCTCAGTGTTATTATGCGTATTGAACATACACGTGTATACATGTACGTGCGCTGTACACTACATGGCCATAGCAACACAGTAATCACGAACACTATTACTTGCAACATCAGTGTAACTGCTTATTTCGTGTGCTAAACGTTAATATTCCTCCATGTGCATGACGATCGGATCATTGGAATTGTTTTTAATATTTACAGAAAACTAAAAAAGGTATTGTTGGTGAAAATACGTGACTCGAGTCACGAGTCCTCGAAGTCAAGTCCGAGTCATGGTAGTCGAGTCCGAGTCCGAGTCTTTTGCCGACGTGACTCGAGTCAAGTCCGAGTCACCAAAATTGTGACTCGAGACGGACTCGAGTCCGAGTCCTGGACTCGAGTCATACAACTCTGGATTGTGGTGCTGTACCCTTGGGCAAGGCACTCATTGCTTCTCCCCACCCTGGAGTAAATGGGTAGCTGTGACGGCAGAGACGGTTATTGTAATATTTATTTGGCTGCCTTGTTGAGATGATATTGGGCCAATGATCAGGCCCAATAATAATGTCAAGCACTTTGATTTAAGTTAAACGCGCTATACAAACAATTATTATAGTCCTTGTTATTATTATTGGCAGGATGTGATTTCAACAAAAGATTCCCAACTTTTTCAAAATTAAGTCCTAATTAAGTCTGCGATTTTTGGATTTTTTTGTCTGAAATCACATCCATCCTAATGACCGTGTCCACTTGTAATGTAAAATCCCATAATGCCCTTTTTCTAGTGATATAAGCTGAACGAAATTCTACAGCGTAGAAAGTTTCACAAACTGTTTGAAAGGACACTACATGAACATCTAACAAAAGAAACACGATACACTAACAATACAAATCTATTGTTACTTGCCACAACATCCATTGTTACTTGTTCACAGTGGGATGATACGTTATCATTCTATAAAAGAGGCCTCTCTCTGTTTGACAGAGTTTTCACATTATCTCCTGTTCTCACCTATCATGCAAGTTGGCCCAGCGTAACCAGTTGAGCACTGACAGTTAAACCCGCCAGCAGACACGATGGTGCAGGTTGCCCCGTTTGCACATGGTCCACTGCCACAGGGGTCTGAAAAACACGGGAGGAAATCATTAATGCCAGTTTAGATTCCATGTGGTTCCGTTTTTACTTATTTCATCAATGACAACTTGATCACAGTGCGACCACATAAGTGGAACGTCTTTATGGGTTTGTCCATAAATTAGGGGTCCAATTGTTCGTGTCCCTGTCATTTCAGATATAAGATTGTTTTCGATTTTAATTCAGCACACATTCTTTGAAGCTTTTTACCTCAAAGAGTGATAAAGCAAAGTATCTGCAAAACAAAACAGGTTTTAAGTCAATCTGAGTGACATTTGCATTGTAAATTAGTTACTAGGTCAGGTGTAACCGGGACACTAAACATGTCACACGTTTGGCCCCTTACTCTCTAAATGTAAAAGAGTGACTTGCTCACTCTCAAAAAGAGTAATGAATTGTAGTGAAGTTGCGTAATGAGATGTAGGGCGTCATGAAATCGATCAACATAATAAACAAGCCTAGCGGTCCATTTTGGAGTGTCTGTAGTCTGTTGATCTCACCCTGATTAAACACCATACAGTAAAGAATTACAATAGTCAAGGCGAGAAATGATGAGGGAACGAACTGCATGAATACAGGTGTTGAGATCAAATACTTTTTTTCGAAGTTATGTTAGAAGACATGGAAATTGAAGAATAGAAATTAAACATTCCTGACTGAAGGAGAAGGATGAATTGGTACAAAATACGATATTTGGCTGCAGTAAAAAGTTGGGTTTTGTTTTCATTAGGCCTAAGCTTCATTTTTGTTGTAAATCATCCAGCATCTAACATCTGTGATGCCAACAGAGAGCTTACGAAGAGCTCGATATAAATCACCAGCTATGGAGAGGTAAAATTGATATACATTTGGATATCATCAGCATAAATGTGAGTAGTGGCAGTCGACAACAGAGCCACGTGGAACACCAAAATCAACGGGTTGTTCAGAACAAAACTCCAGAGATGCTCACACGCTGATGGCGTTTTACTTAGTGCTAAGGTTGGATTTGTAAGCAGAGTGGAACGTCGTCTGTATATGGTTATCATCGATATGATCCTTGACACGGCTGGTCACAATCTTCTCTAAAAAAGGAAAAGGAATGTTAGAGCCAGGCTGGTCGTTTTGGAATGCGTTAGGATCCAGGTTGTGTTTCTTCCCAGCTAGCAAAACAATTGGGACCCAGTTGGGTAATAATTGGAAACAACTGGGGAATACAATTGGGGCCCAGTTGGGAAATGCACCCGGGTATTCGCTTGGGACCCAAGTGGGCAATCTGGGCAAGGGTGGGATTTACACGGGTATAAACCTTGGAATTAATAAGCACCCACATTTGTATATTACAAATAATTTTATTGTAAAAAATTCACAATTTACATGTACATGACATGTAGGCAGGAAACGTTAGTTGAGCTGAAAAACAGCCGATGGAAGGGTGCACACTTCGTCACCGTTTTCACGAAGAGGCGAATTTAGCCTTTCACGGTCGGAACAAACTTTTTGAGAAAATCGCTTGTAAAGTTGGTCCTTTTTTTCGTTTGGCAGTTTGAAACATAAAGATCCATAGAATAAACAAGATTAAGGTATCATGGGAAAGAAGAGATTCCAATCTTCTTAAATATAGCAAACGTTAAGAAAAATGGGTGATTAGTTTTGCAGAATTAATCAATTAATAGTATTGCCTCTTCGTGAAAACAAATAAACTATAAATTAGTAAATTCGCCCGTGGCTGTGAGAGTCAGAATGTATACATTTTCCCATTGCGCCTCAAATTCGCCTCTTCGTGAAAACGCTAAAAGCCAGTACGCGCCCGATTCACCGAATTCGCCTCTTCGTAAACACGCAAAAGGGCACTTGAGGACCAATTCGCCCATTCGTTAATTAGGTCAATTAGGATTTTAATGATTTTTTTGATGTATAACTTCACCAGGTTGTAGAAATTGCAATACTTAATCGTTTTCAAGCGAATACCCGGGTGCATTTCACAAATGGGGAACAGTTGGGCAAAATTGGGCCCCATTCGAATCCCAGTTTGCCTAATTGGGTCCCAGTCAATTTGCCCAACTGGGCCCCAATTGTATTGCCCAGTTTTCCCTAATTATTACCCAACTGGGTCCCAATTGTTTGGTTAACTGGGTTGAGTATGGGCTCGACAAAGAGAACTTGGAAAAGTACCGGTAGAAAATGAGGAATTAACAATTATGATTAATGCAGGGGACAAAGACATGAATATTAGCTTTTAGCAGCCAAGTGGGCATAGTATCCAGAGAACACCATTTGTTGAAATTAGAGCTGATAATTATGTGTTTCCTGATCGTCAATCCCCTCCCTCCCTCTAATATCTTGTTCAAATGTGAAATACAAAATGTATATACCCTGTGGTGACCTTTGACTCCCATTGTCCCCATTGTGTTTAGGGTACCAAATTATATTTAACAAAATACAATGAAATAAAACAAACTCACCTTCCAAACAGGTTACTCCTTGGTATCCTGGAGGACAAATACAGGAAAACCCATTGATGACATCGACACATGTTGCTCTGTTGTAGCAAGGGGAACTATCACAATAATTTGGCTCTGCAGGTGCAAAGATGACCAACAATAAAACTCGTATTACTTATATGCCATCAGCTTCTAGTCAGGTGGCTTAGCTAATTTAACGTTACCGGCCGGACAAAAGTACCAAATTTGGCATGGAGTTTCTTTTCGACCTACCTATTGATTGTATCCGTGGAACCCACTTGATCGGTTCCGATTTTCCAAGATGGCGGCCAAAATCCAAGATGGCCGCCAGAAACAAAGGAAATGTTATATTTCTCGCTGTAAAAATCGGAAATGAACAAATGAGGTGTCAATTCAGGTGTTTCTGGGGTCACTGAAACAAATGCCGGTCATGGCATGTTGCTCGGGTCACCCATTTCCAAGATGGCGGCCAAATTTCAAAATGGCCGCAAAAAAAAGGAAATTACGTATATCTGACTGTGAAAATCGGAAATGAACAAATGAGGTGTCAATTCACGGGTTTCTGGGGTCACTGAAATAGATGCTGGCCATGGCATTTTGATCAGGTCACCCATTTCCAAGATGGCTGCCAAATTTCGTAATGGCCGCCAATACTACATTTCAGATATATGACGGAAATTTGTATAAAGAGGTGTAAAATCATTTTTAGATTCAGCACAGCTGAATCTTATAAAGTGGTAAGAGTATGTTAATGTGATGTAGGATGTGACGGATTAACTCCGACAAAACTGGCGGTCAAAACTGGCCCTTCTTCCAGCACCAGCTTGCCGTCCAAATAGGTGTTCCTTGGTGATGGCTAACCTAATCCCTATATCTGGCGGGAAGCCTATGCTTTCTCCCAGGATACCTACTTGCAGGGTTCCTAGAGTGTCACACCGAGGAAGTGGCCCCAGCAAGTCCACAGCCACTTTCTCCACGGGCTCGACTACCAAATACTGTTTGAGCGGGGAAACTCTTTACTTCGCAGGAGATTTCCTCCTCCCACACAGCTCGCAACATCTAGTCTGATAAATTACCTCACACCCGCGGTTATTCCGGGCCAATAGTATCGCAACTTGACCTTGGCCAAGTCTTATAAACCCCTAAATGGCCACTCGTCTGGCCACTCGTCCGGCCACCATGCAGCTTCTGAAGTACGACCTCTCTAAATATCTGAGGAAGTACTAGTCGCACCCTCACGGACTTCCCATCGCCGGACTCCGAATTTCTAGAACTCCGTCCTGCACCTCCAACTGATCTCAAGAGGACCAGAGGGTCTTGTGTGCCGATGAGGCGCCCGACTCCTTTGCCCTAACCATCCAAACAATACTTCCGTCACCAAGTTGACCCTCTCTGACTGCATCCTTAGGCAAGTGTGGTTGAGCAAGATGCCCCTCACCCTCGCCTCTGGGTTCGGCTCGTCAGATTCAACCTCATGGCGACATTCGTCAACCTCACTGATCGTTGTCACATTGGTCTTATTCGAAGCCTCAACGGTCTCTGGCGCTTCATCAGCGTCAGCACAGCTGAATCTTATAAAGTGGTAAGAGTATGTTAATGTGATGTAGGATGTGACGGATTAACTCCGACAAAACTGGCGGTCAAAACTGGCCCTTCTTCGAGCACCAGCTTGCTGTCCAAATAGGTGTTCCTTGGTGATGGCTAACCTAATCCCTATATCTGGCGGGAAGCCTATGCTTCCTCTCAGGATACCTTCTTGCAGGTTTCCTAGAGTGTCACACCGAGGAAGTGGCCCCAGCAAGTCCACAGCCACCTTCTCCATGGGCTCGACCACCAAATACTGTTTGAGCGGGGAAACTCTTTACTTCGCAGGAGATTTCCTCCTCCCACACAGCTCGCAACATCTAGTCTGATAAATGTCCTCACACCCGCGGTTTTTCCGGGCCAATAGTATCGCAACTTGACCTTGGCCAAAGTCTTATTAACCCCTAAATGGCCACTCGTCTGGCCACTCGTCCGGCCACCATGCAGCTCCTGAACTACGACCTCTCAAAATTTCTCAAGAAGTACTAGTCGCACCCTCACGGACTTCCCATCGCCGGACTCCGAATTTCTAGGACACCGTCCTGCACCTCCAACTGATCCCAATAGGACCAACAGGGTATTGTTTGCCGATGAGGCGCCCGACTCCTTTGCCCTAATCATCCAACCAATACTTCCGTCACCAAGTTGACCCTCTCTGACTGCATCCTTAGGCAAGTGTGGTTGAGCAAAGATGCCCCTCACCATCGCCTCTGGGATCGGCACGTCAGAGTCAACCTCATGGCGACATTCGTCAACCTCACTGATCGTTGTCACATTGGCCTTATTCGAAGCCTCAACGATCTCTGGCGCTTCATCAGCGACAGCACGACCACACTGTTTGCAGGCCTTCCGGGACAACCCATCAGCATTTCCATGCTTCCGACCAGGTCTGTGCTGAATCGTCAAATCGTACTCACTGATCACTTTCATCCACCTGGCAAGCTGATCCTCGGGGTCCTTAAAATTAAGCAACCACCTAAGAGCAGCATGGTCGGTTCGGAGTAGCACCTTCTGACCATACAGGAACTGTCTAAACTTCCTGAGGTAGTTCCTCTCGCAAAGGCGAGGACCTTCTCTTCCCCATCATGGATCTGAGACAAAACTGCCCCAATCCCATCCCCACTAGCATTTGTATCTAAGTTGTAGTCGCTATTAGGAACGGGGTATGCCAACACCGGTGTTGTCTGCAGCCTCTGCTTAAACCCAACAAATGTCTGTTGGAAGGCATATGTCCACTGGAACTCACGCGACTTTTCAGTCAGCGCATGCAACGGTGAAGCAACCTCTGCAAATCCCCGGACAAACTTCCGATAATAGGAAGCGAGGCCTAAAAATCTTCGAACTTCCTTAACACACTTAGCTGTTGGCCAATTGGCCACGGCCCGAAACTTCTCAAGGTCGGTAGCCACACCTTCAGGCGACACAATATGTCCCAAATAGCTCACTGATCTCTGAAACAAGAAGCACTTACTAGGCTTAAACTTTAAACCAGCTCGCCTCAACCTGGAGAAGACGACTCACAGTCGTTCAATCTCCTCTTTCACAGTCTTGCCAAACACCATGACATCGTCCAGGTCTATCAGCAGGATGTCCCACTGAAGACCTGTCATCACCCTCTTCATCAACCTTTCAAATGTCGCAGGGGCATTGCACAGACCAAAGGGCATGCAGCGCCAGCTGTATAAACCGTTCCGCACTACAAAGGTTGACTTCTGGTTGGCATCCTCATCGAGGTCGACCTGCCAATACCCGGACGCTAAATCGAGAGTGGAAAACCACTCTGCACCCACCAACGCATCTAGTGTCTCGTCGATACGAGGGACAGGGTAAGGATATTTGATTGTTACCTTATTCAGACCCCGATAGTCGACACAAAATCGCTTAGTTCCGTCCTTCTTCCGGACTAACACAACATTTGCAGCCTAGGGACACGATAAACCCTCGCTTCTTAAAATCTCCAAACCTGCCTCTATATTTTCTCATGATTACACAAGGGATGGCGCTGAGTCCTCTCCTTGAAAGGACTCTCATCGCCCGTACTGATGTGGTGCTTCAGAAGAAAATACATCCTGGAATTCTATCAGGCATGCCTTCACCTCCTCATGATATTCCTCAGCGAGGTTGATCTTACTACGGTCGTATTATATCATGCAGGTAACTTGGCAAGCCTCCTTAAACCTCACACCCACGACTCTCATCCGGCACCACTACCGAGCCAACCTCAACTGTCGCAATTGTGCCCACAGTAATTATGTGGGTACTTCAGGTACTTCTTCTAGCATTGACGCCATCCACCAAACTGACTAGAAACGGCGCAAAAGGCCCCAGAAGTCGCAAAAATGCGCCACGGCGATTGGTCACCACGCGCTAATTATTCTATGCAGTCACCGGGCAGAAGCTACGTGAACCGGTAATTGGTTGCTTAACCCTGATCATGCAGCCGTGCGTTGATGATTGGCCGCTGCGCCATGTATAACGCGGTATGAGCGCGTGATCCTATACATGAGCAATATATTTGTAGATTAACTAGACGTGCATACGAGTCGGCATATAGGCCCTACCCAGTTCCGTTACAATACATTGTATTGCAAAATTGTAGATAAAATTCCTGAATACTACCAGTATGTACTTAACAGTGACAATGTGTATTTTTTGTTATATTGGCCGCCATCTTGGAAATGGGTGACCCGAGCAAAATGCCATGACCAGCATCTGTTTCAGTGACCCAAGAAACCCCTGAATTGACACCTCATTTGTTCATTTCCGATTTTCACAGTCAGATATACGTAATTTCCTTTTTTTGGGCGGCCATTTTGAAATTTGGCCGTCATCTTGGAAATGGGTGACCCGATCAACATGCCATGACCAGCATCTGTTTCAGTGACCCCGGAAACACCTGAATTGACACCTCATTTGCTCATTTGTTCATTTTTACAGCCAGATATATGACATTTCCCTAGTTTCTGGCGGCCATCTTGGATTTTGGCCGCCATCTTGGAAAATCGGAACCGATCAAGTGGGTTCCACGGATAAAATCAATAGATAGGTCGAAAAGAATCTCTATGCCAAATTTGGTACTTTTGTCCGGCCGGTAACGTTAACCCTGAAAATTGTCGCTAAGCCACCTGACTATTCGGTGCCAAAATTGGTCCACCGGTATCAAATAATCGAGAGGATTAATGTTCATAGCAATGTCTGGCAAGGTATGCACACCTATGAATTAAACAAAAATGTGTGATAGCACTGCAGCATCAGCGGTGGCATCTTTGTGGGTGTTATTGAGAGAAAATGCAAAAATTTATGGACCCCTGTATATTTTCAATGGACCGATTTCTCTTCTTGCCTCCCGGCCTATTTATGCGCATGCGTGCATGAATTTGAATTTATTAGAAAACTGGTTTATTTGAGCAATCACAACAAAACAACCTTTTTTTTATCGTAGAAAGGCCTGCCAATGCGAACAGGCAAATATATTCGTTGGAGTATATCATAATTTTTCAAAAATAGTTCGGAAAAGACAATCAAAATTTTGAAAAAGAACGGACACACCAACTGTAATAAAGACTACGAACCTTCTTCGATGTGAATACCTCCACTTCGTTGAAAGATACGAGGGCCGTAAGTGTGCACGCCTGCGCCTGACGTGTGTATACGGAAAAGGACTATGTAGGCCCAGTCAGTCCAATAGACGTAGTCATTGTATACAGCAAGATCGTAAGGGTGGATCGTCGGGAATGAGGTCAGGTCGATGAGAACTTCTCGATTGCTGCCTAGGAGGTCGCTCATCTCAATCTTGTCCAGGTTTGCATCACACCAGTACAACTTGTTGCCTGAGTAATTATAGGTTTTCCCAGTCAATTAAACAGTTATGGCACACAAATTCCCAATTTCATGTTTCCAAATTGTTGTAACTCAACGAGCTGTTTAATATGACCATTACCCATTCAGCCAACAATCATTCAAATACTCGTGCAATCAACGGCGTAATCAAAATTGGTCGCAACTGATATAAAGTTCTAAATTGGATTGACTTTAGGAATAACTGATGCCTTTTCCGAATATTTGGGAAACATCCCACTTCCAGACATACATTAAATATATGGGTAAGTGGAATCGACATCTCGTAGACAAACTCTTCTCAGAGTAAATAGAACAAAATGGAATAACAGCGTCAAATTGTATTACCGGAAACAATTTTCAATTTAATGCTGATTGCCTATTGAGACGAATTGTAATACAATTTTAGGACGAACCAGAATGCTTCAAATTTGAATTACACTGCACCTTCATTGAAATTCAATAGTATAACTTTGTGAATTAAAATATTAGGATTTGATATTGACGATGTTCGGGGACAAAATATTATTGTTATAGGAAATTGTGTGTGTGTGTTGTGTCTTGAATACTGTATTTGTATTGGTCGAGAACGATCACATGTCCCTTGTATAACAACGCATATTTGCGTAGAAAACATATACAAAGAATTGTTTTCACACTAGGAAAGGGCATGATGTGATCTTGCATTCAAAGCAGACACAGCCAGTAGCATGATATGATTTCAACAAAAGATTTCAAAATCTCATCCTAATGCTTCGAATTCACACCTTCGGTCCAAATTCACATCCTTGGTTGATCGGGTGTGAATCCAGTGGGTGTGAATTTGCATTCTAACGACTTAATCCAGGATGTAAATTTGGACCGAAGATGTGAATTTGGAGCATTGCAAAAATCACACCATGCGCTTTACTAGTGTGATACCGGTCATAATACTGATGCACTAGGGCAAATCAACCCTTTAACGCCGTGGGAGTGGCTTAACCTGCGGTCCGATAATCTGGCCTGCGAAGCAGCTTTAGGCTCAGTCCATTGTGTAGTGCAGCTACCGGACAGAGGCTTTTGTGCAGTCATGCGTATAATCCGGTGGGTGCAGCGAGGATAGGAAAACCGATACTACCGGTGTAGCATGAATTTCAGACTCTATGAAAAACAGACTCATTGGTGGTATTGCGCATGCTTAAGTGATGATCATGATATTTAGGAGAGTGACATAAGAGGGTTTAACCAATTAATAGGGGAAAACAAATCAGATTTGTACAGGAGTCTAATATTAATATCACACTGGCGTCAAGGGGTTAATACAGCTCTTGCTTTACTTGTTGAAGTTATCATCAGTATTAACTGACTTGCAATGAAACAAAAACTTAGTAAGAACATAACTGACAAAGCATAGTAACATTTTACCATTTTTAACGATGCCGTTGGGCCAAACCAAACCGTCAGAAACTAAAGTAGTCCGATTACTTCCATCTAAGCCGGCTCTTTCGATCTTGGACGACGAGTTTCCCCAGTCCGTCCAGTAGATGAAGCTTGAAATTATAGGGGGAATCGTTAGTGTAAATTACTTATCAATACTAAGACCGAAAGAAAAATCATTATTGTTGTTGTACATATTTGGTAGATACAGTGGTATATAGCCATCTCCTTCACGGGCTGAGGTACCGTAGTAGATTTGTGTGGTGTACATGTATAATAGGCGATTGCATATTAATGTGGTTGCCTACATAGCAACGCACCCCCCCCCCCCCCCCCCCCCCTCTTAAAGTAAGTTAGCTTGATTAGCCTGACTACGAAAGGAGTTCTCATTTACAATATATTTGTCCGGCTATTTTAAAATTCAAGCACACATCACACTCAATTTACTTAGCAAAGTTTAAAATTGATTGATAGAAGGCGAATCCGATCACTGAATGCTGCCTTTGAGCGACAGCTCAGACGAATTTTAAATATAATGACGAGTATTCTCGACCCAGTGTTTAAAAAGGGTGACCAAACGTTTGAATGATAAATTACTAAATTGGTTTGGTAAAAAAAAGTGTTTCTTGCACGAAGTTAAATGTGCGAATTGGTGAATTTGAATGCAAACAGTTTTAAAATAGCCGGTGAAACAGATAATTAGGGTGGTAAAAAAAAACCGCAACCTCATACTTGCACTGTTCCAAAACCTATACGTTTAATATAATATACTGAAACGCAAAAGAAACTTACCACCTTTAAAACCTTTAAATAGCAACAATAACACTGCGTGTAGCAATTGTGTGAACTTATTTGTGGACAATTAGTGTCCTCATTGTCAGACCAAACGGTGTCTGAAGGTCACTTGAACCTTATATGGTCACTTCATGACACAGTTGTTGAACAGCTGTTTTGACTGTCAGTGATTAGCCAAGGGGTATGGGAAGATTGCAATGAGCTGCACGTGATGTCTTGATGTTGGTTTTAAAAAGGCCAGTGCAAAATGGGCATTTCAAGCAACATGCCACGATTGTCGGGGATCAACGGCAGCGTGCCCTGGGCATGCTGCAAGGAGGACTGAGCTACCGTAAGGTGGCACGTCGTCTTGGCTGTTCACACCAGACAATATCGGCCCTGGTGGACAGAGAAACCCTCCACAACTCTGCATATGACATACCTCGATCAGGGAGTCCAAGAGTCACCACTGCAAGGCAGGACAGGCAGATGGTCCTAAAGTCACCTGCGAGATCGATCCCGTCTAGCATCCCGCACTGCAACAAAAACATCCCGAATCTCCAACGAAGACGACTGCATGACTATGGTCTGATTGCCAGAAGAACATACAGAGGCGCCATGTTGACGGCTGTTCATCGCCGCAACCGACAGAGATGGTGCCAGCAGCATCAGCGATGGACCTTGGCTTGGCGCACTAGAACGAGGTCGCTTTTAACGATGAGTCAAGGTTCTGTGTGGATAATCCTGATGGGCGTGAGCGTGTCTGAAGAAGAACTGGTGAGCCATATGCCGATTGTTGCGTGCGCAAACCATTGTTTGGTGTGGCCCAAGTGTGATTGTGTGGGCCGCCATACCAGGCCGGTACAGGACGCCACTGGTGGTTGTGGATGGGAATCTTAAGGGTGCACCAGCCTAATTCAAGTCCCATTGAAAACAGTGTAAAATCAACAATGTTCACGACCAAGTTTCATGCACACCGACATCACTGGGGTTTCTCAAACAACAATCAGATTATTGTCTTGGTCCTTATCTTTCCATTTCTTTTCAATTTTTAGTAGGTTAGCCAATTACATTTTTTAATTGTCACACTAAAAGAAACTCACCTCCCGAAAAGTGATACTTCCCGAGCCTGCAAGCAGCCATTTTACAAATGGCATCCCTCCACGTTCTAGGGAAATTATAACCCATTTTTTCAACCGTAATTTTGTCAAGTCTGCCCTCAGATTGGAGCTCAACAACCAGGGAGTTGATCATATGCTATATTTACACAATCCCACCATTTCTTTCACCAAACGGCATCCTTTTTCAAAAGAAATTGTGGGGGGCACATTTCATGCAAATGAGCTCGCGTAGAAATTCTCCTTTCAATTAGGGTGGTGCACCCTTAACGCCCAGCGGTATGTGGATAACATCATGCGACCTCATCTGCTGCCATTTCTGCTACACCACCCAGAACTGAGAACCTTTCAGCATGACAACGCTCGTCCCCATTGTGCTCGCTTTACCACTGTATTTCTCCAAGGCGAGAACATCAACACCATGCAGTGGCCTTCGCTCTCCCCTGACCTGAATCACATAGAGCACCTATGGGAAGAGCTTGGGAGACGCGTAGTTGGCATGGTCAGGACACGGGTAGAGCTGCTTCAGACATTGAGAACTAAGTGGGGCAGAATCCAGCAGCAATCCATCCAAAGACTGGCCCTTTGTGCGCCGACGATGCACTGCCTGTATCCAAATCAATAGTGTCCACACACGCTATGGGAAGGGGACTGACAATGCACCCTCTTCTGTTCTTTACTGTAGAACAAACTGATGGGATGATGTATCTTGGTCAAAAACTTGACATGTCATCAATAAAGTGCCAATGTTTCAATTAGCAATTGTTAGTTTGTTTTATTTTGAACTGTTACAATTTCATTACATTTTTTTAAAAGTGGTAAGTGTCTTTTGCGTTTCAGTATAGATAGCACATTTTGTTGGTAGGAAAATTATACCGAGAACTCCTCATCATTCGGTCCAGTAGTGTTGATTCCAGTGCCATGTTTGTGAAACAAAGCAAGGGCACCAATTATAATGATTGCACACAGTGAACGCCCAAGACCAAATAACCCCTGACCTTGGTTCACAACAAATGGTGCTGGAATTTAAAACTACTAAACCGAATCGGAAGTTCTTGGTATCATTTTTTCTTCGAACAAAATGTTCTAGCCATACACACCTGTGGTTCAGGTCCCTGGATATTGAAAGTATAATGAGGTTGCGTGTGTATTTGACCATCCTGTATATATAATCAGAGTTTACATTCAGTTGTGATGGATTATGCCCCTTGATGTTACAGGGTTTTGACATAACTCCTCCCAATTCGACTTGTACATGTATCTGCTAAATAAGTTTGAAACACTAAAGTTGGTACTCAACTAGTGTGTGTTCCACGAGTAAAAACAAACTCACCCGCTCCCATGGTCAGCAATTATAGTTCTTGGTTTGTCCAAACCCTCCACAATGGTCTCTCTCTCTCCCGTACCATCCATATTGACCCGCCCGATGTAGCCAATGGTACCATCAGTCCAGTACATCATACGTGCTTCGATATCCAGTGCCAATCCGTCTGGAACTAAAATAATGTAAAAGTAAAGACATTACAACAATACAGTTTTTAAGTGGTTTTTTTTTCATTTAGGCTCACAAACTCTCACATTCAATTTCGTCAGAGAAACGTTTTACAAGCTTTTACCAAACCAATTTTAGTATTTTTGTCATTCAATGTCAACGTTTAGTTAACCTTTTTAGGCACCGGGTTGAGAATATTCGTCATTAGATATCAAAATCGTCTTTTATAGTCAATTCATTATTTAATTCCAAACTGATGTTAATAAATCAGTCTTGTGTGTGCTTGACTCAAGCACCCACCAGACTATTTAATTTAAAATAAGTTTGAAATTGATTGCTATAAACACGAATCTAATCTCTGAATGCTGCCTTTCGACAACAGCTTATTGATCTGTAATGACGAATACTCCCGAGTCAATGTTTAAACAGAGTGACACAACTTTGAAATTGAATGGTAATTGACGAAATTGGTTTGGTATTAAGCGAATGAATTTGTTTCTCGGACAAAATTAAATGTAAATGTGAAATTGAATGTTTTAAAATAGCCGGGAAAACCCTATATTTAGCAATGCCAACGTTATGCTAGGAGTCCACTGGGCCAGCGCCAGTTGGTGCCAGTTTGCGCCAATGCAATTTGCTGTGGCGCCTAGTGTCGCCAATAAGGTGCCTAGTGGCGTGTAGTGGCTCAAACTGCCTCCCAACTGGCTCGTGGTGGCCCGTAACGGCACCAAATTTGAATGTGGCGGCAAGAAAATTTCAAAATGTTTGAAATTTTCGTCGCGCCACTTGCATCGAGCAATCAGCGCCAAGTGTCCGCCAAGTGGCACCAAATGGCGCGAACATATCGCCCTTTGGCGCAAACAATCCGCCTATTGGAATCCACTGGAATGTAATGGCGCGCGCCAAGTTGCGCCAATGAGATTTCGCGCCACATGGCGCCACTTGGCGCCAAGTGGCACCTTGTTTGCGCCACTACGCGCCAAATAATTCCAACAGAGGCGGATAGCCCGCCAAAGTGCGCCAAATGTGCAGTGGCGCGAGCCAAACGGCACCCGATTGGTGACTACTTCGCGCCAAATGCCACCTGGTTGCCCGCCATTCGGCGCCACTTGCCGCCTATACAAATAGGGCGGCATCGCAGGACTTTCTCACACAACTTTCAAGATTCGACTCGACAACACCTCCACGCATTTTTTCCTTCACAATTTCTACATAGTCGGCAAGTAGCGCCAAGCGGCGGCAAGTTCAAACCAATTTGGCGACCTTTGGCACAAACTAATCACCAAGTGGCGCAAAGTAGCCGTCTATTGGCGCGAATGGCGCCAACAGGGTGAATTTTGGAATCAAATGGCCGTGTAATGGCGCGAACTGGCGCAAACTGGCGCAACATTTTGGAGCAAGCCGGGTGGCATTTGGCGCACGCCATATGGCACCCAGTTTATTCCACTTGGCGACACATGCCGAGCGGACATTAATTCGGCGCCACAGCGAGCCACTACGCGCCAATCACATAATCTTTGGCGCGAACTGGCACCAACTGGCGCTGGCCCAGTGGACTCCTAGCATTACAGCCAACAAACTTACGAAGGAGTTGGTCTACAATTATTATTTGGCTGCTGCCATTCAGATGTGCCCTGGAAATCCGCGGAGATGGCAAGCTTGCCAGATCAGACCAGTAAACCATTTTGTCTACCGGGTCATAGTCAACGGCCACTGGACGCATTACATCGCTGAGAGGAAGTGCCGCTATGTCGGTAAGTCCCAGGTGCATGCTCCCGGCGTACACAGTCCCATTAATTAGATCAGCAACAAGTGCAAAATCACCTACATGGAGATAATACAACTGACATTATTATTATTATCAATTTTTTAGGGTCGCAAGTCGCAATAGTTACTTTTGGGTAAAAAGCCTTTTAACATTATACAAATTATGTAAGCAAATTATGTAAGAACAATCAACCTTAGATCAACCAGTCTCTAATAATTTTTAGTCTATTTAAAAACAAACTACACCAGAGATTCATACGCGACCCAACTGAAGCTATCAAGCGCATATAAGGTGTTTCGTAATCGAGTAACTGCTGCTATTCGATCTACCAAGACAGACTACTACTCTATTTAGCAAACAATATTCCGGCCTCTAACACTAGCTTTACTGATAACTTTCACAATTCGAATGCTTCTTCTTTCTTCCTCTTACAAACCAATGCATATGACATTATCAACATTGCCAAGAACCACAAGAATGGAAGCAGTTGTGGACGGCATCAGCTCTAATGTAGTGAAATATGATTTCTCACTTGATGCCGAACCTCTCAGATACTACTTCAATCTCTCGTTTCTAACCGCTTCTGTTCCTTTAAAACTCAAGATCGCTAAAATCCTCCCTAACTTCAAAAAGAGTAATAAAAGCAACATCAACAACTACAGACCCATTTCTATCTTGCCCTGCTTCTCAAAAAAATACCTGCTTCTCTAAAAAAATATCGAGAGTCTACAACCGCCTGTTTTAATTAATTTCTCAATTTCAGATTCTGTTCGATCAACAATGCGTTCTGGTCAAAACTCTCTACAGACGCGGCTTTAATTTAATTCGTCGAAATAATTACCAGTTCTTTGACCAACAAACTCTCTTCTATTGGTGTGTTTTTTGTGTTTTTTTACAGCTTTCGACACTATCAATCATTCTATTCTTCTTTCTAAACTGGACCACTGTGGCATTAGGGCAACTTCTGTTCATTGGTTTGCTGACTATCTCTCTAATCGACATCAGTATACTTATATTAAAAAAACTAAATCTACTCAACTCGCAAATCTACATAAGGTCTCCCAAGGGTCCATTCTTGGTACTCTTCTTGTTTGATTTATATATCCTGGCTTTCACTATTTGTTGTTGATTACACCACCATTTTACCCTCAAGCTCTAACGTCTCTACTCCAGTCAACACTTTAAGGTTTGCTCTTGGTTTAAGGCCAATAAACTTTCTCTCAACCTGACTAAAACTAACATCTTTTTCTTCAGCAAAGCTTCTTCCCATCGACATATAAATTTGCTTCCATTAAAAATGTACAATATTTCCATCAATATTGCCAGGCTACGTTCCTCACTCTTAATTACTTTTCATGTGCAATTTACACACAATCTTCTCTCCAACAGTTTTTCGTCATTCTTCTTATCAGTCCAACGCATACACGAAATTGATCTCGACACAATGTAGAGGCCCGTACGCAAGGGGGGGGGGGGGGTGCGACGGCCGCGTACGCACCCCCTCCCCCAAATTACCAAAAGGTCTACATTTTCCGGGGCAAATAATGGTATTTTGATGTAGAAATAACTGTATTGGCACACGAAAAATTGTGGTTTCATTTTTGGTCCCATCAGTACAAATTCGCACCCCCCATAACAAATCCTACGTACGGGCCTGATGTATGTGTCTCATTCTACTCTCCGTTTGTATGATCCTCGTTTATGGAACTTCATTGACAATGATATTTATATTATAACAATGTCGTCTGTGGGCCGTTTGAAATCGTCTTACAAAATGGCGCTCCTGTCACAATATGTAACGTAGCTCCCCTCCTATATTCTCATTCTTCCTGCATGGTGTAAATGTGATATCTCCATCATATTACTTATCTTCATTGGTATTGTGTCCTTGTCTCAGTCGCCACCGTCCCATCCATTGTTTTGTTTTGTTTTGTTTTGTCTTCTTTGTTCTCTGTCCTTTGTCACTAAGTTGCGTTCATTCCTATCGTCTGTATAGCCTGTTTTTTGATTGTCTGTGTCAGCCTCAAACTTTTCCCCCCTTTAATAATCTCCAGTTAACAATTCCAGATTATGTGCTTTATATATTTATGCATATTTATTTCTGTTTTATCTGAAAGCCTAACTTGATTTGCTTGTAAAAGGTTTGAAAATAAACGTTGCTATTGATTGATTGATTGATTGATTGGTTGATTGATTGATTATCATACACAAAATAAATCAAAAGAAACAGTCATCCCTTTCACGTCAATAACATATGTATACAAGATGCCAACCTCAGTGGTATACAAAAAATAAAAGCAAATGGTGTTCTTTCTACTGCATGTAAACAAACATGACTGAAAACTTGTCCTCAAGACTCATTTTAAAGGATTTGGTAACAAGTATTTATTCCCAAAGCTCAACTGACTATATAAAAGAAATAGGCATCGGTAGGCCGATGTTCTTGTTTTATTTCACATTTTCAAACGCAAACATTACCTGCTTGTGTGGGTCTAAATGCAGATCCAAGCAACAGAAACCCCCAAACAGTCCGCAGTAATCCCTGGACTATCAGACGTCGCAAACTGGCAGAAAGCATGTTTATATCTATTGGGGAAAACAAACCAAAAACTAGAACTATATATGTTCAATGAACAGAACATATGGGGCTTATTGTCCGCCATCAGTTTTTTTTAATGAGTTCAGTTAAATGATCAGTTTCATGTACGAAACAAAGGTCCGTGAGAATGACGTTAACTTAAATGTTGCATGTTAGTGGCACTGTCTTGCTACCCTGTAAGTTCATGACAATGGGATCTACCCTGATGTGTTTTACAAATATTCGTTTTGAATTTTGAATTGTGTGTTACGTCATCGTGAGATCACACATTTGTTTTGTAGTATAAATATACCTATTTACTAAAATCTATCACTAAAAGAATGTTGTTTGTTCCGTCGATGGTCCAAAAACATAATAATTAATATACAATTGTTTAATGAAGTCATCATGACATCACCTCAGTTTTCATCGACAAGCACCCCAATTTACCTTCATACCAAGTTTGACCCTAATCAGATTCTGGGTTCTTTCAGAAACGGGACCTTAAAATTGGGCGCTGTGGGCTTGTAGTTGAGATAGTGGTTTTCTCTGTGGGCCTGTGTACGTTGTGTCTGATGCTATACAGCGTGATGAGAGTTTGGCATTCTATGGTGACTACGACTACAAGGAGATGTTCGGAAATCGCATGTTTTTTTCCGGAAATCGCATGTTGCGGTTTGACTACTAATTGCAAATTCGGTAGCCTTTTGTTCGTTTCTACAGAGTCACATGTGCACTATAAAAGCTTCATATGTACATGTACATGCAAATAACATGTACATGTAAAGAGTACGGTAAGGTGCAGTACACGTACAAATTTAGAATAACAAAGACAGTTATTTAAATCTATCATTACGCAAATAAACCACAAGGGAAACTGACTAGGTGAATTTGCATAAATTGAAAAGTCAACAAAGAAATTGGCATGACGGGACTTGAACCTGCGACCTCCGGAATACAGGTGTTCTGGTGGTTGAGGTCGAATAAACCAAAGGGTACTGCTTGCCATGTAAGGCTGTCAACAACAGCATTTCTTTAGCAATCACATACAGAAACAAACCAAAGTTGTCCTGCAAATTGTCGACCCTTCTACGATAAAGCTCTGGTGTGATATCTAACCAAATACTTCAGGTTCACAAACCATGGCACAACACGCATAACAACAAAACACATACAATCAACATTCAACCATAAATCACAAATCTGTCCTTGGGAACAGATGACCAAAGGGACTCATGTGAGGAGCAGCTGTGCCAGCTTCGTTGGGCCGACTCTCCTTGGGCCGGCTATCCTTTAGGCAAAAAAAAAAAAAAAACATGTTTAGCGTCCTGCCTCTTTGACAAAAAGGAAGGAGGAGGCCCTTTTTTTTTTTTTTTGTCTTCTTTTCAAAATGGCCGCCCGACACATTTTTCAAGACAACGCGGCCGTGCTATTTTTCAAGATGGTTACCAGCTTTTTTCAAAATGGCCGCCACTTGGACTCAGGAAATGACATATTGGCTTCTTATGGGCAAGATGCAACCGAAAATGAGACCAAAATGATGTAACTATGCCGAACCGAACGGTATAAAAGTCTAAAAATACGATTTCTTTCGTCAGAGATCGTTAACATTTATCAATTTTTGTCTTTAAAAAAAAAAAAAAAAAATAAAAAGGAGGCGGCCTCTAAAAAGGAAGCGGGCGGGGACGCTAAACATGTTTTTTGTTTACTTCGCCTTATATGCCAATTCTCTGTTGGGCTTGTTCTCCTTGGGCTAACTCTCCTGGGGCTTCCTTGATCATCTTGGGCCGGCTCTCTTTTGGGCTGGTTCTCCTTGGACCGATTTTCTTTTGAGCTAGTACTCCTTGGGTCAGCTGAGTCTTTGAGCCGAGTCTTCGTTGGGCTGGCTCTCGTTAGGCTGGCTCCAGTTGTGCTGGCTCCCGTTGGGCCGGCTTCCGTTGGGCTAGCTTTCCTTGGGCTGGCTTTATGTTGGGCTAGATCTCTCTTGGACTTAGAACTCCGTTTTGGAGTTGAAGGTCTAATTATCCCCCCCCCCCCCCCCCCCCCCAAGCAACAACCCCCCTCCAGCCACCCCCCCCCCCCCCCCCCGCAATGACAGGCTCAACTCGGCAGTCGGTTCTAAATGGAACAGAGCGTCTGTTGCGCTGCCGTCCACAGCGCGCTGCGGTTTCTCGTGGGACCTGGTACCAGGTGTACTAACACAACAATCGTGGGGATTCCAAAACGAAGCCCTACCCCTGTCGCATCGACAAAATTTAAGTGTCGTTATAATGAATTCGTGTAATATAATTATTTAAATAACCGGAAAAATGTATGATAACACGTACGCGGTATTTCCCACTTCTGAATCATTCGCACGATACCCTTTGTTGGCTCACTCATTTGTAGCTGTTTTCTAGTTCAATAGTTAACACTCAGCCAACAGCTTTCGTTTTCGATAGAATATTTTTGTGTGGGTTGTTTTTCCTTTTTTTCTTCTTTTCCTTTTCAGACTATTCCTTAGAATAATATTCCGTAAATAACCAATTTTGATAGCTGTCCATGGAATACTATTGGAAGCTGTTGAGCTTAGTGAGAATTCAAATACAAATAAGATTTTAATAATTTAAAGTAAGACTGATAACCTTATTTGCGTTGTCAGATTTGGTGTTTAGAATGAGAAACAAGTGAACACTTTCTCCCCGAAATAATAATGGCAATTTCGGTATGTTTTTCATTGCAAGTTAATAAAATGTACTTTATCGCCGTATAACAAAAATATTTTGGAGTGAGCCAAATATTTCCAAATATTTTTTTTTCAAATTCGGTCCCTTTCTTGTTGACTCGCCTAGTGCGTGTCCCGTGTCGATTGAAAAAAAATCGAATTATAGATTGAACAATTTCACTTTGTTCGACCCTACTTTTGTGTTTTAGTCCCCAAAACATCTTTTAAAATTGCTGTCTGGTTGTTCTTTTCCCTCAGCAAATTATTTTCTCAAAGTTTTCTTGATAACTTATTACCTAATCATTTTAAACAAGAAGTTCGTGTTTTCGAAGTACAACAATTCGTCTAATGTGATGCTAGATATTTCATGGTCCTTCGCAAATGTTTAGTTTTAAATAAAACAAAAATCATAAACATTTTTGTTTACAACCAAATGGTGTTAAAACATGCAGAAGTATTGTTTTTAATATTTTCATAAAAATAAATAATAAATGACCCTGTATTTCCACCCGAATATATTACCGCGTATGGCTACCCAAACTATTTAAGTTAATTTCATATCGTAAATCCATGTCCTACTAATTAATTGAATTAAATTGAAAATAGTTTATTACAAGAATCAATCTCGCAGCCGCAAGGCTGAATTACATGATTTGTTCAAATATTAAAATCAAAGTTAATATAAACATTTACACGAATAGAAATACAACCAAAAACAAACACCAAAAACACGGCAATTCAAAACAGGACATAAATAATTAATTAATTTGAACAAAAACCGGGAAGGTAAATGTAGATAACAACTGGGTAAGTTTGTGGACATGAAAAAATGACCTTGACCTTTACATGACCATGACATTTGACCTTTACATACTCAGGGCCGGATCTAGGTTTTAACTAATGGGGGCGGGGGGGGGGGGGGGGTGTTACCTAGGCACGTCTTGCTTGGGGGCCCGGGGCATGCACCCCGGAACATTTTCTAGGTTTTAACTAATGGGCCGGATCTAGGTTTTAACTAATGGGGGGCGGGGGGGGGGGGGGGGGGCGGGGGGTGTTACCTAGGCACGTCTTGCTTGGGGGCCCGGGGCATGCACCCCGGAACATTTTCACTAACACCCCCCCCCCCCCCCCCCCCCCCCCCCCCGCCATCCTTTGTTGCTAGCTGTTTTGCAATAAAGTGAATAACCAAATGATGGTATATCATTGGAAATTTAAGTACACAAAAAGTAATAAATAAAAAAAATAATGTTGTAAATAAAAATAATGTTGTAATGGTGTAACAGTTGTGTCGTAATTTCTTTTGGATGCACTAGAGTTGTCTTACACCACACGTAAGTCAACATGCGTACGGCAAGGAAGTTAGTACATGTCGTAAGACATCGATGGTCACGGTGAAACCCATTTACGATCGCCGTTGGTGCAACCGGGTCAAGGACAATCTATACAATAACACGTACGCGGTATTTCCCACTCTGAATCCCTAGCAGGACACTATTTGTTGGCTCATGCATTGCAACAACATCAAACAATTTGTTTATGAATAGAGGGATTTGTAGCCTTTGCATACGATATCATACATGGCTGAAAGAAAGTTTAAGGAAGTATTAAGTTTTAAAAAATACAAACAATTCCGTAGCTGAGTGTTGCAATAACTGCAAAGAAAACACTGCTCATTGGGGGTGTGCGTGTTTAGGCCAAAAAAAAATAAAAAATTAGCGTCACCGCCCGCTTCCTTTTTGGGGGCCGCCTCCTTTTTTCTTCTTTTTTCTCTTTAAAAAAAAAGAGATAAATTTGACCATTTTGGCAACATTTTTGTTAAAGATAATAAAATTTTAGGATCGTATTTTAGACTTTAGCATCACAGTGTGCATGCTCTGGAAATATATTTGTTCTAATAGGAAGGCTATATAGGATGTGACGTGTAGTCGTGTACGGTGCATACTTATCGACCCCCAAAAATTTCTATTTCTAATCGTGGGTGAACCATGTTTTAATTTTAAATTGGAAGACAGGGTGTGACATGTTTACTGCATGACTCGAATTAAGATGTGTCGGGCGGCCATTTTGGAGAAGAAAAAAAAAGAAAAAAAAAGGGCCTCCTCCTTCCTTTAAAAGAAAAGGCATGACGCTAAACATGCTTCTTCTTTTTTATTTGGCCTTACTCTCGTTGGTTACAACTTTGTTTGAATATGTACATCACATAAATCAATCACAAGAATCTATTACAAAAAAGTGAGTTCTACAGGCGAATTGGTTTTGTATTTGCATCGATTTTTGATTTTCGCTTATAGCTAACGCTCGGTTCAGACAGGCGTTCGACACTCGCGCCGAACCAAATTGAAATCAAGTCACTTCTGGGTCGACCTAATAACTCCAGCAGTCGATCGTTTGCCGTCTGGCGCGCCTTGTCGCCCTTATTCGTTTCAGACGTCGGACGCAATTCACTCATTTGGTTCGGCTCGACTGTGGAACGCCTGTCTGAACCGAGCGTAGGTGGCATAGCCCTAATTATTTCCAAGAATTGTGCACTTCGTGATAAAAGTATGAAACTTCTTATGTTTTATCTTCATACCATGAATAACATTATCAGATTGCCGGTTCTTGGTTTTAACTAATGGGGGGGGGGGGGGTTACCTGAGCGTAAGCTATACCCATTAAACCCGTAAAGCATGCACCCCCGGAACATTTTCACTGGGCAGCCCAAGGGAGGGGTGGGGGGAGTTTAACCCCCCCCCCCCCCCCCCCCGTAGATTCGTCACATGGAGTTTGAAGAATAAATCTTACTAAGGCGAGGCGTCATTAAGATGAAAAACCCTGCGAGCGCACGCGTTCCTTGGCGTTCTTGCACAGGAATCAATAAATACAACAATGGGTTCGTTCTCTCGCATCGGAACGGGGAAAAGTTCAGCCATCCATCGAGGCTGGAACGCGCCATTGTGTACTTACTTGTTATGCAAATTATTGCGTTCCGCCGCGGGCAGGTCATAAGCAGCGGCAAAACGATCCGAAAAGGTGAATAAACGGAAGCCGGGGGTAAAGAAAACCACAAATGTGACCTGCTCCCACACAACCAGACATAAGTGTGTTTTTTTTAAAGTGAGATATGGTTATTTCCATTTAGTACACATCTTCAGCTTTCATTTGGTACCAGAACCACCACCTTTATACCATACTTCTAATTTTATGAGGATTTTATTTCGATGTATTTGGGAGATAAATTATCACTTTTAGGACACATTTTGCCTCAATAAATGCATGATTTGTGTACTTTTTCATCAATATAGTTGATTTTGTTTAACATAACTTAGGGTTAAAGTATACATATTAAATAAAAAAATAACGAAAAACTAAAATCAGATTTTTCACCTTTGACGAGCTGTATCTCGAAATAGCCTGTGCGACTTATGTCGGGTTTCGTAGGAGTGGGTCACAAATGATTAGCCTGTGATGTGTTTTATAGGATAGACTAAAATCGGTCCAGAACCTCTACCAGGATTCTGTGTAGTTTAGATGTGCATGTACTGGTTTGCTTTCATGTAGTTTCAAACCGGGGAGAGTACATGTTGATGTTTTGTTGTCCGCTATCGATGTTTTGTTAATAACGTTTATGGTCACATAATTTTCTTTTCTTTTTCGTCTAATATTTTAATAATCCACTTAATTCTTCACTTAAATTTTGATATTTTTCTATCAAGGTTTTAATGCCTTCATGTACTTCCAAAAGAAAAGGGAAATAACCACTTTTAACAACAACAATAGCCCCGTTCCTCCCGTTCCGACGCAGGGGAACGGCATGTCATCTTAATGACGCCTCGGCTAAAATAGCAAAAACAATAAGGTTTACAGAGGTTGTTGATCTCTCAAAGGTCACCAGAGGTCAAATGTGAAAATGTTTCCACATTCGATTATTGTTTTACTTGTATGAAGATCGATCTAACGTAGACTTGGATCTTATAAAAGTGAAATTTTAAAGAATAATTGCTATAGGTCATTGCTATTATGTACAGGTCATTGACCTCTAAAAGTTCACCTGAGGGTAATTATGAAATGCCTCCCAACATTAAAAATGCTGTATTTATGGCAGGAGTTACAAACGATGTGAAGTTTCATGCTTAAATAACCAAATGCACAATGGTGTCCCTGTGCCGCTGCATTATTTATGGTAGATCTACGTGGAATGGGAGTTGAAATCCCGTCTGAGCAGGACAAAAGCAAGAATCTAAATTGTAAGACATTTGGAACAACTCGCTATATCATTATAGTGCAGGCTTGTAATTGGTATCTGTTTACCTTTTCACCGTTAATCACTTATCCAATGTATGCCAAATGTATTGTGTTTGAAAAAAAGATATTCATAAAGTATGCAAACAACTATACAACAAAATTTAAATGCAAATTATTTGCAGAGATTCTTGGTTTCATGTTAGCATGCTGTATATTTTTTAAATTATGAAAATGTTTGTTCATGCTTTTTGTTCATTTCCAATTATAGCGCCAGAGTAATCGAGTCATCGAGTAATCGAGTCATTCACAAGTCATTCACAGGTCAATTCACAAGTCAATTCAGAAGCATCAAGAGAAACAATAACAAAAATATGGTTTTGTCAAAATTCATTTAAATAGCTTGTGAGTTGACTCAAGACTGAATGACTTGTAATTGGTGAACTTGTGGCGACTTGTGACTGACTATCTAAACAGTGAACAAATTTTACGTGCAGCATTGATCACGAAATACGAATTTGTCTGCAGAAATCGTTTATTATACAACAAAAACAGTTAATTGACTGATGTTTTGGAAATCACCCATTTTTATGTTCTACTTTTCAAGGAGCTAGATAGAAGGGTTTCAAAAGGTGCTCCCCCTTCTGGGAATGTTCTGAGCGTTCTGTAAACGTTCCTCAAACGGTATCCGAGGTGGCAAAACTTTAATAATGACAAATTATTAATTTTTGTTTATTTATCAAGTGGAAACAAAACATGACGTGAGTAGCTTATAAGTATATTTAGCTTATTAGTAATATTAGTACATTTTATATGATAATTGTGTCCCCACAGTAATTCGACTTCAAATTTGTTTAAACAAATTGCAGGAATGTTGGTCGGTTAGTAATAAGCTAATTCATTGCGAGACATTTAGCAAAAACGTGTTAATAACAAGCATTGCCCTGTGGTGTTCTCCGTGCCTTTCTTCTTGTAGTGTACCGGTACTTGTAATTTAAATAAATACAAATACCATACATACAGGGTGGTTAAAATAACTTTAACCTAAGTTTAAGGCGACTGTTTACCCTCATCCTATAAATACAGAGAATTTGTGTTACAGAGTATTGATTAGTAGGGTGTATAGAAATAATCCTGAACAAATGATAGGTCTAGCTTAATTCAAATTTAAGATATGACCCATTACAGATGGCATGCACAAAACTGGCTTGTCCACTAGATCTTTTTTATACCTTTATTTTCTTTAATCAACAGTGTCTTCATTGCGGCCCTATAAAATAGAAATGCATCTCACGTTTGGGGCGAAAAGGGCAAAGTGAGGGTGCTCTTTTCATCTGTGCAATTTTCAAGTTAAAAAGGAGTACTGTTCGGACATTACAATGGTGTCTATACGTTTATAAGAACAGGCCTGTCTGTCTGAACAGGCATGTTCGTTAATATAAAGGCATGCGTCAACTTCCCCTAATGCAGTAAAATGATGTATCTTCTACATACGTTACTTTTGCGAATAACATAATCTGCCTTAACTGTGAGATGCACCATTTCTTTAAAACAAAAAAAAACAATCCGTCTTATATATTAGTTTTAAGCTGTACATGTACATTATTCTACAATCATGTTTTCTTTGTAAATTATGGCTGGAAGGCCCTAGATATAATAATGTCGTCAGTTATTTATTTCACTGTTTTTTCCTAAAATCTCAGGACAACCTATATAAAGATACATCATTTTACGATGTTAAGGTCAGTAGATCATACAATTTCTGTTGTTTATCAGATGGAATACCGGCTTTTATACTCTATTCGAGTGGCAATAATTCACTCCCATCGACCGAAACTAATGACTAAGTTTTAAATAAAAAATATCAATCGATCAGCACAAACCTTTTTTGTTTTCCTAAGAGGTCGAATTCTCACTTCAGCTTCAATGTTTCAACTTCGTACGACAAAGCTCGTTATATCCTCGAAAGTAGGAAATATATATCAGATTTCTAAACTTTTGTGAAAACCACACCTATACGCGGTGTGCAAAAACTGGTCATTGTTGGGGGGAAAACCAGGACCTAAAAATAATTGCGTCTGTAGTTTCTACTGGCATGTGCATAAGAATGCGTCATGTGTTTCTATGACGGGGTACGCAGAGGTAAATTCCCGTTCTTTGTTGTTTTTCATTTGCATTTTAATAACAACTGCTTAGATCAATGCAACTCTGTAACCTTGGACGACACGCCGCGCACAATGGGCTATGAACAACCAGTCTTGCACCACAATTATATAAAGCCATTTCGATGTTTCGCTCGCGCATGCGCCAACTAGACTTGAACGCTGCATTTTGAGGAATAAACAAAACACGGCATGCCGTAACAGCTTTTAGCATCACGTGGTTTTGTTCATCAAATATTCCGTCCCAGAATTCATTACTCAAACGAAACATCGAATTGGCTTATTCACGTAGATTCGTTTTCAATAGACCGTGTAATCATGGAGCAATTTATTGCTCCATGGTGTAATTAAGTCTCGCTAGTTCACGCTAACTTTTTGTTCTGCGAGTGTCTTGGTACCAAACACTTACTAGTCTAGTCACAGACTCCCGTATTTAAATTTATCAAACTATTATCTGTGTGATTGATCAATACAAACCTGCTTCTATAGGGATGATTGTCACTTTTAAAACTGGATTTACTACCATTGAAATGACAATAACTTCGCTCCGCAACATAATATCTCAACAAAATTTTGCACTGGGTTATTTGCTTCGATTAATCCATAAACCTTCGAGCCTTTAATTATTGGCTCATTTTTAAGTGTCATGATACTGGTTGTGATGAGTTAATTTGTTTCCATTGTGACGGGGCTCATCCGACATGGGGCAATAAATGGGTATTTTTAGGGGAAATACAACATATTGAAAACTGCGAAGTTTTAAATATGATACAATTAAATGTGTGAGTAGGTTCTTAACTTTCGTGCAATCATGTTGATATTAAATGACCAGCCAATTAGATCATCTCTACATATGTCGGCCTTTCACTTGAAAAGGCGGGCATACGTGTAGATCCTATACATGGTGCCTGGTTGAGGTGTATTCTCATACAATCTCGCGAGATTTGAAGGTCAACTTTCACGCTCTATAGGGGAGCAATAATACACCACTTGTGCTTTTGTTCTGGGACTCTCTTGTATTTTACATGTATTCCAACATCGTTGACAGTGACATTACACAATTGTTGACTGTGGATGGTGTGCCATTATGTACATTGACGATAACCGAAGGCGATGGTTGATGCGCGCTGGTGGGGTTAAATAAAAGGAGGAAGACGGGCGGTTATTGTTTTGTTTTCACACATTCGCTGTGGGCTCATAATTCCAGCTCATTAAAGTTGCAAAGTCAGCTTTTCAGACTTTATTTTTTCTTACAAATCCTCCAAACCACAAATTAGGAAGAAAAATTTACTGGATACCTTCTTTTAAAGTTCAGTACACCATTTTTGTCTAAAACCTAAGCATCTAAATAATAGTGCTTAACAACCAACCTGACGATTTTGTTTGCTCTGTGAATGCTGTATATTTCGAGAAAATAATAATTTTATTATAATAATTATTTAGATATTGAAGCTACTACTCAAACGAATTGTTTTTAAATGCATCTCTGAGACGAAATGAATATTTGGATGTCAGAACAATCAACAAATCAGACCAGGTAATGCAGCCTTTCAAGAACAACCGTTTTTGTGGTTGTTTTTACACAAATGCATCATTTGAATTTGATAAATTATAGTAATTAGTTCAAGTTCACGTACAATTAATTCCCGGTGTGATGGCCCCACTCGTCAAAAGTGGAAAGTTATTTCGGATTTAATTCAGAGAGGATACGTGTTCACCGCTCACTTCTTGGACACATACATGGACAGCCCGACAGACAGACAGACACCGTAGTATACTTTAATATAGAATAATCAAGTAGTTTTGAGGAGTTTTGCAGAGTTTTGCCAACATGCCTCAAAGAGTAATACTATAAAGTTAAATATATAGTATAAGCTGTGGTCCATCTGTTATTGTGTTTGACTCGTGACGATACGCGGGTTGGAACCCTGAAGGTAACACATACTAGCTTGTATTCCAGCCCAATTCGCAACACACGGTCCATTTATTCATTATGCGACTGCACTTAGGTAGGAAGCTCTTCAGATGGGGAGGGTATAGTGCCCCATCCTGTTTAGTTGATCTACATTTCAGTGAAACAAATCGGAAGGAAAAATGTTTTGCTAAGTGTACAATTGGTAACAACACTATGAATTATTTGTTTTGTACCAAAAACAAAATGTTTCTGGGCCAGATTGCAGCTTTCCCCAACAAATAACCAAAGCTGTTTTTTGTTCCCACTTCCATCCAGCTTCAACCTACTGGGTCAATCTTCAATTTCAATTTTATTCAACAGTGAACAATATGTCAATGTGATGAAAAACTGATATGCAAAGTTGATACAGTTGCCATAGGTATGCTGTGTGTTTCGCGCGTATGTTCAATGTGAGAAACATGCTGCCTACACACACAGATTCACTTGTAAACCTTTATGAGACATTGTCTGTCAGTGGATATTGGTCCACAAATGAAACGAGGTATGGGTTATTAGTAGCTTATTTTCCCCAACAAATACCAGTTATGTATTTCGTTTTGTCTCTCCCTCACCCCCCCCCCCCCCTCCCACATCTTTGATGTCTCTTTCCCTCTCTATTTTTCTCCTGGGTCCGCCCCTGGTGTAGTACAAGACGCTATAGCGTATGTATATTTTGTAATAAATGGCTCCGTTTTAAGCTCAATTTCAAAGTGAAACGGGCAGATCGATATTAAGAAAAATTCATATACGTCCCAATTTTAGTATGCTGTTGAAATGCCTGAAAAAAATGTTTTGAAGGGAGGAGAAACGACTGAAATGTTGCCTTGAAAATGCCACAGAAAGCGTTCGCCAACGTTTGGTACCGTTTGCAATGCCCAGTGATTTAGGTGTCCAGTATAATTGTGTGCAGGGCCAAGTTGGTAACGTCCCCAGTTGGTATATACCGAGTTGCTAAGATGTCGAGGTACAAGGTGCCGAATAGGGAATATCCAATTATAAACGTTTCGCCGATCGCACCACGATCGGACCTAGCTGATTTGCTCACGTATGTTGGTATTTAAGCTCCATAGAAGATGTCCACGCGCGCCCACATGATGGTACATGTGTAGGTCACTATCATCAGCCACAGATAAATGAATTTTTCGTTTCACAAAGTGACCTATCTATACAGGTCGCTGTTTGCGTGCATAAAATATGAAAATAACATTTTCACGAAGTGACTTATGATTTCGCCGCCTAGTTTAATCTAGCACTTATGAGTTTTTGCCTTAGAAACAGTTTAATATTATAGTTTGTTTATTACATATACCAATTGAGCCAATACAACTTAGTGTTGTGGGGCAAATGGTAGATTATAATAGGCCTAATTTCAAACGCGTTTTCCTCAAAATTATAACTACTAATAAAGAGAGGTCAGATTGTACTGTTTAATATTTTTAATGACTTGAACGATGTTGTTTACGTTTAACCATGAACATACGGAAAGGGTAACCATTATAGCTTGTCCCCACCAAGTATAGAAGGGTAATTAACAACATTTATCTTGAGTATAATATTGGGTATACGAGCGCCCATCACGTTATTTTCCACAGCTAATTCACCTACTCCACTTTTGCGGAATAAATATTTGGTTTCCGTTACCAGAAGAAAATTATAAGAATAGTATTTTTTTAAGAGCAGTTTTGGTAACAGAACAAAAGCGGGCAAAAACTTATGAAGGAATTTTGATTTTGTAAACAAATTAATTATTAAAAGTCGGAGATAAAAAAACAAAGCATTTCGCCTCATTTAAAGTGATTTATGTCGACATTAACACATTGTTCGAAATATTCGATTTTTATTTCTTGGATAAAAATATACATTGAATAAAATGATAACATAACATAACAAAATAACATCTTCCAAATTCAGGTGGTATTATAAACGATAAAATCTAAAGCTAAATCCATCGAATCGCTGAGTGATACTTACACGTGTTTAAAGGGCTTCGATCAACTGTATACAAGAAACCGTGTGTATTATATACCACACATTCTGACCCAAAATTGTAATTCATGCCAATTCAAAAAACCATAAAACCGCAAATTACTAGCGGTAGTTAATTGATGCTTTCCCCGAACCTTAAATTAACCATTAGTCCATATAATTCTGGCATAAACACACATCCATCAAATCTTATAATCATACATTAACCCCTAACACACTCCATCAATCCCAAAGGCTCTGAGCAAAATCCCAACCCATCAATCCCAAATGCTCTGAGCAAAATCCCAACCCATCAATCCCAAATGCTCTGAGCAAAATCCCAACCCTTTTTAATGCAGAATTGTTTTATTTATTTTTTAACTTCTGATCAAAGCAAAATCCCGGGATCAGCTAACATGGACCCTTAGCCTAACCCTTAACTTTGGCCTCGCCCTTACTTTTACCTTACCCCTCATTGTGAATCATAGCCTTGCCTCACATTAACCCCAGCCATTAAATCCCGTAACTGTGACCCAAACTCAAAGTCGGTTCTAACCAAAACAGTACGCCGTGCAATCGAAATACATTTTACAACATTTTAGCATAATACATACATGGGCTCCGTGCACAAGTACCCCCTCGGCGTAAAGAAAATGCAAGCTGGGGAGTCAATAACGACGCCATTTTTGTCCATCTTTTGCCAACTACGCGAACAATTAGCGAACGCTTGCATTGTTCAGTGAGTGAAACGCAGCCCTAACTTAAAGCTAAGTACCTTGTTTCCATTATGATATAGTCTTAATAGTGCAGGCTGTTATGTAGGATTTCAAAGTTGTGCATTTGTTTTTGCTAAGGATGCTTTTTTTGTTTCATTGGAAAGAGTAGACATCCAGGTTTCAGAAAAGTATTGGTAACATTTTTTTCCATTAACCGTATGGCCGCCATCTTGGATTTCAAAATGGCCGCCATTTTTTAACCAAATATTTAATAAATCAAAGTATTAATGCTTTACGAAGTTCATTTTACTGACAATTACTTTAATTTATTAAGCCAAGGAGTTACAGATACAATTAGTATTGATTGATACCATTGGTTGATAGCCATCTTGAATTTCAAAATGGCCGCCACTTTAGGACAATGTTTTATAACCAGGGACTGGAATTTCGTATGAACTCCATTTTGGTGTCAATACCCACATGTATTATGCTAAGGAGTTCAAAGACATACTATTGACTAGCTAATATATCTATATTAGGATGAAAAGTCTTAAATTTCAAAATGGCCTCCATTTTAGAATCAGTTTGCTTAAGAATGTGAATGCCATAATCAACATCAAGTTTGCCAAGAAGATGCAATATTAATTTGTAAACTCCTTACCATATTCTAGCAGATTCTAAAACTTGATCATTGAAAGGAATCTGTAATTCCCTTGTAGGTTAGCATGGTTAAAATGCTCTCCATCTCAAAGAAGTACTAATACTAATTATCATATCCCAAGTGAGTGAGATATGGAAACAGTATTTAAGTTACAATGTAGGCCGAATTTACTTTTAAAAAAGTCAAATACAAATTGATGTTTGAATCATTGTTATATTATATATTTTTTATGTTTATTATTATTAATTAATTATTATAATTTTTTTATTTTGTTTCTGTCGACCGAAGCAGTGAAATGCTTTAACTGCGGCGAATTTGGTCACATCAGCCGTTACTGCAAGAAACCTCAGGTCCGCGATGGCGAACCCTCCAACCCCCTCAACCCCCCTCCCGTGTTTGTACACAACAAATCTGATCCCAAACACCCTCCCAAACGTGCTTCCGCTCACCCACCCAGCGCCCTGGCTGGCGGTGGGGTGTCCGCCTCGGGTGCTGCGGGTGGGGTTGGTCCGTCTCGTGCCGGGTCTGATGCGCCCGGAGGGAGACCTGCGTCCTCCTCGGTCGCTAAGGGCCCGGCTGGGGTGGGCCTGCCTGTGTCCGGGGCACCTAGAGCTGGGCGTGCCCCGCCTCCTGTCCGCCCGCCCCCGCCCACCCGCACTTCTAGATCTGCCTCTGCTGCTCGCGCGGCAACAACAAATGTGCCCGCGAGCGTGTCTGCCCCGACATCCTTGTCCAAAACCCCTGGCCGTGCCACTAAACCCAATCAAGGTGAAGATATGGACACATCCAAGTACGTCTGGGGCACCCCACCACTTCCAACCAGAATGTATTCCGAGGCCGTCACCAAACGTAAACTGTCCCCCTCGAAATCCCCCGATGACGGTCCCCGTTTGACCCCCCTCATCTCGTCTACCTCTCCACGAAAACTAAAGAAAAGGTCCCAACCTACTCCCCTCGTTGAACCAAGTACCCCGACACTAACCCAGGCTCTAGATTCTACGCCCACTCAATCACTGACCCCAATGCCCTCATCCGTCCCCCTCACTCCCTCCATTGCCCCCACCCCCACCCCCACCCCACCCCTACCCTCACCCCCACCCCCACCGTCAACCCTGAACCTACACCAGTTCTCACCGTTCCCGAAACACCTCGTTTCACAGCCAATTTGGTTGATCCCTCGTCCACCCCACAGCCCACTCCAACCCCCATGTCCATGTCTAGTCAACAATCCACTGATTGTGATATGAGCGATGACTCGACCCAGTGGGAGGAGGATGAGGACTCTTACCCCACGGCTCTCCCAACATCCAATAAACCCCTCAGTCATCCGGACCTGATCAAATTTCTCTCTGCAGTCAAAAACCAAAGAAAACCTAAGGAAATCGCCAGAAAATTCACACACAACGTGCCTGGACTTGTCAAGCAATTAAAACCTTTGCGTAACACTTCCATTCTTCATAATTCGACGCAGCAGAGGATAAAAAAACTGATCAAGAAACTCGATACGTAATTTCTTTCTTAATGCTTGTAAAAATGTGTAGGCTTTTTCTTTTTGTAATGGTACTGTCACTTGTTACATTAAACACTGGAGGCTGCGGTAACATCACTCGGAATGCCTCCCTCAAAGGCTATTTTGATTTCATCAATCCCAATAGTGACGTCATTCTTCTACAAGAAACTTATAACCTGAGAGATGACCATCCCTGCTGGAAGCAGTGGTCCAATTACATCCCCGTTTGTGCTCCTGGTAGCTCCCCTGGCTCCGGAGTCACAACTTTAATAAACAAAAACATTGACATAGTAGCCTCCAGTGTTTTATGTAAAAATTACATTCTCTATGTTAAAATTAAGTCGAATAATAATATTTATCACATTTACAATGTTCTTATTCCGCAGTCAAATGCGTACGCTCTTAATTTTATTACTGATATCGATAACCATTGTTTTATGTGTACTGACGGTGCCATTATCATCGGAGGTGACTTTAATTGTACCGATAATCCCACCAGGTCACGCTGGCCCTCAGAAATGCCACGAATAGAAACTCTTTGTGCGACGTCTGGCGCAGACTGAATCCGCAACAGAATAAGTACACCTGGTTCAGATTTAACAAAAACAATCCTCAACGCACCTCCAAAGCTAGACTCGATCGCCTCTATGTCCCTCTTAGCCTCGTTTCGTGCATCCGTTCTTGTCAAATTCACCCCTGCTCACTTTCTGATCACTCTGCTGTTTCCGTTTCTATTCAGAGTCCCCCTAACTCTCATAAAGGAAGTGCTTATTGGCACTTTAACAACTCCCTTCTTGAAGACCAAAACTACCGTGAAATTCTTCACCTGTTTTGGTCTAACTGGCAACTTGAAAAACACACTTTCAGCAGTGTTTGCCCTTGGTGGGACTTGGGCAAAGCCCAAATAAAACAACTTACTCAAAAGTACTGTTCCCAAAAAGCAAAAGAAAAACGAAAAACATTCCAAGATATCAACTCTTACATTGACGACCTTCAGTCTGCGTCCGTCATAACTCCGGGGACACAAAAAGTATTGCAAGAGCAAAGAAACGAATTAAATGTTTTTCTTAAAAATAGAGCTCAGGGCGCCCTCGTCCGGTCTCGCTTTCAACACATTAACGAGATCGACACCAGCTCGTCTTACTTCTTCAATCTCGAGCAGTCGCATTCTAAATCCAAGTCTGTCTTTTGTCTTCGCCTTCCATCGGGATCTCTTTCAGATGATCCCGACGAAATTAAAACTCACTGTCGTAACTTTTACAAAGACCTTTACAGCTCTGTGCCGACCGACGAGGGTGCCCTTGAGTACCTCTTGCGAGACTTGCCCAACCTCGATCCCGCGGACGCGGAGGACCTCGATGCTCCTCTGCGTCCCGAGGAACTCGATGCTGTCATCGAGCAGCTTAGCAAAAACAAAACGCCCGGAATCGACGGTCTCACTTCTGAATTGTTCACTTCTTTTTGGCCTCTGTTTAAAAACGATCTCTTTGAAGTTCTTCGGTTCGCCACCGACTCGGGTACTCTTCCCCACTCTTTCCACAAAGCCGTCATCACTTTAATCCCTAAAAAAGGGGATCTCACTGATTTGGCCAACTGGCGCCCCGTTTCACTGCTCAACACCGACTACAAGATTTTTGCTAAGCTGCTTGCTAACAGATTAAAGCAGTCTATTGGGCAAGTCATTCACGAAGACCAATCTTATTGTGTCCCCGGACGCTCGATTTACGATAATTTAAATCTTATCCGAGATTCTATTTATTATTGTAATTATAACGACCTTCCTCTTGCCGTGGTTAACTTAGACCAGAAAAACGCCTTTGATAATGTTGACCACGGCTACCTTTTTAATACCATGAGGGCCATGGGATTTGGGGGAAAATTCATCTCCAATCTTAATCTCCTGTACAGCGGCGCCGAAAGCCACATAAAGATTTGCGGTTCTTTAACCGCACCTTTCTCCTTTCAAAAAGGAATTCGCCAGGGTTGCCCGCTCTCGGGGCTGCTTTACACAATAGCCATCGAGCCTTTTCTTCATACGTTACGTAATGAGTTGACAGACAATAGTCTTCTCCTCCCGACACTAATACACGCTGCTCGGTCTCGGCTTACGCAGACGATGTCTCTGTCTTTGTCACCTCCGATGCCGGATTTGATATTATTAATAATGTGTATAGTATTTACAGGAAATCCTCTGCTGCCTGTCTTAATTACCAGAAGTCCAAGGGTTTATGGGTCGGTAGCTGGACCGACAGAATCGACAAGCCCCTCAAATTTCAATGGAACAACCAGGGACTTCCTTTTCTTGGAGTTCACCTGGAAAATAATAATAGTTACACTCAGCAAAATTGGAGTCAATGCAAAGACAAACTTAACAAAACTCTTGTTTCCTGGCAACGGCTTTCAAGCGCTCTATCTTTCAAAGGGAAAATCTTGGTCGTTAATCAACTCGCTGCTTCAAAACTTTTTCACTGTATAGCCGTTCTCTCATGTCCTCAACATGTCCTGGGTGAACTCCAGAAGATGCTTGTCGATTTTGTCTGGTCTGGCAAAAAACACCTTCTTAAGCAACAGATCCTCTTTCAAAAGCCAGACAAAGGTGGATTTGGTCTAGCCTGCCTCCAAGCACGCAGTCTCACTTTCAGATTCAACCGCATCCAACGCTATCTCCAGTTTGATTCTCATCCTTCTTTTTCTTTCATGAATCACAACCTTCGGCAGTACAAACATTTAAACCTAGACTATCAAATCTTTCTTATCGACATCGATCCCAAATTTTTCACTAGTCTCCCGGTTTTCTATAGCGAGGTTCTGCGTGCTTGGATGGCAGTTGGAGCTCGAGTAGAAACACCGTCCAATTCGATCAACCACGTCATTAATTTACCCTTGAACTATCCCCCATTTGATTGCGATTTGCCGGGACACGCGGCTTTCTCTGCCCGACTCCTTGCGGGTGGGATCGGCCTCGTCAAGGACATCATCAACCGGGACACCGGCGAATGGCTCCGGACTGAGGACCTACATCTGCCTCTTCCAAATCTCCGTCCTCCGTCGGCTCGCCTTCTCCACATCGAACTCTCTCGTCTGTACCACACCATCTCTTCGTCTTTTCCTGCGCTCTTCAACTCTAAAGGAATGCATCGGTCGTCACCCCTTCCCCTCGACGTCTCCGCTCGGCCCGATACACCCGGCCGAGTACTTTTGGACGTGGACACCGATGCCCTTTTAATCTCGTCTAAATCAATCTACCTAACTCTCACCGCTTACCTGAACGACCTGGAATTTTCTTCATCATCTTCTACCCACTGGCATGAAATTGGTTTCCTCCCTCCTTCTCACACCATCCAGTGGAAGTCCATTTACCAACCGCCGACTTCCAAGAAGGAGGGAGATGTCCAATTCAAACTCTTCCACAATATCCTCCCGCCGCTTACTGTCCTTCATCACCTGAATCCTGCCATCTCATCTTCTTGCGGTTGGTGCAGCGAGAGAGGCACAATAGATCATCTTTTCATCTTGTGCCCATCCATTCAGCCCGCCCTCAATCTCCTGCATCGTCTCCTCTCCTCTCTTCTTCCTGACGTCAAGCTGGACTTTGACATTTACTGGGGCCTGTTTCTGCACGCTCGGGGTCGAAGTAGAGAGGCCGTGTGCCTGGCAAACTACCTCATTATTAGTCTCAAGAATGTTATTTACTGGCTCTACCGAACAACCAATTTCACCGCCCCCCTTATCATCTGGACCCACCGGCTAAAAGCTAAAATCATCCTGGATTATCATTATTATAATTGTAATGACACCCTTCACAAATTTATCGCCAAATGGTCTATTAACGATACCCTTTTTTCTTTTGAGCAATCTAAACTGACGTGGTTGATCTGATCTTTTTTGTTTAATTAATTCCAATTTTCGTTGTTTAACCTTATCCCCCACCCCTCCTCCCCGGGTTGACGGGGTGCGGGTAGGACTCGCCGAAAGCCAGAGGCGAGCCGCGATGACCTTTGTCATCACCCGCACCCATCATCCACGCCGGCATGGGCGACTGGTAGTGGGCACTTGTTGCCCACATCCTGACGCCAAGAACCCCATGCCCCTTTCCTCCTCCCCCGCATACCATGATAAGGTTATAATTGTTTTATTATTTTCTTGTTATTTCCTTTATACAAATGTACTTTTTGTTACAATGATTTGTATTATGTAATCATGTGCTGTCGCCGTGACTGGCCGGGTTGGCCGTAGTAATATAGCTAATAGGCTAGTCGCGGCGGCATTGGTACCTGTTGTCATGTTTTTGACTAAAGTTTACTTTTTGTGAAATATTTTCTGTCAATTAATCTTTTATTTTTGTATATACATATATTCATTGAATTTGTTGCCATGTAATGGTTCTTTCTCTGTTATTTAATGATATCAGAAATAAAGTGACCATTTTGAAAAGTAAAAAAAGTATTGTGTTGTATTTTAAGGTTATATTTTTCACCCTGTGTCGTTGGTTTCTGCACTGAGTTGGCCACTATGGCCACTCAAGCAGAGCCACGCACTGTGGCCCATTCTAATAGTAACAATGTGAGTGTGACCAGACCCATTGTTGCTGGTGACGAACCGTTTGGTGGAGTCACTAGGAACAATGGGCTGGCTTTCAGAGCGTTAGAGAATGTCTCTATACAATCCTATCTTGAGAAATTTTACGACTCAATGCCCGACAAACATGTTGTTTCAGCTAGTCGTATTTCGAACAACCGTATTGCTTTGTACATGAGTTCCAGGGAGGAGGTAGCTGACGCCATATCCCACGGGTTAACGTACGGCGACTCCTTCCTGGAGCTCACCCCTCTCATCCAACCAACCACCCGTCTGACTTTCTCTAACGTTTATCCTGAAATTCCCAACCGTGTCCTTCTTAGTAATATTTCTGATTTTTGTAAGGTAGTGTCGGCTATCAGACCCATACCCCTTGGTCTTAAACATAAACATCTGTCTCATGTAATGTCCTTCCGCCGGCAAGTCCAGGTCCTCCTTAAACCCAACATCACCCTTCCTGATCACATCAATTTTTCTTACTGCAATACTAATTACAGAGTTTTTCTGTCGACCGAAGCAGTGAAATGCTTTAACTGCGGCGAATTTGGTCACATCAGCCGTTACTGCAAAAAACCTCAGGTCCGCGATGGCCCCACCGAACCCTCCAACCCCCTCAACCCCCCTCCCGTGTTTGTACACAACAAATCCGATCCCAAACACCCTCCCAAACGTGCTTCCGCTCACCCACCCAGCGCCCTGGCTGGCGGTGGGGTGTCCGCCTCGGGTGCTGCGGGTAGGGTTGGTCCGTCTCGTGCCGGGTCTGATGCGCCGAGAGGGAGACCTGCACCGGCGTTTGCTGGAGCGTACTCCTCGGTCGCTAAGGGCCCGGCTGGGGTGGGCCTGCCCGTGTCCGGGGCACCTGGAGCTGGGCGTGGCCCGCCTCCTGTCCGCCCGCCCCCGCCCACCCGCACTTCTAGATCTGCCTCTGCTGCTCGCGCGGCAACAACAAATGCGCCCGCGAGCGTGTCTGCCCCGACATCTCTGTCCAAAACCCCTGGCCGTGCCACTAAACCCAATCAAGGTGAAGATATGGACACATCCAAGTACGTCTGGGGCACCCCACCACTTCCAACCAGAATGTATTCCGAGGCCGTCACCAAAGTAAACTGTCCCCCTCGAAATCCCCCGATGACGGTCCCCGTTTGACCCCCCTCATCTCGTCTACCTCTCCACGAAAACTAAAGAAAAGGTCCCAACCTACTCCCCTCGTTGAACCAAGTACCCCGACACTAACCCAGGCTCTAGATTCTACGCTCACTCAATCACTGACCCCAATGCCCTCATCCGTCCCCCTCACACCCTCCATTGCCCCCACCCCAACCCCTACCCTCACCCTCACCCCCACCCCCACCGTCAACCTTGAACCTACACCAGTTCTCACCGTTCCCAAAACACCTCGTTTCACAGCCAATTCGGTTGATCCCTCGTCCACCCCACAGCCCACTCCAACCCCCATGTCCATGTCTAGTCAACAATCCACTGATTGTGATGTGAGCGATGACTCAACCCAGTGGGAGGAGGATGAGGACTCTTACCCCACGGCTCTCCCAACATCCAATAAACCCCTCAGTCATCCGGACCTAGTCAAATTTCTCTCTGCAGTCAAAAACCAAAGAAAACCTAAGGAAATCGCCAGAAAATTCACCCACAACGTGCCTGGACTTGTCAAGCAATTAAAACCTTTGCGTAACACTTTCATCCTTCATAATTCGACGCAGCAGGGGATACAAAAACTGATCAAGAAACTCGATACTTAATTTCTTTCTCAATGCTTGTAAAAATGTGTAGGCTTTTTCTTTTTGTAATGGTACTGTCACTTGTTACATTAAACACTGGATGCTGCGGTAACATCACTCGGAATGCCTCCCTCAAAGGCTATTTTGATTTCATCAATCCCAATAGTGACGTCATTCTTCTACAAGAAACTTATAACCTGAGAGATGACCATCCCTGCTGGAAGCAGTGGTCCAATTACATCCCCGTTTGTGCTCCTGGTAGCTCCCATGGCTCCGGAGTCACAACTTTAATAAACAAAAACATTGACATAGTAGCCTCCAGTGTTTTATGTAAAAATTACATTCTCTATGTTAAAATTAAGTCGAATAATAATATTTATCACATTTATAATGTTCTTATTCCGCAGTCAAATGCGTACGCTCTTAATTTTATTACTGATATCGATAACCGTTGTTTTATGTGTACTGACGGTGCCATTATCATCGGAGGTGACTTTAATTGTACCGATAATTCCACCATAGACCGCCTGAATAAGCCGGCCGAGCATCGCCCCCAGGTCGCGCTGGCCCTCAGAAATGCCATGAATAGAAACTCTTTGTGCGACGTCTGGCGCAGACTGAATCCGCAACAGAATAAGTACACCTGGTTCAGATTTAACAAAAACAATCCTCAACGCACCTCCAAAGCTAGACTCGATCGCCTCTATGTCCCTCTTAGCCTCGTTTCGTGCATCCGTTCTTGTCAAATTCACCCCTGCTCACTTTCTGATCACTCTGCTGTTTCCGTTTCTATTCAGAGTCCCCCTAACTCTCATAAAGGAAGTGCTTATTGGCACTTTAACAACTCCCTTCTTGAAGACCAAAACTACCGTGAAATTCTTCACCTGTTTTGGTCTAACTGGCAACTTGAAAAACACACTTTCAGCAGTGTTTGCCCTTGGTGGGACTTGGGCAAAGCCCAAATAAAACAACTTACTCAAAAGTACTGTTCCCAAAAAGCAAAAGAAAAACGAAAAACATTCCAAGATATCAACTCTTACATTGACGACCTTCAGTCTGCGTCCGTCGTAACTCCGGGGACACAAAAAGTATTGCAAGAGCAAAGAAACGAATTAAATGTTTTTCTTAAAAATAGAGCTCAGGGCGCCCTCGTCCGGTCTCGCTTTCAACACATTAACGAGATCGACACCAGCTCGTCTTACTTCTTCAATCTCGAGCAGTCGCATTCTAAATCCAAGTCTGTCTTTTGTCTTCGCCTTCCATCGGGATCTCTTTCAGATGATCCCGACGAAATTAAAACTCACTGTCGTAACTTTTACAAAGACCTTTACAGCTCTGTGCCGACCGACGAGGGTGCCCTTGAGTACCTCTTGCAAGACTTGCCCAACCTCGATCCCGCGGACGCGGAGGACCTCGATGCTCCTCTGCGTCCCGAGGAACTCGATGCTGTCATCGAGCAGCTTAGCAAAAACAAAACGCCCGGAATCGACGGTCTCACTTCTGAATTTGTCACTTCTTTTTGGCCTCTGTTTAAAAACGATCTCTTTGAAGTTCTTCGGTTCGCCACCGACTCGGGTACTCTTGCCCACTCTTTCCACAAAGCCGTCATCACTTTAATCCCTAAAAAATGGGATCTCACTGATTTGGCCAACTGGCGCCCCGTTTCACTGCTCAACACCGACTACAAGATTTTTGCTAAGCTGCTTGCTAACAGATTAAAGCAGTCTATTGGGCAAGTCATTCACGAAGACCAATCTTATTGTGTCCCCGGACGCTCGATTTACGATAATTTAAATCTTATCCGAGATTCTATTTATTATTGTAATTATAACGACCTTCCGCTTGCCGTGGTTAACTTAGACCAGAAAAAAGCCTTTAATAATGTTGACCACGGCTACCTTTTTAATACCATGAGGGCCATGGGATTTGGGGGAAAATTCATCTCCAATCTTAATCTCCTGTACAGCGGCGCCGAAAGCCACATAAAGATTTGCGGTTCTTTAACCGCACCTTTCTCCTTTCAAAAAGGAATTCGCCAGGGTTGCCCGCTCTCGGGGCTGCTTTACACAATAGCCATCAAGCCTTTTCTTCATACGTTACGTAATGAGTTGACAGACAATAGTCTTCTCCTCCCCGACACTAATACACGCTGCTCGGTCTCGGCTTACGCAGACGATGTCTCTGTCTTTGTCACCTCCGATGCCGGATTTGATATTATTGATAAAGTGTATAGTATTTACAGGAAATCCTCTGCTGCCTGTCTTAATTACCAGAAGTCCAAGGGTTTATGGGTCGGTAGCTGGACCGACAGAATCGACAAGCCCCTCAAATTTCAATGGAATAACCAGGGACTTCCTTTTCTTGGAGTTCACCTGGGAAATAATAATAGTTACACTCAGCAAAATTGGAGTCAATGCAAAGACAAACTTAACAAAACTCTTGTTTCCTGGCAACGGCTTTCAAGCGCTCTATCTTTCAAAGGGAAAATCTTGGTCGTTAATCAACTCGCTGCTTCAAAACTTTTTCACTGTATAGCCGTTCTCTCATGTCCTCAACATGTCCTGGGTGAACTCCAGAAGATGCTTGTCGATTTTGTCTGGTCTGGCAAAAAACACCTTCTTAAGCAACAGATCCTCTTTCAAAAGCCAGACAAAGGTGGATTTGGTCTAGCCTGCCTCCAAGCACGCAGTCTCACTTTCAGATTCAACCGCATCCAACGCTATCTCCAGTTTGATTCTCATCCTTCTTTTTCTTTCATGAATCACAACCTTCGGCAGTACAAACATTTAAACCTAGACTATCAAATCTTTCTTATCGACATCGATCCCAAATTGTTCACTAGTCTCCCGGTTTTCTATAGCGAGGTTCTGCGTGCTTGGATGGCAGTTGGAGCTCGAGTAGAAACACCGTCCAATTCGATCAACCACGTCATTAATTTACCCTTGAACTATCCCCCATTTGATTGCGATTTGCCGGGACACGCGGCTTTCTCTGCCCGACTCCTTGCGGGTGGGATCGGCCTCGTCAAGGACATCATCAACCCGGACACCGGCGAATGGCTCCGGACTGAGGACCTACATCTGCCTCTTCCAAATCTCCGTCCTCCGTCGGCTCGCCTTCTCCACATCGAACTCTCTCGTCTGTACCACACCATCTCTTCGTCTTTTCCTGCGCTCTTCAACTCTAAAGGAATGCATCGGTCGTCACCCCTTCCCCTCGACGTCTCCGCTCGGCCCGATACACCCGGCCGAGTACTTTTGGACGTGGACACCGATGCCCTTTTAATCTCGTCTAAATCAATCTACCTAACTCTCACCGCTTACCTGAACGACCTGGAATTTTCTTCATCATCTTCTACCCACTGGCATGAAATTGGTTTCCTCCCTTCTTCTCACACCATCCAGTGGAAGTCCATTTACCAACCGCCGACTTCCAAGAAGGAGGGAGATGTTTAATTCAAACTCTTCCACAATATCCTCCCGCCGCTTACTGTCCTTCATCACCTGAATCCTGCCATCTCATCTTCTTGCGGTTGGTGCAACGAGAGAGGCACAATAGATCATCTTTTCATCTTGTGCCCATCCATTCAGCCCGCCCTCAATCTCCTGCATCGTCTCCTCTCCTCTCTTCTTCCTGACGTCAAGCTGGACTTTGACATTTACTGGGGCCTGTTTCCGCACGCTCGGGGTCGAAGTAGAGAGGCCGTGTGCCTGGCAAACTACCTCATTATTAGTCTCAAGAATGTTATTTACTGGCTCTACCGAACAACCAATTTCACCGCCCCCCTTATCATCTGGACCCACCGGCTAAAAGCTAAAATCATCCTGGATTATCATTATTATAATTTTAATGACACCCTTCACAAATTTATCGCCAAATGGTCTATTAACGATACCCTTTTTTCTTTTGAGCAATCTAAACTGACGTGGTTGATCTGATCCTTTTTGTTTAATTAATTCCAATTTTCGTTTTTACCTTATCCCCCACCCCTCCTCCCCGGGTTGACGGGGTGCGGGTAGGACTCGCCGAAAGCCAGAGGCGAGCCGCGATGACCGTTGTCATCACCCGCACCCATCATCCACGCCGGCATGGGCGACTGGTAGTGGGCACTTGTTGCCCACATCCTGACGCCAAGAACCCCATGCCCCTTTCCTCCTCCCCCGCATACCATGATAAGGTTATAAATGTTTAATTTTGTTTCTTGTAATTTTCATTATACAAATTCATTTTTCCTTTTGTGCGTTACAATGATTTGTAATATGTAATCATGTGCTGTCGCCGTGACTGGCCGGGTTGGCCGTAGTAATACAGCTAATAGGCTAGTCGCGGCGGCTTTGGTACCTGTTGTCATGTTTTTGACAAAAGTTTACTTTTTGTGAAATATTTTCTGTCAATTAATCTTTTATTTTTGTATATACATGTATTCATTGAATTTGTTGCCATTTAATGGTTCTTTCTCTGTTATTGAATGATATCAGAAATAAAGTGACCATTTTGAAAAGTAAAAAAAAGTATTTATTTATTTATGTATTTATTTATTTATTTATTTATTTATTTATTTATTTATTTATTTATTTATTTATTTATTTATTTTGTTTTTTTGGGGGGGAACGTGGGGCTCTTATTTCTGTTTGTAAGTAACCAGAAAGAACAAAAATAGGGGTGGGATGATTAAGGCCAACAATAGTTTACTTTGATAATGCAGATATTACTTTCAAATTCTCAGATATTATTTGGCCTTGGTGCCCTATCTACTAGCCTTGGTGCCCTCCATAATGTTGCTTCATTCAAGGCCAAAGTGGTTTTGCCCTATTACCAAATGCAAGGCTTGCAGCTCCACCTCATTCACTGACCAACGAGGACACAACTACGTCTACGGTGATACTCAGCAAAGTCCACTTCTGGATATTAACGCGGAGGTGAAGCTTAAGGTGCACATGAAGCTGGGGGAAGGTTGAGCAGAAAATACCGTATATACATGTACAGGTGCAATTTTTTAAAAAATACTCCGATCTTGGAGCTAGAAGTAGTGGGGAGACAAGTGCCCGGAAGACCCCCACTAATGGAGCTGAGATGACATCTACAGAAAGAACATTCCACCGCCGGACAGCTGTAGGCATGAAGGGGAACTTATGGAGGAATGAGTTGTGAGAAACTGGTATCTAGACGGATGGTACTTTCTTAGCCTGGTATCTGTCATTGGGGTCAGGTACAGGATACTTGTTGATGGAAATGAGCTCGTGTGGAATTGTGTACATCATAAATTTGATGGCTGCTTTCCTTCTAGCTTGAAGTGAAGGCCCCTGCAGGTTTTGTAACATTGCAGTAAAACTTTCAGTGCGCTGATATATGTTTTGCACAAATATAGCTGCTCTCCTCTGGATGGCTTCTACTTGATTGATGGGGGTTTGATGATGTGGATTCCAAACTGTGGAGCAATATTCTAAATGTGACCTAACCAGAGAGATGTAAGCTTAATTTGTGTCGGCAGCCGTGGGTTACAGTGTCTTAGATTCCTCTTATTTAACCCTAGCATCCGGTTGGCTTTCAAAGTGATGATATGTGTGTATTCCAGGACAGTTTGGGGTTGCAAGAAAGTCCCAGATATGGATGTTCATCAACTGATGTCCGTACATCATCACCCAAGTGGTAGTCAAAGCCGATGTTGTTTTTCAGGTGGGAAACTTGCATCACATGACATTTGTCGATGTTAAACTTTATCTGCCATTTGGCTGACCAAGAATGCAGCTGAATCAAGATCTTTTAGAACGGGGCATAAAACATTCGATGTGATGGTGATTGATACACCATTGGTGAATGTGAGAAATAACAATGGCCCTAACACCGTGCCTTGGGGAACTCCAGAAAGAACCAGATGACCACTCCGAAGCTTCGCCATCCACCACAACTCGCAGGCTTCTTTGGGTGAGGAAGTTGTTGAACCACTTCAGAAGTGAACCACGAACTCCGTAATGATATAGTTTTAATAAGGAGGAGCCTTTGGTAGAGTACTCTATCAAAGGCCTTAGAGAAGTCAAGAATGATGAAAATGTTTTGATTTCTGTCATCCATGGCCTCAGCAAGTTCATGAGTTGTAATGATAAGCTGTGATTCAAAGGAGCGGCCAGGGCAAATGCCATGTTGACTTTCGAAAATGTTGTGAGTTTCATAATGATACATTACAGGGCTACACATTATGCTCAAGTATTTTACATGATATTGATGCGAGTGATACGGGTCGGTAGTTGGCGGCTTCACTGCGATGACCTATCTTTATTATGGAAACCATGTTTGCAATCCTCCAGTCATGAGGGATTTTACCAGACTTCAACGACTGTTGAAAAATGGATGACAAGATAGGGGGGGGGGGGGGTAGGGGGAGGGGGGAGGAAGGGGGGGGGGGGAGGAGGGAGGGTGTTGATAGCCTGATGCTTGCATTGGTACATACAGGGTTAAGTAACCACAACGACACCCTTATTTGACAGCTCTCATATTGTCATGTTATTACATATTAACAAAAGGGTCAACAATTTAATTAGCATATTATAAAACATCTGGTACAAGTAAAAACAGCATCAAAAGCAAATTAGTATTGTCAAGTTTATAATTTACATTTATAGCTGCGTAATTACACCTGCCAGCCTAAGATTGCTGACAACAGCTATAGCTATACATTTTATTGCCACCAAGTTTGACTTCATATGTTGCTCAGAACAAAAGTTATAGGGCAAAATCCTCTAGAAATGGCGGCCATTTTGAAATACAAGATGGCGGTCATACGTATATAGCTACAGGTATAAACTTAATGTTGATATTTATGAACTCCCTGGTATTGAAAACATAGGCTTTGTCACCAAGCTTGACTCCATATGTTGCTCAGAACCAAAGATATATAGGGCAAATTCGAGATTACCCGTGGACGCAAAAAGGTGGGGTAAGTTCCAAGCCTGCGACGTTCACACTCTAGTTTATTTTCCGGGGATTTCTTCTTTAACCCTACTCCCGAGCAGGGGTAAATATTTCCCGGGGAAAAGCAGTATCCCGGGGATTTTTTTGGTAGTGTGAACAGACCTACCGAAATTACCCGGCAATTTGCCGGGGAATTGCCGGGGAAATCGTCTAGTGTGAAAGGGGCTTTATACGACCGCGCCTGGAGCCCATAGATCACCTGTAGATGTAGAGTGTTATTACCATTGTGTACAACTCTCTTTGTAGCATACTGCCAACAATTTTCAGCCAAAATTTGAATAAAACCACATTAATTGTCACAAACCAATGCATGATTTATATTTGTCATATCTTACTCGATAAAAATAGTAATCTGAATCTTCAAAGGATAATCAAAGATCTTTCTTCAATCTTTATCGAAAAAGGATACCTTTAAAAGGCTGGTATTTTTACCTCACCGATTTTCTTATTTTTATAATGATATTTTTGAAGACATTGAAGACGCAATGAACATTAAATTAATGTCCTTTAGATAACATCGCGTTAAGAGTGGACCGATGATTAAACGGTACAATCTAGATTATGGGGGAGCTTGGAAACTCCTTTTTTTTTGGGAGAGGGGGGAGAGGGGGTTTTGCAGCCTGCTGTCTTTTAACGTCATTGTACCTGTCGTCATTCGAGGTACCACCGCAAATGGTTTCCTCGTAAATTGGATCCGGCACATTATACACAGGCGAGTCAGTCTGTGGGAACTCTTTGCAGCTTATGGTCGCTAAGCCATTATTCCGAGTCAGCCTGCCAGCGTTTGCTCTTTGACGGACTTTACGTCTACATTCAAAACAAAAAATATATTATTTAAATGGTTTGAAATTTAGGGCGTCCCGCCTTTATAGTTTGTCATGGCATATGTGACTCAACCCAGCAACATGAGTCACAGAGCTACTTTTGAGTAATAAGCCTTTATCCATTATCACACGCAATACAAATCAATACAAACAGTCAACACTTGACATCGGTATATTAAAGATGCAACCTCAGTACACCAACATGAAGAGCAAATGCTTTCTACTGCATGTGAAAAACAAACTGAATACTTGTCATTAAGACTCTTTTCGAAAGATTGGGACACATGGTATAATCTCTACTTTTTCTTTTGGTAAAAAGACGGTTTATTTTTAATGAACATGTTTGTTTTTGTTCTGTAATGAATTTGTTTAATACAGACACAGAAAATGTCCATAGACCACGTAAGTCTCGCCAGTTCGCGTAGTTTTTTCCCCAGATTGGAAAAGGATAAATGGGCGTTTCTACACCTCTCGCGTCATGATTATTTAGATGTTTCAACAATAACGCTAAAATATATTGTTTCTAGTTACACGTAGGCCCTGGAGTACATTAAAGCACTATGGAAAACACCTTCTTTCGACCTCTCACAGTAGCCAAGTAGATAATGGGTTAGGTTATAATTGTAAGATTGGGGTTCGAGTTCGGATGATCCTAATTGTTCATTGACTATTATTGGACTTTATTTTAAGTGTATTGTGGGGATGAGTTTTAATTCAAGGAAAAGCAAGGTTCTGATAACCTACGTATCTTCCATTAAGTGTGGTCTAATTTAGTGGGAAAAAATTCCACACCGCCAGTTCACGTTTACCTTTTATGTGAGTGTCTCGGTACCAAACACTGACTAGTCTAGTCACAGACTCACGTGTTTGAATTTACCCAACTGCTATGCGTATTCAATTGAACGGAAGTTGAAGCCTCAACAAATTACATTTTATAATTTTCAATATGGTGTAAATTGGAATGCTTTAGTTTCTTTCAAATCCCAATGTTTGGCCTTTGATTGGATAGGCCCATGTAATATGATGCAAAATAAGAATGTTTGACACGTATATACAATGTACCCGGATGTGGTGTATTCTCGTAAAATCTCGCACGATTTTGAGGTTAACTTACACACTCTACTTGGCACCGATACTGGGTTTTGTTTAGATGGAAGATAAAATGAAAACAAAACCAATTATCGCGAGTCTCTTTTTTTCTAGAGCATATTGAGTGATAACACATTATATTGTTACCTTCTTATAAGAATGACAACAACAAAGAACACGGCGAGGAGCAAAATGAAGCCGACTGTTCCTCCAGCAATTGGCCCTGTCGGTCCAGATAGCTTTTCTGGGGCTGTGTGGGAAAACAATATGAATATTTAAACAACTTACATTACGTTAAGCCATTTGTTTTTGCGAGAACATTGCGAGTAAATATACATAAAAAAATATGAATATGAGACTCTACGGTGTGCCCACTACTCAACTTCGGTATTGTTTATTTGGTTGAGATTTAAACAGTCTTCTAATTCTGATGTGTACATAAGTGGTCCACACCAGTGCCACTTTTAAACCTTGTGTTGTGCAGTTGTACACCCCCAACGGATACAATATGTTCATCAGAGACACAGTTTTGTAAGTGCTTCATCCAAAGAGAGTAAGGGTTGGGTTTGATCCTCCACGAAATTTTAGAACATAACTATATGGTATACGTTTGTACCTCGCAGCTCGCATTCTGCCAGCTGACCGGACCAAGTCCGATCGGTCTTACAAATGCTCATGGTAGACCCTCTCAGTTGGTACCCATCCGGACAGTCAAAGTCAACCGACTCTCCAGGGGCGTAAACCGCGTGTAGTGGAGTTATGATCAGCACACCAGAAGGGTCAGGTGTAAGCATACAGCCAATGACTTCAGGCGCTGCGTGTGCAAACAAAAATGGCAATGATGATATGTATTTGTCTGTGACAGGGCAAAATAAAATTATAAAAAAGAGATGATGTACATTAAAGAGCTTTCTGCCAAGTGAAGTCCCTGATAACAGATTAAAGTATATTAGAACATTTAATATAGGTTTCCGCATTTTTTAAAAACACATTACTTATAACGACACTTTAATTTCATCCCCGATCATCGCCGAGCTCAATTCTCAATTTCAAAACGTTACCAATGAATTTATTTGCAGTATGATTCAAAATTGTAGCATTGTGATTCGTGCTAAATTTGTGAAATTCGTCCCATCGAGCGATTGACGTCTAATCAAAAAGCAAATTCGTCTTCTCCATTTTTTGTTACGCTTTAACCATTTATTCCCTAACCGTAACGTTCCAGAGTAAAAAGAACAAAAGATAACGACCACAGCGTCAAATCGAATGACAAAACACGAATTTGCTTTTTTGATTTACAGGGATCGTATACGTTTGGTAATTACTTCAAAAACTAATGGCAATACAATCTTACTTGGTAAGAAGTACAGCAGCTTTGGATAGTATAATGCATTTTTAGAAACTTTTCACTTCGAAGTACTGCGGTTATGGAAAAAGAATCTGAGAAGCGTTAATGCAGTGACGTTTCGATTTCTCAGAGTGTGTATTCCAATGCAGATTATTCTTCCTGCGTGGACATGTATGTTTTACATTTCGGTTCGCCGTCCGCGACAATTAAAATATAGACAAATCCAGGTACATGCCCATTGTTCACAATGCGAGAAACTCAAATTAGAAACAATAATGTGCGTCCTTACAAAAAGGAACTCTCCATGGCGCGGCTAGTAGACATGGCCCAGACCAGGAAAAACTGCTATTTTTTCCTGTCAAGGTTTTTTTCAACGGTTTTCTCATCCTAAACCCTTGAATTTAGCTTGGGTACCACCCTGATTTTTATCCCTAATTCAAGATGGCCGCCAAAATCCAATAGGCCCGCCAAATTTACCTAAATTATTTGTTATACTGCCTCTTACTTTTTAAAATCAATTTTTCGTTTTTAGTGGTTCCGTCATCCTGAATGTCCTTTGAATTTAGCTGCGGAGCCGCCCAAGAGTTTACCTTAAATCCAAGATGTCCACCAACATTTAAAATGGCCACCATATTATCTCAAAAATTCATACCGTTTCTTTATTCTTTTTTCTGTCAGAATTTTTTAGTGGTTCCGTCATCCTGAAATTAGTCGGGAGATTTCCCAGAATATATTTTCAAATCCAAAAAGGCCGCTGAATTGGCCTGCAAATCATCTTTAATCTATGTCTTCGCTTTTCCCCTTATACTTTTCTCATTGGATCCATCGTCCTTTTAAAATTAACGTGGGGCTACTCATCAGAGATTCTGTTATCCGGAATCTATAATGCTCTGGAGCCACCCGGAATTTGGCTTCCAATCCGGAATTTGTTTAGGTGGTTCCGTCATCCTGAATTTAAGGCCCTTGAAAGTCTGGAAACTACCCAGGATTTATCCTCATTCCAAGATGGCCATTAAAAATTACCTCTTCGTTTTGTTTTTGCTCTAACCGTGTTCTCATTGATTCTATCGTCTTAGGGAGCCACACGAGAAGAATTTTGCTTAAAGTTCGAGATGGCCGCCAAAATCTTAAATGGCTGCCAAAATTACCTAAATTTGAATCATATTGCCTCGTAGTTTTTAATATCAAATGTTTTTCAGTGGAATTTGCCCTTAAATCCAAGATGGCCACGAAAATCTAAAAAAGGCTAGCAACATAAAGTAATCTATAAATAATGTAAAAGGTTGCCTTAAGGATAAGGACGGCTTTTGAGTAAGAGTTGGGATAAGAGATGGATGGAAGGGTGAGTATAGTATAGGTTTTCCCGGACGATGTCGGAAAATGTGCACATTAATGTGTGAAAGATGCATTCGTTTTCGTGCGAGATAGTATGAATGTTCCCAATCCCGTTCCCCATTCCAATTTTACTGACTTACAGCCAAGTAAGGTATGTTATAATAATTCAGTAGTTTGGTTTTAGACGTTTGCTAAATAATGGTGTATACTACCTTGAAAGAAGTCACAAAACAAATAAACCTAAAGTTAGCAAATTATTCAGTGGCAGCTTTCTGAAGAAAAAAAATCGAACCCCTGAAAAATAATCAACAACAACTCACGTTCTGCAATGCACTCAGCTGGTTGACCGGACCAGGAATATTCCAGCCTACAAATCAGTGAAGCGGGCCCACTAAGCTGATATCCTTCAGGGCAGTCAAACTCGATGACGAAGCCAGGAGGATATCGATCGAGTTGGTCCGACAAAATGATGAGACGACCGGACTGGCTGCTGGGTCTCATACATCCTGCAACTATAATAATAATAACAACAAAGAAGTATACGTTTGTTGACGTTTAAGGTGCTTACATTGTTTCAACTTTATAAATGTCGTCGTTGCAAGATAAAAATAAAGTTTAGAATATGCACGTCGTATCTGTATAATATAGGTTTATTTTTTTTCTTTGTACAGATAAACACCAACTCGCCGAATAAATTTCGTCCGAGAAAAGAATTCACATGCCTTTACCAACACAATTTAGTCATTTACAATTAAATTTCAATTTTTGTTTAAACATTAACTGGGGAATAGTCGTCAGTACAGAACAATTTCGTCTAAGGCAGCATTCAGAGTTTGAATTCGTCTTATGCCAATCAATTTCAGACTTTATTGTCTGGTGTGTGATTAAGTCAAGCACACACCAGACTAATTTACCTGGCACCACGAAATTAGCGGAAAGTCGCACATGTCCAAATTGAGTTATTGGCCGAAACGTTCATTTTTCAAGTAGGAGGTCGGTTTCGAGTTGTTAACGTTTTTACGTACAAAAACAACTTCTTTATCATATCCCAAGATTTTATAGCTCAATTAAAACTCTAAAGTGTTTTTTTTGGGGGCTGAATTGCACTGATTAATAGTATGAACTCCGTTTTTTTAAAACAAGGGAGCATGACTTCAGCTCTTTCAAAAGAGTATAGCGGCGGCTAGGAATAAGCTACAGTAACACACAATACACCATTTGAAAGCTTAGGACTTATTCTTTCTGGAAATATATAATGTCAATTTTGTTGTTTTGCGACTTTCCACCTATTTCGTGGTGCCAGGTCACTTATGTTTTAAAGTGACCAAACTTTGAAATTGAATGGTAAACGACTAAATTGGTTTGGTACAAGCGTTCCCGGACGAAATTGAACTGGAGAGTTGGTTTATTTGAATGAACATCAGTCTCAACGCCTACAGTCTTACCGCATCGAACTTCAACATCCTCGTAATGACTGCAGAACCCAGGCCCCAACTGCTGACAATCAAACACCGTCTCCTCGTCACCCGAACACATCAGGTTACCCAACAAAATGTCCAGTCCGCTGTTAGCCCCGTAGAAACCACTTGACAGTACCCCAAAGAAACCCAGTTGACGACAGATGACAGCTGCATCAGTTAAGTCGAAGCCCTCATCGCAGACAGTTCCCCAAGCACCTCCTGAGTACACTTCTACGCGACCTTCTGCAGGGCTAAGGCCGTCAACTAACCGAACTTCAGGGAAGGAAGGGGTACAATAACGGGGTATAAGTGCATCAAGCGCTCACCGTATAATACTTTTGTAATATAGGGTGTGTGCCAACCTTGAATTGAAGGATTCAATTTCAATGAATGCAAAAATATAAATAAGCAAAGCTAAAAAAGGTTGGAAAAAAGGTTAACTATAGGTTTTCCCGGTCAGTTTAACTGATTTGGCAGCCGAAATGATGACGAATCACCCATTTTCGCACGAATTTAGATGCAGGTTTTAGATCATCATTCAATTAACTAAATAGATCGTTACATTTCAATTCTAAATGCATGCCACTGCATTTAGCAACGATTCAATAAATCAAATGAGGCATTAAAATTAAAATTTCACATTGGGTCGTTCGAATTCACTCGAGCTTCCAGTTGCGCCAGTTTGGAGATTCAAATTCACTATTGGGTGCGCATAAGAAAAGGAATTCGAAAACAGATCAGTTCGTTACAGTATACAGTGTCGCCTTATTACAAATTGGTTAACTAAAATGAGAAATTTTCTCACAAAACTTTGCCACAGAGGAGCAGCGACAAAAATAATCGAATCAATCACTTTTTCTTCATGCAAAAACCAAGATGTACAGTGCCAACTTCTTCCCATCAATCATACTTCACTGGAATGTTGTACATGTCCCTGAATCGATCATCCACAATGACTATATTTTTCGAGGTGATTACAAATTCCAGATTTTCAGCACGAAATTGAATGCATCTTTTTAAAAAGAATGTGCACATTAGTTTCAATATTCTCCGGGAAAACCTATAATAGATTAACTAATTACAAATAAATTAAACTGATTGTGGGTAAAGATATTTGACAGTGACCCTTTTTTATATATTTTTTATTAAAAAAGTAGGTCCATTTTTGGACAAATATTAACTTAGGTTTCCAGTTATTCTGACTCTTAAATCACTCAAATTCTTACAATGATACTTTAATTTCGTCCCTGAAAGGGCATGATGTAAATGTTACATTCAAAACGGACACGGTCAGTAGCAGGATGTGATTTCAACAACAGATTTTCAAAATCACATCCTAAAAATTCACATCGTTGGTGCAAATTCACATCCTGGGTTAGGTCAATATAATGCAAGATCACACCCACTCGATTCAAACAAAACCGAGGTTGTGAATTTGGTCCGACGATGTGAGTTTGGAGCATTAGAATGTGATTTGTTTGTATCTGTTGTTGAAATCACATCCTGCTACTGACCGTGACCGCTTTGAAAGCAAAATCACATCATACCCTTTCCTAGTGTCAATTGACATAACATTTGGTTGAGGGGTGACGTCACAGCGGGTCAGACCACCTTTGAATTATGTTACCTCTGATGTCGTCTCTTAACCAAATTTATGTAAAACACGATGCGTGCGCATATTGACGGGCACATTTGAATATAGGTCTATACGTGTGTAACTGGGAAAACCTAGATATAGCGACTTGTTTGGCGTTTAAAATGTACTGTACAAATCAACAATATTTACCAGGAAGGGCACATTCGATGCCTACATCTTTCTCATGGTTACAGTTATGCATTTCAACAGCGCTGTGCACACAACTCCGCAAGTCTGTTTCCAGACCGTAGCACCGAACATCGTCCAGGTGAATTGGTCCGATTCCGCTGCGGTGCGATGCGTCAACGTTCGTTACGTTCGGGAAGCCGAGCTGCCGACAAGCAACGGTAGCTTCCTCCAGTCCCCAGGAGTTGTTACAAACCGTGCCCCATTCACCGCCCAGGAAAATCTCGAGGCGACCTTTGTTGTGCGCACTGCCGACAAGCCGAATTGTTGGCGCTGAAGAAATTCAGAAAATCAGTCCATCAGGCATCAGTTATATTTAAAGGGTGGGTATATCATTTTCTGCCATCCAAAAACGTAACCGACCGAATTATTGTTGAAAAGGCTTTGTGAAGATATTGATGACAATAGGCCTAAACTCTTTGTGAAATTATTCCTTCTGATAGGCCTATGCTGTCAGTTTGGAGAAAACAATAAAAGAAAGTTATTTCAAAAAAATGTCTCGGATAATTTGTTGGGGGCAATTCCTAGTTGATTTGTAACCTGTGAATGGTGCGCGCACAACACAGCCATAAACACATTCATTTTTGTCATTCAATTTCAAACGGTTAACTTCAATTTCGTCTCAAAATATCATGACCTTGCATATCCCATGTTGAATTTCGTCTTTGGTCGTTCATGTTCGCACTTATCCAAATAATTGCATACATTTGCCATACGTTTTAGGGAAAGACAATTCAGTTTGGTCGTCCGCATTTTTTTCATTTGGCAATCAATGGCGTTTAAACTCGTCACATGATTGTATGCTATCTTTGGTACTTTAACGTATTCACCTTTTCATTTCTACTTTAAACACATTTACAAATATTTCCCTTGGATATCGTAGGTCTACACCCTTAAATAAGCATCAGGTATATTAATTTGAAAAATTACATTTTTTTCCCCAATACGTATGTGTATCTATTTCTTCGACAATTTTATGCGTCAACAACTAGAAGAAACAATATCCGGACACATGCAAATACAAATGAATATACTTTCGATTTCATGTAAGAAATAACTATATACCTATAATAATGAAACGAAAATGTATTCATATTTGCACGTTTCAGTTTCTTGTCTTGCAATACACCGTACCAAATACGTCTGTGCATGGTTGTACCAGCATAGGATGAATTGGAGTGAAACATTATTGAAATGGACGGAACACAGACGAATTCAATCATTGCATTAGCAGATGGCCATCAGGTGAGACGAATTCGACATCTGACGACATTGGATGGGAAAATGTTGAAACTGGTTGACCATTGATCACTTGGATTGACCAATATCTAAATTCATTGTGCCATTTGTACATCCCAGTCTTCTTGGGACGAAATTGAAGTTAACCGTTTATGAATTACATGTAGAATGAAACACCTATGGTTTGGGGAAATGAGCGCGTACAGGGCTAGGAAAACCATTGGAAAATGAAAACATATCCTGAACAATGATGGTTGGTGCATATTTCAAGGATATACAGCATTCACAGAGCAAAGTCTTCAGGTTTTGAGCACTCCCTTCCTCCCACCCCCCCCCCCCCCCCCCCCGACAAAAATCAGCCAATGGCAATGTATGTTTACTCTACCGTTAAAAAGCTTTTAACAAAGTTGTGCAAAAGACCTAATGCTTAGTTGAACTCATGGCGTGGAGTGTTAATCGTGAGGATCAGGGCCAATGGCTTACAACCAACCTTACCGCATCGTACACCGGCGTCCTCATATTGGCAATCGTGATAACCAAGCCCACTGTTCATGCAGCCAAACACCGTTTGTTCATCACCATTGCAAATTACGTTATACAACAATGTTGGCCAACTGCCAACACCGAAGGTAGCTGCTGAAGTGATTAGTGCGTCGTAAGGCAGACCCAACTGCCGGCAGACGACAGCAGCATCGTTCAGATCCCAGTTACTGTTGCAGATGGTTCCCCAAACACTGTGCACAAACACTTCCACTCGACCCTCAGTGGGGATCCTCCCGTTGGCTAAACGAACTACGAATTATAAAGTGTATTTGGAACGTGAGTTACCTATGTTAATAACAACAAAATGCCGATTAGCGCCAATCGCCGGATGAGATGAAATTCACGAGTTTAGGACGAATCGGAATTCTACAGATTTGAATTCTACTGGACAGTGAATGAAATCAATTGGTAACTGTTTAAACATGAATTAAAAAAGCTCGACAATGTTCGGGAACTAAATTAAAGGGTAGTTACAAGGACTTGTTGGTGATATAAATAACTGGGAAAACCTATACATTCCTTTCATAAAGGAGACATTGCCCGAACTGTGGTGGCCCTGAAGGGACTACGCAGATCGTGAATACTGATATTAATATTTACGACAAATTTCACGACAAATTTCACGTCAAATTTCGCGACTTTCTCCCAAAGTCGTAAATATTGACGTCAATATTACCGTACAATTTCAAAATCGGTCATAATCTTTTACACTAATTCTTTTTGCGCGAATATAGCTTCTGGTCCGCATTTCTAGAATGCTAAAGCGATATTTACATCAAATTAGGCTTGTGATAAGACAAAGACAATAACGCAACAAGTAATTAAAAAACAAGCTCATATCTCCCGATCGAGGGGCTACAATACGGCAGCGTGCACTGAGTGCAGGATGGCTAAACAGACTATTATCCCTCGATTGATTGGGACTATAATGAATACATTTCAAAATTGTAGGTGATGTAACATTTTAACACAAGCTTATATAGGTAATAACAGTGCGAGAACCCGGTTGTTACTGCGTGGTAATGACCGGGTTGGGGGATGACCGCTGGTAATGGATCGAGCCGAAGGTGATTTAACGAGAAAAATGGTGAAAATACTCCGAATTTCGCGACTTCGCGGCTTCTTCTAGGCCGTTTTACAAACGCAGCTTCGTTTTCGTATTTTGGCTTCGTTCATGTAGTTTAGCAGTGGTACAGTTGTTTTCCTAGTTCCGGATTTTTTCTAGTTCCAGATCGCTTCAAATAAAAACCTACCTTGTTATGGCTTGGTCTCCAATACTATTTGTTTAGATGAAGTGCATTTTGAAAAGAAACATACAAGCTTCTTGATACATAAGTAAAAATAAGTCGAAGTAAAAGTCTCAAATCTGCCTAGTTCCGGATCGCCCGTAAAATACATGCATCAACAGCACGCGCGCAAGCGATTTCATATGACGTGTTCTAATGGACCATGGAGTTTATTCCTCCACGTCGGTGGGACAAAGTTTATCGGCTCGTTGCCGCGCGCAACACACGTACACGGACAAAACGTTTCAAAGCATTTCCTTGCAAGTCCTCTTTTAAAACTTTATTGGAAGTTAAAGTATTTGACATTTATTTTAAACTGTATTTATATAAATTAATGAATACTTTATCAGAAATATAGGCTTGATTCGGGTTGGTTCTAGCGTGATAATTGTTCATGTACGAAGCAGTTTTGTACTCGATCCGGAATTGGTTAAGGCTGGGCTGATCCACAACTAGAAAAAGGGATGTCGGTATATTTGACGTCGTACAGTATGTATTTTCAAATAAAGAAGAGCATAAATATCGAAACAAAAACTGTAGTTTCTCCATCACTCAAGGTAAACTACTAAATCTATTTCGTTTAAATTTCGAGGATTAGACTTGCCGAAAACAGCCTGAATATTTTTTGCGATCCGGAACTAGGTCGAAAACGTCTGTAATGTGGCCACAGTGCAGCCCAAAGGCGGGGTTTAGAAAACGGCCCTTGGAAAACCCATGATGTTACTACATATAATGACCGGCACGTGATCGAGTCTCGGCCAATCAGAAGCCTTCAACTCTCCTAGGTATTTATTAATTGTTAATAACATGTTGTGTTATTGTCTTTGTCTTATCACAAGTTTTGATGTATAGTACATTTGTATACATTTTAAGTTTTACGAACGTTAGTGCACATGACTGAAGCATAGCTTTAGCATTTTATAAATGCGCACCAGAATCTATATTCACGCAAAAAACAATCGCGTCAAAATGTATGATCGGTCGTGAAATTGAAGTCAATATTCACGAATTTAGAGCCAAGTCGTGAATTTTTGTCTCAAATATTGACGTAAATTATTATTATTATTATTATTTATTTTGCCAAACACAACAGACAATGCAAAATAGGTACACACAATAGTGGAACAATGAACATGAATTACAAAAGACTATACACACTGAATGGGCAAGGAGTAGCAAAAGCAAATACATACTGTAGCCCGTAGGCCAGCTACCCCACATCCAGTGAGCAACAAAAGTTACAACAAAAAATAAAATAAATTAACAATAAATTAAAATAAGTACGATCTGCCTCGTATGTTGCCAGCTGCAGCCTATCTAACCCAGCAGTCAAGAAGAATGCATTACCTGATGGAATACATACGACGCCTGCATCTCTCTCGTGATTGCAATTACTAACTCCACTTCCAGCATGCGAGCAGCTTTCCAGAGTGCTTTCCGAACCAGTGCACATTACTCGGTTCAGATGAATTGGCCCAGTTCCACTCCCGTACGACCCTCCAACAGTGGCCTCGATGGCGCCAGGGTATCCCATCTCTTTACAAGCCACTTGGGCGTCATGTGTATCCCACAAATCGTCACAAACGGTGCCCCATTCTCTGTCTAAGAAGATTTCGAGCCGCCCCTCATTGATCGTGTCGCCACCCACAAGACGAGGTTTGGGAACTGGATGAATTGAGAACATACTCTCTTAATAATACAATAACATGTTACTAAATGAAACTCCTATTTTTAAAAAGCAAAACACTTTTTGAAAGTTGGGTTGAGAATGTGGCTATTTTGGCTCGAAATTACATTGACTACCAATTGATCGTTTGACAGATTGTTAGAAATACAATAGGAATTATCACAGAATACATTTTTGAAATTGCTGTTTTAGGTAATTGTAGCGAGAAGGAATTTCTTTGCGCATGGCGCAAACTCAGTAAGCTTAAATGGTCTATGTATAAATGTGGGGTTTTGTTTAGCTTAAATGTATACTTGTACCACCGTCCAGACGTATAGTGCTGCCAATTTGTTTGGGCTCCTACATTTACGTCACGAACAGCGCCACTATTTGTCAGTGTTTAGACATTAACGAGGGGGCTAATTAAATTGTTACTTAATAATTCAAAATAATGTCATTTTATACCATTTTATCACTCCTTGTCATGTACTTAAACACCAAAGCACATTTTAAACTAGTACACAGCAATTGTTCCAGAAAGGTCTGCTTGAACCTTTTAATGCTGATGGATCGATTGTCTGAGAGGAAATTGTGGTTTGGGACGGAGTCGATATTGACAGATTCTTAAATATTTATACAGGTTGTCTCTAAAAAAAGTATACCTTTTTCAAATTCATATTATTGCTGAACTACTGACAATTTCAGAAAAAGACCAATCTCTATGGAAATGGTAGTCTTGATCCAAGACCAAGCTAGCTAGCCGTTCATTTGTTCCGCGGCGCGCCGTCCGTATATATCCGGGCTTATTGAGGGTGCCCTTAATTATCGCCAGATTCGTTCCCCTATCTTGGTCTTGGCGCAAGTGTCACGTGAACCCGGAAAAGTCCGAGGATATTCCAAGCATAGCTCAAATAGCTACTCGCCCCCGCATGCGCGCTAAGTCGTTTTTGTTTAATGTAGTATACCCAGCACGATATGTAGTATACCCAGCACGATATGTGGTAGAGGGGTAACCCCCCCCCCCCCCCCCACCTCTTATCCCTATACTTTATACGCACTCAACACTATTGTAACCTAACCCATCCCCCTTTGAAACCTAAAAGGAATTCCTGAGATTCCGGTAACACAATGGTCAACACAAAAGAGGGGGGGGGGGGGGGGGGGTTCTCTGCCACATATCGTGCTTCATATGTAATGTAGTGTTCGATTATTATAGTCTGGTTCCCAGACCAAATATTTCTCACTATTTGTGATTTTTCATTTATTATTTAGCCGCCAATGTCACGTGGCCAAAAACTGGAGGAATTGCTTAACGTTTTTTTAATGGGTATACTTTATTTAGGGAAACCCTGTATAATATCTTCTTAACCCCTTGAGAGCTGTATTCATTCCTCACTGCACCGGGTTATACGCATGCATCTGCACATCAGCCTTTGTCCAGCAGCTGCACTGCACAATGGACCCGAGCGTGCACCTGTGACACAAGCCGTGTTATGCGGCGTAGCACAGCTGACAACAACATTTCTGACGGATTAGCAGGCGCGCGGCCAAAGCCATCACAGCCACTACCCAGCGACAAGTGGTTGCCTATTTTTCGTGAAGATCTCAGATGCTTCAAGGTTTGTTATCGTTCGATCCGATGTCTTAATAAGAAGAGGTATACCAAGTTTGTGTAGTTACAATAAATCCGGATATGTATACTAATTTACTTCCTGGCTTGTTCATATTTGCACACGATGTAGGCAGAGAAAAGAAAGTGTTATCACTGCGTCAGCTTACCACATTTGACCCCAGCATCCTGTTCATGGAGGCAGTTGTGACTCCCCACTCCATCGTGTTGGCATTCGAACAGTGTCCCTTCGTCTCCGTTACACCGTACGTTGTCGAGAAATATCCCAATCGCTAAACCCTGTCCGAAGGTAGCTCCTCGCAGCGGCTGTAAAACGCCTGTAAAGTCTAGCTCTCGGCAAACGACTGCGCCATCATTCAAGTCCCACGAGTCATCACAGACGGTACCCCAAAGACCACCGGAGAAAACTTCCACTCGACCTTCGTTGGAGCTCAATCCGCCAATCAAACGAACTGGAAGGACATACAATTTGTTTTCAACATAATATGTTTATTATAAGTTTAGGTTTTCCCGGTTATTTTAAAACAGTTTTCATTCAATTCAACCAAGGGCGACAGAACAGGGGCAGGGGACATTCAGTTCCATTAAGTTCCCCCTTTCACCCCATCGCTCTTTTAAAAGTATTCTATCAATGCTGAATCCACTAACATTTTCGTCACAGGGGAAACAATCACACGCTTTTACTAAACCAATTTAATTATTTACTATTCAATTTCAAATATTGGTCACTCTATTTAGACATTTCTGGGAAAATATTCGTCATTACAGATCATTTCTTTAAAGCTGTTGACAAAAGGTAGCATTCAGAGATCGAATTCGTCTGATATAAAACGATGTCAAACTTAGGCTAAGTAAATTACATGTAGTAATTTTGATTGACTCAGGCACACACCGGACGGATCAATGTAACATACGTTTGAAATTGACTGATATAGGCTAAAACGAATTCGATCTCTGAATGCTGCTTTTCAGCAATACCTTAGGCGAATTTAATCTGCAATGACGATTATTCTCGAGACAATGTTTAAATAGAGTGACTAAAATTTGAAATTGAACGGTAAATGACTTAAATTGGTTTGGTAAAAGCGTGTATTTTTTTCCGGACTAGAGTTCGTGAATTTTAATGATTGTTTGTTAAATAACCGGTAAAATCTATAAAACATCATGATTATCAAGATTAACAACACAATAAAAAATAAAAACCAAAACAAGTATAAATACAAAGAGAAGTAATTCTTCAACTATAAAAATATCATTGAAAAAAAGCAAAAGTAAACACAATAATTGTTAATTGTGTGGCATTAAACGAATTGGGTCAAAATCTAAAACTCGAGACGAAAACGTGTGGTCATTGTTTTGAATTTGTTTGCACTCACAAAATGGAACATTCAAAGTTCATTAAATCGACTGGTTAATTCGAATGAATGATTTTTTTAAAGTAAGCCTACCTGCGGGACTGCAAACGACGCCAGCGTCTTTAGAATGATCACAGTTATGTTGTCCGATGCCATCATCAGGACAGCCTTCTAGGCTAATTTCCTCGCCAGTACACATTAAGTCATCAAGGTGAATCGGTCCGTCTCCAACTCCATATGATGCGCTCATTGTAGCAGTGATTGCACCAGGGAAGCCTAGCAACCGACAGACCACCCTGGCCTCCTCTATCCCCCAGCTATCGTCACACACCGTGCCCCATATACCGTTCAAGAAAATCTCAACGCGTCCTTCATTACGGGTAGGACCATCGACCAGACGAACATCGGCTACAGGAAAAAATAAACCATAGACCATGAGCTAAAAATCCTAGGGGGCCTAGAAAATTTCCGACTTCTGCATTGCGGAAAACACCATACAACGTTGTCACAACGTTTACAACAATACCAAGGAGTTAATAGAACATCGAAATACAACATGATCCAAAGTAATGATAATTATATCAATACATTGTCAACAAAATGATTGAATAACTCGTTATTAAAAAGAATATATAACATTTGCAAACATAAAGAAATTCATGACTACATTATCACAAAATACTTGACTGGACTGTTAGATCATGGTAGTCTGAAGCATCGTGTAAAATAAGGGCTTCTGGTGTGCTGATATTTTCAAGTATAGTGGTATTTTTGTATAAATCTCCAACGCTGGTTACACATTGTGAAGGGGTACAACTGATTTTGTTATACCACGGCAATAGATTGTGAATTTTTATTGGTCGAGAAGCGTTCACGTGACATGCCACAAAAACGCATGTATCCGAGTGTGCCGATGTATGAGCATGGTACGAGTGATGTACGCTGAGTACGCGTGGTACATGAGTTCATGTACCCCACGGGGTACATGAACTTTCTTTTTCCAGGCCGCGGAATTTTTTTTTACACGCTAGCGCATAGCCTGGCCGGCCATTTCTGTGATAAATACCATGGAAGCGACTGATATTAGAGTCTAGCAACCTTTGACATGGCGCTGTGTTATATTAGCTGGTACTACGTAAATTGATGTATGTTCCTGTGCGATGTAAACAGGGAACAGTGAAGTTAGCACTTTCGGCAACGACTGACGACCGCCATTGTTGTTTACACCGGCTTTCGTTTATGCTGTTCGTCTGCTTTTTTCTGTTCCAATTTTGCCTTATTTTCTCCGTCATGTCGGCAGACGACAGCATTAAGTCACCTCCAAAGAAGCGATTTCTGTCTCGTTCAAAAGAGGAGATCAGAAATTTTGCCTCGGGGGCAAATGGCCCCTCGGGTGTACAAAACGCCATGGACCATGTCACAGCAGGCAACAATTGTATAATGTGACCTTACAATACCCCAACGTCTACAAATTCAGTTGCTCCGTTTCATCAACAAGTGTGGTCGGGAAAGCTGACGACAAACACAAAACGTCAAATAAGTCAGTGTAACAATTTGCTACAACTACTAACCCCATTCATTTCTAAATAATACAGCAAAAGCAAATGATATACCTTTCCCAAAACCTTTATGTCATACATGATGTATAAGTAGGATATCAACTACGCCAACCTGATTTGCCCCAAACATAAACAGTAGGCCTAGGCTATTACTATTAATATCATGCACAATTTCTTCAACGTGAAGTCATCAAAGACTCCATTGTTGTTAATATGAAGCCAGACATGAAGACCCCCCCCCCTCCTTTGTGGTAGTCATTGTGCTTGCGGAATAGGTTTTGAGGGGGGGGGGGGGCGTTAGGTAACAATAGTCTAGAGAGTGTATAGGTATGGGGGATTAAGGGGAAGTCCCTTGGTTGCACATCGTGCTTGTGTGTGTGTGTTTACCTTAGGTTGTAGTATAACACCAACAATAACTGTATGTTTAGCCTTCTGAAGCGATTGGGAACAACGTCAGCCATCCATGTATTTAGTGTATTAAATTACGAGGGGCAATACAGAACATGCATGCATGTGTTTGTGTATTTTAACTTGCTGTACTTACTATCATGGCATTCAACAAGCTGGGTTTTTTTGTAGAATGGACACGCTGTTATTTCTTTGTAGTTTCCTAAGGTGTAAAAGTTTGTGCTTTGAAACAAAAGGGCTTTTCTAATGACATAAATAACTGCCGGTGAAAACTTCAGATGTAAATACGAGGGGTGATTGATAAGTAGGCTAAGTTAGAAGTCACTTTTCAAACACATTACTCGTCCAGTTGGCTGGACCCCCTCCTTACAGCTGATATTAACACACTTAGTTCAGCGGTCATGAAGCATACGGATCCCTTCTGTGTAGAAGCCGTCTGTCGTCTTGGGTCACCTGAAAGTGACGTCATAATCTGAGGCCAAATGGCGACCACTGAGCTCCTTAACTTCGTGAAGCTAGTCAGATGATATAGTCTGGTAAATTTACATCAAAATAGGGCCTTACCTAGAAGTAATTGCAATATAATTTATGTTAACTCTGTCACGAGGGGGAAGTATCACTCTTTGACATACTATAATTTTAATATTCACCAAATGAGTGAATAAGTGATTTGTATTCACTTCTCGCTATCGTACAACAGCCGTACGGAAGGGGTTCGTTTTCCTTGCGTCTGTTAACCGTCAGCAAATCCGTTCACATCACGCATGCGACATTGCGAAACAAGACGACTTGTCCATGTCTCCCAAAAAATAATGGAATATACTTTGCCACACAATACTATTTGGTATTTTCTCGAAAACGGTTAATGGCTTATCAATGGTTATGTCAAATTATATTGAAACAGTCTACAGGCAGAGTATTCAAACATTTGCTACCTCGTGTATGTATAATAATTTACTGTTGAATTTAAGTAAAACAACGGGAAAAAGTGTTTGATTTCAAACCAAAACAAACACAACAACCGATCATCCCAGTTGTGATATTGACATTGTTGAGTTCTATAAATATGTAGGCATTGTTGTAGACAACAAACTCACCTGGAAAACAATGCAAGACACTAAAGGTCGACAACGCATAGGCCTATAATTATGCAAACAAAGCTCCGATCTTTTATTGTTGATACTGAAAGAACATTAATGATGCTGTTTTACACATCAGTCATTGAAAGTGTTATTCTGAACAGTTCTGTTGTATGGTTTTGAACCTCAGGGAAGAAGATATGCATTCATTGCAAAATATTGTCAACCAAGCTAGTAAAATATTCGGGGAAAATGTCAGAGAAGTGTGTGGTTTGTGTTGTTAGCAAGGTCAATGGTATACTACATATAGGATCATGCCCACACGCTGAACCCATTATCAGTTTATAAGGTCAGGAAAGAGATTGGGGAGCCTCAGATGCCGTACTACCCAATATTTGAATTTCTTTGTGCCATACTCAAGAGCATTCTTGCCAACTGTTAATTTAGTCATGTGTGCATAAATAGTGGCACAGGGGAGCGGGATAGAAAAAAAGAAACAAAATACATGTACTCTAAATTACAAATTGTATTGCTATAATAACTGTTGTTTTACTGCAGACAGGTAAATTTCATTTTTGAAATGGATAATAAAGAATTGAATTGAAGTTGGATATGTTTGGCTGTCAGGATTATTAATTGGTTACAAAATACCACTTCATGTTCAATAAACCATGTATTTTCGGAATAATGTCATTTCAATGGTCGTAGATCCAGTTTCAAAGGTGACAATCATCCCTATAGAAGCAGAAGCAGAAGCAAAACCTGATAATTCAAAACAATAATGCAAACTGCTTCTATAAAGATGATACTTTTTAAAAATACTTGTTGCTTGTACAATGTACTTCATAGCTGGTCCACGATAATTCAGATCTCGCTAGGTAGCAGTATGGGAACGGGGCAACCCCAGATTACTCGTAGGTGCATGGGTGGGTACCACTAAACTTATTTTACCCTTTGCTTTGGGGGAGACTAATCAACTATGAATGTGTACTTTTCCTTAACAGGTATTTGAAAGTCTGAAATAAAAGTATTTCATGTGTTAATCTAAATATTTTCACTCACCGGCGTGTGTGGATTTAAGAGCAGTTTCCAGCAGTACGAGCGCAACCAAGCGTAAACAATGATATCCCCGAAGTAGCATGTTGAATGTATGATGCAGGTGGGAGACGCAACTGAAAATGACCAGAAAAAGAAACACTTTAGTGAAGTACCTACAGATGATTCCATGATGCCTATTACGGATGAAAGCATTATAAAGTTGCTGAATAAGTACTGCGGTTTGGAGTATGTACTCAGTTCAATTTCGTGTACGGTGTTTGATATCACGGAGGTTGTATTTCTTTTTGTTATAGTAATGCAACGAAATGGCTAATACAAGTTTAGTGGCCTGATTAATTCAGTGGATGATGGCATCATTTTTATTTAATATATAGATTGCTGAGCATGCGTGAGTAGCAGTTTTCAGTCAGTGATCATGCCTCATTAATAATAATATACGTCAATAGTAGGTGCAAGTACATGTAGACAGCAGCGGGAGACTTCTGCAAGTGTATGTTTCGTCTAGCGAAGCCCGGAGATAATGAGCGGATTATTTGCGTCGCCCTATAATTGTATAACTCTCATCCAGTCGTGTGAATGAGATAATGAATGGGAACGAGAGGTCTTAGGCATACAGTAACATCAAGAGTAACACATAAAGACAAGTGGGGGAACTTACCCCACACCCATCCTGTTGGGGCAGGTTCGCCCACATGGTGGAGCAAGTTCGCCATATTTAAAAATAATAATTAGATGCAAATAATAGCTTGTGTTATAAACTGAATAGTTATAAATCACAACTTTTGATTTTTTAGGATAATCTGTTATCTTCTCTCATATTTAAACTGCTCAATGTAAACTGAAAATACTAGCAAACTAAATAGATAGGAGCCACAACTTGTAATTTATAATCTAAGGGCATACAATAACAATACTTTGTTTTACCAACAAGGCCTATACTTGGATTATTTGTGTGTGTGTCTCAACCACGCACACACGTTATGGTCCAGGCAAAATATATAATTTTGTTTTGTTGACCTCAAACAAATTGCAACAAATTGTTTTTCACTGCAGTGCACTTCTATAAGGTCCATATAATTACATACAAAAAGTCTACAAAAATCCAAGTGGTGGAAATAGGTCTAAATTGCATAAATCGTTAATCCCTGCCGTGTAATATGTTTATTCCCATATTTGGGTATATATATTATTTTTATTTTTTGAAAAGTTTATTTTGGTGATTATACTTAAACATCCTTACTTCAATAACATTTACAAGCATGTAAGTGACTAAATAATTATGAAAGTATAGTAATGGTCCAAAATGACTACAATTATACCATATAATTTGCACGCATTTACCGTGTCTCCAGATATCATCAAGTATTCAGTATTGACGTGCTTCAAATTCACCAAGTGGCACAGTTATCCTATTAAAACCTTATGGAAAAGCATATGAACAATGATAACATTGTGATATTTAGCCCAGTAAACAAAAACTGGGAAAAAAATGGTGTGCCCCTAAATTGGGCTAACAATTTATGAAGTGCACTGTGGTGAAAAACAATTTGTTGCAATTTGTTTGAGGTCAAAACTTATTTTTCCTAGACTATTATATCAAAACGTGTTAATGTACATACAGTCCAAAATATGCCCTTTCGAAACAGGCTAATAGCTTGGTGTCCTTCGAATACATGTATTGATCGATACAACAATACGCCATGTCGATTTGTTGGCATTGCAACTTTGTTTAATAACCGCTTGACACTGCAAATGTTTGTGTCCTGAGCCCAATACACTGCCGGTTTTCTATTTCATACAGTGCCCTGTATCGGAGATAATTGAAATACGGAAAGACACACAGCCCGACCGACACACAGGGAGTTATGTAGATATATCATCACATTAAAGATAAAAACAACATGCCCCTCGTTTTCTAAACTTACCTTGACAGTGAGGCAACCAAATAATGTTATCAACATGTAGGACCCTACCTCTCAAACGTATTTCCACAGTGGTGATGGTTATGTATACAAGCCGAATGCGTGAAAAGCCTGGTGTGTGGTGGGCCAACAGTGTACCCATTCACCCGTGACTGTATATTCTGGTCTTGCAAATTGTATTAAACATATTTTAGGAATTGGAACATACATCGTCACCGTTTTCACAAAAGGGGGGGGGGGGGGGAGGTCATGAATATCGTTTATTTATCGATATTCTTATCAACTATCATTTTGTATATTAGTTTGTAAATTACTTACCTTGACAGTAAAGCAACCAAATAATGTTATCTACATGTAGGACCCTACATGTATACAAGCCGAAAGCGTGAAAAGCCTGGTAAGTGGTGGGCCAACACCGTACCCATTCACCCGTGACTGTATATCCTGTTATTGCAAAATGTATTAAACATATTTTAGGAATTTGAACATACATCGTCACCGTTTTCAGAAAAGTGGGGGGGGGGGGGGGGAGTTCATGAATAACGTTTATTTATCGATATTCTTATCAACTATCATTTTGTATATTAGTTTGTAAATGAGAAAAACGACCTGTTTTTTAATGTGTCCCAAAAGATATGTTAGTCTCCTATTTAAAAGTACGATACACCATTTGCAGATAAAAAATTAATACAAAATCACTCCCGAATTATTAGAAATATCTTACTTATTTGAAAGTCAATAATGATTGTAGGCATCGAGCAAAAGGATTGCGCTAGATATCCTGTAATTGTTCCGACAAAATTGAATTTTATAAAAACTGATTCGCGATCGCCAGACGGCGATCACGAACAAAACAAGAACAACATAAGTACCACTGCCTGACGCCGGTTGAAACAGACGCCGTTTTTCTTGCTTTTCTCAGCATCCATAATTGTAAAACTTCGGACAGGTCCATTAAACGATATTTACTATACAAAAATAAAAAAATCCACATGTTCATGATAATTCAAGAAATTACCAATGGTGTCTCCTACCTTTAACTTAAAGTTTTTACCAAATGACCGCCACAAAAGGGGTCCGATCATACCATGCGCGGATCCAGGGGGGGGGCGCACCCGGCGCGCGCCCCCCCTAAAAAAAAATTGAGAAGATTGAGAAGATCTCGGCGTTGGGGCTTCGCGCCTCCTGCGCTCCCATATCTTCTCCCAATATATTATGTTGACAATTTTTGGCGCCCCCTCTAACCGAAATTCCTGGATCCGCCCCTGCATACTGCTACAATACGTTGGCTCTGTATTACTGTTCAAGAAGGATTATTTACTTACTTTCCAAGGAGGATTAGGGGTAATTATCATAAATGGGCGTATATACACCACACTGGAAGACAGTGGAAGACACTTAGGTTCTCAGATCCTTATTTCCCCTAAATTAAACTCACTCCAACAACAAACTTGGAGACCAAAATAGTCAATAAAAAATAGGCAGAGAGCGAATTCAAACCCCAGTCGAACGATCTATAACCTAACCCATTATCCACTAAGCTACCGTGAGAGGTCGACAGAAGCCGTTTTTCAAAGTGCTTTAATATACCTCTGGGCTATGTGTAACTAGTTGAATGAGCAATAACAATGTATTAGCGTCATTGTTCAAACTACTGAAAACGAATTACGCTTCCGGTTTTCCAACCCATCTTAATTCGAAACTGCGTCATTCAATTAAACAGGTCAGTCGTCATTCAATTTGGCATACATTAATTTAATGAGGTTTCTGCCTTCGATTGTTTATTTTCTTTCCCTCAAATGGACGAAACCTTAGGAAAAGTAACTACAAAACTGGCTTGACTTAGGACTGCTGTTGTAGCTCAATTACACTCTGTCGTACCGCTGTTGTCCCAGGAACCTGGTGTGATATCGAGCCAAAATGGTGTGGAGTTGGAATCCCGCGACCAGCTCACCACCTGGATCAAATAAGGCGGAAGGCGCTCCATGGTAGAGGAGTCCACATGATGAAAAAAAGTCCGACGGCGATGAGCAACGAATAACGGGGGCAGGTGTAGTCTTGATCCAAGACCAAGCTAGCTAGCCGTTCATTTGTTCCGCGGCGCGCCGTCCGTATATATCCGGGCTTATTGAGGGCGCCCTTAATTATCGCCAGATTCGTTCCCTAGCTTGGTCTTGGCGCAAGTGTCACGTGAACCCGGAAAATTCCGAGGACATTCGAAGCATAGCTCAAATAGCTACTCGCCCCCGCATGCGCGCTAAGTCGTTTTTGTTTAATGTAAACACCTCAACAAAAGTAACTCCCCCTCTCAACAGTTCGTCATAACATCGTCAGGTAAAATATTTTACCAATAAAACTTAGTTAAAAATAATCCTTTGACTGTTCCCTAAATGTTGTTTGAAAATAAAAGATGTCCATAACTTCATGGCTGAATAAGCTCAAATTAATGACAAAAACTGCCAATTTCAAAAGTCACAAAAGTTGATGAATGGCTTTTTACTAATGGAAAAAACACCTGTGGTTGAATGCAGTTTAAAATATGCACAAGTGTACATTACTCTAATATGTAATCAATTCAGGATCATTCAACCATGCAAATCCCTTTCTTGGCTCAGAGTTTAGCACAGTGAGATGTTAGGTGATCAGTTCCATTCCTCGTCCCAATACACCTTGCAGTTGACAAGCAAAGGCCTACTGATTTTTTTTCGTGTTCTTAAATTAAGCAAAATGCCCAGACTGTCTGATCAAGACAGGGCCATTGCCATTGGCCTTTTACAGAATAATACCCCTGTGAAGCAGGTAGCTAGAACAATGGGTGTTTGCCCGAAAGCCATAAGAGATCTACGCCAGAAGTTCCAGCAAACTGGTCAGGTAAAAGATCTACCCCGTAGTGGTCGACCAAAGATCAAAACTGTCAGAGAAGATCGACTCATCGTCAACCGAGCTCTGAGACAAAGGACATATTCAGGTGAGATCCCACATTATGCTCATAAATGTAATACAACATTTAACCAAGTGTCAAACTGCGCTTGGCATGACATCGATGTCATAAAGCAAACATGTTCATTTTTGTGATCAAATTTGTCTTTACAAGAATCACAATGTTTGGTTTTTTTTGTAATTTGTTTTCCCAGCAAAGGACATCCAGACTGGTCTTCGACCACCCAACCGCCAGAGAGTTTCTACGCAGACGATTATAAGGCGCTTGCACAATGCTGGACTTCGTGCCCGACGTCTGGTGAAGAAGGCCACCCTGGAGCTACGACACAGACAAGCGCGTATGTTATGGGCCACAGCTCATGTTCGATGGACCAGACAGCAGTGGAGCAATGTGTTGTTCACCGATGAGATGAGAAGTTGTCTGCGTCACATTGATGGCCGGAGACGTGTGTGGCGTCGAGTCGGAGAGCAACATGCCGAGTGCTGTGTTCAGCCAGTTACAGCCTATGGTGGCGGCAGTGTAATGGTGTGGGGTGGTATTGGCCTTACCAGGAAAACACCACTTGTGCAGATTGCTGGTAACCTGACAGCTCAACGATATGTTGACAAAGTGCTGCGTCCACATGTTGCACCACTTGCTGCAGCCCACGGTGGAGCATTTGTTTACATGGACCCACCACACAGAGGGAGAGTAGCTACTGCATACTTGGCTGGTGAAGTCATCAATCGAATGGTGTGGCCGGCATGCTCGCCTGACCTCAATCCCTTAGAGCACCTCTGGGACCAGCTGAAGCGATCTGTATACCCTCACGTCAACGCCAACAGCAACCTGGCTCACCTATCCCATCTTCTGCAGGTTCAGTGGAATGCCATTACACAGCAGCGTGTCGCCATATTGATCAACACCATGAGAAGTCGATGCCAGGCGGTCATTAACAGGCGTGGTGGATACACACGATACTGACCTGAAGATTTGATCAACTTTTGTGACTTTTGAAATTGGCAGTTTTTGTCATTAATTTGAGCTCATTCAGCCATGAAGTTATGGACATCTTTTATTTTCAAACAACATTTAGGGAACAGTCAAAGGATTATTTTTAACCAAGTTTGATTGGTAAAATGTTTTACCTGACGATGTTATGACGAACTGTTGAGAGGGGGAGTTACTTTTGTTGAGGTGTTTAGTGTTATATTAGTATAGTCTGGTTCCCAGACCAAATATTTCTGATTTTTCATTTATTATTTAGCCGCCAATGTCACGTGGCCAAAAACTGGAGGAATTGCTTAACGTTCGCGATGTTTGAGTGTTTCCAGGTTTTTATAAAATAAAACTCGCATTGGCAAAAGTCAACACCAGACGAAATGCCTAATAATATCACAGTCATTGAATGGTTGCGTCGTCATAGCTACGCTGCTTGTATCGCGTCATTATCTATTTTGTTGTCGCCGGCGGCTACCTGACATACAATTTAGACGTCTAGGCCTAAACAAATTGTCAGGTCGGAGAACCAGACTACTATTATTATACACGCTGTGTGTTTCCCATAAATTGCACACGGCGCCATTGCACAAAATAATGTATTTTCTTACACGCCCGCAAAAGGCGAAAAAGTTTCGAGTACGAGTGTATGCCTTTTGTGGACGTGTAAGAAACCACATTTGGCTAGACGTCTAAATTGTAGGTCAGGTAGCCGCCGGCGACAAAAAAATAGATAATGACGCGAAACAAGCAGCGTAGCTATGACGACGCAACAATTCAAATGTTAACGGCTCTTACCAAAAAATAGCACAATGACTACAATGACTGTGATATTCTTAGACATTTCGTCTGGTGTTGACCTTTGCTAATGCGAGTTTTTTTTTAATAAAAACCTGGAAACACTCGAACATCGCGAACGTTAAGCAATTCCTCCAGTTTTTGGTCACGTGACATTGGCGGCTAAATAATAAATGAAAAATCACAAATAGTCAGAAATATTTGGTCTGGGAACCAGACTATAATAATAATCGAACACTACATTAAACAAAAACGACTTAGCGCGCATGCGGGGGCGAGTAGCTATTTGAGCTATGCTTGGAATGTCCTCGGAATTTTCCGGGTTCACGTGAAACTTGCGCCAAGACCAAGATAGGGAACGAATCTGGCGATAATTAAGGGCGCCCTCAATAAGCCCGGATATATACGGACGGCGCGCCGCGGAACAAACGAACGGCTAGCTTGGTCTTGGATCAAGACTAGGGCAGATGAACACCCTACACGACTTAACAAACAGTGTTTCGGATAATGTAGAAGTTAAAGGCATTGTGTTTATAGATCTCAGTAAAGCATTTGATTGTGTTGATCATAAAATCTCATTAGAGAAACTAGAAAGAATGAACATGTCATCTTCCGTAATTAATTGGTTTAAGTCATACCTTATGGTACAGTCACACGGCCACTTACGGTAGCTGCGGATGCTTACGGATAAAAGTCCGTAAGCATCCGCAAGGATCCGTATCATCCGTAAGCATCCGTATCCATCCGTAATTCAATCCGCAGGATCCACAGACATACGCAGATCCGCAGCGGAATTTTGAAAATCTCAAAATTTTGCTGCGGATGAAACATACGTAAGCATCCGTAACTCATACGTAAGATACGTAAACTCATCCGCAGGATACGTTAGATACGTAACTGATCCGCACACTTTGTCGGGTGTGCAGTTGCCTGCGGATACATAGGGGTACGTAAACATCAAAAAGATGGAGAAGAAACTGTTGAATAACTGGAACTAGATCTCAGACTTGATGAAATGCGACTGAAGCAAGCTCCGATCCACGTGGGTTTATTTGCGGATGGTGCGGACGCCAGAGGAAGCCGACATGCGCAGACACGAGCGTAACTTATCCGTATCGTCCGTAAGTCATCCGTATCGTCCGTAAGTCATCCGTAAAATCCGTAAGTCATCCGTAAGTCGTCAGTAACATGTGCCAGCGGGTTGGCAGCGGATGGGTTCATCCGCAGGTTTTACCCGTAACATCCGTAATTCATACGTAACATCCGTAACTAATCCGTATCGTCCGCAGAATATAGGTAACTTTTGCTTAAATTTCCGTATTGGGGTTAAAAATTACGCATTTTTATTATCCAAATATACGCAGGCATCCGTAGGTCCGTAACATGGCCGTGTGACTGTAGCATGGTGATCGTAGTCATATCAAATATCAAAGGTCTTGTCCGTAAACACTGGTAATCCAAAGGGGGTCAACCCGATGTTCCCCATTCCCTATGTTCCCCAGTCTCCAAGTTCCCCAGTCACCGAGTTGTTACAATCTGTAATGTAATAAAATCGACCAGTAGTGTAACAAAATCGACCAGTAATGTAATCAAATCGACCAGTAATGTAATCAAATCGACCAGTAATTTAATAACATCGACCAGTAATTTAATAACATTGACCAGTAATGTAATATAAATCGACCAGTAACGTAATAGAAATCGACCAGTAACTAATAATCTTGTACGTTCGTAAAGTATCGTAAGTTCTCGATGTTAACTTACACGTCCTATTGACCTTTTGGTCGGAGATGGTCATCTTATTCTTATTATAGTCAGTCAATATAAGATTGGATACGGTAAACGATCTAATGGAGCGACGTGCGCGCGGTCCCTTTGGAGTTTGACGTGGGAAAAGATTATACAATGTAAAACATAGTCGCTTAAGCCTAAAGCGCCGGTCACAACCCGCCGTACTTGCAAGTGCGTGCAGTCTACTTGCAAAATCGTGGGCAAAATTTGGGGATCCGTACGTGGTGAGTACCGCCTCAGTACGGATTTTGGAGCACGCAGACACGCCGTAGCACTTTTAGTGCACGAGGAACTTTCGCTGCGTCCGGGCTACGGATTCACCCCCAGTACGGGTGACGCACGTGCCCTCTACAGCCAATGAGCGCACAACGCACTGACTCCGTGAGTCTTTCAATTTTTTCCCACGGTCAGTTGCTCTACGGACGGCGCACTTAGCACGTGCGAGTGAGTAAGGACACCGTACGTGAGCAGCACGTGTAAGTACGGCTTCCGTACGATAACGTGGCAATCGCACGGAGATCGTACGTTGTAATCACGTCGTAAGCACGTACAACTCACTTACCACTTCCGTAATGGCCCTGTCACACCAGAACATTTTAGGCCAACGCGTGAGTAACGTGTTGTAATTTTGGCAACACGCTGGCAAACGCTGACCAACGCTAGGCCAGCGTTAGCAACACACTGAGCGCGTTACTCACGCGCTGGGACATGCTGCCACACGCTGAGGGAAACATATTTTTTTCAACATACATACAATTTCCAGCGTTTTCCAGCGTGTGACTGTGGCTTAGTGGGTTAGGATAATGGGTTAGGTTATAGATTATTCAACTGGGGTTCGAATTCGCTCTCTGCTTATTTTTCATTGACGATTTTTAGTCTTCAAGTTCATTGTTAGAGTGAGTTCAATTTTAGGGAAAATAAGGATCGGAGAACCTAAGTGTTTTCCACTCTACCGTGGTCTACAGGGATGAAATCGCGTCGACGGTCTCCTCGACGGTCTCCGGTCTCTGTCACCCCGGTAGTAATACGGTAAACCCCCGCACCAAAACGACAGACACAGTAGCAATACGGCAGCGTCACGGTAGAGCCCGGCATCACCACGGTAGAACCCGGTAGCACAACGGTATACCCCGACAGCGTTACGGTAGACCCCGGCAGACCCCGGTAGCAACACGGTAGCAACCGTGGTCAACCGTGTTGCAGCTAGGGTGTACCGTGTCGACACAGTGCTTGCTAATGCTTCCCCGACAGACGCCGGCGTCAACACGGCAGCCCAGGCAGCGTTACGGTAGACGCCGGCAGCAACACGGCATTAACACGGTAGCTACACGGTATAGACGCCGGTAGAGGTGACAATCCCGGCAGACCCTGGTCGACCGGGGTCGGTATTTAAATTTTTAAACATTTTAACATTAAAAAAACGCTCTTCCGGCAGCCCACGGTAGCCCGCAGTAGAGCGAGGTAGACCACGGCAGCAATACGGTTGACTCCCCGGTAGAGCACTGTAGATCACGGTCGCCTTGCCGGGTTCTACCGGGTTCTGCCGGATCTCTGGTATCACCTAGGCTTACGATGTACAAACCTTTTTAAAAATGGCTGCCAAAATGCTCGTTACCACAAAACGTAGCCATTTTGACCAAACAAACAAAACAAGTGAGAACACCCAAAAAGCTGTCACCGCTCACGCTGCAATGCGTCAATGCTGCTCACGTTGCACTGCTATCACATACATTATTTTCCAACTCTACAATCCCAGTCAAATCTCGCAGTGCCCCCGCCCCCCTGTCATTTTTTTCTTTAGGCAAGACGTTGCTTAATCCGAAGCCACGAGAGGGCGCTATCGCGACAAGCCATCATCACTCACGAACCGCTCGGAAACAACGTAGTCCGGGAGCCCAGCCAGGTGTATTCATATTGAGTGCAAAAGGTTTAAAGCGTGGAATATGTAGGGGTGACTGGGACAATTGCCAAATGGGTTTTCTTAAGTTTGGCGAGTGGTGCGTTGGGAGGAGGAGACCCTGACAGACCCCCCAAAAAATCGATTTAATCATAATCTTGAGTGCAAACCTTATTTTTTCATGAGTCGAAAGTTTATCGTGTAGTGAATAGGATTTGTATATTTAAGAACAATATAATTGGTGCTAAGTACATTTAAGAAGGTCTTTAATTAGTGATAATTGCACGTTTAATCTTAATTTTGAGTGCAAGGATAAAACAAGTGTCAATGTGTAGCTGACACCTTGCTGGAGCAAAATCCGCCACTTAAGAAAGTTTCAAAGTGGTGCCATCCCTAATTAAGAAAGGGTCAAAGGTCATCATAAGTCAATAAACACTAATAATTATAACGTTGAGTGCAACTTGTATTTATTTGTATATCAACAGGTTATCTTAAACCGATCCCTGATCACAAGCTTAAGAAAATGATATACATGCTAAGTCTAATTTAGACTGCGGTTGTTATTTCCTATATAATTACCGTATTTAATTTCAGTTGAGTGCACACAGAATTTGGCTTTTGCAGTTCGGGTTAATTTTTGCCATTCCATTTGATTTATAGTATAAATTCAAGACAGCATTTTTTTCAATCTGCCTTTTCTGATTGGTGCAAGTAATCTGCGTGGAGTTTCTCCTTTTTGTTAAGTTTCAATATATTTCAAACTCTGAGTATGGATTATTGGAGTAGGTATTTCTATCTTTCTTTTACTGTAAGTATTCTGAACGACAGTAATGTAGACAATCATTGTCTTTAATTTTAAATCATTGTCTTGATTTAAATTCTTACTGACTGCAATCTCGCAGAAAAAATGTGGCCAGAACTGACTTTCCAGAAGCGTATATCACTAAGAAAAAAACTTACATTAAGAATTACGCTCTGGGCAATATAGTTACGCAACCACACTGCTGGCATACCGACATACGCATAACGTAGGCTGAATGTATGATTACGCTCCTTCCCAAAAAACACCAAACATGATTATAAATGCACATATACTTTACATACACAAACTATTTGACACTAATTAATCCCCCCCCCCCCGCCCAATTGCTCATTTTGACCTTTAACCTCGTATTTTGGTGGTGAAGAATCCATTTCATATTGTGTTTGTCTCCTAGTATAATTCTGTGCATTTGGACACAAAGATCATCTAGGCCTATGAAAAACATACTGCTGCTGAGATACAATTTATAATGTTTTAGTGCAGGGTCAAAGACCTTTGACCCTCAGAAAGGGAATTTCCCCCTCCTTCTTTGCTCTTGGAATAAATAATAACCCCCATACCCGCCACAATAAGTTGAAATTAGCCTCTTAGATTAGTTTTTGTTCATGGTAATTTTTCTGTTATTTTACTAATATAACATTTTAGTAATACGTCTATTTTTGACCTTTGACCTCTTTTCTAAGGGTCTGTAGTTATTCTATGTCATCTTCTTTCATAATCCTGTGCATTTTGACACCAAGATTATCTATATACCATATTTTGTTGCTATAAATATGACATTTTAGTAATAAAATTGTTTTGTGACCTTTGACCTCATTTTCGGAGGTCAGGATTTGGTCCCAAGGGTCAATAATTATTTGAGGTCATCTTCTATTGTAATTCTGTGCATTTTGACACCAAGATCATCTATATAACATATTTTGTTGCTGAAATATAATTTTTAGGGATTTGGGCAGGGGTCAATGACCTTTGACCTCTAATAAAAAAAGTTCCCCAACCCCTATCCCTCCTTCCGTTTTTTTGGTAGTTGTCCATACCCATACCTACCCAAATCAGTTGAAATTAGCTTCTTTAAAAAATTTTCACAGATGAACCTTAAGTTAGGGATACTATAAACTGTGTATAGTAATAGCATTCCGTTTAGCACATATCAGCCTGAGTATTATAATATTTAGATAAGCTATAAACAAGGTTATTACGTATGTTTCATTCAATTAGGTTCGTGCATCTAAGTAAATAAAAGTAAACTAAATGCATGATAACAAGTTCCGTGTGTACACTTATTTAAATTGCAAGCCTGGAACTCATTCTATCTAGTCTGTGTATTACATGGCACTCAATGACCTTCAACACTTGGTGCGCACGACTACAAATTTATGTCTGAGTTTTGATCCATGTAATGTTAGTGCTGCAGGTAGTGCGGGATAATCGTCTACTTTTCGCTTCGTATCTCTCCACACGAAATGTACATAACCCTTCCGTCGCTATGACTTCTTCCGTTCCCTCCTCCAAATCTTCTAGTTTGCGGTTCATGCTTATGGATAATCCCACAGCCTTCTATTCGTTTAGCCGATATTCATATAAAAAACGGGCACCTTTTTGACAGATTTAGGTGTCGTGCGCACAGAAGGTACACATGTTTGACAAACGAGATTAAACATGAGCCTGTAAACATACCCAATGGATTACCAGCTGACTATGCCATAGTGAACAGTTTGTTATTCAGCATTATTGTATTGTTTGCGTTATGTTCTTATTTACAGTATACTGAACCAACATTTGTGTTACAAATTCAATTTAGTGCAAAATAATCTTAACTTAACAATGGTATTTTATCTAGAGTGCGAACGCAGGTTTAGAATGGTATTTTACAGTATAGTTCTCGTAGGTATCATCAGCATTGTTTCCAGCAGAGAGCGGTGGAAGTGGACCCAGACAAGGCGGGATTTCAGCGTAGCTGTTATCGAAGCCAGCGTCGAGGGCGGTTTCCTGATATCGCCCATCTGATTGACCTGTAGAGGCCAGGGCGCCCTCTGCCAGGACGGCACAGCTGAGCTCGGTAGCTGCGGGTTTGTTCAGGACGGTGTGGTCAAGTTGTTGGCGTTGTTTTCGCCTGCCAAAATAAAATAAATTATAGTAAAATATAGGTGAATGGAGTAAAATAAATTGGCATTTATAGCAAAAGTACGAAGCTTTATTAGGGACATGGTGAAAACAGTCATCTCTCATAAGTCGTGCGTACGACATATAAGTCGTACGTACGACATGTCAGTCGTACGTACGTACGTACGTACGTACGTACGTACGACATATAAGTCGTACGTACGACATGTTAGTCGTAAATACGTACGACATGTTAGTCGTAAATACGTACGTACGTACGTACGACATATAAGTCGTGCGTACGACATAATTATAAGTCGCATGTAAGACATATAATTCAAAGGTACGACGTATAAGTCGTACGTACGAGTTAGAGATAATACATTATTGTCACCATGTCCCTAATACAGCTTCGTAAGTGTTTTAAAAGACTCGTAAACCAATAAAACAGATTGATAACAAACCTTTTTATTTCTAGGACAGCAACGCCGACCATCAGAATGAAGATTAAACTTCCAGCTCCACCGCCAACAATCGGCACCACCGGGGTGTAGACAGTTTCTGCTTGCACAGCATGATCTGAAAAAAGGTAGATATGTTTCGTTAGCAAAATTATCGTACCTGTTGCATTTACATTTTCCGGAAGGCATCATAGGATCGGTAGTCTCACACTTTTTGTTAAGTAATTTGCTATTTTGCTTTTCATGGTAACACCGAATCAGAAATGGTACTCCTAAAGAAAAAATTATAAAACCAAATACAAATTTAAGAATTGTATACGCATTTTAAAGTATTTCTTCCCAAATATATATGTTACTAAAAAAAGCATAAAAGCGTAGAGTTCACCTGTGACTTAAGACCGGGTATGAGCATCCAAGGTGGCAACAAGGTACTCTAATTTACCAATCTCTTTAGGTATCCCACCTTGCGATACGCACATCCCCAAATTGTATATTTTGTAAGAACAAAGTATAGGCTGAGTAACACACAAATTACATCAAAGTCAATTTTCTCAGAAATACAATAATAGTGCCCAATATTTCCAGCTATTCTGAATAGATCATTCAAATTTCATTAACGTGGAGCTAAACGTTGCGATTGTGTTAGAACCTGATTATTGTTTCCTGCAATCATTACCAGTTCATCATTCCAAATCCCGTTCTGATAGCCGAGAGAAAGTAAATGTGTGGATTGGTCTGATGGGAAACAACACCATTCTTTGACTATAGTTTTTCAATAAAAACTTAAATGTGTTTTACTCAGCCTATACTTTGTTCCTACAAAATATAAATTTGGGAGATGTGAGTAGCAAGGGGTACATTGAGAGACTGCTGAATTACAGTACTTTGCTGACACCTTGGATGCTTACATCCGGTTTTATAATACTCCAGAGACACCCCCATTCCATGTACAAATGCCGAACGTTTTGCCCTTTAGGGGTGAAACGAACTAAACAAAATACCTTTTCGAACTTGGCTCCCAGACTATAGGTGTTGATGTTACATCATCAAACAAGTACATAACATAATGCAAGCCTCGCAGGTGCTCTAGGAGCAGTGTTCATGCAGGCACAAGTTACAGTTACCAGTTGGATATTTGTAACTCATCTAATTCATAAGTGACTGTCATCAGTTTAATAGCGAGATATCTCTCATGTAAAAGAGTGAAAGGCTCACTCTAAAAAAGCAACCGATTCGACTACCCACTGTCGGAATGCGAGGCTTTTACATCATAATGCCTCGTTACAAGTTTGCCAGTACAGGCCTACATATATTATGGCAACAGTGTTACAATTGACACGCTAATATTGAGGCCGGTATACTTCAACACCATGCAAAAAGTTATCCTATTTTCCCCTGAAATAACAACTTCGACGATACAGACTCTTGCAGGATACTAAAATTAGGTATAGCCTGGATTCTGACCACGTACCTACTAAACACCAATGCTTCTTTCCATAAACCAGTATACTGCGCAAGTTGCTTCAAACGCATTCCATTTTGTGTTCTTTGTACCCGCCAGATTTAATACTATCTTGCTTGTTGATAATACATTATGTGTTACCATAACATAATTACCGGCACGCTTGTAACGTGAAACGTTGACGTAAAAAGCCTCGCTTATTAACAACGGTGGATAGTTGGATCGGGTGCAAAAATTATGTTATAAAACCTCTCAAAAAGAGTCAAATTACCACTCTTTTAAAAAGCCATGTAAAAGACGACTAAACAAAATTTTTTAAAAAGAGCAGGATTTGTTATGGTTCCTCGAAAGAGTGAAAAGATGCTCTTTTTGAGTAGCTTTGAAAAGCTCAATTGGTTTTGTAAGAGACTCACTCTTTTAGAGAGTGAGCTTCTCACTCTTTTACATTATACAAAGCCGACTGAAGGCAGAACACTTGTCTTCACGGGGCAGCATAGGTCATACCATCACATTGGTCTTTTCACACACTATTCTTTACCCTGTTTGCATTCAGCTGGCTTCCCAGACCAAGTAAGGTCAGGCTGACAAATCCTGGTGGTGGACCCGCTGAGCTGGTATGTATCCGGGCAGTCGTATTCGACCGAGTCACCAGGAAGGTATACAGCCTGCTGATCCGATATCACAATAAGACCATCAGGTTGGTCAAGCGAAAGCACACAACTACCAGCTAGAAAAACAAAATGAAGAAACAAAATGTTACCCGAGTCAACGAATGACCAATAACAGGTTCAATATAGTTCAATACCAGTTTATAACGTAGGCAAATCAGATTGGCGCATTTGTTTGTAATTGGTAAAACATGTTTGATGATAAACACATCTTTTGATGACAGTTGTATACTTTTGTTAATTCCGTGACAGGCCCCTGTTTACCATATTCTATTTATCTTATGGTTTCTTTGGTTTTTTTAATTTTTATTTTTGTATTAATGTCTACAGAATAGAAGAAAATCAATAATAAATAAACTTGTTGGCATGCACATAATGGTGTGGAGATCTACTTTGGATCTTTCTATATGTAGTATACAAAAACAATATTCAAATTGTTATATTTATAATTCAAAATATCAGACATACCTTGTTCGCAAGTTAGTCCTTTATAGCCAGATGGGCACTGACAGTTGAATCCAGCGGGTGTATTTGAACAGGTTCCTCCGTTTGAACAAGGTCTGTTACCACAGAAATCTTAGATAATAAAATTGAAACAGAGAAAAAATACTATTAATCTGGTATAAGTGGGTGTTTACGGTTACATAAATACCACTTTAAATACTATTTTTCGTCAGAGGGAGAAGAAAATGCGGCTCCTTTAACACAAGTGCAGTATATTCAAACAAGTTGCGTGTGGAATCACGGGGGCTGATTTGCGCCGGTATAAACAATGAGATTCACCCGGCAATTCAGGCGGCAATGTGGTGGATGGCATATCCCGAAAAACAGTTAGGCCAGCGATCCCAATATATATCACAAATAATATAAATATATATATGTTGTATGTGTTTAAAAAAGCCAATGTCCAAAACCTTTATGGGGGGTCATCCAATACACAATACAGTGGGTGTTTTACACATGCATACATGTATAGATAAAGTCGGCTTTATTAAAGGGGTACTATCTTTAATAATTATGCAAATTATAAAACATTACCTGTAAAGACTCGCATCACAAACACAAATTCAATGATTGGAGGTATTTGATTTGTTTATTTTCATGGCAAATAAATACATGACATTTTTAGGCCTATGGGAGTGTGACAGACTGACGTATTTCTCCCAATATCATTTGTATAAACAAACCTTTAATTTACCGATTATTATTAATGGAAAATGACTGGCTTTTTATTTCATCTAGCTAACACTAACACATCATGAAATGCCCTCTCAATGACGATACAATTCCGACTTATTTGACATGGCAGCGCTGTGTCACTGGGCTTCAAACTGTTTCTTCAGCATGAAAACTTGCACTTACAATGTCGTTTATGTTTAGAATAAAGACCATATTTTTGTGGCGCTTATCGATCGCACACGTACGTTGCATTCTGTGGTCTCGTCAGGTCTCGAGGGTAAAACCCGAGACCGTGGCGTCCGAGACCGAAGCCCGAGCATTCGAGACCCATACCAGCCCTCTGAGACCCGAGACTTTGTTAGGACAAGGCCGAGACCCTGACCGAGACCTAGACAAAAAGGGTATCGAGACGGTCTCGATACTCGAGATCTTCAACACTGGTCTCGATCAGTTGAGTGATTTTAATAATTATCATTGCGTATAAAGTGCGTCATACTTTCCACCGCTGTGACCCGGGTTCCAATCCTACCTGGTCCAATTATGTGAATTAGGCTCGTGAAATTTACAAGGGCCGTCGACTCTGAAACTTAGCAGCTTCTTCGGAAGGTGGATGAAAGTGCGGGTCTTCATTCGAAGAAGATATATCAGGTGGTTGAGTTAAGTTGACATGACTCACCGAGCATGCATGGTTGAGTTCGGGTGAGCAGGCAATGTTTCCTGAGAGGCAGTCGCCAAAGCCTGTGAGCGCCAGGTTTACTGAAATGTTTTAGATGTGGTGAGGTTGATCATTTCACTAGAGAATTCGCTAAACATCGTAATGATAATTGGTAGCAGGGAAACGCCAGACAGCCAATCGGTGGGCCCGCGGACAGGCTGAACATTTCCGATGATTCAAACGGAGTCGAGAGCCAGGGACGGGTGAAGCAAAAAAGATAGTTGTTTAGGGAGTTGTGAGGGGTTGTTAGGGGAGCAAGGTGAAGGTTCTTGGTTGATTCAGGGTCGACGGATACTTTAGTTAGCAGTCAGGTCTACCAACAAACGGCTATAGAGCAGAGGCCGGTTCTGAAGTCCAACATTCAGCAGGTTGATGGAAGTCCACTGGCTATGATGGGCATTGCTGCGTTAAATATTCAACTGGGAAAAACGGTGCACCCAGATCGTGCAGTTTCCGTTAATGTCAAGTACGACGGCATATTGGACAGGGATTTCTTGTTACCTACTGGCGGTAACTTGGATTTCCGTTGAAGGTGCGTTGAAAGTGCATGAGTGGTATTGGTGAGCCGTTTATTGGAAGAGTGATGGCGGCCGAAACCACCAGGATTCCGGCAGGCCACGAGGCAGTTGTGCCTGATACTGTAAGCAGTATCGGTTAGGCATCGGGACAGCCGCCAATCATCGATGCTGTGGAAGGTGGATGCTAGTTGGCTTAGCGAGTGTTACAACTAGCCCAGTCGCTGGTTAAGCTACAATCTGGGACTCTTCCAAAATGAGTAGAGATGGGTTGTTCGAAAGGGAGCAACGGTGGAAACAATTATGACATTTGATGTTGACTCGGTGGTAGTGCCGATTTATCGTGGTTGTGAGGTTTATGAAAGGTTGCCAAGTTAATCTGTATGACCGGAGTAAGGTCAGCCTCAGTGAGGAGGATCATGAAGACGTGAAGGCATGCCTAATATAATTCAAATATGTAATTTCTTATGGTGAGGGAAACATAGGGCGGACTGATGTAGTGAGGCACCACATCAACACTGGTGATACGAGGCCTATCAAGGAAAGGCCTAGACGTAATCCCCTGTGTAATCAGAAGAAAATAATGAGGTAGGTCGGAGATTTGCAGAATAGAGTGGTTATCGAGCCATCCGATATATAGTCCCTGGGCTGCAAATGTTGTGTTGGTCCGGTAGAAGGACGAGACTAAGCGGTTTTGTGTCGATAATAGGGTAACAATCAAAGATATTTACCTTTTACCTCATATTGACGAGATACTAGGTACATTGGCGAGTGCAGAGTGATTTTCCACTCTCGGTTTAGCGTCCAGGATTGGCAGGTCGCCCTCAATGAGGACGCCAGCCAGAAGTCAACATTTGTGTTGCGGAACGGTTTATGCACTGGTGGCGCTGTATGCCCTTCGGTCTTTGCAACGCCCCTGCGACGTTTAAAATGTTAGCGGTGAAGGTGATGGCACGTCTCCAGTGGTGATATACCTGAACGATATCATTGTGTTTGGCAAGACTGTGAAAGAGGAGTCAGGTTGGTTATGGGCGTCTGGTTGGCGAAGCGGTTTTTACCTCCCTTTCACCACTATTACCTGGGGTTCGAATCCGGCCTGGGCCAATGTGGATTGGGTTTTCGGTCCCTGCCTGACTCCGTGGGTTTTCCCCAGGTTATTCTTCTGGGGTTTTCCACCCACCTCTAAAACTGTACCTTCTTCTCGTTGTTTTCTTTCTACATGTTTCTTCAGGCTTGCAGGCTACAGTGCATTTGGGCACCTTTGATGGAATTGTATAGTATCATTACCAGAAATGTATAATATTAATAATAAAGGGGAGATTGAACGACTGCGAGTCGTCTTCTTCAGGTTGAGGCAAACTGGCTTAAAGTTGAAGCCGCGATCAGTGGATAATTTGGGAAAGAGTGTGTCGTCTGAAGGTGTGGCTACCGATTCTGAGAAACATCGCTTCCTATTATCGGAAGTTTATCAGGGGGGTTGCTGAGGTTGCTTCACCGTTGCATGCGCTGATTTAAAAGTTGCGTCAGTTGCCTGCCTGTCTGTGAGCATGCAGGCATTTGTGGAGTTAAAGCAAATATTACAGACTGCACCGGTATTGGCATATCCCGTTTAAGACAGTGACTACATCTTAGATACAGATGCTAATGTAGATGGGATTGGGGCAGTTTGTCTCAGACTCATGATGGGGAGGAGAAGGTCCTCGCCTTTGCGAGTCGTAAACTAAAGGCAAAGAAAAATTATTGAGTGACTCGGAGGGAACTGTTGGCGGTAGTTGTTCACCTCAGGAAGTTTGGACAGTACCTGTATTGTCAGAAGGTGCTACTTCGAACTTATTATGCTGCTTTTAAGTGGTCGCTTAATTTTAAGGACCCTTTAAAAGGGGTCAGCTTGCGAGGTGGCAGGGAGTGATTAACAAGTACGACGTGACGATTCAACACAAACCTGGGCGGAAGCATGGGAATGATGGTGGGTTGTCCCGGAAGGCATGTAAGCAATATGGCAGTGCCAGAGAGTGCCTGAAGCGGAGTGCGAGAAACAACCCAGTCGGCAAAACTATGTTTTAAACACAGGTGAATAAGTAACAATCGCCTGTCTTAGCGAGGTAAAATGAAATATCCTCAAACACGCGTTTCAAATGTGTTCTAGACGTATTACAATGTATAATGCGTTAAACATCTGTCTATTTGAAACGCGTGTTTGGATATTTCATTTTACCTCGCGAAGACGAGCGTTTTTTAAACATAGTTTTGGCGACTGGGAAGAGCCAAAGTTACAATCGTAAGGTACATGGCGAGGGCCGGAAGCCAGGCCAGTTTGTCTGGCTGTACAGCAAGATGGGGAAGAAGGGAAGAAATTAGAAGCTCGAACTTCGATGGGTAGGACCATAGGAACATACTTGGTGGTCAAGTGGCTCTCCGATGTGACCTACCGGATTCAGCTAAAGCCTTGAAGTAGGGCTTTTGTAGTTCACGGCGACTGACTGAAGCCATACACCGGTGATACTTTGAAGGCGTGGGGGTACAACTTAAGATGGTGGAGGAACCACTGGCCAAATAACAAGATGAAGTTCTTTAGACCAACCATAGTAGTCCAAATGTAGAGTTATATGCCTATGAAGGTTCCAGTTAATCATCAGAGTTTGGTGAGGGAGCTCGAAGTTGTAAGTTACAGCTAGAAATCAAGATTAGGTTAGTGACAACATTTTGTGTAACTAAACAAAACAAATTGGTGTATTTTTTGTTATGACTGCAAGATGAGTGTGCGAGCCACAAATAAAAGATTCCGGCACCAGTTTCGCGAGTCACCCAGCGGAAAGCCCGTCCTAAAATCAGATGATGGATGAGTAAGGCACTTTAGTACCCGAGTCCCCGAGATATCTACATCTGCTGAGCCCCGTGACGGTTACTACTCTAGGGCCAGTAACGACGGAGGGGCCCCGGCGAAACGGAATATTGCCATCATAGAAGACCCACCTGAACGGTTATAATTATGGTCAACGAGGGAAAAGCAGTGAGTGATAACCAGCGACCCAATCAGCCGGACCCTAATAATCAGAAGTAACCTTGTGCACAAACAATATGCTTCTAAAAAAATAGTAAGCTTTACCTTCCTTGCATTCAGCTTGCTGTCCCGTCCAGGTGAAGTCTGCCTGACAAACCCTGACAGTGGACCCAATCAGCAGATATCCGTCGGGGCAGGTATACTCCACCGAGTCACCAGAAAGGTATACAGTCTGCGCACCCGATACCGCTGTGAGGACATCGGATGGGTTGAGGGTGAGCACGCATTGGGCAGCTGTTCAGAAGTAATTTAATATTAAAAGGAAATCGTAGTAATTAAACAAATACGTAATAAGAACTATTATAACAGAGGTACACTTTCGTCCAGACATATCCAGAGTGTTTTATGTCGACGGTCTTCAGTCCTCTCTCCTATTTACATCACATTTTTGCAAGGACACAAAAAAGCAAAAAGTTCGTTCTCATGAAGTTCAAGAATACTCTACAAGATGAACATATTCTACACTTTGTACGATATAACAATAAGACTGCTGTGGTGTAGAATATGACGTTTTAAACATCCGAGGGGCAATGTTCAAAACGTCCTATTAATTGCTGTACGTGTATATTCCGAGAAAATGATATTCTATAATACCAATGAAAATCTCCAAAAAATGCGTCTTTGATGAGACGCATCTACGGGTTTTTATTATATGTTTTCCCTGCCATTTTACCGTTTATAAAGTCACATTCCCTAAAACAAGACTTTACTTTCGTCCCCAAGCATCGCCCAGCTCGTTCGTCTCGTCGGGAGATTGGCGTAGAATCGAAACAACAAATAATCGTTCCCTGGTATTGGTTTTAACACTTTGGTCATTACAATTTATGTTCTAATCTCGACATTTTAGAGTAAACGAAACGAAATTGAACGACGGCAGTGTCAAATTGAATGATAAAAACAAATTTGCTTCTTTAATTTAACTCCAATTGCTACACAAGACGCATTTTACAAATTTAGGACAAATCGGTATGCTAAACAATTGAATTATACTGAACCTTAAATGAAATCTAGTGGTGGCTTTTTGAAATTCAAATTGGGAATCGAGCTTGACAATGTTCGGCGACGAAATTAAAGTATTGGTATGAGAAACCTATAGCGGGACAGTCTATATTATCGTTGGTGCACGGAAAAACGTCGAAGGACTCAACAACCAACCAACCTTAAAAAGCTAGATCCGTAATTATAAAACATGAATAATATACGTAATAGGCAATTTTACCAGTTTCACAGGTCATCCCGTCGTACCCATCAAGGCATAGACAAGTAAACCCGCTTGGTGTACTAGTGCAACTTCCCCTGTTCACACAAGGTCCACTGACGCAGTAGTCTGTTTCACGGGAAAGAAATTGTATTTGCAATCAGCAAATTATTAGTTTTTTTCTGACTTAAATGGGAGCATCTCTCTAAGAAAATGAAGAACAGTTTAAACGATAATTGTATGGATTGGTAAAGGAAACCCTGATTGCATTCACCAATCTCAATATCATCATTTGTGTGATGTTTGCGGTAAATATGATTAAAACTGTTTGTCCACAAGGAAGCTATTTGTATTCTTCAAAACAGAAACTTCCAATGACTTTTATGAGCGCATGTTTGTTCCAATGTAAAAATGGTAAATACTGCAAGACAATGTTGTTTACTCACTGAGTGTCAAATCGTCTCATGTGTTGGTTAAACGGGGAAACAAATGGCACACATTTTGATAATTTGCCAAATAGTGGAAGAAGTTGTTTTCTTGTGACATTTGACACATTTCCAACCAAAAGAGCTTTTTAGTCATATAAAATAATATTTAATTCTTCATTTTTTTGACGGAAATGTAGAGTTTGAAAATCGTTTCCTTATGATAACCTTCATAGCATTCGGCTAGCTGGCCCGACCATGTAAAGTCCGACCGGCAAAGTCTCGTGGCAGGCCCACTGAGAAGATATCCGTCTGGGCAACCGTACTCAATCGAGTCACCAGGAAGGTATAAAGCCTGCTGACCCGATACCACCATCAACACATACGATGGGTCAAGTATACAGCTAGCGACTTGGGGAAAAAAATGAACATCTTTTAATTAAACGGCAATTTCTACGAGAAAAATTTCCTGAAACTTCGGCAAATCATAAAATCCCAAACCATTATGACATATATTGGTGTAAAATTCTAAACTGGAATTAGCAATGGGGCAAACGACGTACTGGAATGAAATAAAAATATCTGTCCACAAAATTAGAACAATGCTATTTTTGAAGTTGCTTGAGTAATAAAACAACGGGAAGCACATAATACATAATTAGGGCATTATAGTAGCAGATCGTGTTAGCATTTTCAAGTTAAAGTATTACATATAGGCCTACCGATTTCACATGTTGGTCCTCCGTAGCCAGATGGGCACCGACAGGTGAATCTAGTGGGTGTATTGGAACAGGTTCCTCCGTTTGAACATGGTCTGATACCACAGAAATCTTAGATAGTAAAATTGACACGGAGATAAACAATTAAGAAAAACAGTTATAAGGAAGGACCAAGACCATTACTGCTCTAACCTTACATCTTTGTTCTATATTGCCTTGATTTCACAAATATTGTTTCCTTTTGCGGTGAAATCACAAGCTTATAATTTGCCCCCAAAAAGTATACCTTCATTGCATTCAGCTTGCTGTCCCGTCCAGGTGAAGTCTGCCTGACAAACCTTGACAGCGGATCCACTCAGCAGATATCCGTCCAGACAGGCATACTGGACCGAGTCACCAGGAAGGTATACATCCTGTTGACCCGATACCATTGAGAGGACATCGGAGGAGTTGGGGATGAGAACGCAGTGGGAAGCTGACAATACAAAATTATATGATTATCTTGCTTACAGCTCTGCTGTTTTATTTATTCAATCAAATTTTAGTGTATCTAGGGCCTCTATACTTTACGTTTATTTATCTTTACATCACGTTTTAGCAAAACAAAACAACAACAAACAAACAAGCAAAAAGTTCGTGTTCATGAAGTTCAAGAATAGTTCTCAAGATGAACATACTCTACATTGTGTATAATTGAAAATGTATGGACTGCTGTGATGTGGGATATGACGTTTTGAACACCCGAGGGACGCAAGGGTGTTCAAAACGTCATATCCTACATCACAACAATCAACAATTGTTTCGTTATACCTCTGTTTGGGTTCACGGCTTAGTGAGCTCACTGACAGCAGCCGTGTGACAAAGGGAGTGGGATATGCATTGTTTTACACCGGACACGTGATCGTTCTAGACCAATACAAATACAGTATTCAAGACATAGGTATAACAATTAAAGTTATCGTATACCATTTGCCAGTTGTGCATTTTAATCATTTGAAGCAGCAACAGTTCTCAAAATCTAAACAATGGTGCAGGATAACTAACCTTACAAGATTTGAGTTATGTGAATTGCTGTAACTGTATATTCCGAGAAAACATTATTCTATAATACCAATTAAAATCTAAACAAAAAATGCGTCTTTCATGAGACGCATCTATAGGTTTTTGTTCTAGGTTTTTTCGGCCGTTTTAACGTTTATGTCACATTCCCTAAAACAAGACTATTATTTTCGTCCCTAAACATCGCCGAGATCATTCGTCTCGTCGGGAGATTGGCGTAGAATCGAAACAAAAAATAATTGTTTCCTGGTATTGGTTTTAACACTTTAGTCATTTAAATTAATTTTCTAACCTCAACAATTTGGAGTAAACGAAAGGAATTGAACGACAGCAGCGTCAAATTAAATGATAAAAACAAATTTGCTTCTTTAATTCAACTCCGATTGCTACACGAGACGAATTTTTCAAATTTAGGACAAATCGGTATGCTAAACAATTGAATTATACTTAACTTTAAATGAAATCTAGTGGTGGGTTTTTAAAATTCAAATGGTGAATCTAGCTCGGCGATGTTCGGCGACGAAATTAAAGTATTGGTATAGGAAAAAACCTATAGCGGGAAAACCTATATTATCGTTGTTCCACGGAAGAAAGTCGAAGGACTCAACAACCAACAAACCTTAAAAAGCTAGATCCGTAACTATAAAACATGAATAATATACGTAATAGGCAATTTTACCAGTTTCACAGGTCACCCCGTCGTACCCATCAGGGCATAGACAAGTAAACCCGCCGGGTGTACTAGTGCAACTTCCCCTGATCACACAAGGTCCACTGACGCAGTAGTCTGTTTCACGGGAAAGAAATTGCATTGCATGCAATCAACAAATGATTTTTTTTCGGACTTAAATGAGCACATCTCTCTAAGAAATTGAAGAACAGTTTAAACGATGATTGCATTATTTGGTAAATATGGTGGCCCTGAAGGGACTACGGAGATCGTCAATATTGACGTCAATATTCACGACTTTTCTCATAAGTCGCGAATATTATCGCGAATATTGACGTCAAATTTGACGTCAATATTCGCAACTTTTGGGAAAAGTCGTGAATATTGACGTCAATATTCGCCACAAAATTCACGACTTCCCCAAAAGTCGCGAAAATTGACGTCAAATTTGACGTCAATATTGACGTCAAATTTTGCGACTTGTCCCCAAAGTCGCGAATATTGAGACGCGATATTTTTTTTCAGCAAGCTAGGTTTTGGCTAGTCTTGCTCCAAGACCGAGCTTTTCTTTTGTCCGGGGCGCGCAGTCCGTCTATGCAGTTCATCGATCATCCATATACTCACCGAAACATCCATTAACATCCATTGTTACGAGAGATCAGTGGATTTGTTTCAAGTTCAGAAACAAATCTCGTGTACTGAACTTAAAGGTAGGATACACCATTTGCAGATATCAAAAATATTTACTACCGAATTATTAAGAAATATCTTACTTATTTGAAGGTAAATTATGATTCTAGGCATCCAGCAAAATAATCGCGCTAGATATCCTGTAATTATTCCGAAAAATGTAATTTTATAAAAGTTTTTTGCGATCGCCGGACGGCATTCGCAAAAAACGATTAATAACATAAAATATTCAACTGCCCGACGGCGGTTGAAAACAAACGCAGTTTTCGTGATTTTCTCGTCATCCATAAATTATTTTAAAACGTCGGACAGGTCAGTTAAACGAGATTTACTATAAAATACAACCCCCCAAAATCCACCCATTCATGATAATTCAAGCAATTATTAATGGTGTATCCTTAATATACCTTTAAAACAAATCCACTGATCTCTCGTGACAATCGAGGGCGCCCTCAATAAGCCCGTTTTCGGAGTATGGATGATCGATGAACTGTATAGATGAACGGCGCGCCCCGGACAAAAGAAAAACTCGGTCTTGGAGCAAGACTAGCTAAAACCTAGCTTGCTGGGAAAAAAATCGCGTCAAAATATATGCGACTTTGGGGGCAAGTCGCGAAATTTGACGTCAATATTACCGTCAAATTTGACGTCAATATTCGCGACTTTTGGGGAAAGTCGTAAATATTGACGTCAATATTGACGTCAATATTCGCGATTTTTAGGAAAGTCGTGAATTTTGTCGCGAATATTGACGTCAATATTCGAGACTTTCGGGGAAAGTCGTGAAAATTTGACGCGAAAATCGACGTCAAATTTGACGTCAATATTAGCGACTTTGGGGGAAAGTCGTTAATATTGACGTCAATATTGACGTCAATATTCGCGACTTTGAGGAAAGTCGTGGAATTTGTCGTGAATATTGACGTCAATATTCACGATCTGCGTAGTCCCTTCAGGGCCACCATAGGTAAAGGAAACCTTGATTGCATTCATCAATCTCAATAATTATGATCTTGTGTATGATGTTAGCGGTAATTATGATTGGAAATGGTTGTCCACGAGGAAGCTAGTTTTATTCTTCAAAAAATAAAGTTCCAGTGACTTTTATAAGCGCATGTTTGTTCCAATGTAAAAATGGTAAAAACTACAATAATTTGCCAAAATAGTGTAAGAAGTTGTTCCTCGAGACATTTGACACATTCCCAACCAATTTCCCTAACGTTTGGGCGTGTAGAATTAAGAGCTTCTTAGTCATATAAAATAATATTTAATTCTTCATTTTTTTGACGGAAATGTAGAGTTTGAAAATCGTTTCCTTATGATAACCTTCATAGCATTCGGCCAGCTGTCCCGACCATGTAAAGTCCGACCGGCAAAGTCTCGTGGCAGGCCCACTGAGAAGATATCCGTCTGGGCAACCGTACTCAATCGAGTCACCAGGAAGGTATACAGCCTGCTGACCCGATACCACCATCAACATAGACGATGGGTCTAGTACACAGCTAGCGACTTGGGAAAAAGAAAAATTGAATATTTGTTTCAATTAAACTACAATTTCTACGAGTTGAATTTTCTAAAACTTGGTCGAATCGGAATATCCCTAGCTATTATGATATATATTGGTGTACAATTCTAAACTGGAAATAACAATGGAGCAAACGATGTACTAGAATGAAATTAGAATATCTGTCCACACAATTAGAACAATGCTATTGTTAAAGTAACCGGGAAACCTAGTATTGTCGGGAACAACAGGAAACACATAGACATTTTGTTAACAACGGTTAACAACGTTCATGCATGTGCGACACTAAGCGTTCGGCTTTTCTTGAAGAAACGATGTGTATGTAACCAGTCATCAAGACTAAAGAGTAGAGATATATATTAGATGCTTGTAATTACGAAAAATGTACAGAATAAAGGTTGTTTGCACCATTTTAAAAATATTGTTTTGAGTTAAAATATTGCATACCGATTTTACATGTTGGTCCTCCGTAGCCAGATGGGCACCGACAGGTGAATCCAGTGGGTGTATTTGAACAGGTTCCTCCGTTTGAACACGGTGTGATACCACAGAAATCTTAGATAGTGAAATTAACACGGAGATAAACAATTACACAAAAACAGTTAAGGAAGGACCAAGACCATGACTGCTCTAACTTTACCTCTTTGTTCTTTATTGCCTTGATTTCAAAAATTGTTTCCCGTTTGCGGTAAAATCACAAGCTTACAATTAGCCCCCAACAAGTTATACCTTCATTGCAATCAACTTGCTGTCCCGTCCAGGTGAAGTCTGCCCGACAAACCCTGACAGTGGATCCACTCAGCAGATATCCGTCTGGGCAGGTATACTCCACCGAGTCACCAGGAAGATATACAGCCTGCTGACCTACTACTAGCACCTCAGATTGGTCGAGGAAGAGCACGCAATGGACAACTGTTAACAAGGGAATCCCAACATGCCAATAGTTTAAACACAGTTGTACAAGTTTGCATACCGTTCCCATCTAAGAACACGTTAATGCATAGTAAGCAACTATAATAGAATATGTTTTCCCAGTAATTTAAGCAATTATGTCGCACATACACATTCCCTATAACGAGACTTTAATTTCGTCCTTTGGGTCGTTTAAATTTCTAACCGATAACGTTTGAGTAAACGTAACGAAATTGAACGACAACAGAGTAAAATTTAATGACAAAAACAAAACAAAAAACAAATTTGCTTTCTTGATTCATTGCCGATCGCCCCATCAGACGAATTTCACGAATTTATCACGACTCAACCTGCTACAAATTTGAATTATACGGAACCTTTAATAAAAATCAATTTAAAATCTTTGGAAATCGAAATTGAGCTTGGCGATGTTCTGGGACGAAATAAATTTGTAGTTTTTAAAGAATTTGTGTGATATGAGTGTTAAAATAACTGGAAAAATATATTGTGTTTTTATTTGATATTGCCCAGCAAAATGGGGCTTCATGAAATGGGGTTTCATGACATTCACAATGTACCGCGTCATGCGAGTTATACATGGTGTCTTTAAAAAAAATATACCCATTTTCAAATTCATATTATTGCAAAACTACTGAATGTTTCTGAAAATTACAAACGTCTGTTGAAAGGGTAGAATGCCCTCTTTTCAAATGGTATAAGGTTCATTATGTCATTGCCATGAATGACTGAACAAACAAGACATTTATGAAAGGTGCTGAAATCAGCACTGTGACAAGTTGGGATTATAAGGCGGGCAGTGAGAGACACGAGACGAAGATGCCATCTAGTGACCATGTGGAGATAATATCACCTTAAATTTGTCAGGTAAGTGTACCACAAAAAGAAAGGGATCAGAACAAATGATTCATCGACCCAGTCATTGGTTTTTTTAATGTGTTTAAACCGTAAAATAATTTGTCCTTACAAACACCTGCCTGAGCTTTGTCACACAAGTAAAAACAACTTGCCACAGTGCTGATTTCAGTACCTTTCATAAATGTCTTGTTTGTTCAGTCATTCATGGCATTGACATAATGAACCTTAAACCATTGGACAGAGGGCATTCTACCCTTTCAACAGACATTTGTATTTTTCAGAAACCTTTAGTAGTTTTGAAATAATATGAATTCGAAAATGGGTATTCTTTTTTTTAGAGACACCCTGTATGTTTATCCTAGCGTATTACTGGTTTGCTTACTATACTTTCTTTCAATCGTTTTGCAACGTCAAGTTGATATTGACAATACGTTTCCACAACATGATTGTTATTGTTCGTATTTAATTGCTTGATCTTCATTGTTCTTATTCAGTTGTTTGACTTGAAATAATACACTGTTAAAATACTGATTTGAGCACATGATCAGCGCCTCACGTTTACAAACATCTTATCTCTTCTGTGAGCATCTATGCAATTCCAAATAGATTATTAAGTGAATACTATACACATACATAAGTTCCCTTAACTTAACACAAAATATAAAATTATTTCTAGAACTATCTTGATCAAATATCTTAAATAATATGAAAGAGCGTCTATGTGTTAGTGTAAACAAAATACACGATTTGGAAATCCCAATTTGAAATGTCTTGCAATTGAATAGAACACCTGCAAAACACAGCTATACACGGTTACTGTATGTAAAAAATCCAATCCAGCCTTGGGCCAAGACATCAATACTCGCACTCAACACACAACAGTGTCAGAACGCGCCCCGCATGGTGCAGGCCAGCTACAAACAAGAGTATGCTCACTTAAATGCATGTAACTTTGGAACCAAATGAGTAAATTCAGAAATGTAAAACCTATGTGTATATTTGCATATAATTTAATTTAACAAATTAAGAGAACTTGTTTGACTCGCCTTGTAATACACTGGCAATAAGGCCACATAGAAAAGTACTGATGACCGAATTCCATTTTAAAACGCATCTCTGTCCAAAATATGATAGAATTATTGTAATCAGTGCCAGTTACAGCCATTGTTAGTTTGATGGTGAGCATTGGCAACCTAAAGGGGGCGCTCTAGCAAGTCAACAATTTTTAATATAGTGCCCGATCTAAAACTATACTCAAATTCCATGCACGAGCTTATCATGATTAGTTAACCACACGTGACCGTGTTTCAGCCAACCAGGATCAAGAACAAACAAGAGGTGTGTTATAAAACCGACTAGTTTGTTGATTTGGTAAACCTGGTTCCGTTCGACTGCTGGTAAGGGTATTGCAAATACAATTATATGTTTTATGTATAGGCTATTTTTAAAACACTAACATTAAATGTTGTGAAAAACAAAACACACGCGTTTTAATACCAAACTAATTTACTAAATAATTTCAAATGTTGGTCACTCTATGAAAACTTTTCTGGGGAGATTATTCGTCATTACAAATCAAGTTCGTCTAAGCTGTTGCCAAAAGGCAGCATTCAGATATCGAATTCAATCAATCCCAAACTTATGTAACATAAATTAGTCTGATGAGTGATTGACTCAAGCACACATCAGACTAATTTATTTAACAAACGTTTGTAAATGATTGACATATTAGACAATTTCGACCTCTGAATGCTGCCTTTTAGCCACAGCTTAGACGATGTTAAACTATAATGACGAATATTCTTAACCTGGTGTTTAAAAAAGGTGACCAAACGTTGAAATTGCATGATAAATGACTACATTGGTTTGGTTAAAATCGTGTAAATGTTTTTCTCTCAAACAAAATTGAACGTGAGAGTTGGTGAACTTTAGGAAGAAATGTTTTATAATATCCTTGAAAACCTATACTTTATCTGTGTAATGCATCGGTATTCTTAAACATAGTCGTTTTACCATTCCCGCACGTCAGCCCATCGTAGCCAGCGGGGCATACACAAGTAAACCCGCCCGGTGTACTGGTGCAACTTCCCCCGTTCACACAAGGTCCACTGACACAGGAGTCTATAAAAAAAGAAACATCTTCCTTGATTAATCAACTACTTCGGTGATTACCCCATGATATCAATTTATCAGCTTTCGTCGTTTCTTGATGCCCAACGACAGACGTTTCAGGAATTTCAGGAATTTAGGACGAATCAAGATGCTACAATGTCAATTATATTGCACCTTAAATAAAATCCATTGCTAACGTTAAACTTGAAATTGAGAATACAGTTTGGAGATGTTCGAAGACGAAATTAAAGTGTCGTTATGATAAACGTATGTGATTATGATAAAATAACTAAGGAAACCTATATCATATTATGATGTTAAACATAGTTGCAAGCCCGCCTATAATGGCCCTGTCACACCAGAACGATTTAGGCCAACGCGTGAGTAACGTGTTGAGATTTTGACAACACGCTGGCAAACGCTGACCAACGCTAGGCCAGCGTTAGAAACACGCTGAGCGCGTTACTCACACGCTGGGACACGCTGTCACACGCTGAGGAAAACATATTTGTTCAACATACCTAGCATTTCCAGCGTTTTCCAGCGTGTGACTGCACACGCTTGCGGCGCGTTGGAGGTTCGTTACTCACACGTCGAACACGCTAGACGATCGTTACCAACCCGCTACTCACACGCTGGCGTACGCTGGCGACACGCTGTTTGCGGCCCTGTCACACCAGAACGTTTTAGGCCAACGCAGAAAAAGACAAGTGGAACCGTGATTTCAGCGTGTCTATACAGGTTGATAACAGGTTCATAGCGTATGCCAGCGCGTGAGTAGCGTGTGAGGAACGCGCTCAGCGTAAGAGGAACGCATTACTGATTTATAGTACAAATATGACAGTGGGTCGCCAGCGTGTGAGTAGCGGGTTGGTAAAGATCGTCTAGCGCGTTCGAAGCGTGAGTAACGACCCTCCTGCGCGCCACCAGCGTGTGCAGTCACACGCTGGCAAACGCTGACAATTTTAGGTGTGTTGAAAAATGTATTTTGCCTAACTGTGTGACAGTGTGTGGGTAACGCCTTCAGCGTGTTACGAACGCTGGCCTAGCGTTGGTCAACGTTTACCCGCGTGTTGCCGCAATTCCAACACGTTACTCGCGCGTTGGCCTAAAACGTTCTGGTGTGACAGGGCCATTACTGTAGTCGCGCGTCGGATTTTTATACAACAAATCACGTAGTCGTTGCAGTACACTGGCGCGCGTTGGAACGCGCTACTCACGCGCTAGGCAGTCGTTCATCAGTCTTCGAGCGCGTTACTAAACGTGTTACTCACGCGCTGGCGAACACTATGAACCCGTTATAAACGCGTTATGGACACGCTGAAATCACGGTTCCACTTGACTTTTTCTGTGGAAGTTCAGCGAGTGCCAGCGTATCAACTATTTTTAACGCGCTACTCACGCGTTGGCCTAAAACGTTCTGGTGTGACAGGGCCATAAAAAGCCTCCCTCTAGACCCGCAACTGAAATAATGCATTGGTTTTCAGAAGCATTATTAACTAAATGTTTGTGATAAACAAACTAATTATTTAAAATCAGCTTTCATAAAATCCCTTTTTAATATTTTATATTTTAAAAAACGTTGCGATAAAGTAAGATAACCTTCATTGCATTCAGCTGGCTGTCCGGACCACGAGAAGTCTGCCCGACAATATATATTGTTGCGGACCCTCTGAGGTAATAGCGACCTTTCGATTCGGGACGGGGGACAAAGAGGACGGTAAGCCAAGCGAAAACATTGATCTGCGAAACCGAACATGTCTCCGTCCTGTAAGGTTTGTGAACGGTTATCCCTTGAAATAGCGTCCGGTCTGTAAAAGCACGACGGCGCGGTATATTTTGTACACGTTGTCGTGGTTGCGATTCGGGACGGGAGACAAAGAGAACAGTAAGCCGAACATGTCTCTGTCCTGTTGTATCTAGATGGGCTTGGGTAACCACATTTGTAAGTGTTTTACCATGGTTTTACCAAGCCAACTGGTCACTGTCCATACGTACCGCTTATATTTTGTTGCACCTGCGTCTGCCCTATAAAAAGCCCTATGGAGATTAGAGGTCATAACAAAGTTGTTGACGATGAAAAGTTCACGCTTCTGTGTGGCATTAATGCACCGAGTAATCCTGATTTACAGTATGAAAATGACAGCTATTAATTTGTAATTATCTTTCGCCCCCAGAACGGATGTTTAAAAAGTCCTAAGCATTCCAATTATTCAGCTCACTTCTAGGTCTTTGAAAACAACTGACGACATAAGGAACGCTTACTAGTGTACAAAATATACCGCTCCGTCGTGCTTATAAACCAGACGTTATTTCATCGTAAAACCGTTCCCAAACTCAACAGGACGAAGACATGTTCGGTTTGGCGCATGCGCAGATCGATGGTTTAGCTCGGCTTATCGTCCTCATTGTCTCCCGTCTCGAATCGAAAGCTCGCTAAAAATGACCAGTGTTGCCACTGCTTGAAAAATCTTTTAAGATCTTGAAAAATTGAGAAAGTCTTATAGGGATGTGCACAAACCTACTTCCTGTTTGTTCATTAGTGCTTTTAACCATTATAATTAATCATTATTTGAAAATAAGACTCTTTTGTTATTTTCTTAAAAATGACAACATGCCAGCAGTTATAATATTTGGTATAAACCAGAAAGTTTGTTAACACTATTTTCGGTTAATTACCGTAAAACGGGGTAACTTTGGCAGTTTTGGTGCAACTTTATACAGGTCGTAACCCTGCGCCGCACGCGCTCGCTGAATATACGCGCTTGTGCCACCTGCTGCTTTTGGGGCAGCAGCGTATTTACAATAGCCTTATGTAAACAAACCTTAATTGAGAAAGGTTTGTTTACATAAGGCTATTGTAAATACGCTGCTTCCCCAAAAGCAGCAGGTGACACAAGCGCGTATATTCAGCGAGCGCGTGCGGCGCAGGGTTACGACCTGTATAAAGTTGCACCAATACTGCCAAAGTTACCCCGTTTTACGGTAATTAACCGAAAATAGTGTTAACAAACTTTCTGGTTTATACCAAATATTATAACTGCTGGCATGTTGTCATTTTTAAGAAAATAACAAAAGAGTCTTATTTTCAAATAATGAAAGATGCGTGTGACACAATGTTTAGATATGTCGATCAGTAGTTGCTTTTGTTATTCATGAATGGTGGGCGCAAGCGTTCGAACGATGCACACGCGCGCGTGGGCGCTATTGTTAGTCGATTATATATATGCACGCTCCAACCTGACGGGATGAACGCGGAGTTCACCTTCTCCGCGTTTGTTCTACCAGCGACAAGCCATAATTCTCCCTGAAGAAGGTGCATTCGCACCGAAAGCTCGGTTTTATTTCCGGTGAGCACTGTTATATTTATATTTTCACATTTTCTATATAATATATATATATAATAAAAAGACTAGATCGGCAGTGCGGGAATACGCCTAATTTATAAATTGTACAAAGAAGCAATCAGTTAGTGTGGAATTGAAACTCTTTCTGGTCGTCGACAGACTCATTGCCATAAATGTGCTCAATTTGTTGTTAATTGTAAGCAAACGAAGAACCTCATACCCCCACCGAGAAAAACACACATGGTAGGGATTTGCGTGACTCACAGTCCATCTCGTTGCTACCTTGTAGAACCAATCGGTTCAGAAAGAGTCCGATTCCATACTACATTGATTTATTAACTTCTTGGGTAAATGTGTGCATTTAGTAACCTACTGTATTTGTTTGTAAAACAAAAAGACCAAAATGGTTTATTTGGTGTATTTTGACATGTCAATCTTAATATTTTGTCTGGATAGTAATTTTATTATGTCCATTTCATGTAGTAACGTAATTGTATTATTTTCTGCTTTGTATTTTACATGTTCTGGTTTTTGTTACATGTTAACTTTAATGTGCAATTTTGTATATCTGTTAGTTTTGTGCGTTTGCTGTCCATCGGCATTCTGAGCCACACAGAGTTTAAAGGGTTCTCGAATTGTCGCCCATAAACCCTGCGGACATTCGCAGCAATCAGTAAACAAGTTGGCCAATACATGATATGAACGTCCACCCCTGGTAAAATCCCAATTTCTACCACTATACCTAATTTTATTGGCGTTTACGTAGCTGCTCAGTCTTTTATGTTTCTACAATCTTTCCGATTAATTTAATTTGTTACGTGGGAGGATGAACATTTGTGAAAACACCTCAGATGTCCAAGCGAATGGGCCAATAGAAATGCGCGTTGCGGTCGTTCAGGCTTCATTCATACAGTTTAGCAATAGGCTGTAGCCGGAGACGGGGCGCGTTGGTTTTTTTCCAGCATGGTAAAGGCCAATTATCATAACTGGGCGTATCTAGACCACACTGAATGGAAGACACTTAGTTTTTTCGGAACCTTGCTTTCCCCTAAATTAAACTCATCCCACAATAAACTTACAATTTAAAAATAGTCAATGCAAAATTAGCACCATCCGAACTCGAACCCCAATCTTACGATCTATAACCTAACCCATTATCTACTTGGCTACTGTGAGAGGTCGACAGAAGCCGTTTGACGCGAGGGGTGCAGAAACGCCCATTTACCCTTTCCCATAGTGGGGAAAAAAATTCGCAGACGGGGCCAAAACCAGGGGTTTGGAAAACGGCCTTGGTCTGTTTGTAACGGAGGCTCTGATTGGGCGCAATAATCTTTGCGCTAATAACCACGGATCTTTACGGATCTTGCCGAATCCCCGCAGGGGTTTAAGCGCTATAGTAGAAAGCTCGTAAAAGCGCTGCATGGCTCAGGATGGCCATCGGTGAAAAACGTATTCATTTAAATAATGTTATCGTTAAAATGTTTAATACATTTTAAAATGTATTTTTTAATCAAATGTAACATTCATGTAAATTGGCCTGTGGGCCCCGATATGAATGAAATAAATCAATACATCTTTCATTGAGAGTCACGTGCTGGAGGAAAGATACAAAACACGCGCTCTATCCAACGTGTACATAATGCGCGGTGCGTGCATTTGTATTATCTGCGCGCATTGAGCTATAGGTCACGTGCCAGGGAGTAAGTTTTTAGGGCCGTAACGCATTACCTAACTGCATGAATAAAGCCCAAGACAAAGACAAAGCTGGGGTTTGGAAAACGGCCTAGGCTGTGTCCAAAACGAGTGTTTAGAGCTACTTTCTAGGTTACGCCTACAGCTACGTCTACGTATAGGCGCTTAGACAAATCGAATTTGGCGCGGCTACGGCCCCTTTAGGCAATAAGGAAATTACCAATAGGTATAAGCTGATGTAGACTTGATGACAAGTCGTTAGACTGTCGTGGTTTTTGTCCGCCAGCCAGCGCCGCCAAATTTGACCATGCATATAAAACCCGCATGCCGCCATTCATGCAACGTTCGTTAGCTAGCACGACATCAGTTCATGCATGCAACAGTCGTGTTGCGCACGATGTCCCAGTTCTAACGACTTGGCTCAAACGTACGTTACCGAATATTCATATATGTAGCTACTCTTTGCATAATGCAACACGTTTCCATAGAGAGGACCAATGGTAGCGCATCCGACTTCTTAGGATTGATTAATTATAAGTATAGGGGTATTTGCAATACGATAAGCTTTGATTTTATTTGGCAGTTTTGTTTCTAATATTTTTTTTTTTTTTTATTATAACATTGTGGACAATTATAGTAGTTTTGTGACTGTCCTTTGAATACAAGAAATCAATACTTAGTTATCGAAATTAAAACTTCTAAGAATAATTTTGAACCCCTTTCAAAAAATGAAGTGTGCGCCAGCTGTGAACGTAAACGTTTTTTGCTCAATGTGATTTAAAGTCGATACAGAAAAGGACTAGCTGGTATATACCAGTGAATTCCCGTACCCGGTCGGTAGGTTAACGAAGGTGTCGTTGCCGTCAAGAAAACTAGTGATTGCCTTTGTTTGTTGGGGTTTCAGAGCACTTGAAATCCCCAGTTTTTGCAACCCATGATCAATAGAACCTATATTTCAATTTCTATAACCTCAATTTTAACGTTGAACACGAAGAAATCAGAACAAATGCGAAGAAACGATCAAGAGTATTTTTTTAAACGAAAATATCAATAATCAGGCGTGTGTGTATGAGAGCAGTAGTCTCTAGTGCATCGGCTGAAAGATGTATCATGAATATTCATCTATAATGGTTCCTAACCAATCAGACTGCTCCGTCCAATTTTGGTAACAAGTCTCATTGCTTGTGCACAAAGCTGAAAACAGGTTATTTAAGTCGGATATTGAGAGTACGAAAACGCATATTGGGATCGACAATACGTACCGTGCCCGCAATTAGGATGGCGTGTATATACTTTGTACCGCCGCACCCCGACGGGTATAGCTTGGCAGGCGCAGGCGCGACAGCCGCAAAAGGCGAATAAAACCACTCAATTACCGACTTGATTTCAAGTCTAAAGCTGATGCAGCATTATGAACACAAGTTCAGCATCCTAAGAAAACGGTTGCATTTCCATTTTCAAAATAGCATTTGCAAAACAGTCCAATAAATAAACGTTTACCAGTTTGACAAGTTGGTCCACTGTAACCAGCTGGACACTGACATGTTACCCTGCCTGTGGGCAAGCCGGTGCAAGTTCCCCCGTTGGCACAATATCCACTGCTACATGGGTCTAATTAATAGAACAGGAAATAATTATACAACCGATCTATTTAATATAGATAGGCCTTTAGTTGCTCCTAGTTTAAAATTAGAAATTAAATAAATAATCACTCACCGTTGGCCGTTTTTGTTCGTGTGATGTATCATTAGATAGCAACATCATGCTAGAAAATTATCAATTCAATTCGACAATCTGTTTTTCCGGGTGCACATCAATAAATCTTGGGGTTTATAAGTTTCCAGGGATCTCCACTGAAAAAAGTAGGAAAACCTATTGTTCATTTTCTTTCCAAATAGTGCTAGCCAATTTAAACCATTTTGGCGAAATGACCCATGGCATCCGTTTTCCAAAGACTGAATGATTTAGCTTACCGCATCGAACGCCAGCATCCTCTGCGTGACCGCAGTTTTCAATCCCCCACCCGGGGTGTTGGCAATCGAATACCGTCTTTTCGTTGCCGGTACAGGCGACATTATCTAGCAGTATGCTCAGCCCGTCTCCCTCGCCAAATGTAGCCAACCCAGGGGCCTCCCATGCCCCTACATAACCCAGTTCCCGGCAGATAACTGTTGCATCGTCCAGGTCCCATAAGTCGTCACACACCGTCCCCCACGCACCATTCCAGAACACCTCCACACGGCCTTCCATGTCATTTGAACCACCTACCAAACGGACTGTTAACACCAAATTTATTACATGTTGACTTTTTTGGGTCTGGTTCAGGAGCCAGTGAATATCAATATTCGCCACACTCTATACAGCAGCAATGGTTTGTATTTTCAATTAACCCTAACCTCCCTGAATCTATCAAAATCCATACTCCCGTTTCGGAAAAAAATTGCGGAATCTGGATATCTCCATATTGAAAATAAGGGAATTTTGATGGATTGATGGGAATATGAATTGAGAATTGTAGGTTTTGCGATACTACAAGATTTTAATAGATTCAGGATATCTTCATATTGAGCAGTCACCCACACTAATGTGGGCATGACAGAATTGGTGGATTGTGGTCGATTCAGGATACTTTCTTGTAAAGATATCCAAAAGGGTTAGGGTTAAGGTATTGTTATTGATAATTAGGAATATGTTTGAAACTGTTGAGTTTCTCAATGAATGCAAATGCACATGTAATCATGAGTATGTTTTGGAATTACTCGTTTTTTATAATTATAAAGTGCCTATATAAAATATACATGAATGAGAAATAATGTGCTTGGGCAAATGCAACCATTCTGTTAATCACACTTCTGAGCAAAGTGTGTGCTTTTTCTATTACTATACCCATTGTCCATTAAAACAAAATATTTCATCTTGTAAATTCTGTTTTCTTATTTAAACTTGTATTAGATTATCCGCAGCAGCTTGGCAGAGGTGAAAGATGAGACTGGCAAGTGGCCTCCATCTAAGTCAGAGCTCGCACTGCCACTGCCACCAAGCTGCAACTTCTGTCCATTGGTCAAGATCTCATTGGTTTCAATGATTGAGAATAATTAGGTTCCGACTCCAAACCAACTTGCACTCCATGGACTGAGACACTGTGCTGCATCTTCCACTGCCCGCCAGCATGACCAGGACCTGGTCATCATAGTTGAGTCCAAAACATAAGTTCCGTGACCATTCTCTGGCTAGTAAGGTTTGACGATGGATTTGACTTCTATGGACCATTTATAAAGAAATTAGCCCCCCCGGTCCCTCCCAAAAATACCGGCATTTTTCGCTAGAGGGCCAAATCCAAGATGGCCGCCGGCGCCATCTTGGAAAATTAACGTTTGAACCAGAGCACCTAGAATCACGTCTGAAAACACTTTTTGGGGTAAGTGGACCTCGAGGATTCCGATTCCGACATCGGTTTGACAATATGACATCAACTTGACCTAGAAATCCAAGATGGCCGCCGGCGCCATCTTGAAAAATTTACTTTTGAACCAGAGCACCTACAACCATGTCTGAAGACACTTTTTCGTGTAAGTCGACCACAAGGATTCCGATTCAGACATTGGTTTGATGCTGTGAAATCATTTTGACCCAGAAATTAAAGATGGCCGCCATACGATAGAGAAAAACCTAACTTTTAAACGATAAATGAAGATGTGGGGTTTGCCATTCATACAATACATAAGGAAGGAACAATTATAGCTATTTTTACTTATGAGTCCATGCCTAATAAACATGCTAGGTTTAGTAATGGCAATTTGTGATTATGGGGCGGGATGGTAAACTCATAATTAAATTCGGTCAAAAACTGTTAATGACAAACCCGTTTATTTTGGTACTGCTTTACTCTTTAATATTAAAGCAAACTACCTCTATACAATCTGTTGCAGCCAAATAAATGACAAGAGAACTATAATTAATCTTTAAAATAAGCTCCTTGTTTAGCTGTAACTTAAATACATGTAGTTATCAAATGAAACCACAAAAAGCATGTCAATACAAAATAATTTGTTTTTGTTTTTGATTTTTTTAGAGAAGACGAACGACACCACAGTGCAACGCAATTAAAACCCATTTAGGATTAGTCACCAATTATGCTCTTTTCTTATGCTACACATTGTTTCAACATCGTAACAGGTTAATATGACATTGAGAGATGTGATCAGTCCGAATCAGAGAATTCTGGCTCACTAGATTCTGGACATCAGATTCAGATGAATCCCCCCTTCTCTGTACATCATCATCTCCCTCCTCCTCATCATCATCCCAATCGTGCTCATCTTCTTCGCTCTCTTCAGCTGGCCCTGATGCAGGTAGATGCGTCGGGAGAGCAGGTCGCGTGTGGCAGACAGGGCGACAGCGACCACCCACCAGCTCCCAACCATGTCCGATTGGTGAGGGGTGGTAATTCAGAAAGGGGGGCGCACTACCCACTGGGCATTTTACCCGATATTACCCGGGTTGTAACAAGTAATAACGCTAATTATTACCACCCGATATTACCCCATATTACCAGGGAAAATGTAACCGTTATTTCCGACATTTCATCGTTATTACCACCCGATATTTCCCCCTTTTCACAATAGAGAGAGACCCGTTATTTCTGGCATTGCATTGTTATTACCACCGGAAATTACCCGATATTACCCAATATTACCAGGGAGAATGTAACCGTTATTTCCGACATTGCATCGTTATTACCACCCGATATTTCCCCCTTTACCCAATATTACCAGAGAGAGTGTAACCGTTATTTCTGGCATTCTATTGTTATTACCACCTGATATTACCTAATATTACCAGGGAGAATGTTACCGATATTTCTGGCATTGCACGTTATTACCACCCGATATTATCCCATTTACCCAATATTGGTTAATTTGTTAATTATATTAGTTAATACTTATATTACGATACTACCGGAACAATACTACAATGTATACATTATAAACATCAATGACTCCTACCATCTTAGAGTGTAGTAAACGCTATATATGTGACCAATATCACCGCCGTCTGTAATCACAGTTTGCCGATATTTGTTTGTTAATTTATTTGTGTGTTGGCTTTTTGGAAAATTCGTTTCTTTGAGACTTTGAGTAAATAAATATTACACAATTATCTCTACGAAAACACCCTAAACGTATCGCTATTACGCAAAACATAACGTTCAGGCCTACTTAGGGTCAGCATGTAAATTGAGGTCACCCGATATTACCCCATTTACCCAATATTACCAGGGAGAATGTAACTGATATTTCTCAATTTACAACACAGCTACTGAAACCACAGCATCAGTGGAACAATAACAGAAAAAAGTATCATGTTTGTGATACAAAACTGTACAAAGAGAAACTAATCTGGTGCCAACACTACGATTATGTAGTGACAGTGATTGGTGTATTCAGCGAAAACACAAACTGAAAAGAAAGTGTGCATTGTTAAAATAAATCAGACCTTCATTGTGCTAAATACGTTTGTACCCACATACAAATCCAGCCGATATGGCCCTTATACCATTAGGAGCTCACTCCTAGAACCATTATTCATCATATCCGGCTGACCAGGACCTTCACAAATTGCATCAGCGCAATGATTTAACCAAACAAAATGTGTTCATTCATGTTTCTAGGTGTTCCCTTTCAAAAAATATGTTTTTTTCTCTATCGTATGGCGGCCATCTATAATTTCTGGGTCAAAATTATTTAACAGCATCAAACCGATGTCTGAATCGGAATCCTCGAGGTCCACTTACCCCAAAAAGTGTTTTCAGACGTAATTCTAGGTGCTCTGGTTCAAACGTTAATTTTCCAAGATGGCGCCGGCGGCCATCTTGGATTTGGCCCTCTAGCGAAAAATGCCGGTATTTTTGGGAGGGACCGGGGGGCTAATTTCTTTATAAATGGTCCATAGAAGTCAAATCCATCGTCAAACCTTACTAGCCAGAGAATGGTCACGGAACTTATGTTTTGGACCCAACTATCATGGTAATCAAGATGATGATGACGACCTTTCAGAAATTAAAACCTAATTTCATGTTCTAGGATTACTCTACTCTATCTCTACCGTATTAATAATCTTTCCCCACCCCTTGTCGTCTGGATTTTTCGACTTAAAACTAAAATTGTCCTCGATGTTAATTTCCATAGTCTCAATCACACTCTTCACAAATTCATTAGTAAATAGTTGGTCAACAACAATTTGTTTTCTCCTTGAGAACTACAATCTGACATGGTTAATTTGATTTAGTCCGCAAGATAATCACTATTTGCTGTAGTTTTGTCTTCATTCGTGGTTCTTCCTAGCCCTTGTCTTCCTCTCCCTTTTCTCAGGTTTGACGTGCGTGGGTTGCACTTGCCACCTCAAAGGCAAGGCGTGGTGTTATCACCGCCCATATCCGCAAACTTCCCCGCACGGGGGACTGGCAGTGGGCATATATTTTTGATCATGATTCTGGCGCCAAGAAACCCATGCTTCTTTTTCGGAAAAGTATTTATTTATTTTTGTATTATTATATTTTATTTACTTATGTATACTAAATTGTTATTATATTTTATTTATTTATTTATTATTATAGGTTTTCCCGGACGATATCGGAAAATGTGCACATTAATTTGTAAAAGATGCATTCGTATGAACGTTCCCAATCCCGTTAACAATTGATAATTCTTTTGCCATGAAGGTGCATTCGTACGATTTCCCGAATGTGCACTGAATTTCGAATTGATAATCCATTTTCGCGCGAATTCGAAAGCACACCCCCATCCTGTTTGTATTTTTATTTATAAACAATAAATATCGCACAATGTACAGCCGATTCCCTGCGCATACAAAAAACATGTATGTCTGTCAAGCAAAGTAACATATTGGGAACCAAACCAGGGACCAATAATGCATGGAGTTGCTAAGCACAACAATTTGTCTTGCTCAGCCTGAATCCGATTACCACCACAAAACGTCATCAGTGCTTTTCATGCTAAGCAATAACCTGCCGAATATCAGTCACAAACAATATATATCACCTGAAAGTTTCGTTCGTAACCCTGTTTTTGCAAAGGAAGAATTGTGTTGCTAATGCCTAAGTCACATTTGCCGCGGAGGCCGTGGGGTCTACAATATCTACGGCCAATAGCAATTATAGGGCCGCCGCATGCATTCGCACGGTCACATACTGTAGCAGTCACATTTGTTAGGGTAGCCGCACGGCGTATTCTAAATGTGTGGAGACAGAAAACATGCGGCGGCCGTACGGCCTATGAAGTGATGACACATGGTCGCCTTAGGGCATCCCTGCGGCGGCCGTAGGTTTTTGACAAATACCAAGGCAGGGGCAAGTTAACCACAAGGCGCCCGCAAGGCGGCCGCAGGGGGGCCATACGGCGACCGTGCGGCCATACTGACGCACGACAAACGCAAGGCTACCGTACACCTGATGTATGGTCGCCGTAGAACCGCTCTACGCCATGGCTACGGCGTGTCGAATTCAGTAATTGCTACGGCGAACCTAGAAATGAAAAAGTTATAACTCCGCGCTACGGCCTGTAAAAGATAGGGATACGCCCTAGGGCGACCCGAAGGCCACCACAGATCCTCTGCGGCCGCTGCAGGTATCGCTATATTTCGGGGGGTTACAGCCGCCGTATCCTAGCCGTAGAACAAATGTGACTTAGGCATAAGCAACTTTTCTGGGCTCTATGAAATTGGCTCAAGGTAGTCTATTCTTGTCAACATTGCAAGGGGACACCTGCGAAACGCACTGCATTCATGGTACAGACATATATCCCCAATGTGTTGAAAATGAGAGAGAAGAGACATTAAAATACAATTCATAAATATCAGAGACAGTTTCCTATTGTTTGACTATTTTGTAGTCTAAATTCCTATTTTTAAACGGCCGATAAAACATGGCCTATAGCCGGTGTTTTAAACGTTTTTGTTTTTTGTTTTTGTTTTTGTGTGTGTCACATTAAATTTGGACTCCTTTCATTGGTTGAAACCTCCCACAGCATGCACTATACAACCAAATTGTATGCAGAATGTGCGAATTTAAATTATAACAAATGAAAAAGAATATTCAATTCAGGCAGTGGCACAATGACAATTTGATTTGCTGCGAAATAGATTGCACATTCTTAATAATCGGCCACTCATCCGTCAAACAGTAAGCCTAATCACGTATTTGTAACCGCTAAAATGAAACGTTATGCACATTCATTTATTTGAATAAAACAAAATAAAACCCAATGCTCGTTTTTGTCAATTTCGGCAAATGAGCAGCCAATTTAATTATCGTGCGTTTGAAATAAAACGATTTTGCCTATTAAGTTGTTGCCGTGTTTACAATTTAGAATTAGGGCATTCAATTTAGTGTTTGAGGCATTAAAATTCCTTCAGCAATTTGGTCAATTTAGCATAAGGTCGTTCTATTTTGTGACGCACACTCATCGTTCAATTGAGTAAAGTTGGTTTGACTAGGGATTTTTTTTTCAATTTTGTTTTCAATTTCGAAATATTGGCAATCAATTTCGCTAATAGCTTGCACAAATGACGAAAATGCCTGCCTAATAATGCACTCGAATCACAGAACACACGCCATAACGCTCCTGTGAATTTAAACTCTGTTTTGTTGAATTATTGAAATGAATGGTTATTTTTGTTAAATCGAATGACGCAACAGTACATTTGCCTAGTCATAAGACGAAATCAAATGACAATTTCCAGCAGCAAATGATTTTGCGCGTAATATAATGACACAGTGGTTAAATTGGCTGCTTGTTTGCCGAAATTGACCGCGAAAACGGTTTTGTATAGGTTTTCCAAGACGATATCGGAAAATGTGCACATTCATTTGTAAAAAACACATTCAATTTCGCGCTGATTTCATTTGTTCAAAAACGAGCATTCGGTTTTATTTTGTTGCATTCAAAATATATGAATGTGCATAACGTTTCATTTCAGCGGTTACAAATACGTGATTAGGCTTTCGGTTTGACGGATGCGTGGCCGATTATTAAGAATGTGCAATCTATTTCGCAGCAAATCGAATTGTGATTGTGTCACTGCCTGAATTGAATATTCTTTTTCATTTTTTATAATTTAAATCCGCACATTCTGCACACAATTTGGTTGTATTGTGCATGCTGTGGAAGGTTTCAACCAATGGAAGGGTCATGGACCAGACTTCATAATTATAGAAGTCCAAATTTAATGTGAAACCACAAAAACAAAACGTTTAAAACACCGGCTATAGGCCATGTTTATCGGCTGTTTAAAAATAAGAATTTAGACTACAAAATAGTCGAACAATAGAAAACTGTCTCTGACATTTATGAATTGTATTTTAATGTTTCTTCTCTCTCATTTTCAACACATTGGGATGTATGCCTGTACCATGCATGCAGTGCGTTTTGCAGGTGTCACCTGGGCAAATTGGGCAAATTTCATGGAGCCAAAAAAAGTTTCTTAGCATGACAATTCTTTCTTTGCAAAAACAGGGTTACGAACCAAACGTTCAGGTGATGTATATGGTTTGTGACTGATATTTGGCAGGTTGTTGCTTAGCATAAAAAGCACATGACGTTTTTTGTGGAAACCGGATTCAGGCTGAGCAAGACATGTTTGTAGCTACGCAAATTGTTGAGCTTAGCAGCTCCATAAAATTGGTTCCTGGTTCGGTTCCCCACGATGTTACTTTGGTTAACACATAAATAAATTCCAATGCTTGACGGAATACTTATTGTTTAATGCGCGTGAAATCGGCTGCAAATTTTAACGAAATCGATTGTATATAAATTAAAAGGAACACAGGATTGCGGGTGTGCATTTGAAATCGCGCTGAAATGAATTATCGACACTAAATTCAGTGCACATTCGGGAAATCGTATGCTGATATGTTACGACTGAATGCACCTTCATGGAAAAAGAATTACCAATTGTTAAATAGAAAACGGGATTTGGAAAGTTCATACTATTTCATACTATTGCTTTTAATTTCTTTATTGATTATTTCTTTATTTATTTATTATTATAGTTGTTTTGGTGGGGGTGGGGTCGGGAGAGGGAGAGGGGGATCCTACCTGCGAGACTGCAAACGACGCCAGCGTCTTCAAAATGACTGCAGTCATGTTGTCCGATACCACCATGAGGACAGCCTTCTAGGCTATCTTCTTCGCCAGTACACACTAAGTCATCAAGGTGAATCGGTCCGTCTCCACCTCCATATGATGCGCGTATTGTAGCACTGATTGCACCAGGGAAGCCTAGCAGCCGACAGACCACCCTGGCCTCCTCTATCCCCCAGCTGTCGTCACACACCGTGCCCCAAATACCGTTCACGATAATCTCAACGCGTCCTTCATTACGGGTTGGACCATCGACCAGACGAACCTCAGCTACAGAAGAAAAGAAAAAACCATAGGCCTTGAGCTGAAAATTATAGGAGGCCTAGAAAATGACTTTCGAATTCTGCAAGAACAGTTTAAACCATTAACCATAAAACACATTACTGCGTGAGCAACCAACGACTCGGCTGACGTTATCTAATTTGGCTCATTGACAATGGTAGAAATTGAACCCCAAAGTAAACCATTTACAGTCCAGGCTCCATAATGCCAAAATCGCTTTAAAAAAATGTACCCTTAAATTATTGTGTGTTTACGATTCGCCTATTTTTTCTTATTAACAATCGGGAAAGTGTAAACAAACAATTCCCCTGCAATTTCCCCGGCGCGGCAGACGTGTTGTTCCGCGCGGAACGATGCCGGGCTGTGCCCGTCGATGCAGCGGAGTTGGGGCCTCACCGGGATATTCCCCAGTCGTTTTATGCAAATGATTTCGGGTCCGGGGGGGGCCCGGCCCGTGCTGTAGACGGCGGCGCGGCAGACGGGTGGTTCCGCGCGGAGCAATCCCAAGCTGGGTCCGTCGGTGCAGCTCGGGCGGGGCCTCACCGGGACATCCCTCAATTGTTCCATACACAAATTATCGAGTCCGGGGGGGGGGCCGGCCCGTGCGGTAGACGGCAGCGCGGCAGACGGGTCGCGCCACGCGGGGCGACCCCAAGCCGTGGCTGTTGGTGCGGCGGGGGCGGGGACTCTTCGGAACACTCCCAGGATTTACTATTCTACACCAGCGGGGTCTCACCAGGAAGCATCCAGCTCCTACTCAAGGCCGGTGGGTTTTCAACCTGAGGAGGGGCCGCCCAGGGCCGTGGACGACAGCGCAGCTGGCGGGTCGTTTCACTCGGAGCGCCCGCGGGTTGTGTTCGTCGACGCAGCGGGGACAAGGAGTCGTCTGGAGGCAGGTCACCAGAACAGCGCCCTCTCAGAGGGCAATGGACAACACAGGGAGACGGGAGGCCACACCGGGACGACGGGACAGGGTTTTTCCCAGCGAGCCAACGGAGCAGAGTTACTGCGCACACCAGGCAGGGGAGCGGAGCCGTCGAGGTTGCTCCTCACACGGGGAAGTGGAGCAGAGCCGTTGGAGTTGCTTTTCACGGGAAGCAACGGGACGAGGCTACTCCGCACACAAGGTAATGGGGCGGGGCCGTCAGAGCTGCTCCTCGTGGGAGTCAATGGAGCAGAGCTGCTCCGCGCACAAGCCAATAGAGCGGAGCAATCGGCACTGCTCCGCATGGGAGTCAATGGAGCGGAGCTGCTCCGCGCACAAGCCAATGGAGCGGAGCAATCGGCACTGCTCCGCATGGGAGCCAATGGAGCGGAGCAATCGGCACTGCTCCGCATGGGAGTCAATGGAGCGGAGCTGCTCCGCGCACAAGCCAATGGAGCGGAGCAATCGGCACTGCTCCGCATGGGAGTCAATGGAGCGGAGCTGCTCCGCGCACAGGCCAATGGAGCGGAGCAATCGGCACTGCTCCGCATGGGAGTCAATGGAGCGGAGCTGCTCCGCGCACAAGCCAATGGAGCGGAGCCGTCAAGGCTGCTCCGCACACACGCCAATGGAGCGGAAGATGCTCCGCGCACAAGCCAATGGAGCGGGGATGTTTCACACACAGGCCGAAGTGACGCCGGCGATGTACTCAATGAGGGGCCGTCCAAGTGGGGAAACGACCGGGGAGGCCAACACCCGGTGCCCGCTGGTGGGCCCGGACTGGCCCCCACTATGGGCGTCGGGAGAGCCGCGCCTAGGCCGGCGCCAACTAGAGTCGCCGCAGGACCGGAGCCAACGGGAATAGGTAGTCGGAGGCCGATGATGCTTCCGGATAAGTTCGACGGAGTTGCGTCCTGGTCGGACTACTTGATTCACTTTGAGAGCGTCGCGACAGTCAACCACTGGAGCGATGCCGAAAAGGCAATGTATCTGGCGTCTCACCTAAAGGGTACGGCCCAGGAGGCACTGGCAGACATGACGCCAGAGGCACGGGGGGAATATTCCTCCATCTTGGGGAACTTCGAGCACCGTTTCGGCGTGACAGCACAGGTACCATTACATCGGGCCCAGTTGTCCATGCGGACGAGGGGACGCGATGAGTCGCTCAGTAGCCTGGGACAGTCCATTCGGCGGCTGGTACTGCAAAGCTACCCGAGACTACCGACACAGGCGCGGGAGGACTTGGGCGTTGAGGCATTCCGGAGGGCCTTGGGGGAGGAACAACTACAACGTCATCTTTTCTCCCGTAAGGCGGAGACCCTGACCGAGGCTGTTACACTGGCGACCGAAATGGAGGCGTTCATGGAGTCCCAAGAGTTCAGCCGGAGAGGGAGGGCCGGAGCCAGGGATGTAAGGTCAGTGGAGCAACTTCCTCAGGCTCCGGCCGTGGAGCCTGAGTCGGTCCTGCCAGTGGGGTACAGACCTGAGACGCGGGCCCAGGTGGAGTGCTACAGGTGCCATGAGCTCGGCCATTTCAGCAGAGACTGCCCCCGCCGGCGGGCCCAGGTGGAGTGCTACAGGTGCCATGAGCTCGGCCATTTCAGCAGAGACTGCCCCCGCCGGAGTGGGAAAGGCGGCCCCCCGCCGCGCCGGCCCAGGGCCGGGGGAGCATGGAGACCGCCAGTTTCTGGGCCGGCAAGCCCAGTCGGCCCAGCCGCGACAGGGACGCCCGGAGCCAACTACATTGAAGGGATGGTAGCGGGAAGGCCAGTGCGTTGCCTTCTCGACACTGGGGCGACAGTGAGCCTGATTGCGGGACGTTTCTACCATGCCTGGCTCAACGCGGATGGACGGAGACTACGCCCCGCGGTTCCGGGCCTGAGGATGGCGGACGGCAGTCCTATGCCGTCGAAGGGAAGAGGAGACTTTGAGTTACAAGTGGGCGACCTCCGCGTTCACCACACCTTTACGGTGGCCGAGATTGAGCCGGACGTGATTCTGGGTTTGGACTTCCTCGCGAAGTACCACTGTAAGTGGAATTGGAACGACCATACGGTCACCCTCGACGGAAGGAAGTTCACCCTGGGGGGTATTACACGTGAGCCTCTCGTGGCAAGAGTGCAGGTAACAGAGAACATGGTGGTTCCGGCCGGCCATGAAGCGATCCTCGCCGGCGAAATAAGGAGCGGGACACGAGTGGGAGTCGGAATGGTCTACCCCAACTTGGAGGCTACGGACAACTGCCGGGTTGCGGTCGCCACCGGTCTGGTGGACACCAATAATGGAACCGTGCCGGTGAGAGTTTTCAACCCGACGGCCGACCCAGTGACGATCTACCAGGGCAGCCGTTTGGCTCTCTTCTCGCCGGTGGAGGAGTTGGACGTGATGGAGTTAGAAGAGGGATGGCGAGGGGTTGCCACTGGCCGTGCTCCGGCGGATGCACGGCCGGAGGTTCCTCTTCACCTACAAGACCTCTTGGAGCGAGGAGCGACGGACCTCACCCGGACTCAACGTTCCCGACTGGCGGGGCTGCTGACGGAGTTCGCCGGAGCTTTCACCGGCCCCGACGGCCGCCTTGGGCACACGGAGCTGACCAAACACGCCATCAAGACGGGAGACGCGGTGCCGGTTCGCCAACCACCCAGGAGGTTGCCGATCCATAAGAGGCAGGAGGCCGACCAGCAGGTAAAACAGATGCTGCGGGATGGCGTGGTAGAACCGTCTGGTAGTCCCTGGTCGTCGCCGGTGGTGTTAGTCCGGAAGAAGGACGGGACTGTCCGTTTCTGCGTGGACTACCGGAGGGTCAACGAGGTAACAATTAAGGATGCCTACCCCATCCCCAGAATTGAAGATAACCTGGACGCCTTAAGCGGGGCAAAGTGGTTCAGTACCCTCGACCTAGCCAGCGGCTACTGGCAGGTCGGGATGGAGGAGGAGGACCGGGAGAAGACGGCGTTCGGCATGCAGAACGGGCTGTACCAGTTCACCGTTATGCCGTTCGGGCTGTGCAACGCTCCGGCAACGTTCGAGCGCCTGATGGAACAGGTACTGAAGGGACTACAATGGCAAGTGGCAGTAGTCTACTTGGACGACGTTATCGTGTGGGGGACAGATTTCGAGGAGCATCAGGAGAGGTTGGCGGTAGTCCTGGAACGGTTCCGGGCCGCGGGGTTGAGGCTTAAACCCAAGAAGTGTAGCCTTTTCAAGAAGGAAGTGTCGTTCCTAGGCCATCTCGTGTCAGCCGACGGGGTCAGGACCGATCCAGAGAAGGTCAAAGTTATTCGGAGCTGGCCTCAACCCGCGAACCTGACCCAGGTCAGGAGCTTCCTGGGCCTCGCCTCCTACTACAGGCGGTTCATCGTGAATTTCGCCGAGATCGCCCGCCCCCTCCACGCCCTGACCGCCAAGAGCCAAAGAACATTTTCATGGTCTACCGCTTGCCAGTCAGCGTTCGACCACCTGAAGGACGCGTTGACCACGGCACCGGTGCTACGGTACCCGGACACGGAGCACCGTTACATTCTGGACACGGACGCCAGCAACTGCACCATCGGAGCCGTGCTGGCACAGGAAGGGGAGGAAGGTGAGCAGGTGATCGCGTACGGGAGCCGTACCTTGTCCAAGGCCGAACGCAACTACTGTACCACGCGGAGAGAGTTGCTGGCCGTAGTCCATTTCGTCCACTATTTCAAACACTACCTCCTTGGCAAACGGTTCTTGCTCCGAACGGACCACGGATCCCTCCGATGGATGTTCAACTTCAAGGAGCCGGAGGGGCAGACTGCCAGGTGGATCCAGAGGCTGGGGTGTTACGAGTTCGACGTGGAACATCGGGCGGGGAAGAAGCATACGAACGCCGACGCCGTTTCCCGAATTCCGTGCGGTCAATGTGGACGTTCAGGCGAGGTCAGCCACGAATGCTACACCAAGGGACCCCTGTTGGGAGCCATTGGGGAGACAGAACTGGAAGAGACCACCCCGGTGGAGGGACTCCTGGCGGCCTGGGATTCCGAGGAGCTAAGGCAGGAGCAGCGTGACGACCCGGAGCTAGGACGAATCGTCCACTGGCTGGATGAGGGACTCCCCAAACCCGGCTGGTCGGACGTGTCGGCCCTGGACGAGGGCACGAAATTTTGGTGGGCGAAGTGGGGGACCCTGCGACTGTCACACGGGGTGCTACAGATCGGGTGGGAGCAGCCTCAGGACGGACTCCGCAAGTGGAAGGTCGTAGTCCCTCGGACGCGGGTGGAGGACATCTTGCGGCTAACCCATGATTGCAGGACATCGGGACATTTGGGTGTCGCCCGGACGGTTGCTCGGTTGAGGCAAGCGCCGGTGTACTTCCGGGAGATGCGACGCCAGGCGATGGAGTGGTGCCAAAAGTGCCACAAGTGCGGTTCAAAGAAGCCGCCCCCTCGACCCCTCCGGGCCCCACTGCAGCAGTACTTGGTGGGTGCGCCGATGGAGCGCATCGCGATCGACCTCACAGGCCGGTTCCCCAAAACCAAGGCGGGGAATTCAAGCATCATGGTGGTGGCGGACTATTTCACAAAGTGGGTGGAGGCGTTTCCGATCCCGGACCAGACAGCCCTCACCGTCGCCCGAACCCTGGTGGAGCAGGTCATCACCCGTTTCGGCACCCCCCTCGAGATCCACACGGATCAGGGGAGGGAGTTCGAAGCCCGACTGTTCCAGGACACTTGCCGTCTACTGGGCGTCCGCAAGACTCGCACGACGCCGTTCCATCCCCAGTCTGACGGGATGGTGGAGCGATTCAACCGCACCGTTAAGACGATGTTGAGCCTGTTCGTGCGAGAGAACCAGGATGACTGGGACGAACACCTTCCGTACGTAATGATGGCGTACCGCTCCTCTCAGCACGACAGCACCAGGTTCACGCCGAACATGCTCATGCTCGGCCGGGAGGTGCGGCTTCCGTTGGACTTGGTGGTGGGACAGCCAGAGGAGCCGACGACAGAGGCAACGGTACAGGAGTACGTAGACAAACTGAGGGCGAAGATTGAGCGCGCGCACAAATTCGCTCGACAGCACCTGAAGGGGAGCCAAACACACCAGAAGCAGCATTACGATCGTCGGGCCGAGGGTACCGGTTACGAGCCCGGACGTGCCGTGTGGCTCTACACTCCCTCCAAGAAGGTGGGTCGCACGCCCAAACTACAGTGCTGGTGGGACGGGCCTTTTGTGGTGTTGAAGAGGACCGACGACGTCACCTACCAGATCCAGAGGTCGCCTCGCGCCAAGGCCAAGGTGGTCCATTTCAACCGGCTTAAGCCATACTTGGGGGACGTCCAGGTAGACTGGTGGAGACGGGCCGCAGGAAACCATCCAGGGGAACCCAGCCGAGTCACAGAGGAAGGTCAGTCACCGCCGGGGGAACGGTCATCACCAGCATCTAGCCCAGAGCTTCGGGCTCCTTCGGCGGGGCCGCCAGAGGACGGGAGTGCTCGGTCGGATGTAGCGGAACTACCTCCGGAGAGGCCAGAAGGGGAGGCGTCCCAGCCCGTTGCGGAAACGGATGTCACTCTTGACGGGGTGGAGGAGACGGACGCAGATCTGAGACCGGACGAACCTGAAGGGGAGACGTTCCAGCCCACTGCGGAAACGGATGTCACTCTTGACGGGGTAGAGGAGACGGACGCAGAGCTGGGACCGGACGGACCTGAGGGGGAGGGTGTCCAGTCGCCTCCTCCGCCGACGGAACCAGGCACCGAACGGTATACTCGCGTTGGCCGGAAAGTAGTCCGCCCTAGTCGATATTGTTTTGCCTTAACCAAACTTTCGTCTCCTCTTTCCCCCCGCAGGATGACTCCCGTGGCGTGTCCTCACTGTGGGAAGACCTTCACCCGCCGCAGCAACCGCCGCAGGCACATCCGCACTGCGTGCGTGGAGCTCCACGCGGAACGCCCGTACGCATGCGAGCGTGGTTGCGGCCTTCAGTTCTACCGGGAGGACGTCCGGGGGCGTCACCATCGATATTGCCAAGGGGGGTTGGTGGCTGGAGTGATGGCGGGGGCGGACACCTTAGACGTCCACCCGAGTGAGGACGAGATGGAGCTCGTCAACGCTGCCAGCCGGGAGCTTTCTCCGCCTTGTCTCTCCCGACAAGGGAGCCCGGACCTTCTCTGCAGGGGGCGGAGCCAATCAACCGCTGCCAGTCCCGCGTCACTGTCCCGGGCCAAGCGACGACGGAGCCCAGTTCCGGCGAGGGATCCGGGGGTCCGTCTCCACGCGGAGCGACCTCCCCGGCCCCCTCGGGCGGGACGGAACGAGTCGACCAGCCAGCCACGACCGGAGCAGGAGGAACTACACCGACCGCCGGGGGACCGCGTCCGCGCGGAGCGATTCCCCCGGCCTCGTTCCAGACGGGACAAGTCGGCCAGCCAGCCACGACCAGGACGGGAGGGGCTACCTCGACCGCCAAGGGACCACTGCCGCTCGGAGTGTTCCCCCCGGCCTTGTGCAGAATCGGACAAGTCCAACCAGAAGCAGGAACGGCTTTCTCCGTCGCCCAGGGGCCGTTGGTCGGGACGACAGGGCCACCGGCACCGCTCACGCTGTCCGGAAGGAAGCAGCGCCGCCAGGGCCTCTCCGCCGGCTTCCGCGGAGGGGGGGACGCAGACGGAGCCTCCGACGCCTCCGCTGGTGGCGACATTCCCGTGGAGTGGGTCGCCCCGGGTCCTGCCGGTCGGATGTCGGGTGGAGCTGCCGGACGGGACCTGGATGAGGCTGGACATGGACGGCGTCGTCCAGCGACCCCATGAGGTGAGGGAGGTGGCCACCCACATGCCGGTCCCCTTATGCGAGCACTTGCGGGACGAGTGGCGCCTGGAGACCACGCCCACCGGGTTGGACGGCGACGGCCACCGGCTGTTCCGATCGAGCGTGGTCCACTCCTATGAAGTTCCGGGGAGGCTCCTCCAGACATACGAGGGCCAGCAGTACGGCCAGTACTTCGTACATCCGTCAGCGGCGGGCCAGCCTTCGCTGGGAGGACTGCTACCCCCTGGGGCACCCCCACCTCCACGCTACCCCGACGACGTGCCACAGGAATTCTGGGAACAGCTGTTCCGACAGACGGAAGTCCAGCGCCAGCCACCTCCTACCTCCTAGATGAGAACTTTTAACCAGGTTGTTTTCTTGTTGTAACCTTAAGGTTGTTTTCTTTTTGTTGTATAAAATGTTGGCGTCGTGCGCTTTCCGGGGCGGTTGGCCGGGCGGCAGCAGCAGCCCAGAGTCTTGTTTGGGGGCAAACAAGGTCTTCGTGGGGGGCTGTGTAGCGCCCGTGCCGGTTGGGCGGTAGAGGGCGCTGGAGCGGTCCCACGGTGGTGGGATCGCTCCAGGTGGCTCCTGCTGGTGCGCCCCGGCGACCCGCCTTCGGATTGCGCAACGGCCGAACCGGTTCTGACCAGTTCTGGTACCGCGTGATTGTGTGAGCCTGAAGTCCATGTTTGGTTGGCAAGAGATCACAATAAACGGCAGAGAATCACCGGAAATAAAGGAATACTTGCGTCAGGAGTCCTTCTTGTGTGTGTAGTCGACCCCAGAGAAATCTACGTTACACTATAAATGCATGCGACCAACCTCGTTGCCATGGTCAGCGCGGCGAGCACGCCGCGCACGTATCACTTGCGTTGTACAGGGGTAAAACGAATGGGAAAGAGGTTACTTTAATATGGCAGTGCACGCTGCAAGCACTGCGCGAGCTGACGATTGATAACATTTTGACCTTTGATATGTTTTTGAGAGTAAGTTGAAGCAGTATTAAGTCACGTGTACCTTGTCTAAACAAATTAAAATAAATCTTGAAGATGATGTATTCTGTATTAAAACTGTGTTGAAAGAATACTACAGATTAGAATTGATCCAGGTACGTAACACAAAACACTAGAGTTGGTGATTTTGAATGAATTTATTTTTAAAATAGCCGGGAAATCCTACAAAACATCAAGATTACCAAGATTAACAACACAACACAATAACAAATAACAACCAAAACGAGTATAAATACGAAGATAAATAATTCCTTAACCCAAAATATCATTGAAGGAAGGCAAAAGTGAACACAATTATTGTTAAATTGTGTGGCAATAAACGAATTTGATTTCTGAATATAAAAATGGTTTGGCGTAGACAAGATGAACTCAAATACTCCAGACGAAAACGTGTGCTCATTGTTTTGAATTTGTTTGAACTTAATTTGAAATTGTCTGACAAAATGGAACATTCAAAGTTCGCTGAATCGATCGGTTAATTCGAATGATAAATCTTTAAAAATAGCCTGGAAAATATATTTGTATAGGTTTTTGCCGCACATAAACATAACAAAGATTTTCCAATCAAGTTCATCAACTTTAATTTCGTCCCAAAAAGACTGAATCGCCAAAGGCTCTACAATACATTAAGTCATTGGTAATTCCAAGTGATCAATGGCCAATCAATTTCAACATTTTCCATTTAATGTCAATAGATTTCTATGACGCTGTATTAGGGACATGGTGAGAACATAAATATATCTCCCTTCAGCTAACTCGTACTTACGACATGTATTTCTTATAAACTGTAAGCCGTGCGTAGGACTTATGAATTGAAACTTGTACGTACGACTTATGAATTGTGACTAGTATGAAAGACTTAAAACTCGTACGTAAGACTTAAAGTGAAATATAAACACCAAAGTCTAAGGAAAGTCATCTTAGGTTGGCAATAGCCATGTGGCAGTCAAACTCAATTGTTACCGGATAAGGAGTAATTATAGGTTTTCCCGGCCAATTTCATCACAAATTATTTCACTTTCGTTAACATGCATTCAAGTTTAAGCACTTCCCCCTAATTAAAATAGGGTTTCTTTTTAGCTACTATTGCATTCATTTTCATGTTTGGGCACACGTGATTTCGTTCTTTTTATTCAGGTTCGCTTTCGTCAATCTATTTCAATAGGCCTGTAGGCATTCAAGACTATACATTTTCAACATTCTTCAGTTGAATTTCTGCTACATAATTATCTACAATTGATGAAATCAAATTAAGACGCCTCAAAGCGCACATTAATTTGTTGCTAGGGTTTGTTTTCGTTTGCGTTTATAGGCAACGAATTTTAACTTATGTGAGTTCAAATAAAACATGAGTTGTGGCTTGTTTATTCGAGGAAGCTGTATGGCAATATACTGGCACTAGAGTTTGACTTGTTAGATGCGTTTCCGTATTGTTTGCAACTCATTTACGTTGTGTGTTTTGTTTTAATTGTAACAATTGTTCCTTGTGCTTCGTTACCTCATGATTAAAATTAAAGCCTGTACCCCGTGTCTAGAAGAATGTTAAGTAAAGTTTGGAAAGTATTGGTGAGAAGTTTGAAATGAAAACAAAATCATTCGCTACAGCTTCGTGATCGTTTGCACTGGTCTTTATGTTTTCTTCTTTATTTCTGCTAATGTTTAGACCATGTCAAATTAAAAACTAAAAAACTACGTCAGAACATTGGAGGAATAATGATTTCTGAAATAAATAAACATAGTTTGTTTTTGACATCAGCTGACCAAATCTGACCAATAGAAGTTCGTAACATTGTCAACAAACATGGCGGCGCCCAATCACACACATTTTGCAGTGTTGTTTGCACTATTTGGGACGTATAGGAGACTTGAATTATTTCACATCTATAATATATTCCACAGTAAAACATTACTGCTTCGAGTGGTTGAGATTTGAACGAGAACACGAGTCGTCGTTGGCGAAGAAACTTCTCGAAGGGATCGGTAAACAAAAACGATTTTAACGGTTTGGATGCTGCACTGAATAACGTTAGCTAACACTTCGTGTAGCACCAACAGTGCGACGCGCTGTTTACGAATAATGAGAGTTGAGTGGCTGCAGAGCGTTTTGAGAAGGCCAGCAAACATGCAGGTGCTGGTTGTAGCCCAAATCGGAGGTCAACAAGACATTTTAGATGATTTTGAAATTTACAAAGTCATAAGAAGATGCAGTAAACAGCAAAGTATAAATACCATTCCTTATGCTACAACAAGGAATTACTTGCAAAACATCGAGAGCAGCCACTACGCGATCAACGAAACACCCATTACTTCAGCTAGACCAACCGGTATGGACACATGTTGAAACAAATGTGCATACATTTTTATTTATTTTAACTGGCTGTAAATCATATTGACTTTTTCATCGATTACAATTTGCAGGCACAGCTATTTCAAAACAGTTCGCAAAATGTTCATTTTCGCAAAATGTTCATTTACTTCTGAAAATCGAGCATTCGTTTTTGTCTGAATCTGGATGCACGTCTTAATTCCCATTTTCAATTCAGCGAACGTTCATTCGTTTTCATTGTCCGTGCATCTGGTTTCAAGAAACAGACGGCCAATTACGTTACCTGTGCATTCATTTACGCAAGCACACATTTTTGCGCGGAGTTTGGGTACAAATGTACGCTTTGTTCCTTCAAAATAGCAGGTTATATCACAGAATTCCAAACCTGCTACCAAATCTTATAAAATCAAGCAGATATTGAAGCGTATTGCCACTCTTCATTTAATAATCGACTTTAATCAACCAGTACGTGATGGCAGCACGAGGCCATTATAGACGAACCTCTAATGTCGACCGAAACCGTCTCATTGATGCCTTTGAGAGTGGTGCAGACTATCTGCAGACTGCCAATACAAAATATAAATCAATCCACCGCAAGAACAAACGTCCCTACGATTGTGAAGGCCACAGAGACCAACTTCCGAAAGGTGGAGCTAGAAACTGAAAAGTTGACGAGGACATGGGTGCTACACTGGAGGGACTTCTTGATGAAAATTCATTATTGACTCTGGTGCAAATGAAGCAGCAACTTGAGGCTCGCCTTCCTCATAAACCGACCGTGTCTACAAGCACCATCGGTCGCACCTTGAACGGCATGCTAATGACACTTAAGCTGGCGGAGGATGTCCCAGACCTGCGCAACGCAGCACGCGTTTTAGATGTTAGACGCGAGTATGCCAATTGGTTCTTGTGCGAGGGTGTACTAGGACATATCGTGTACATAGACGACACTGGTTATAACATTATGGACTCGTAGATCACAGGAAATAAAAGAGCTCCTCGTAATTAATCAGCGAGGTAAACAAGTCAACATTACCTTTGCTATATCCGATGAGGTTGCACTTGTAAATCACAGGATTTCTTCTGAAACTGTGACTCTAGCTTCCTTTGAGGATATCCTTGCCTCAACGGTTGACGAGTGCCGCAGGTTATATCCCGAAGAAGAGCGTATCTACCTCATATATGATAACGCTCGCCCACACGTCAAAACCCAACTACCACCAGACGCAGAACAAGTTGTCATCAAACTTCTTCCTGCGTATTCACCATTCTTGAACCCGACTGAAATGGCACATTCAGCGTTCAAGGCAGTGGTGAAGCGGATGCTTGGGCTTCCCGACTGGCAGCATCGTATGGGAGACCAAGCTACAAGAGCGCAAGAAGGGGTTAACCTCCAAGTCCGGAGATCTACATGTTTACAGGAAATAGCCTGTAACAAAATCGGAGAAATAACTCACGACAAATGCACAAGGTGGTACGCTCATGCACAAACCTATCTCCCTCGATGCCTAGCCGGAGAACCGATTGAGGGCTAAATTCTAACACAACATGTAGTCAGTGGTGGCGTAGAAGGGAAGGGGGTGGGTGACATAATGTAATGCAAAGAGGTATAACAAATACAACCTTCTTCATGTTAGATAATGTAGGTAAATAATGGAAATGGAATATAAACAAAATCGAACAAACAAGAAAAAGACGAGTATTTCCATCTTTATTTAATGTTAATAAGTATTTAACTACAGTAATCTTTTCTTTCAACCAATATAGCACGATGCAGCTTAGAATTTCATTTTAAATTGATTTCAGATAAAACTAATTTGACCGACTGTAAATGAAAAATAAACTCCTAATTTGTATTTAGTGCCAGTAGCATTAAACTAAAAGTGAAATAGAATGGTGGATCTATTTATACCGAGAGTATCGGCAGTCTGCAGATAGTCTGCACCACTCTCAAAGGCGTCAATGAGACGGTTTCGGTCTATAATGGCCTCGTGCTGCCATCACGTACGGGTTGATTGAAGTCGATTATCAAATGATCAGTGGCAATACGCTTCAATTTCTTTTCTGCTTTATTTTATAAGATTTGGTAGCAGGTTTGGAATTATGTGATGCAACCTGCTATGTTGAATGAACAAAGCGTACATTTGTTTGCACAGTCACGGAATTTTATTCCTAAACTCCGCGCGGAAATGTGTGCTTGCGTAAATAAATGCACAGGTAATGTAATTGGCCGTCTGTTTTTTTGGCACATTCAGCGTTCAAGGCAGTGGTGAAGCGGATGCTTGGGCTTCCCGACTGGCAGCATCGTATGGGAGACCAAGCTACAAGAGCGCAAGAAGGGGTTAACCTCCAAGTCCGGAGATCTACATGTTTACAGGAAATAGCCTGTAACAAAATCGGAGAAATAACTCACGACAAATGCACAAGGTGGTACGCTCATGCACAAACCTATCTCCCTCGATGCCTAGCCGTAGAACCGATTGAGGGCTAAATTCTAACACAACATGTAGTCAGTGGTGGCGTAGAAGGGAAGGGGGTGGGTGACATAATGTAATGCAAAGAGGTATAACAAATACAACCTTCTTCATGTTAGATAATGTAGGTAAATAATGGAAATGGAATATAAACAAAATCGAACAAACAAGAAAAAGACGAGTATTTCCATCTTTATTTAATGTTAATAAGTATTTAACTATACAGTAATCTTTTCTTTCAACCAATATAGCACGATGCAGCTTAGAATTTCATTTTAAATTGATTTCAGATAAAACTAATTTGACCGACTGTAAATGAAAAATAAACTCCTAATTTATATTTAGTGCCAGTAGCATAAAACTAAAAGTGAAATAGAATGGTGGATCTATTTATACCGAGAGTATCGGCAGTCTGCAGATAGTCTGCACCACTCTCAAAGGCGTCAATGAGACGGTTTCGGTCTATAATGGCCTCGTGCTGCCATGACGTACGGGTTGATTGAAGTCGATTATCAAATGATCAGTGGCAATACGCTTCAATTTCTTTTCTGCTTTATTTTATAAGATTTGGTAGCAGGTTTGGAATTATGTGATGCAACCTGCTATGTTGAATGAACAAAGCGTACATTTTGTTTGCACAGTCACGGAATTGTATTCCTAAACTCCGCGCGGAAATGTGTGCTTGCGTAAATAAATGCACAGGTAATGTAATTGGCCGTCTGTTTTTTTTAACAAGATGCACGGACAATGAAAAAATGAACTTTCGCTGAATTGAAAATGGGAATTAGGACGTGCACCCAGATTCAGACGAAAATTAATGCCCGATTTTTAGAAGTGAATGAACATTTTGCGAAATTGGCTGGGAAACCTATATTATAGGTTTTCCCGAACGATATCGGAAAATGTGCACATTAATTTGTAAAAGATGCATTCGTATAAACGTTCCAAATCCCGTTTTCTATTTAACAATTGATGATTCTTTTTCCATGAAGGTGCATTCAGTCGTAAAACATCAGCGAACAATTTCCCGAATGTGCACTGAATTTCGAATCGATAATTAATTTTCGCGCGAATTCGAAAGCACACCGGCCATCCTATATTTCTTTTAATTTGTAAACAGTCGATTTCGCACAATGTACAGCCGATTCCCTGCGCATACAAAAAAAATGTATGTCTGTCAAGCAAAGTAACATTATGGGGAACCAAACCAGGGACCAATAATGCATGGAGCTGCTAAGCACAACAATTTGTTTTGTTCAGCCTGAATCCGGTTACCACCACAAAACGTCATCAGTGCTATTCATGCTAAGCAATAACCTAACGAATATCAGTCACAAACAACATACATCACCTAAAATGTTCGTTTGTAACCCTGTTTTTGCAAAGGAAGAATTGTGTTGATAAGCAACTTTTCTGGCCCAAGGTGGTTTTCTTTTCAACATTGAAGAGGTGACACCTGCGAAACGCACTGCATTCATGGTACAGACATAATATATCCCCAATGTGTTGAAAATGAGAGAGAAGAAACATTAAAATACAATTCATAAATATCAGAGACAGTTTCCCATTGTTTGACTATTTTGTAGTCTAAATTCCTATGTTTAAACGGCCGATAAAACATGGCCTATAGCCAGTGTTTTAAACGTGTTTCTTTTTGTTATTGTTTTTTGTTAGGGGGGTCACATTAAAATAATTTGGACTCCTGGGAAGTCTGGTCCATGACCCTTTCATTGGTTGAAACTTCCCACAACATGCATTATACAACCAAATTGTGTGCAGAATGTGCGAATTTAAATTATGAACAAGAATATTCAATTCATGCAGTGACACAATGACAATTTGATTTGCTGCGAAAACTAATTATCAATTGTTAAGTAGAAAACGGGATTGGGAACGTCCATACTATTTCGCACGGAAACGAATGCATCAATTCTTTTACAAATTAATGTGCACATATTTTAATATCGTCTGGGAAAACCTATATTATAATTGTTGTTTGTTGCTTTTAATTTCTTTATTGATTATTTATTTATGTTTTACTATAATTGTTTTGTGGGGTGGGGTGGGCAAAGAGAGAGGCGGGGAGGAGGAGCGGGAATCTTACCTGCGAGACTGCAAACGACGCCAGCGTCTTCAGAATGACTGCAGCCATGTTGTCCGATGCCACTATGAGGACAGCCTTCTAGGCTACTTTCCTCGCCAGTACACATTAAGTCATCAAGTAGAATCGGTTCCTCGCCACCTCCATATGATGCGCTCATTGTAGCAGTGATTGCACCAGGGAAGCCTAGCTGCCGACAGACCACCCTGGCCTCCTCTATCCCCCATCTGTCGTCACACACCGTGCCCCATATACCGTTCAAGAAAATCTCAACGCGTCCTTCATTACGGGTTGGACCATCGACCAGACGAACCTCAGCTATATATACAAGAACAGTTTAAACCATTAACCATAAAACAAATTACTGCCTGAGCAACCAACGACTCGGCTGACGTTATATTATTTGGCTCATTGACAATGGTGGAAATTTAACCCAAAAGTAAACCATGGTCCAGGCTCCAAAATGCCAAAATCGCTTTAACAAAATTGACCCTTAATTTCTTGTGTGTTTACGATTCGCGTATTTTTTCTTAATAACAATCGAGAAAGTGTAAACAAACAATTCCCCGGCAAAAGTGTGTTTTGGTTTTTTTTGTTTTTTTTGTTTTTTTGGGGGGGACAACATTGTACGAAAAATACAACGTCCAAGATAAGAAAGTGAAATGGTCCGGTGCCCTTCTCAAAAGGCTCGTTTAACATAGCGTTATATTGGGTACCAGTCTCTCTCTCTAAATGCATGCCCGATTTTCAGAAGTGAATGAACATTTTGCAAAATTAGTCGGGAAAAGCTGTTTATGTGCGTATAGTCTAGGCAACAAATCCAAAAATGTGCCTATTTAAGTTGCATGAGGTATTTTTGAGGAAAAGCAAACAAATAGGTGATTCTGAAAAATAATTTTGTGCTGAATATGAATATCCTGTTTGTGTTTCTCAAAATTGCCTAATTAGGTCAGTAATTAAGGTCAAAGGTCATTAAGTGCAAATTTCAGTTTTTCACAAGAAATGGTTTATTTTACCTCCTAAATACTATGATGTTAATAATTTTGCAATTTCTTTTTTAATAAATCATACACAACATGTCAAAATATCGAAATGAATGGAAATTGTTAAAGAATTATTCACTTCTTTTGACAATATCTCCTTAACCATTGGACTTTCTCTTTTGCACCACAGGATGAGTTTCTACAGGCTGTTTTTTCAAACATATGTACGTTTAATCGGTGTTCTCTGGCCGATTTACATTGTTTTGGGTACCGAGGGACAGGAATATGGTATTTGGTTTCATAAATTAGTATAATTAGGACGGTAATTAGAGCCAAGGGTCAATTAGTGCAGAATACCAATTATTAGTAAATTTCATTTGTGTGCATCCCTACAAAATCCTGGTGCTGTTGGCCCCTATATACAATACCTCACATGCTTTTGTCAAATCTACAGAGTGGGAATCCCTACCCACTGTCTGAAGCAGTGATGTAGTATCTCGGGGCCTGGCCTCGGTCTCGATTAGCCGGTGTTGATCTCTAATCTCACTGACTCGGTCTTGGTCTCGGATGTCTGGTCTCGGGTCTCGGTGCCGAGACCGACCGAGACCGGCAATAAAAATGTAGTAATAAATGCACTAGTAATACAAAACAAATCCCAGCTGTATACTGTACAATGATAGTAGGCCTATGGGGATATGGATAGGCATACATAATGTAACGGGTAGATTTATGACACCCCCTCCTACATATTTGGTTGTATCGGCAACTTCTGTGAAGTTCCTATCAAAAAGAGGGCGCAGCAACAGGTTAATAAACCTGTTGCACAGTTGCATCAAGTTTAGCAAGTCCAACTCACGCAAGAAGAGCAAGTCCAGCAAGCCTCCACCATCTCCATCCAACTCCATTTCATCCAGCATCCAGCCGTGCGGACAACGGTCCCCAACAGCATTACAAGCGACGATGGGTCACTTCTTCTATCGTGTGAACTAGACTTTGGCCTGTCCACATCAAGAACCACACCAACCACGGTCTCACACAAATTATCCGAGGAAAACTTCAAACTGTTGAAACTCCTAGCAGAAAACGTTAACACATTGACATCTGCCAAGGAGAATTTCACCCGCCAAATACGACTCCTTTCCCGGTCAATCGACACTAGCACACCACCACCTTATATTGAGGTAAAAATACGGCCACCACGTCCACACCGAGCCCTAAAATTCCAGGGGTCATTCCAGGATCGCTGAAGCAATCTCCAGAGAAGAACATCGCTGCTCTTTACAAGAATTACGCTGGAGGAGTACGATCATCAACTACCCGTCACCGAGGCCCAGCTGACCAACGCCAGACGCTCAGCCCAAGAAAAGCTTGCTCAAGATTTCCAGGGTCCAGATTATCCCACCGCTCAACAACTCCTGAGCTTCTTTACAAGACCCTACCAATCGACAAGAGGCATCAAAATAAACCAACTACACTAGTCGATCTCTAACCACAAAACCAAACGGTCCTTTTCAGGATCACCACACCTTCTCAAAAGAGATAAATCCGTCATCTTGCCTCTATAATATAATAATTATAATAAATAAACTTATAAATAAATATAACCCACCCTATACCTTATCCGTTATATTCAAACTACAAATCTTTCAACTACCATGGCAAGAAGAAAACTCAACAAAGAAACCAAGAGATCCCTAAGTCAATCGAAATCTAACCATTTCTCTAACAACTGTAAATCGAAAACCAAACGAGCCAACTCCAATCATTTGTGCTCACTAGCAGAACAATGTCAATCTTTCATAACGAACCTATCCAAAGCAACACTATCGCAAACTGAAATAATTGCTTTAGGAAAAGGTTTAAACTTCGTACCCACTCCTGCTAAACCAAACCGCATTTCACTTGTAAGTGACATAAATACCTTCAATCGAAGACTAAGAATTGCATTTTTAATGCGTAACAAACTCTCCAAAAACCATCCTTTCAAACCACCATCAAAATGGCAACCAAAATCATCCCCTAGTGCAACACTAGAAGAATAATTGGAAGCCACAAAATTTGAACTGGCCCACATCAGGCTAAGGAATCGGCAGAAAAACATGACCACACAAGAACTATCCACCATAAACAAACTTAAAAACAATCCTGACATCGTAGTCAAACCACATGACAAAGGCAATGGCATCTGCATTATGAACCACTCAGACTATCTACAAGTGGGTTACCACCACCTTGAGTCCCATCATTATACCCAACTGGACCGAGACATTACCCCACAAACTATTATGATGGTTCACAACACACTAATTGAAATGAGAAACAACAAACACATCGACAACGATACTCTGAAATACCTCGACCCACTTCCACAAAACTGTCAAACATGTCCAACCATGTATTTTCTTCCCCAAAATACACAAAACTCCGCCACCGGGAGAACCTTTTGTTGGACGACCAATTATAAGTGGATGTACCAGCCCTACGGCCAAAATTTCAGAATACATAGACTATTTTCTTCTTTTCATAGTAACCGCACAACCCACATATGTCCGCGAGAAAGCAGACATTTTGCGCAAACTGGAAGAAAGACAATTTCACAAGATGTCTTAATTACAAGCATCGATGTTGTTTCTATGTACACAAAATGTCCGACAGACGGAAGCAATCCAATGCGTTTGTAATGCCCTCGAAAACACAAACCATAACCATCCGATCACAAAACCACCCTCGACTTACATCCAAAAACTTCTGGAACTTTTTCTTGGCCGCAACTGTTTCCAATTCGGAAATAAGTTCTTTCTCCAGAAAATTGGCTGTGCAATGGGCTCTACATCTAGCCCTGAAATTTGTGACATCACCCTGCACGGCTTCACATGGTGGCGCTATAGAGACGATATACTGGTCTTCTACAACGGAACTCTCAACGAATTCCAAAATCTCGTCACGGAGATAAACAAGATGCACCCAACTCAAAATTTACATACGAAGCCTCTGAATCATCAATCAACTACCTTGACTTAATCATATTCAAAGGAGACCGTTTCAATAAAACAGGAATCCTAGACACTAAAGTCTACACCAAACCAACGGAAACCTTCCAATATCTCCATGAAACATCATCCCACTCACCCCATATTTTCAAAGCGTTCATATACGGAGAAACACTCCGCTACGCTAGAAACACCAACAACGCGGATGACTTCTACAACAAAGTCAAAAAATTCTCAGAGAAACTAACCACAAAAGGATACAATCCCACTGAGACCAAAACAGCGACAACCAAAGTCTCGCATGCCGACCGAACAACACGAAAGATGGAGAAAAAACAAAACAAACTCCACTTGTCTTTACAACCACCTACAACCCAGCCATAAACCACGGTGAAATACATCGAGCAATAAACAAACACTGGAAATTAATCCAATGCAATCAAATACTTTCCGAAACCTCCATTCGTTGCCTTCAAAAAAGCCCAATACATTCGGAAGAACTAATAAGAGCTAAACTACCACAGCAAAATCAAAAGCTCGAACCACTCCCAACAGACTCTGGATTTTTTCGAACATCAAATTGAACCAGACGAAACCCTCAACATATTGCTCTCCTTACTGGAGGGACAATTTGAAACCGACTAACAAACATATGGCTTAAACCAAACTTACATGATTGGAATATACCCAATCCCAGCCACAACTTTTCAGCGAGTCAGCCTCGATTCTTTTTTGAATCACCCATTTGCAACTAAAGAGTGCCCAAACAGCAAGGCACGAAAGCATGCTATTGCTAACAAGAGGATTTGCAAACATAATCCCCTGCTCGCACCACCAATGACATTTGATTATTCAACCTATCATAGTCACTCAATCTCTTATGTCCGCCCACCTACATTTCAATCGGACATAACCGGCAAAGACTAAGTCATGCTTAAAATTCATTTTTTAAGCCAGACAGGTCACAGAGTAAAAGTGTCACTGAATGGGATAGTGCCATCCCTCTCTCCAAACCAAAAATGGACATAAAAGGAATTCCCTTAAAATTTGGTATTCTGCACTAATTGACCCTTGGCTCTAATTACCGTCCTAATTATAATAATTTATGAAACCAAATACCATATTCCTGTCCCTCAATACCCAAAACGATGTAAATCAGCCAGAGAACACTGATCAAAAGTGCATTTAGGTGTGAAAAGCAGGTACAAACTCATCCCATGGAGAAAAAGAGAAAGTCCAATGGTTACGGAGATATTTGCAAAAGAAGTGAATAATTCTTTAACAATTTCCATTATTTTAGATATTTTGATATGCTGTGCGTGATTTATCATAAGAGAAATTGCAAAATTATTTACACTATTGTATAAAAAAGGTAAAATAAACCATTTCTTGTGAAAAAAAGAAGTTTGCACTTAATGACCTTTGACCCTAATTACTGACCTAATTAGACAATTTTGAGAAACACAAACTAATTATTCAGATTCAGCACAAAATTACCGTTCAGAATCCCCTATTTGTTTGCTTTTCCTCAAAAATGCCTCATGCAGTCATATTTTCTCAAAATCAAACCAGTCTAGTAGAAGCATAAACTTATTTGTACAAGCCGAAATCGAAACGTACCAGTGTATCAATGTACCAAGCACGTCTGGAAATGTATACAATTGGGAAGGCGCATTCTTGGTGCCCGACATCGCTCAGCGTGTGAGCGTGCGCTGGCTAACCCGCTCGTATATCACGTGACAATCGGGTGAATAACCGTAAGGTAACAATCGATCACTTGCTCCAAACAATTTTCGCTGGTCGGACGCTCTAGATATTGCTCTCGTGTGAGAAGATTTGAGACAGAATTGGCTCAACGGATTGTTGGCTAAAGTCTGAATTTAGGCAGCGGTCTGATAAGTGAAATTGAGCTGGGACCAGCATCGTCGACGACAAGATTAGGGAAACTAGCAACAGCAAAGCTGAAAGAGGTACCGCAAGTGAGGTGAAGTCGACAGGGAAATAAGACAACAACACAAGACACTGGTCCGGGCACGAGCACACCGACCGACACTCCGGTAACTGGGGCTCCGGCAGCCATTATTTAGCAGCGATTAGCTGACAAAGTAATACCAGCAGTATGTATAGCATAGACCAACCCATCAGCCTGGAGGAGGTCTTATTGCGCCAGGAGTCGATCGGATACTCATCATGCACCACAACTTTGTGACCGGCGGTGTCTATACGGGAGCTGCACTACGAGCAGAGACCGGGTGAGCCGCTAACGTTTTTTTCCGTAAACACTGGTTGGCAATGCATAGTATCGCAAACTTGTAACCCAAGTTCAGGCTTTGGACAAAATCTCCAACTCATTCCAGCGCCGCTATAACGCCCCCCCCCCCCCCTTTCAATTTCTGCACGCAAATGGGGCGCCCCTAACAGTTACACGGTACCAATTCAGGGCGGTACTTGGAACAGTCCAATACCATGCTGGATTCCCCGCACGGCAAGACGGGATATTTCCTTTAGAATAAACGCCCACAAAGGGGGCAGGTCAAGAAATTCCCAGATTCGGCGTACCCGTGGTTACGTAGACCCATATTCACCTTGTAACCTAAGTTATTGTTTTTAGCTGTCGTTCCTGCCGGCAACGTTAGGAAAGTTTACGTCCTTATAATTTAACAAACAGATATTTCATATCTAAATAAACAAACACAATAACAAGGTGGCAATTCGAAAGGTAGAAATAAGCTATCACAGTATCAGTCACTTTACTCACGATAGAGCCGCTGGGTATGGGGAGTATCTATGTAATGCGTCATTTGATATCGGTTGTAAGCGTGTTTAGAAGCTAAAAGCTCGTGTCCAATTTATAAACGTCAACGTTTAATTGCGAAACACTATCCACCATCGTGCTGCCGGCCATGGTTGGCATGGAGGTACGTAGGCACGTTTCAAGCTATTGGCGGGAAAGTTGTGTTTACCGGCTGAACTCGGCATTGGAAGTCTACTTCGACGGTGTATTATAATGTTGTGGTTGCAAATTAAATAAAACATTCCTAGGTTGCCTAACTTGAACAAACTGGCATTAGTACATTCAGACATGGAGCTTGGATTCAGGGTGCCGAATTTAGAAACAGAGCTCTTAGTCTTAAGTAAAAGGACGCACACTGCACATTGAACTTCCGTCATACGTAGACATCGCAGATTCGTAGAAATCGCAGTTCAGGTGGCGTCAAGGACATACTATCCTTATAAACTTATAAGCAAATTTCTGTGGGTTTCTTAATCATGGTAAAGGAGTTCTGCAAAAGTGTTTAGAAAGGTCAACAATCGCCTCTTTGTATTCTGGAACTGGTCGCCAGGAAGTCTAAAATGTAGGGCAGCGCTGTCGATATACTATTGTTTGCACTTAGGCCCGGTCACACAGAGGGGACGCATGGGGGACGCACGGCTGGCGCATTGAAAATTTGCAATTTCGGCCAGTGCGTTGTCATTCGCTAGGCGTGCGTCATCACTCGTTACTCGTTCGTCGAGCGCGCTAGACCAACGTTATGCGTTCGCCGTCATTCGCTGTTGTGCGTCGGGATTTTTTGTGCTTGCTCAAAAATGTGCGCGGAGCTCGACGCATGACTGCACTCGCCAGAAGGACGCCAAACACGCGCAGAGCGCGCTAGACCAACGCCAGACATGCGCGGAGCACACGCTGTGTATTCGTTCTGAGTTCGCCGGCCGACGTCTAGCGAACGCCTAGCGCACACCTAGGGCATACCTAGCGCGTTTCAAACGCATGTCCAGCGAACATGAGCGTGCTGAACGCGTGCTGAACGTGTCTCTAGCGCACCCGACTTTCTTCCTGCGTGTTCCTAGCGTATACCTGGCGTGTTCCAGGCGTATACCTGGCGTGTACGTAGCGAGTATCCAAAGGGTATTTAAACGGGTTCCGCCCCACCTATTACGTAAATATTATAAAAAGAATGAAACTCCGATAATACCAAACAAACAACAACAACCTCGTCATCACTTCTCCACAGACCCTCATGTGTGATGACAGAGGTTCTTACTGATCTTGTCTAGAAGAAACACCTCAGAAGATGGATGGTCACGACAGGCTACGCCTACAATACGAAATTGCGGTTCTTCAACATCAGCAGAACCTCATGGAGCTGGCAATTCGCCAAGTCCATGTCATCGGGAGAAGGATAAAGAGAAGAAATCAACGGAGATTCTGGGTTCGACCGTGGATCGGTAGGCGACGACAGTTCGGCCTGTATGATCAGCTTCTTGTGGAACTCCGTAACGAAGACCAGGCAACCTTCAAGAATTTCCTGCGGGTGCCCCCAGAGATGTTCGACGCACTGCTAACCAGGGTGGGCCCGAAATCACCAAGCAGAAAACAAACTACAGAGATGCCCTTGATCTGGGCCTGAAGCTTGCCCTCACTCTTCGGCATCTTGCCTCTGGAACCAAGTATCGTTCAATGTCCTATGGGTGGAGAGTGCCTCACAACACTATATCCCTTCTCATCTCAGAAGTGTGCCAAGCCATCAATAAAGAGTACAGGGATGAGATGATGAAGTGTCCCACCACTCCTGAGGAATGGCGTGCCATATCTGACAAGTTCATGGAGAAGTGGAACTTCCCTCATACCTGTGGTGCACTTGTTGGAAAGCACGTCAGCTGCAAGTGTCCTTCAAACAGTGGTTCCCTATACTACAACTATAAAGGGTTTTACCCCGTTGTCCTCATGGTTCTCGTTGATGCTGATTACCGATTCATCTGGGCAGACATCGGTGGTATGGGATCAGCATCAGACGCTCAGATCTACAATGCCTCTGAGCTGAAGGCATGCGTTGAAGGTGGCAGTCTAGGCTTCCCTGATCCCGATCCTCTTCCTAACGATAACCAGGATATGCCCTACTTTTTCGTTGGCGATGATGCTTTCGCTCTACGATCCACCATGATGAAGCCGTACAGCCTCCGGGGTTTGACGAGACCGGAGCGCATCTACAACTACCGGCTTTCCCGAGCCAGGAGGGTCGTCGAAAATGCCTTCGGCATCCTGGCCAACCGATTCCAAGTTCTCCTGAGCACGATGCAGCAGCAGCCCGAGACCGTCAAGCTCATTGTCGCAGCATGCATGATCCTCCACAATCTGATGAGGACCCGGTATCCAGGAATGCAAAACCAGCAGCTTGACCGTGCCGAGAACCTGGCTCGCGACTACGTCCCAGGAGCGTGGAGATCTGGCTTTAACATGCAGGACACCCAAGTAGTCTCTGGCAACAACACCTCCAGCAATGAAGGAAAAAAGCAGAGGAACCTCATCAAGCATTGGGCCAACTCCGAAGCCGGTTCAGTTCCATGGCAAGACAGGATGATCTAGACCACCCCACCCCCGCAGTTCGGAAGGATATGGAAGGATACAGAGACTGATTGAATGATATATTTGTAATAAATAAAGTAAATCTAAATGTCCTTTGAAAATTAACTACTAGTACGGTGTTGAATTCATTTAAAGGGATAGTTGAGTTTGGGTATAGAGGCCACTGCACGAAACAAGTCAAAAACAAAATGTTGCAAAATGCATACAATTTGATTATGTTTTTATCTAAACAACATGAATAGTAAAGTCTCCTTTTATTTGGAGGATCGATATAATGTTTTAAGTCGAGGCGGTCATGTGTGATTGTCATTGGTTCATTCTACTTTTCTTTTATGAATATTTGCAACATTTCGATTTTGACTTGGCCCCTTATTCAGGTATTATGCACAATCCTTTATGACACAATCATTACAAATAGGGCATAAACACGCTTTTCGGTGATAACAAATTCATGTGGGGTAATATTGAAGATTGAAGAGAGATATGAACTCGAGATAAAGAGAAAGATGAAAGCAGAAAAATTGTGAGAGGTTTATAAACATTGTCTTCATCATTATTTGCATATACAATACTCTCACCCCTCCCCTTCTTTCTTTCTCTTTCTCTCTCTCTCTCTCTCTCTCTCTCTCTCCATTCCATAACATGTTAAATAAGCAAACACAAACACATTGTTTTAAAGTTCAAACAACAAATTTATTAAATAGCCAACACGATCTTTTTCTAAAAACTTGTTTACGTTTTTCTGTATAACTAAGTAGAATGGGCAAATAAAAACTTATTGATTAAAATTAATGTTAACTCTTGATAACAAACAATAACCAATACTTTCTTTTTGTTTACAACTTGTTTTACAACTTAACAGTCAATAAACATGTAAAAATAGGCAGACAAAAAGCTCAATGTTTAAAAGTTAAAACAAAATTATCCTTCTATATCATTTGAGCTACTACCACGAGTCCCTATCTCCCTACTGCTTCTCACCAGCACCAGATAAAGTGGGAGTATCCACATCCATGGGGGTCACCTGGCCTGAGGTCTGGGATGTCTCCAGCAGCGCAGATAAGCCGGAGATGTGTGAGATATCTTCTAGATCACGCTCACAGCTTGTGGAGACTTGGTGAGAACCCTGCTTGGAGTGGTGGTGCTGTTGCTGCTGGTAGAACGGGTACTGATGTCGTTGCTGGGGGTACTGGTGTCGCTGAAGGGGGTACTGCTGTTGCTGGGCGAACTGCGGTGGAACAGGAGGAGGAGGTGGCATCTGGTTGGTAATGCCGGATTGGTACCTATCCATGTACCCGCAATCATGTGGCTGCCATGTCGACCCGGGTGGTTGCCTGGTGTTCTTCCACAGCTCGGGGGCCGGCTGCCACCGCTCGACGGTCTTGAGAGAGGACGAGAAGGTGGGAGCACATCTGGGTTGGGAGGATCCTGCTCGTGAGAAAGATGGCGGCGTGACTGATGGAGGCTCTTCCTCATCGCTATCCTGCATGGCAACTTCCAGGATTCGGCTGATGGCCGTGCGCGCCTTCTTGAATTTTCTTCTTGGCAAGTTGACAAGTACCCCCTTGACGTAGGTCCCAAAGACCTCCTCCGGTGTCTGTGGCCGCATTGCCTGATGTAGCTGGAGCATCTGCTGGCCAGACTCCTGCAGCCGCTTCTGCAATGTGGCCATGAGTGCGTCCTCCGATTTCGCACCCTTCCTTTTTCTGCCGACTTGCTGAGCCTTCTGAGAACCTTCCTCCTCCTCTTCTTTCGCCTCTGCACCGATCATGGCGCACTCAGCCTCAGCAGCCGAGAGATCGCCACTGTGTGCATGGATCGTATCCTGAACCTGCAAGTGCAAAATAAGTACTGAGTACTGAGGGGATGCAGATGGAGAGTGTGTAGCATCCTCGACAGCATCCTCGACGACAACAGCAGGGTCGAGGCTGGGCAGCTCAGCAGGGTCGAGGCTGGGCAGCTCAGCAGGGTCGAGGCTGGGCAGCTCAGCAGGGTCGAGGCTGGGCAGCTCAGCAGGGTCGAGGCTTGGTAGCTCTTTGACTCTGCATCTGCCCCTTCCTCCACGACCCCTGCCTCTACGACCGCGGCCACCAGCAACAGGAGAAGGCGTCTTCTGCTTGAGGTTCGTGCGCGTCGGGTTCATCCTCTTGGGAGGCATCTTGAAGAGCTTGGTTGAGTTGTACACTCGTCGCTGCGCTACTTTGATATGACTACTAACACGCAAGCGAGACGAGCTGCCGCTTTCAATAGGCACAGTTACGTGACCTCTAGGAAGAACAAAGCCATTTTAATAAAGGTTCTGAATCGAGCATCCCAGCCGTTTTTAATCCTTGATTTGTATTTTAACATGTGCGCTCTGGACACGGTCTGTATGCGCCCTGTATGTGCCCTGTATGCGTCCAGCGCGCTAGCAACACGCTACGCACTTGCTGTCAGCTCGCTGTAGCTTCGACAAAAGTTAGGCGCACGACAACGCACTGGCCAAAATTGCAAATTTTCAATGCGCCGGCCGTGCGTCCCCCATGCGTCCCCTCTGTGTGACCGGGCCTTTACGATCATTTAGGGGATCAGTCACACAGATAATACACGGTGGTAAACATATGTTTTGTGACATACTTGTAAGATTCAAGGATGCCCTGCGCAGTTCAGAATCAACTTGCACTGGCATTGCCATGGTCTTATGTTGTGATTTAATAAGCACGTACATTGAATATTAGCGCCAAACGCGTTGTCCATTCTAGACAGATTAGTAAAGCGTGGTTAACGTATGTATCTTTCACACTAAATAATCACTCTTGGGTAGGTCAGCCGGGTGATGTCCGCATAGTACGTAATGCTTTCACCAGGGGATCCCAAGTTGGGAAAGATGCACTGAACCCCGTGATCGTGGAACAGTTTATTCAAAATAAGCTCGATTTAGTAAACAGACTCATTCGGGACGTGGACAAGCATTGAATTATCACACGTTACTCGCGTGAAAAGTTAAGTTCCCAAGCTGAGTGTGGGAAAAGAAATACCCAATCATATTGGCGTATAACTTATACCAACTTTGCTATTTTCTTATTGGCTAGACATCAAAAAACGTATAACCCCCTAGGAACCGAATAACAACATTTTAGCTTAGCGACATGGCAAATCAGGAGCACGCATTGCTTCAATTGATGTTAATGGAATGGAAAGAGGGCATGCTAACACATGCAAATTGTTAGATTAGAAAAGGAAGTTAATTGTTAGATTAGCAAATTAAGTTATCCACTTCTTAGGCGCATATAAATTCATACGACATGGAAATCAAGTAATTGAGCTGACGTACTTTAGCAATTAAAGCAAACGAGAATTTGGAACAGACACCTGTTGACTATATGTTACTAAGAACGCAAAACTGGCTCAGATTTTGTGTATTCCTTTCAGCTGATAGCAGAGGACATGTCTGAGTGGACGGCGACAGTCTCGATCTATCGGGAGAACAAAGGAAAGCGCCTGCTACTCATGAAGGCAGAACTTGAGAATGCCTCAATTAGCGGTGACATGGGTGGGGAAAGGAGGAGCAACTATCTGCAGGACCTTCACTTGGTCGGCATTATCACCCGGGCTGTACTATATATCACTATAGCTTGGAAAGCGTACGTCACAAGTAAATATAGATTGTATTGCAAACCGCTTAACAAGTTGCAAAATAACAATGCTGCAGCTCGCTAATGATGTTGTTACCAGTCATAGTTGTCACTCACAGTTCTCACCTGCAAGCACAAGTACTTTATGTGAGACGGTATTTTTCTGTCAGTTGCAGATACGGACAGACTCATTGGGATTTTGCAGGGGCTGTGAAATCCTCACAATTTGATTAGGATATTTAGTGTACTTATGCATCAAGACTGTAACCGGAGTACCCTAATCTCCGGCAATGAAACATAACGAGAAACAACAAATATAAAAATAAAGAAATAAAATTAAAAAAATTAAAAAATTTAAAAAAAATTACAAAAAAATTATTACAAAAAAATGGTTTGGGTTTTGTTAGGGTTGTTTTTTCCCCTCTGTGCTCGGGATTGGCCAGGTGGTCACGAAAGGTGAGCAGTTACCGTGGCCAGGCCTTGACATGGGGGTCCCGGGACGGGCCTCGATACCCCGGGGACCACGGGATCTCGGCGGAGTAACCATCCGCCGACTGGGCAGCTGACCCAACCTCGCTCAGTCCCGGGAATACCCATGGTAGTTAATCGGAAATCTGTTGTTGGCATGCGTTTATAAGCCCCTTCTGGGGGAACACCTGTTAATAGAGTACCGAAGTCAATACGTCATCTTTTGGCTGTCAAAGTTACTCAACCGTTTCCATGTGCTTTCGCAATGGACGTTTCAGCCGACTAGAACGACAACTGATGTCACACTTCGGTACTCTACAGGTAGTATTGCCTATCCACTGTTTGAAGTGGGCAAGTTTGAAGTTTACTGATTGCTTAACAAGAACTAAAACCAGTGATTTTGTGGATGTAAGTTGCTAATGATATTATGTGATACAATTATACTGAACGAATAATTGAGACGTCCGACTTGAACAATAAAAGTTTGGAGGCAAGGTCAATTAACGTTTGGATCGTGAGTCTTTGTACAAGCTGTTTATGTGCGTAGAGGCATAAACTTATTTGTACAAGCCACGATACAGTCGAAATCGAAACGAACCAGTGTATCAATGTACCAAGCACGTCTGGAAATGTATACAATTGGGAAGGCGCATTCTTGGTGACCGACATCGCTCAGCCACTGACCGCAACACCTGGACGGATCATTGTCCATATTCTGCTGTGCTAACACTTGAAGTCGGCGCGAACTGGAAGTGCAACATGGCGTCACTGCTGTGAGCCAATGAAATGTCCAGTTGTAGAGGTCAGTGGATTTACCAACCAACTGAACTCTACACCTGGACATTTCATTGGCTCACAGAGTGATTTCGTGGGTCCGCCATGTTGCACTTCTCTGCATGCCGACTTCAAAATGAAACAATGGATGATCTGTCCATGTATAGAGGTCAGTGCGCTCAGCGTGTGAGCGTGCGCTGGCTAGCCCGCTCGTGTATCACGTGACAATCGGGTGAATAACCGTAATGTAACAATCGATCACTTGCTCCAAACAATTTTCGCTGGTCGGACGCTCTCCCAACCCGTCCACCCCAAGTTAGAGTTTGGCGGGGATATCCACAATAACAAAGCGCCCGTTAAATTTAAAAAAAAAAAAAAAAAACCAAAGCAAAAAAGAGGGGTTATACAAAATAAATTATTTCACATAGTTTTTACTCTATGGTAATTTGTAGGTGTATGGAATGGTTGGTGTGAGATTAGTACAAAAACACAATCAACTGGTTTCTATAATTAATTGGACATATTGGTTAGTTGAGTTGGGATTGACACATATAACTCCCCTAATGGGGTTATAGTTTGATGATTTGGTTGGTTGGTTTGGGATGTTATTGGTTGGTTGGTTTGGGCTTGATATTGGTTGGTTGGTTTGGGCTTGATATACTGGGGCCTATGGAGGGACGAATTTTGTTTATTCGTTTTAGGCTTGACAAATGATTCCCCCTGATGGGTCCTAGTTTGATTATTGGTTGGTTTGGGCTTGATATGGTTGGTTGGTTGGTTTGGGCTTGATACACTGGGACCTATGGGGGAAAGAATTTTGTTGGTTTGTTCTAGGCTTGACAAATGATTCCACCTAATGGGTCCTAGTTTGATGATTTGGTTGGCTGGTTTGGGCTTGTTATTGGTTGGTTGGTTTGGGCTTGATATGGTTGGTTGGTTTGGGCTTGATATACTGGGTCTATGGAGGGACGAATTTTGTTTATTCGTTTTAGGCTTGACAAATGATTCCCCCAATGGGTCCTAGTTTAATTATTGGTTGGTTGGTTTGGGCTTGATATGGTTGGTTGGTTTGGGCTTGATACACTGGGACCTATGGGGGGAAGAATTTTGTTGGTTTGTTCTAGGCTTGACAGATGATTCCTCCTAATGGGTCCTAGTTTGATGATTGGTTGGTTGGTTTGGGCTTGTTATTGGTTGGTTGGTTGGTTTGGGCTTGATGTTGGTTGGTTGGTTTGGGCTTGAAATAGACGGTGTGACCTCACGTGTTTTGCGTGAAGTTTGCTTGAGGGGCGACGTCGCGGGTCAGATCGCCTTTGAATTAGGTGACTTCTGGTGTCGTCACTTGACTAGATTGTGTGAGGCGTGGTGCGTGCGCGTGTTGCCGGGCGCATTTGGGTACGGATGTGCACGGGGGGGGGGGGGGGGGGACATGGTCTATACACTTTTAACATTATGCCAATTGCACTGATCTAAGGATTTGTAACTTGGTTGCCACTGTAAGGTGGAGCCGGATGGGAATTTCCCCTTTTATTTTTTTTGCGGGTTTTTGCCCATCTCGTAAATCGGAATTGGTTTTAGTGTTTTGGAATCTTGTAAATATCCTTGTACATCTGTAAATATTTTTTAACTTTCTGTAAATGTTGTTGTATTTTTGTGTACTGTTAATTTGTTTAATGATGTGTGCAGGGCCCCAATGAAAACCAGTTTTAAACTAAAACCAGTGATTTTGTGGATGTACATGTAAGTTGCTAATGATATTATGTGATACAATTATATTGAACGAATAATTGAGACGTCCGACTTGAACAATAACAGTTTGGAGGCAAGGTCAATGAACTTTTGGATCGTGAGTCTTTGTACAAACTATATTATAGGTTTCCCCGGACGATATTAGAAAATGTGCACATTAATTTGTAAAAGATGCATTCATATAAACGTTCCGAATCCCGTTTTCTATTTAACAATTGATGACTCTTTTTCCATGAGGGTGCATTCAGTCGTAAAACATCAGCGTACGATTTCCCGAATGTGCACTGAATTTCGAATCGATATTTCATTTTCGCACGAATTCAAAAGCACACCAATCGATTTCGCACAATGTACAGCCTATTCCATGCGCATACAAACAAATGTATGTCTGTCAAGCATTGCAATTCATTCATGTGTTAACCAAAGTAGCATACAGGTAACAAAACCAGGGACCAATAATGCATGGAGCTGCTATGCACAACAATTTTTCTTGCTCAGCCTGAATCCGGTTACCACCCAAAACGTCATCAGTGCTTTTCATGCTAAGCACTAACCTGCTGAATATCAGTCACAAACAATATACATCATCTAAACGTTTCGCCCAACTATTTTTGGGCTTTCTGAAATTGGCCCACGGTAGTCTAGTCTTTTTAACATTGAAGAGGTGACACCTGCGAAACGCACTGCATTCATGGTACAGACATATATCCCCAGTGTTTGAAAATGAGAGAGAAGGGACATTAAAATACAATTCATAAATATCAGAGACAGTTTCCTATTGTTCGACTATTTTGTAGTCTAAATTCCTATTTTTAAACGGCCGATAAAACATGGCCTATAGCCGGTGTTTTAAACGTGTTTTTGGGTTGTTTTTTTTTGTTTTTTTTTGGGGGGGGGTCACATTTAATTTGGAATCATGTGAAGTCTGGTCCATGACCCTTTCATTGGTTGAAACCTCCCACAACATGCACTATACAACCAATTTGTATGCAGAATGTGCAAATTTAAATTATGAAAAAGAATATTCAATTCAAGCAGTGACACAATGACAATTTGATTTGCTGCGAAAACGAATTATCAATTGTTAAGTAGAAAACGGGATTGGGAACGTTCATACTATTCCGCACGGAAACGAATGCATCAATTCTTTTACAAATTAATGTGCACATTTTCTAATATCGTCTGGGAAAACCTATATTATAATAGGTTTTTTTTTTTGCTTTTAATTTGTGTATTGATTATTTATTTAGTTATTATTATAATTGTTTTGGTGGTGGTGGGGTGGGGAGGGAGAGAGAGAGGGGGGGGGGAGGGGGTCCTACCTGCGAGACTGCAAACGACGCCAGCGTCTTCATTATGACTGCAGTCATGTTGTCCGATACCACCATGAGGACAGGCTTCTAGGCTATCTTCTTCGCCAGTACACATTAAGCCATCAAGTAGAATCGATCCGTCTCCACCTCCATATGCTGCGCGTACTGTAGCACTGATTGCACCAGGGAAGTCTAGCTGCCGACAGACCACCCTGGCCTCCTCTATCCCCCAGCTGTCGTCACACACCGTGCCCCATATACCGTTCAAGAAAATCTCAACCCGTCCTTCATTACGGGTTGGACCATCGACCAGACGAACCTCAGCTATATATACAAGAACAGTTTAAACCATTAACCATAAACAAATTACTGCCTGAGCAACCAACGACTCGGCTAACGTTATATTATTTGGCTCATTGACAATGGTAGAAATTTAACCAAAAACTAAACCATTTACAGTCCAGGCTCCAAAATGCCAAAATCGCTTTAAAAAAATTGACCCTTAATTTCTTGTGTGTTTACGATTGGCGTATTTTTTCTTATTAACAATCGGGAAAGTGTAAACAAAACAATTCCCCGGCAAAAGTTGTTTTTTGGGGAACAACATTGTACGGAAAATCCAACGTCAAAGTTACGGGAATGAAATGGTCTGGTGCCCTTCTCTCAAGGCTCGTTTAACAATGCGTTGTATTGGGTACCAGTCTCTCTCTATAAATGCATGCGGCCAACCTCGTTGCCATGGTCAGCGCGGCCAGCACACCGCGCACGCAACACTTGCGTTGTACACACTGATCTCTACAAACTGGATAGGTCGAGCGGCTCTGCACGTGAAGCCATTGGCGGCCATATTGGGATATTCAAAACATTGCAGGCGTACACACGTTTGTATAGCGCACGACCGAGAAAACTCATTTAATATCACAGGAAACGAAATTATCGTCGCAAAAACGATCCAGTTTGATTAGGAAAATTAAGTTAAACATAATAACACCCAATAATGAGATGTATACGCCAAGTTGGAATATTAAAAAGCCCTATTTTCGGGAAAAGATACGAGACCAAAATTTTGTTTTAACATTTCCAACTTCATAACCTTAACATAACATAATGCACAAACCATAGGAAAAGGAAAAACGAGGTTTTTTTGGATCAAGGAAATTCTTAAATTTTTGGGTTTAATTTTATATCCAGACACTAAAAAGTGCCAGTTTTATAATAAAATAAATTATAAAATTTCAGTGCGCGCACGTGCGATCACTGCATTGTATTGAATATCCCAACATGGCCGCCGGTGACTTCACGGTTCGCTATCCCATCAATGTACGATTGACCTATCCAGTTTGTAGAGATCAGTGGTTGTACAGGGGTCAAACGAATGGGAAAGAGGTTTCTTTAAAATGGCAGTGCATGCTGCAAGCACTGCGCGAGCTGACGATTGATAACATTTTGACCTTATGTTTATGTTTTTGAGAGTAAGTTGAAGCAGTATTTTGTCACGTGTACCTTGCCTAAATAAATTAAAATAAATCTTCAAGGTGATGTATTTTGTATTCAAACTGTGTTGAAAGAATACTATAGATTAGAATCGATCCAGGTACGTAACACGTTAACTGACCGTGAATATGTCGATTTCTGGTCGGAATAATCGGTATGGTTATGCGTTCTTGTAGGGCGATTGCAAAACTATTACGGACGGATACGTAAATGACCTACCGAACTACGTATCCTCCCCAAATCACTGTAATGAATAATTATTGGCTATCGGTAGCGTATCCGAGTATGCAATTGGTCGGTGATGGTCCTGCTTTTTACAAGTAGGAGCGCTTGGCAATTACCATAATAATGAGAGGCACACGTAATTAGTGACAAAAGAAATAAAGATAGAGAGGTCCCCAAGTCTCGCTAGCTCCCTGAAAATGTCCATAATAATACTCTTGTGATAGTGTATGGAAGGATAACTTCATCATTGTTATCCCTGGAAATGGTTTTCACCGCGTCTATTCCTTTTAATCTTTTACAAGCCAGATGTGATTGAGTATCGCCAATATACCCAGCACGATATGTGGCAGAGGGGTACCCCCCTCTTATCCCTATACTTTATACGCACTCAACACTGTTGTAACCTAACCCATCCCCCCTTGAAACCTAAAAGGAATTCCTGAGATTCCGGGAACACAATGGTCAACACAAAAGAGGGGGGGTTTTCTCTGCCACATATCGTGCTTCATATGATCGCCAAGTACAGTAAACTTTGACTGTATCGCCACGATGGCAGACAGAGCAGTTGCAAGGGGTCGCTTTGTAATGAATGACCAAGAGTAGAGAGTGATTCGTAGAGGATGGCTGGTACACAGAAATAACTATGTCCGCTTGTTGGCTTATGTTAGGGAGCACATACCACAGCACCTGCAGCACATTATGTGACCCAGCACGAGTAAATGAGACACTTTGAGGCAAAAATTAAAATTGAGATTTTGATTTCATCGTTTAAAGCTAAACAAGCTTTAAATGTGCTCCCTAACATAAGCCAACAAGCGGACATAGTTATTTCTGTGTACCAGCCATCCTCTACGAATTACTCTCTTCTCTTGGTCATTCATTACAAAGCGACCCCTTGCAACTGCTCTGTCTGCCACCGTGGCGATACAGTCAAAGTTTACTGTACTTGGCGATACTCAATCACATCTGGCTTGTAAAAGATTAAAAGGAATAGACGCGGTGAAAACCATTTCCAGGGATAACAATGATGAAGTTATCCTTCCATACACTATCACAAGAGTATTATTATGGACATTTTCAGGGAGCTAGCGAGACTTGGGGACCTCTCTATCTTCATTTCTTTTGTCACTAATTACGTGTGCCTCTCATTATTATGGTAATTGCCAAGCGCTCCTAATTGTAAAAAGCAGGACCATCACCGACCAATTGCATACTCGGATACGCTACCGATAGCCAATAATTATTCATTACAGTGATTTGGGGAGGATACGTAGTTCGGTAGGTCATTTACGTATCCGTCCGTAAGAGTTTTGCAATCGCCCTTGTCGTACTTTGAATCACATTACTCTTGTGATTGCCAAACTCAAGTACCACACTTTACAGCAAACGTGGTAAAACAGTTATTTTCAAATAATAATTACTGTTTGACTTTGTAAAGCTATCCACTTACTTAGTAATACATGTACTAGGTCTAGCTTGAAAATTATTTGGGAAATTCGCCATTTAGATGGTAAATCTTCCAATATCATGAGCTTTTAGAGCTGGAATTCTCAAGCTATACTCGGCCTAGGCCTATAGTATGTAATACGTTTGTGACTATAATAATAATAGTCACATGGTTGGTTTGTCGCCAGTCATTGTTTATTCCGTTCTTATTCAGAGCTTTAAATTGTTGTCTTTTAAACAAAACCGTTAATATCCTTCCAATCTCAGCAGGTCATTTTGACCTAGTGATGTTCTTAACCAAGTCTCGCCGAGTTTATTTTCAAGTTACCAAATTACGGGATCATCAGCGAGATTATTTTTCATAAAAATTTCGGGTTCTCCCCCGTAAATTATTCCTGTTTTGATAGTACAACTAAGACACTACCAACGAATCTACCAGCACCGTTATTAACATTCTTTGCCGATATTTACATTCTTTGTTTTACATTTGCAAACGGGCAGCGTGTGCTATAGTTTGTGCTACATAAAACATGAATAATTTTAGAAATAAAAAAAACAAGTAGAATTTCGTTAAAACTCACATGCATCCGTGACCCTGAACAAAGCCACCTCAATCAGAATAAACACGGAGATGAGCTGCAGTTTATCTTGGCTACGTCCGTACATCATTATTAAAACTGCAAAAGGAAATATTCTTAGTCAATACAATTATCGTAATTGTATGTGCAATTAATTTACGTCCACTAAACATATTTTTGTGTGCATCAACACTTCAAAATGGAGAACATTTATATAGTGAGAGATCTTTCAGCACACAGAGATTGGATATGTAAAATAATGTTTTGTCTGGAAAGAAGTCATTTATTAAGGAAGACACTTAATACTAACCGGTGTAGCGGTTCGCGTAATTTTTTTTCAGGAGCTGGGTGGTGCGTGAATCTATATTCATGAGAAAGAGCAATGACCACTCATATACGTTAAAGAACTATAAAGAATTATAAAGAACGGCTTCCTCAACCAACTCGCCAATAGCATAGTTGGTAAAGAGGAGAGCTGTAGATCGGAAGGTCTGCGGTTCGAATCCGACTCATTAACGTTTGTTTTTTCTTCAACAATGTTCTTATGGGTTATTTTAATCATTGAACAAGGCTGAAGGGAAAACCGGGTTAGGATACATAAGTTTCTTGAAAAATACAACAAGAACCGCTACACTGGTTAGTTTATAGTGACTTCCATTTATTAATTTACTTGCCTTTCTTTCGGTTTGTTTTGTGCCCCCCACAATTGTACTACAATCCCTAAACCAGTAGCTTTTCACCTCAGGAAACGTGGTATTCGCTGTATATTTTACCTGGATGACATTTTGGTCCCCGGGTCATCCTTTCATGGATGCATGACAAAAACTCGGATGACGTCAAATCTTCTTTATCATTTGGGCTTCATCTTCAACGAAGAAACATCTAGTCACGTCCCTAGTCAAAATATTACATGCCTCGGATATGACTTTCTTTTTACAACAGGAAATAATCTAACAAGTCATCATTCACTGCCAGGAGATTTTGGGAGCAAAACAAGTCACTGTTCGACAACTTCCCAGCCAAATAGGCAGGTAATCATCAACAATCCTTGCAGTTCTTCAGGCTCGGCTCGTTTTGTTTACAACAGTCTCTAGAAAGACAACATTTCCGCTTTCCACAGGGAGAACAGTTACGAGTTCACAGTTTTTCGCAGAATTCTTTAGAGGAGCTGAGAACATAGATTCGATGCCTTCATCTGACACCAGATGTGACCCTTCAAACAGATGCGTCAATCCAAGATGGAAGGCCGTTGGACATCGCAAGAACAACTTCATAATATAAATTACCTCGAACTGCTTGCTGTTTAGTCCGCCATCCAATCTGTCTTAAAAAAACACCTTTATGTTATCCTTCAGATGGACAACTCCACGGCCATTGTTTATATCAATCACCAAGGGAGAACTCATTCTATTCCACTGTCTCAACTCGCTGTCAATATATGGGTAGGGTGTATCGAGAGGAACATCACTCTAGTAGCACAACACATACCGGGATCTCAAAATATCACGGCTGACATGATGTCACAGGTTTTCGACGATCAGGCAGAATGGCAGCTTCTCCCAGAGATATTCAACAAGATTTCCAGTGCCCTGGATTTCATCCCATCAGTAGACCTCATCGCGTCTCGCTTGAACACGCGGCTGGAGACCTTCGTTTCATGGCAACCAGACACAATGGCCGTGAGGGTTGATGCTCTCCTTCTTAGCATAGGAAGAACATAAACGGTTATGTTTTCCTCCCGTGTTCTCATCTTCTGAACATTCTTTGAAAGATCAGCAAGGAGAAAGCTACAGTGATTATTGTCGCTCTAGTGTGGAAGTCCCAGGCCTGGTACCCCCAGACTGTTGGAGCTGGCAGTATAAATGCCTCTACTCCTTCCCAGGAGAAGGGATCTTCTCCTGGGAATCTTTTTTTTTTTTTCCTGCTTGTCAATCCTTCCAAATGTGCTTCAGTCAGTAAACCCCTCCATCGGATTGAGATCTCTATAAGTTCCAGCCTCACAGAAATCTCTGTCCAGTCCGTTCTTTATGTAGGGATCTGAGGCTAATTCATTTAGAACTATGTCGTTACTATTTTGTGCTAGTTTTCTTTTTCTTTGTCAGATAATAAAAGTATCACCTCTGTGTAGGCTGTTGTACCACTGTCAGCCGTATTTCTCGAAGTAAAATCATTAGTTTCGAACAGTGAGTCCAAAGGTCGCCACCGTGCGGTGGGGTTTGGAAATGCAAATATCCCGTCTCCGTCGCCAGTCGTTGCCTTTTCGACCACCGTCCCACAGGTAATCTTTTTAAAGTTGTTCTTGTTTGGAGTACAAATATGTCATATAACTTTAAACCAGAAAGACCAATGAATATTTGGAAAAATTTTGATAAGGCGAACTGATGGATTTCAATGTCATTTTATGGCACGACGCCAATACAACAAAACTATATTCGGTAAGCCTCCCCTTAATTGTCTTATATAATTCCAATTATATTGCAGGTAAGTACCTTTATATAATTGGGGAATTATAATTTAATTTGTCTTATTTTTTGTTTTTACAGGTTTTTACAATGAAGAAACATGTACATGGGCCGAAACAAAAGGCAGAAACAAAGTGGCAGTAATGGACCCGGAGTTAAACATCAGTCTGATACGAGCAGAACTAGTGGAGATGACGAAAGACGAAAACTGTTACTCTTTGTGCCGCTGCATCGTAGAGGCTAAACAGAAAAATGGACAGGATTACCCAGCCGAAACCTTGTATAAACTTTTATAATTTTTAAGCCACTCAAGAACACTCTTGACACCCGCATGGCCGTCCTTTTGTAAGAAGGCGCCATGAAAACAAGCACAAGTGATCTCTAAAGACGCGGAGGTTGAGCTGTGAAGGCAAGGAATATGTTTGGCACTGATATGCCATGTTGTACATGATTGGCATGCAGTTTGCTATCCTGGCAAAAAAGGAGCACCGCTTACTTCGCTTTAACTCGCAACTGTCTCTCCACGCAGACAATCATGGCACCGTGTTGCTTATACCCCTGTCACACCGGAGTGCGATCTCACGGCAACGTTACTGCGATGCAGTTTTCATCAAAAACGCAGTGGGGTCGCCGAAAACTGGCAAAAAAACCATGAAATCTATGATGTAGGTAGCTCACAGTACGCTCTTGACTCGCTCACTGCGCTCTCACTACGCTCTCACTACACTCTCACTGCGACCTATGCGTTCCTCGCCGCGCTCTCACTGCGCTCCCACTACGCTCCACGCGATCTCGCTGCGACCAAGACGACCTCGCTATGACCTCGCTACGACCTTACTACGCACTCACTACGTCCCCACTACGTTCTGTGCGTTTGTACCGCGTTCGCGCGGCGACTATAAATACAGCGAGCTCGATGTTGCTGGATATTTGCTGTCTGTTGTACAATTATTATGTTCTGCCTCTCTACATCCGTGGTAATACCCCTGTCACACCGGAGCTACGATGCCGTTGCGCTCCCACGGCAACTAAAAAAAGTTGCAAAACGCAGTAGAAGCGCAGTAGGATCGCCAAGAGCGTAGTCCGAACGCAGTGGAGTCTACCTAAGTCGTGGGAGGGTCTCCATTGTTCCAAACCTCGACGATTGTTTTGAGCCTGCTCAAAACAATCGCAGAGGGTCGGCGACCTGGTCCAAAACGCAGTGGGAGCGCAGTGAGAGCGTAGTGGGATCTCAAATAACGTACTTGGGACGTTTACCTGATTTAGATTTAGATTACAAATACAAAAACCAAATATACCTGGACCAGGCAATAAAAACAGGAAGTTGTAGGAAGGGTGTGGATTGCATAAGCTCCATGAATCACAAATTTACGTTTACTTGATTTAGATTTAGATTACAAATACAAAAACCAAATATACCTGGACCAGGCAATAAAAACAAAATCACACCGATAAGGAAAAGCAAGAAGAAAAGTAAAGTGCAATACATGTACATTAAAACATGCAGATTTGTCGTGTTTTTAACATCTAGCTAGCGTGCTAGCGTAGCAGGCAAACGACATTTAGGAGTTGTAGGAATGATGTTGAATGCATAAGCTCCACGAATCACAAATTTACGTTTACCTGATTTAAATTTACTAAATGTCGCAACATCCGACATTTGCATGGCCGGATACGCGTCTACTTTCGAGGCGAAAACTGGGCTTTAGAAATGCAATCCAGGGAGCGATTACGCAGCAAATATGCAACCGGCCTTAATGGTCAAACTATAGTTCGCGCCCAAACTTTCTCTATGCTTATTGTAAAACGGGTATTAAAAAGATAAAGAAAAGGAATTAAAAGCTGCAACTTACATGGTGGATGGTGTCTGTTCGTGATCAAGTATTATTCAAATGTATCGCTCCGAAATTATCCGTATTTTCAAGAGTTGCTCAGATCAGAATAGACCGGATTAACTACACCGATGCGCAATTGTACAAAGAAGTTCCCACTCAGCTTGTCGAATCTGCCGGTCCAGCTACCGGCCGACCCATATATCCACAAACGAATTAAGACAAACGGAGCTTGCGCCACTTTCTTATCAAACGAACTAAAACCCGTGATAGTGAAGCAACTTCCCTTTTTGTTTCAGTCAGTAATTTACCACTAATGCATCACTATGCAAACAATTGGACATATTTCTTCTCGGCAGTTCCTCATTGATCTAGTTAGATCATCAAACTAGTTTCAGGGGGAAAATAGTGAATATTTCTTCTGTGACCACGAGGTCGGTGTTAATCTGGTTGACTGCAAGGTTTTCGAAACAATACAAAAAAAGTAATGCCAAAACTAAGATTAAACAAAAAAGTAATTAAGTAAAAAAAAAAATCTTGACTGCAATTACCAAAATGGAAAAAGAGAAAAGGAGACTGCGTACAACAAACCTTTTTTAATTTTTTGTTGAGGTTTTCCCTGTCAATTAAATTTTCTCTGAGTTCGAATTAAAACGATTTTGCCGTATTTCAAATTCAGAATTCGGGCATTCAATTTAGATTTGAAACATTCAAACTCCTTGTTGTGTTCAATTTTATAGCACATTGTCGTTCTTTGTCGTGACGCACAACCCGCATTCAATTAGCAAAGCTGCTTCGACTGAAGATTTTTGCACTTTTTTGTTGTCTTCAATTTTGAAAACAGGCAATAAGTTTCGCTAAATGAGAATTGAAATAAGTACGATACGACACTAAATGCGAACAAACAGATAAACAAATGAATTATGCAAGACAAATGTTTTGAATCTTCACTTTAAGCATAGATAAAGTAGTCAGCCAAACAAAGAAGGGAGGAAAACAAACACTATAGGCTCCATATAAAGTCTACCGGAAACATAAATGAAACAAGAAAAACAAAAACATTAACAGTTGTTATCGTTGGGTTATTATTGTTTCATTGTGTTTTTTTTGTTCTTCCTGGTTTCTTATTGTTTAATAATGTTGACTTGTGTGCCAAAATAAAGTGAACCGTATTTTATGCCTTTAACATTCTAAGGGAAACGAAAGTTAAAGTGTTTTAGATTGCACAAATGGCAGAAATGCCTGCCCAATAATACATTTATAATGAATAATAAATAATGAATTTGAATGCAGCTTTGGTGGATTGTTAAATTGAATGGTTATTTTGTTGAATCGAATGACACAACAGTACTTTTGCCTAGTCATAAAATAAAATCAGATGACCATTTTCAGCAGCATTTGACCTTGCGCGAAATGGAATGGCGCATTGGTTAAGGCGAGGCGTCATGAAGACTTTGTTTGGGAGTCGTGAAAGGGCGGGGGAATATACTCAACAACATTTCTTTCCGCAATCAGTTTGTCTATTTACGTGTAAAACCTTTCATACTTAATAATATAAACGTAGGCCTATACTACGCATACAAGCTTACATGTACATATCAGCGACTGAATGCATGGTCGTTCACACCCGCCGCGAACGACACGGCGCGTTCAAGCACGCGTGACCGCTCTATTGTATTGCAGTCGAGCATGAAACGCAGGCAGAACGGAGCCCGTGTGCTCGCAAGAGAACTGGGTAATTAAACAACAATAGCCCAGTTCCTCCAGTTACGATATAGGGGAACGGCATGTCATCTTAATGACACCTCGCCTAAATTGGCTGCTCATTTGCCGAAATTCGCCGTTAAAATGTACACCATCACGTATTTTATGTTACTCTTACTGCTTTGTTGTATTGAATTGTTAAATAGTTAAATGGCTAAAAACCGTTTTACGAATTATAACTGAAGTGATATATGGTCGGTTGGTTAGTAAATGTTACATTTTGACTGTAATATAGTCAGAGTAAAACCTTCATTCTCAACATTATGTCACAATAGTTTGTATGTGTCTATAACTCCCGACATTTTAAAAGGATTAAAATGCATCCAAGTGTACTAAGAACAAGCCTACAATAGATCAACGAACGAGGAACTCGGCATTTTGTGTTAAAGATAATATGATAGAAGAGGTCAACTATAAATCTTATTTCCGCGTTAGAAATTACTGGGGAAATTGTGTCTTGCGGTTTGAGGAAGAAATCAAATTATTTGTTGTTTAATATTTAAACAGCTAACGAAAACGTTTAGACAATGACATTGCATGTTATGACATGATTTTTTTTTAGGGGGGGGGGGGGGCAGATTAACACAGTGGTACTTTCCTCGCCTTCCATTTATGTGGCCCGAGTTTGGTTCCTGCCTAGGAATTCTTTCTCGTATCTCCGAACCTGTAATTGCCTTCTCTACGTTTTTATTTAGGCTTGCAAGCTGCAGTGACTGTCAGTGGAGCTTTTGCCGATTCCTTTGTATCATTATTTTAAAAAAATGAAAATGATAATCGTTAGCGTTCTTCGAATGGTTGTATTTTAGAGGATATGGCTAACCATTTGTTCTTTTACAACCAATACTTACTGAATTATTATAGCAGTTTGTTTCCTTATGTGGCCACCTTCTCCGCAGGCAAAACATTCAACATAGTTGGTTGGAGAAACAAAACTGTACCCCCCCCCCCCCCCCCCTCCTCCCCCCTCTATGTATATGATTGGGAATATCAATTGTTCAGTACATTGGGACCCTGGGATGAAACAAACTTACCACTGCCAAGAGACAGGCAAAGTCACTGCAACAATTCAAATCACTTTTTGACTGACTTATTGACCTTTTTAAATTGATATCACATTTTGTTTTTGTCTTATTTGGTTATTGTTTGTTTGTACAGGTTAATTATTTGTTGTTATATTTTGGTATACATATTGTGTTTCGATAACGTGTTGTTATACTTTTAATGTAATAATTGTACTGTTATCCTATTCATGAATTCATTAATTTTCCTAAGTTTCTCTTTTTCTTTTCTTTAAGAGTCATTACCAAGAATGTGTGTAATTGAACTTGTTTGTTTGAATTGAATTTGTGGTTTTTGGTTGAGGGTAGTTTTAAGTTCTTTGTTTTAGGTTTGTTGTAAATTTGGTGTTTTTAGATTAAAATGTGTCTATTATATTATTCAATGTAACAATGTTTTTGCGTGTTATTAATAATTGTTATTAATTCATATTTCTCCATACTTTCGTGTAGTTTTTAATTTATATTCATCTTTCCTAAATTTGTTGATTATTATATCACTGTTTTCAATTGTTTTATTTGGAGTTTTTATGGTTTTCTTTTTTTCTTTTTCTGTCATATGTCTCATTTGAATTGTATTAATATATATGTTTTTTATCTTGTTTTAATTCAATTCCTTTTACTCTTTAATTCATATTTATGTAACACACAGGGCCCTTATGGAAAGCAGTTATTTAACTGATAAGGCCACAATGTTAAAATAAGACAGAATAATAGAAAAAAGGCTTCCGTCTGCGGTCGGTGGATTTCGTTCCATTTATTGCACCCACTGTGCCCACATCAAACATTGGCATGCGGCCTCTCAGTTCCAGCAACTCCTCTGTCGTCAGCCAAGAAACTTTAGAATTAAAGTAATACCTAATACAGGGATAATAACGTAAATATCTCTTGTAATGGCTTCCGGGGACATATTAAATAAACTAGCTAAAACGTCATATGTAGGATATTGGCGCAACCATATATCATGGCCACCAAAACCCTATTTCATCATGTAGAGTGTCCATGTTGTCGTCCACTTCCTGGTTTACGATAAAGGGCTCCAGGTCCGCTATAATCTCCACCATGGACTCTGGTGTATCCCCGACATCTGGAAAAAATCATGTTTGGTCTGTCTCCAAATCAGAAAACAAATATCGGGGGTCAACGTCATATTGGATGGGAAAATAAGGAAAAAGAAGAGTGTATATTCTTGGTTTAAGTATGGTATAGGAAAAGTCTGAAAACAAAGTTAACAAATAAATTCCACAGCAAAGCAAGTTTGTCGTTGACAAAATGTGGAGTCATCGGCGGTATCGCTAACCAAAAAGTGTAGTAAAGGTTGATCAAGCAAACTACAATCATGATGGATGAACGAATTAAGGTGAAATTATCACACAGGCAAACTGAATCCTGCAGTAATACTACACAGCATGGCTCACGTGGCATTCAGATTTCCGGGTATAGCGAACACCTAACCACGTAATTATGTTCTTAATAATGAGTATATTAAATAATTATACATGCTCGCTTACAATGATATGCCTCACTGGCTCGCTAGGTACGTTTAAATAATCCAGCCTACTGAATACATATATAATTCATAATCATTAATTCGACAAACCTTGTCGAGGTGCTCGTCCATGATTAGTTAAGACGACAGAAGGCCGGCTTTGTGTGACGCCCAGTGTAGTCCGGATTAGACAGCATTTGTCGTAAAGTATATTACGAGCAATGGACTGTCAAAAGAAACGAACGTTCATACGTGGTTCTTCCTGAGTGGCCTAGGTGGCCAATTCAGTACAAAACACCACCTGTATTATAGGCAAAATAAAATTACCCAAAAACATTGTTTCAAGTGGTTGACAACTAGGCCTACTTTACAAATAATGTTATTACTACAAATGAGCACTTAGGGAGACACATTAGCTAAGTTTGTATGTAATAAGGAGACAGTGGCACTAAGGGAAACATTACAGTGTCTGCCTAAGTGTTTAGCTACCCTACGAAAAAAACGATATTTGGGAGTTATTTTTGCTCTAGAACGACAGAATAGGGTCTAAATAGCATAAACCTCGAAGATTTTAGATAAAAGGGTTAGGTTAAACAAGTTAGGACTGTTTTAAGTTTGTGTACATCCCTATGGGATTGTCTCCCTAAGTGTCGCTGTTTTTTGTATATTATAATCATTGTGTTTAGGAGATAAACCAGACTCCCATTAGCAATATCTAAAATGTCTCTCTGCTTGGGCAGGAGGAAGATGACAGCTCTCCTGCATGACGAAGGTAAGGAACCTGAATTTTCCATGTTTGAACAGGGGGCGAAAACATTGAAAGGATTCACTAGTAAGGCCGTCTAAACCAGGCGTTTTATTTTTGTTTAATTGGTCGACCGTATCTATTTCTTATATCAAAATGGGTTTGTCACCTGTTTCAGAGTCAGCGAAATCAAGAACAGGGAGATCTTCAAATAAGAAATCCTGGGCTGCATTGGTCCTTATAAAAGGTGATGGTGTTATTGTTTAAAGGAAACAAGTTTGTTTGTTGCTTAAATCAATAAGGTTTATGTTGACAACAACATTATGTGTGTGGTTGTGTTTATTTTCTGTGATAAATGGGGGAAAATAATTTTTGAAAATGTTGGTCAAACCACTTGGCCCCTCGAAGGGAAGCCTCATTACCATAAAACCTCGCGAGGGGTATGACTAAAATCGAGGCAGAGACACGCCGCGCTGCTACCCGGCCTGTCTTATACTGACTGCGCGCATTGCAACAAGTGTCCGTCTTTACATGGTTTTTCATTCTGAATCAGGGAAAATATACAACAGTTTTGGTCATGCCAACTAGGTGTGTAGCTGCTAGGTGTAGAAAAACTACTAAGGATGGAGTAAGCCTCTATTTGTTTCCGGCTGATCCTAAATATCGGAGGATTTGGACAGCCAAAGTAAAGCTTACCAGAGCGAAGTGGTCCGGGCCTAGTTTTGTCGGCCCTCTGCAGCAATCATTTTGAGCTGATGTGCTTCGACCTATAGAGCGCCTAGAGGGACCCCATCTTTATCCTCGCTCGGGTCCGTGTACGTGTCTGAATAAGAAATACTGTGACTCGAATCAGATGAATCAGTACTGTTTTCGTCGGATTCACCAAAAAACGAAGAAGAACTGTCATCGTCCATGTAAAATTCGATTACCGTGGGTACGTACACACACAACAATGTGTTCGACCGTGGCCACGCGAATCCGTCTCGTACCTAGACGTCGCGTACTGACTATCGAGAATTTGTCCGGGTTCTGCCTCGGTTTACGTCACTCGTTTTGAGTGGCCGCGAAATTTTAAAAGGGGGGTCAATTTTTGGACGGCAAATTACCACACTAAACGTACACAAGAACCAGTTTTGCTTTTTATTCACATTTAATACGCATAAATCTATTAATTTAAAACAACAATTGCGTAATGAAAATTTTACACTGCATGTTTCCTTTAAACAAATAGCTTGATGAGTCTTGCCAGACGACTTACGTTTTTCTAAATTAAAAAGAAAAGGGTACAAGAATCACCTTCGTTTTCAAACTCAAAACATGAGCGTATAAGAGCTTTCTGAGCTTCTTGGATATTAAATTTGTTAGGGCATTTATCTGTTGTTTTTTTCTCAAAATGTGACATTTCCTGAGTGAAGTTCGGAAAGACTGCGGGAAATCAATGCCAGACTGAAGTTTTTGAATCGAAAAACGTTTTTATTGGCGGATTTCCCACCATACATTTGAGTAATATTTGTTATGTAAACTTATATATCCCACCAAACATCGGTATCCTTGTAAAGCGGAATTTAAACTTTCCACTTCGTCGATAATTGAGACATTAGGGAATTGTTAAAATGCCACTACGCACTTATCCTATTGTGAAACGCTGGTAAACCACACGTAACAGTAACTGCATGCACTGTATGGAATAATAGCTTGGAATAATAGCACAGTTAACAACATAAGGGGTTACACTACGAGGTAAATAAACACGATCCAGTCTAGCTTTTGACATCACCTTATTGGCAGTATTCTAAACCAAGTATATTTGTTATGAATCGGATTTCCTTCACGCCAAATATCAAAAGGGGACACCGACTGGCAACATTAGAAAGACTGGTAGCCGTCTTATGACGCTTTTCGTAATTCATATGACATCGATCTAGGGAAGGATTCGTGGTACAATTAAAATCACCAGCAATAATATTGTATCCATCAACATGCTGTGAGCAATGTTGCTCAATGATCTTAACAAGTTCTTTGGCTTATTTATCACCTTGTGAGACAAACACGCTGTAGAAATTGATAAAATTACAATCATGTTTAACTTGAACATAAAGAACATAGCTTTCGAAAAATGACATATTGTGTCTGAACAGAATAGTCATGTTCGCCCGATCACTTGGATTTTTCAGGAGTACAATAACTTGGTACGGCCAGTTTTTCCACACATGGGAAGAAGCTGGCAAGTCATTGATTTCTTGAAGGAAAACAATATCCGGATTGTGACAAGAATGCCTGATGTACTGTTGAATGGCAAGTGTTGGATGGCTAGAACATCCTCCCGTATTGATTGTAACGATGGAAAGTGTCGTAACGATGGCGGAGATAACGCCTTCAGATTGATTGCGGAGATGAAACCACCATTTCCCGCTTCGTGTCAAACTGCGTGTTATTAACAGACCACCTATTAATGAATCTGTGAAGGGAGTGATTGAGACTATAGAAATCAACAAGCTTGTCTTGTAGTTCACTTGGGATGTTTGTGGGGCTGGGAAGCACAGCTATGCAATGGCAGATTTCGGAGGTGGCAAGCTGGTTCGCCACAAGAACACGGACTTTGATGGAGAGATTATAGCAGAGATGTTTCCAGGATGAGAGGGTTTTACTAAATGTTTCTTTGCAATTTGTCAAACCTTTATATTGTTGATGGTTGAGGCTAGCAGCAGAGGATCTACTAAATAAATCATAAACGGATTAGCGTCAAAACCGGAATCCTGAGTGACAAAAACTGTAATGTCGGTTGCATAGGCCAAGACCGAGCAACGGCGTTGGGTATAGTAATAAGAAAGTTTTTTATCACAAAGCTTTCTACGCAGGGAATTAAGCAACGGCGCGATAGGAATAGAGTAAAGCAAGCGCAGGCAGCCCGGTCGAACACCCTTTTTAAAGGGAAAAGCAGCCCCAACGTTAATGTGGCTCTGAGCACCTTTGTATAACAGACCAAGGTAAGACAACAGCATTTCCCATGAGAGCAAAATGACAGTCGTGCTAACGCATAAGAAACGAATGTCGATTTTTAGCATCCGTTGATATCCGTTAAAAGGCGTTTCCTGTCCTTTTTATCCTTTGGATGGACATTCATCGTCAGGTGATGTCCGTCAGAGCGGCCAGAAAACTTTGTTTATGCACAAACAATTTTCTCGCCAGAAACGGATAGCGAGATCCGGCCCTTGTCCGATGGCTGTGCTTGTTGTCCTGTATGTGTAGTGTACTTGGTCGTTTTCCACACGTTTCCACCCGCTAGCTAGCTAGCTAGCTTGGTCGTTTTCCACACGTTTCCATCCGCTAGCTAGCTAGCTAGCGGATGGAAACGTGTGGAAAACGACCAAGTACAGTACATACACAGGACAACAAGCACAACCATCGGACAAGGGCCGGACAGTACTCGGTCGGCCTACGCAGACGATCAATGGAGGGGTGCAGTTGAAATCACCGCCAATGGTGACGGGGTCGTCCTTGCGATTTCAAAGCAACAACATTGAATTGCGATACAAGAACATGATAAATGTTGTAAACATTATTATCCACTTTAATTTTAGGGGAACAAACAGAGCCTTTAAACTCAATACTATAGGCTAACACATCAATGTAATTTTCAACAAGAATGATAACGTCAGAACCAGGGGAAACACCTGGAGCGCAAAAAGGAACATAATGGGGCCAATTTGTTTCTCCTTATTGTACGATTAGGAATTTCGGGGGATACACTTTAGAAAATGTCAAGTGGGCACGGTTGGTTGGATGAGGCTCCAGGAAGGAGTCGCCGTACGTTAACCCACTGTAAATGGCGTCAGCTACCCCCTCCCTGGAACTCGTGTACAAAGCAATACGGTTGTTCAAAACGACATGTTTGTTGGGCATTGAGTCGTGATTTTGTTTTATGTAGGATTGTGCAGAGACACTATCTAACACTTTGAAAGCCAGCCCACTGTTTCTAGTGACTCCCCCATACGGTTCGTCGCCAGCAACAATTAGTCAGGTGGCTTACTAAAATTACCGTTACCGGCGGATAAAAGCACCATATTTGGCATGAAGAACTCTAGGAGCCCCCCGGAGTTTTTATTAAAAAAATACGCATATTATACATAAATCGTAAATACCTTCCATGTAACATATTTGTTCCCATGTTTAGGTATATTAAAAATATTTCAAAAAGGAAAAGTTTATTATGTGACTTCTACTTACCTTTGCTTCCATAACATTTTCTAAAGCAAGTAACGGAATAATTATGATAACATAGTAACGGTCGAAGTTGCGCACATTTACCTAGTCTCCAGATATCATCAAGTAGTCTTGCCAAACCTCAGTATTGATAAGCTTCAAATTCACCAAGTTGCATACTGGCAGAGTTACCATATTAAAACCTTATGGAAAATCATATGAACAATGATAACATTGTAATATTTAGCTCAGCAAACAAAAACGGAAAAATGAGGTGTCCGTAAATTAGGCTAAAAAGTGGTCAAAGTTGAAGGAAATCACTAAAATTATGTGTAAGAAAACATATTGACGTTGACATAATTATAAGCAATAATACCATTATTTGGGAAATTTCCTTGAACTTGTTTAAGTCTCCCACGTTAGGAAACCCTTTACCAACTTTTTAGCCCATTTTACAGACATCAAATTTTTGCCTGTTTTTGTTTGGTGGGCTAAATATAACAATGTTATTATTGTTCATGTGATTTTCCAAAAGGGTTTAATACTTGGTGATTTTGAAGCTAATCAAGACTGATGTTTGGCAAGGCTACTTGATAATATACATTTGTATGGAGACAAGATAAATGCGCGCAACTTTAGGATATAATAAATAGCCATTGTGTATCGTTACTTTGTTCTCATAATTTGTTCAGTCATTTCAGAAAAGTAAAAATATGTAAGTAGATTCACCAAAATATACTTTTTAACAAATAAAATCTAAAAATAAATACCCAAATATGTGAACAAATATGTTACAGAACAGGTATTTACAATTTATGCAAATTAGGCATATTGTTTAACAAAGGCTAACATTAATTACTAAAGGATCTTCACGCCAAATACGGTGCTTTTATCCGGCTGGTAACGGTAATCGCTTAATATAACATTAAGCTATCTGACTAAATGGGTCTGGTCTCACTCGCATTGGTAATGTTTATGGGCAACAGTGCGTGGTTCTGCTTGAGTGGCCATGGTGGCCAACTCAGTGCATAAACCAACGACACAGGGTTAAAAATAAAACCTTAATCTACCCAGGTCTATACAATGAAATTAATACAATGATAAAGAAATGACAGACATTTTAGGGAACTTACTCAGAGCTCAAAGGAACACGCTACCGCTAAATAAACACACAAATAAATACAAGAGTGTTTCTTCACGTCACCTTTGTACACTTTTGAGAAAGAAATATCTGTCATTTGATGGCTCTGAATGTACACAACATAACAACTATTGCAATGAAACTATAAACGTATTATATTAATGCACTAAAACTTGGTGATGTCGTATAGGCTCATGCACAACATTTGTTTCTATGGCGAGCAGATTTAACACTTAGGCCTACATGTACATACGCGATGATATTTTAGAGTTGTTTACAGATATCTATGTGTCAAGGCTCAAGACTGAGGTCAAGAATATTATTTTACGATGATCGGCATACATTTTGGCGTATTTATTTACACACTGTAATACTCCTCTTGTAAGGCAATTTATTGAAAATAATGCATGTTGAGTGATTTGACCTTTACCTGGAGAGCACTAATCTATAACTTACCCCGAGGGGTTTTATGTTTTGCAGTTAGGGCCTTCATTAACTTTTTACCAACACTTGGTAAGTTAAGTTAGTTAAGAACTTGTAAGTTAAGTGTATTGGTAATATGCAGACACTTAATCATTTTTTTAATTCTTGTCTAAGGTCCCTTGAACAAAGCCGGTATACCTGGCGACATAATTCAATTTGTTCACATCTAATCAGAGCTAATAAATCTAAATTTGAATCTGCACTGGTTGATTCGGATATTCCCGACCATTCAATTGCAGGCAGTACAGTTCCTCTCAACATCTTGGTCACTAGCCTAAAGCCTGACAATGGTTGTTGTAAAAAGGATAACAATAAGTAAATTATGGTTATTAAACTATTATACCGGTATAGCGCATGAGCATAAGGAATTGGAATACAGCCGTCTAACTGATGACCTTATTAATGAAAGTTACAACACTCGGCTTTACTTTATTGAAGTGGGTAGTCGTGGATTGATTTCACCTGACATGAAAAACGTTTACAGTCTGTTTTCCAGGCCAGTAAACGGCAGATTCAAAATGTAAAAATGGATCTTAGTCGGATTGCCCTCCTTTATACAATTGGAAACGCACGACATAACAGCGCTTGGGGAAATTAAAGTGTAGTTATAGGGAATGTGTGTGACAACAGTGTTAAAATGACTGGGAAATATATATTTACTTTTAATAAACCACCTCGAATTATTTCTAAGTGCATGGCTTTTGTAACTGATCCGTAAACATGCAGTGACTCTATTGAGCTGGATCGTAGACGACGCAAGCGGCGTCTGAAACGAGGTTGTATTCTTCAACCTCCACCGCAGTGACGTCATTCACGTCACATCGTTGCTGATTGGCTACATAGTTGAATGAGCGACATCTTGGGTCACTGGCACACCAAGTTGCGCAGATGACGGCGTTGCGCGCTGTGACTGTGGTGATAAGGTGGTTGCGGATGCACACTCTCGGTTGAGGGCGCCATTGTGTCGGGGTAGTTTCATAGCGGGTGGGGCATTGCACTTGATCAAGCTTTGCGTTACATTTGGCCAAGACGTCTAAGGACATAGAAAAAGGAACATACAAAAGTACAGTCAGTGCCCAGCCTTCGGAAAGTGCTTTCTTTTATTTGCTACGTATGCATAACTCTCTCGGTAAAATGAATATTCATGAGAAGGGAAATTTCAAAACTCATTTTCCTGATAATGTGTCTTTAAAACATTTCAAATAAGTTAAGAGGGCCTAATATTTCGATCTTAACAAGATCTTCTTCAGAGACATAATGAAACACGAAACAAACATATATAGGGCAACATACAGCATGATGAACATCATAGCTGACGGGAGAAACACAACAGAAAAAGCCTGTACAGAGTTCTGTGGAACAACAAAAGGAGGATTAGGCTGAAGGGTTAAAGGGAAAGGTCAGTGTGGGTAGGATCAAAGAAAGAACTAACAAAGAAGTATGAATATGAGAAATGTGGAGGGGGGGGGGGACAATAGACAAGGGGAAACCAGAGGAGTGAGAACAAATAAGAACAAACTGCTGGCAAGGATTAAAACAGATGACAAATGGGAGAAAACAATTGCAGTTAATCATTTCCAATTATACATTTAAAAATTTCGATTATACTCCAAAGTAGAAAAAGGTTTAGCCGTCTTGTTAAATGAGATTTCAAGAACAATTATAAACTGTTTTGATAAGGGTAACAACAGTCAAGGTCATTCAAAATTAAAGAGCATTCAAAATGTTTTGGATGGCGTTCTGAAATAACGTTTGTTACACGAGTGTGCCTTCCTCATTGGTCAACTCCCGAAATTTGTCAAAATGGGAAAGGCTTAACAGTGCTACATTTCTCTCTGGCTATTACATTACATAGGATTTTCCTGGTGACGTTCTCGTCCTTTACAATTCATACCTGTCGCCAATGTGACAGTAGAACCCAAAGCCGTAGGAGATACATAACGCCCAGCCGTAGGACTTGCAGCCGTGGGACCTGCGGCGGTGACGGGTGATGCAGGTGTTTCTATGACTGCTGGTTTCTCACACACGAAAGGATATCTGACAATACAGGCACTCTCGTAAAACACTGCTGCTTCGCCTATCGAACGGTAGATATGAGCACACGTTTTGATGATATTGGGACTTGGATTCGGATAGCCTTGTGCCCAATCTGCAACAAATGTTTGGACATCATGTTAGCGTGGTTTTTGTAAATTCGTATCTCGAGCTGCGATAATAAGTGTTCTTCAGTATGGTGGCCCTGGAGAGGCATTGCAAATCGTGAATACTTGCGACCTGGGTGCGGGACGTGCACTTTTCGCGAATATTGACGTCAATATTTGCGACTTTGGGGGCGAGTCGTGAAATTTTTCGAGAATATTGACGTCTTTATTCACGATTTGCAATGTCTCAGGAACATGCGTTGGGTCCAAGTTAAGACAATTTTAAAAATTCGATCGCTGGCTGTTTTATCAAGCATTAGCTTTTCGTCAAGGCCATCGTAGCTATAATTAGCTGACGTGTGGAATATGTGAAGAGGGAAGCGACTTAAGCCGGAGAACACAGTGCCACGTGGCGCAGCCACGGGGCATTTTCTAATTGGTCTTTTTCGTTATGTTTCGATTGTTGCTACCCTAGGGTAGCAAATTTCCAACCAATCACAAATGTTGATGCTGCATACATTAACCTAGTTTGTAAATTACAAATGCACCGTAATAAAAACAAATGGCCACCGACTCACGAAAATCCGTTGTTGGTGTGCGTTAATTGAATTGAACATGCCACTCGAAAACAACTTAATGTAGGATCCCAAACCCTTACCGTGTCGGGGGATTGAGAAAAGCTGTTCGATGGAGCAATATATTCGTCAGTCTTACCACTCTGACATGGTAAATATTATACGTTTCAACATTTCCATTCGAAACACCTTTGTGTTGATTGAGACCCGTACTGTTAACATGGCGATAAACGTCGTCATGAGTCCAGACCTTTGAAAGTCCGGATAGAGACATCTACAATTCCAACCTTTAATGGGCACCTGCATATGAGTTTATAAGCGAACATCCACTGCAACAAGATCTGTCATTTTAAAACGAACGTTGACAAGTCATTAAAAAAATCCAGGTTTAAAGCCTTGATGGCTACCATTAACAACTTGTATTTTGTTCGCATTATTACACAGGGTGACCATCCCAGGGAAAATATACATTTATATAGGTACTTCATGATACTGGTTGTTACAAATACATTTTTATTTCATCAAACTCCGACCACCAATTCAAGAGTTACGCTTATGTTGGTGAAATCAAGTAATGTATTTACAGTGAAGTGAGAACAGTGAGAAATGCTGATTTCTGTTTGCTTATTGCAGTCTAGGCAACAAATCCAGAAATGTGCCTATTTAAGTTGCATAAGGCATTTTTGAGGAAAAGCAAACAAATAGGTGATTCTGAAAGATAATTTTGTGCTGAATATGAATATCTTGTTTGTGTTTCTCAAAATTGCCTAATTAGGTCAGTAATTAAGGTCAAAGGTCATTAAGTGCAAATTTCAGTTTTTCACAAGGAATGGTTTATTTTACCTCCTAAATACTATAATGTTGATAATTTTGCAATTCCTTTTTTAATAAATCATACACAGCATGTCAAAATATCGAAATGAATGGATATTGTTAAAGAATTATTCACTTCTTTTGACAATATCTCCTTAACCATTGGACGTTTTCTTTTTCACCACGGGATGAGTTTCTACAGGCAGTTTTTCAAACATATGCACGTTTGATCGGTGTTCTCTGGCTGATTTACATTATTTGGGGTACCGAGGGACAGGAATATGGTATTTGGTTTCATAAATTATTATAATTAGGAAGGTAATTAGAGCCAAAGTTCAATTAGTGCAGAATACAAATTATTAGGAAATTTCATTTTTGTGCATCCCTACACAATGCTGGTGCTGTGGTAGGCGCCTCTATACAATACCTCACATGCTTTTGTTAAATATAGGGGGCCTACGGTGTGGGAATCCCTACCCACTGTCTGAAGCAGTGATGTAGTACTTGAGACCGGTCTCGGTCTCGAGACCGGTCTCGGGGCCTTGTCTCGGTCCCGGCTAGCCGGTCTTGGTTTCGAATCTTAATGACTCGGTCTCGGTCTCGGATGTCTGGTCTCGGGTCTCGGTGCCGAGACCGGCAATGAAAATGTAGTAATAATTGCACTAGTAATACAAAACAAAGCCCAGCAGTATACTGTATAATGATAGTAGGCCTATATGTGGATATGGATAGGCATACACAATGAACATGTAACAGTTAGATTTATAACCCCCCCCCCCCCCCCCCCCCCTACAAATTTGGTTGTATCGGCAACTTCTGTGAAGTTCCTATCAAATAGTGGGCGCACCAACAGATTAATAAACTGGTTGCACAGTTGCATCAAGTTTAGCAAGTCCAACTCACACAAGAAGAGCAAGTCCAGCCAGCCTCCACCATCTTCATCTAGCTCTATTTCATCCAGCATCTCGTGCGGTCAACGGTCCCCAAACAGCATTCCAAGCGACGATGAGTCACTTCTTCTATCCTGTGAACTAGACTCTGGCCCGTCCACATCAAGAACCACACTAACCACGGTCTCACACAAATTATCCGAGGAAAACTTCCGAGGTGAAACTCCTTGCAGTCAACGTCTACATTTTGACATCTGTCAAGGAACACATCACCCGCCAAATACGACTCCTTTCCCGGTCAATCGAGACTAGCACACCACCACCCTATGTCGAGGTAAACATACGGCCACCACGTCCACACTGATCTCTAAAATTCCAGGGGTCATTCCATAATCGCTGAAGCAATCTCCAGAAAAGAACATCGCTGCTCTTCACAAGAATTACGCTGGAAAAATACTATCAACTATACCCATCACTGCGGCCCAGCTGACCAACGCCAGGCGCTCAGCCCAAGAAAAGCTTGCTCAAGACTTCCAGGGTCAAGATCATCCCACTGCTAAACAACTCCTGAGCTTCTTCACAAGACCCTATCAACCAACAATAGGCATCAAAGAAAACCGACAACACTAGTCGATCTCTAACCACACCTTTTCAGGACCACCACACCTCAAAAGAGATAAATCCGTCATCTTGCCTCTATAATATAATAATTATAATAAATAAACTTGAATATAACCCACCCTATACCTTATCCGTTATATTCAAACTAAAAATCTTTCAACTACCATGGCAAGAAGAAAACTCAACAAAGAAGCCAAGGGATCCCTAAGTCAATCGAAATCTAACCATTTCTCTAACAAATGCAAATCGAAAACCAAACGAGCCAACTCCAAACATTTGCGCTCACTAGCAAAACAATGTCAAACCTTCATAACGAACCTATCGAAAGCAACACTATCGCAAACTGTAATAATTGCTTTAGGAAAAGGTTTAAACTTCGTATACCCACTCCTGCTAAACCAAACCGCATTTTACTTGTAAGTGACATAAATACCTTTAATCGAAGACTAAGAATTGCATTCTTAATGCGTAACAAACGCTCCAAAAACCATCCTTTCAAACCACTATCAAACTGGCAACCAAAATCATCCCCTAGTGCAACACTAGAAGAATATTTGGAAGCCAAAAGATTCGAACTGGCCCACATCAGGCTAAGGAATCGGAAGAAAACATGACCACATGCACAAGAACTATCGGCCATAAACAAACTTAAAAACAATCCTGACATCGTAGTCAAACCATTATGACAAAGGCAGAGGCATCTGCATTATGAACCACTCAGACTATCTACAAGTGGGTTACCACCACCTCGAGTCCCATCATTATACCCAACTGGACCAAAACATTACCCCACAAACTACTATGATGGTTCACAACACACTAATTGAAAAGAGAAACAACAAACACATCGACAACGATACTCGACCTACTACTTCCACAAAACTGTCAAACATGTCCAACCATGTATTTTCTCCCCAAAATACACAAAACTCTGCCACCGGGAGAACATTTTGTTGGACAACCAATTATAAGTGGATGTACCAGCCCTACGGCCAACATTTCAGAATACATAGACTATTTTCTTCTTCCCATAATAACCGCACAGCCCACATATGTCCGCGACACAGCAGACATTTTGCGCAAACTGGAAGAAAGACAATTTCCACAAGATGTTTTAATTACAAGTATCGATTTTGTTTCTATGTACACAAATGTCCGGTAGACGGAAGCAATCAAATGCGTTTACAATGCCCTCGAAAACACAAACCATAACCATCCGATCACAAAACCGCCCTCGACTTTACACCCAAAAACTTCTAAAACTCATTCTTGGCCGCAACTGTTTTCAATTCGGAAATAAGTTCTTTCTCCAGAAAATTTAACAATAATGGAACTTAAACAAACACTGGAACCTAATCCAAGGCAATCAAATACTTTCGGAACTATTTCCGAAACCTCGATTCATAGCCTTCAAAAAAGCCCAAAACATTCGGGAGAAACTAATAAGAGCTAAACTACCACAGCAAAATCAAAAGCTCGAACCACTCCCAACAGACTCTGGCTTTTTCGAACAACAAATTGAACCAGACGAAACCCTCAACATATTGCTCTCCCTACTGGACAAACAATTTGAAACCGACTAAAAAAACATATGGATCAAAACAAACTTACATAATTGGACTATACCCAATCCTAGCCACAACTTGTCCACGAGTCAGCCTCGATTCTTTTTTGAATCACCTATTTGCGACTGAAGAGTGCCCAAACAGCAAGGTACGAAAGTATGTTATATTGCTAGCAAGAGGATTTGCGAACATAATCCTCTGCATGCTCGCACCACCAATGACATTCACTCTAAAAACAGTTTGGTTAAAAGACCAACCAATCTAATTGGTTGACCCAATATTGGTTGTTTTTAACCAATGTGTTGGTTAAAGCGTAACCAATGCGTTAGATGTCCGTCAAACAGTCATATTGGTTGAAGGTATCAACCAATCTATTGGTCATTTATAACCAATATATTGGTTGTCCTTCAACCAGTTATATTGGTTGAGCTTGCAACTCTCTTGCAATCTCTGCGACGTGACCAGATGGGAGTGGCCCCACTGAAAGAAGGCGGACTTCTGCATGTTGACCCGAAGTCCAAAGCCAATGCCTTAAACCGGCAGTTCACCTCCGTGTTCTCCAAGGACGATGGCTCAGCGCCTCCTGATTTGGGTTCCACTAACTACCCTGCTATGGCATCTATCGCTGTAAGCCAAAATGGAGTCACCAAACTTCTCAGGAACCTCAAGCCATTTACTGCATCTGGCCCCGATGGCATACCTGCTAAACTCCTGAAGGAAATAGCGGAAGAAGTCTCTCCTGCAATTACACTCTTACTTCAGTCCTCCATCAACCAAGGTAGAGTGCCCCTGCAGTGGAAGAAAGCCCACGTTGTCCCTATATTCAAGAAGGGTAGCAGGTCGGATGCAGCTAACTATCGGCCCATCTCTCTCACCTCAATCCTATGCAAGCTCTGCGAGCACATCATTTACTGTGCGATAATCCGCCATCTCGATGACAATAACATCTTATCAGATTCACAGCACGGGTTTCGCCAGCGTAGGTCATGTGACTCCCAGCTCATCCTCACGGTACAAGATCTAGCAAGAGGATTGGATGACAAATCACAAATCGATATGATCCTTCTTGACTTTGAGAAAGCCTTCGACAAAGTCTCACACCGTCACCTTCTAATAAAGGCTGAACACTATGGCATACGCAACAGCACCCTGGACTGGATCCATGATTTCCTCCATAAACGGTCCCAGGTTGTTGTAGTTGATGGTCAGAAGAGCACCGAATCCCATGTAACATCAGGAGTACCACAGGGTAGCGTCTTAGGTCCATTGTTGTTCCTTATTTTCATCAACGACCTTCCCGATTGCGTCCATCACTCAACAACTAGGCTGTTTGCTGATGACAGTGTAGTATACAAGCACATCTCATCCCTCAATGACACGACCAGCCTCCAAAAAGATCTTGATGCCCTCCAAGACTGGGAGTCAAAGTGGCTGATGAAGTTCAATGCTAAGAAATGCAATGTGCTCCAAATCACCAACAAGCGCAGGCCCATCCTAGCATCCTACACGGTTCATGGTCACACATTAGAAGTTCTACATTCAGCAAAGTACCTTGGAGTCCACATCGACTCTCATCTTAGCTTCAATGCCCATGTCGACACAATCACTAACAAGGCTAATTCCACCCGAGCTTTCTTGTCCCGTAATCTCAGACACTGCAGTCACAAGATTAAGGAATCTGCATACAACACATTCGTAAGACCAATAGTCGAGTACGCTAGTGTTGTATGGGACACCCACACACAGCGCAACTCCAAGAAAGTGGAACAAGTTCAACGTAATGCAGCCCGCTTTGTCACAAGGATATACGATAGGACAAGAAGTGTCTCTGCAATCCTAGAGGAACTAAACTGGCAATCCCTAGAGGACCGACGCACTGGCAGTCGCCTGGCTATGATGTACAAAATCCGTTATGGTCTCGTTGACATTAAGTGGAACCAATACCTCGTCCATCAATCCACATCAACCAGAGGTCATAAATCCCGCCTTGTCATCCCTCACACCAAATCAACTGTGTTTACTAACTCATTCTTCCCACGTACCATTCGGGACTGGAATAGCCTAGCAGTAGACCCAGCGGAGTACAAATCGCTCGACGCCTTTAAGCTCGCACTTAAGGCTAATCCATTGAAGTAGCTCCAAATCCAACAGTTTTACTTGCACTATCTGTACATAAATTATTTCCGCACTCGACAGCATGTCCAACTTATTTTTCTTGGACGCATTCGCAAACACGCAGTGCATTTATCCTCGCATATGTGAGGCTGCATTTCACAGGAAGGAAGGAAGGAAGGTATCAACCAATATATTGTTTAATCATAACCAATATATTGGTTGTCCTTTAACTAATCATATTGGTTGAGCCTGTATTAACCAATCTATTGCCAATAGATTGGTTGTCCTTCAACCAGTCATATTGGTTGAGCTTGTAGGAAATGTACCTACAGCAACTGACCAATCAGAAGTGAGGAAATTTGTTTTGACAATAGTCGATGTTAAATTGTAGTATTTATACCAAAATGCATTTGTTTTACCATAATATGTAATTATTCAAACGATTCCATGATTGAATATAGATTTTTGTGCAAACATAGTGAACAATTCACATTAAATTTCATTCGTATTCAAATTTTGACATTGTTCATAAAAAACTAGCTGTGACTTAGTCGTGGACAAAAAAGCGAACTATAAAACTAACAACGACATTAGCTAAGTTTGTAGTAAGTGCTATGTAGGTAATATCTAGGTTATTATTGTATGTATGCGTAATTGCAATGTGTAATAAATTAATTCCATTGGTATTATTTCATTACGTAATTTGTCCACGTAGGAACCAATACATATTGGTTGTAGCCTAACCATTATAAATTGGTTGAATTAACCAATATTGTATTTTGGCATTTGTTATAAGCAATGCAATTGGTTAAGTGTTAACCAATATGAATTGATTGCAGCCCTACCATTATGGATTGGTTAGTGCTATAACCAATATGGATTGGTTACGTGGTAACCAATACAAATTGGTTGGAGTCCTACCATTGTGGATTGGTTAAATTAACCAACATTGCATTGGTTAGTGTTATAACCAATATGGATTGGTAATAGGTAACCAATACCAGATTGGTTATTTTAACCAATATTTTGGTTATCCACATATCTACCAACTGGATTGGTTGAAATCGACAAATATATTGGTTATTTTCAACCAATCTTTTTTTTAGAGTGTTTGATTATTCCACCTATCATAGTCACTCAATCTCTTATGTCCGCTTACCTACATTTCAATCGGACATAACCGGCAAAGACTAGGCCTAAGTCATGCTTAAAATTCATTTGTTTAAGCCACACAGGTCACAGAGTAAAAGTGTCACTGAATGGGATAGTGCCATCCCTCTCTCCAAACCAAAAATGGACATAAAAGGAATTCCCTTAAAATTGGGTATTCTGCACTAATTGACCCTTGGCTCTAATTACCGTCCTAATTATAATAATGTATGAAACCAAATATCATATTCCTGTCCTTCAATACCAACAACAATGTAAATCAGCCAGATAACACTGATCAAAAGTGCATTTAGGTGTGAAAAGCGGGTACAAACTCATCCCGTGGAGAAAAAGAGAAAGTCCAATGGTTACGGAGATATTTGCAAAAGAAGTGAATAATTCTTTAACAATTTCTATTATTTTAGATATTTTGATATGCTGTGCGTGATTTATCATAAGAGAAATTGCAAAATTATTTACACCATTGCATACAAAAAGGAAAATAAACCATTTCGTGTGAAAAACTGAAATTTGCACTTACTGACCTTTGACCTTAATTACTGACCTAATTAGGCAATTTTAAGAAACACAAACAAGATATTCAGATTCAGCACAAAATTACCGTTCTGAATCACCTATTTGTTTGCTTTTCCTCAAAAATGCCTCATGCAGTCATATTTTCTTAAAATCAAACCAGTCTATTGTGTGGATTTGTGTGACCCTATACCAACCTTATATTTATCAACTTCCATGTTATTTCTTTTTTATAGGTTTTTCCGCTCATTTTCGATTCCCCAAACCGATACCTTAATTAGGTCGCCAAACATCGACGAGCTCAATTCTCCATTTAAATTTCGGAAAGCCACCACTAAATTTTATTTAAGGTTCGGTATAATTCAAATATTTATCATACCGGTTTGTCCTAAATTTGTGAAATTCATCTTATGTTGAAAAACCCAAGTCGTATTGTATCATTCAATTTGACGCTGTTGTCGTTCAATTTCGTTCCGTTTACTCTGAAACGTTACGTTTAGGACATGAATTTAAATGACCAAAGTGTTAAAACGAATGACAAGAAACGAATTTGCTGTTTCGATTCAACGCCCATCGCCCGATGAGACTAATTTAACAAACTTAGCACGAATCAGACTGCTACAAATTTGAATTATACTGCGCCTTAAATTTAAGGTATTTATAACCTTTTGAAATTGAAATATAGAACTGATCTCGTTATGGGGAATTTGTGTGACATAAATGTTAAAATGACTGGAAAAACCTATAATATTTTGCATTTTAAGACAATTTCCTGTCACCAAACTAATCATATAATTTGTTTGGGCATATTTTTTTTTTGGGACACGTTTATTTGTCTTGTGTTTTACGACAAAAAAAGCTTTAAACTTACTCCAGTAACCATCTGTACAAGAGTAAACAGATCCCGAGAGCGATGTACACCCTGTCCATGTGTGCTGTGTACCGCTAGTTGCCATTAATGAGAGGACATCCTCAAATTCTTGCTGTGTGTTCGTGACTAGCAGTTGAGCGCTCATATTGCCGCACGTGTAGAAGGCATCTTGCCATGTCTGGGTGCCTCCTCCAAATCCGAGGGAGCCCAAGCTTATCGCAAAGCACGTTTCGCCATACTTGTAGAAGTATTGCCCTGTGCATTGCAATTCTGAAAACAACGGGGAAAACGTGATAGTCAGCAAGACAGACTTTACGAACTACATGTACCGCCCAATAGTGGGGCAGATAGTATGGACAAACCCTTGCGACTAATGTTATTCATGCCATGAAGATTTTGTGTGAAGATGTGGAGGCATTTCATATTTATTGTTATTATAGGTTTTCCCGGCCAATTTTCTAAAATGTTCATTCGGTAATTCATTTTCGTCTGAATTTAAATGCACGTCTTTAATCCCATTTCAATTCAACGAAAGTTCAATCCTGTTCACTGTCCGTACATTTGGTTTTAAGAAACAGACGGCCAATTACGTTACCTATGCATGTATTTACGCAAGCACTCTTTTTTCGTGCAGAGTTCGGGAATACAATTTCGTGAACGTGCAAACAAAAGTACGTTTTTGTCCATTCAAAATAGCAGATTACATTACAAAATTCCAAACCTGATACCAAATCTTATAAATTCAAGCAGAAAATTGAAATGAGAAGTTTTTCTTTATGTAATATTAGATTCGTATCAACTTGCACGTGATGGCAGCACGAGGCCATTATAGACGAACATAATAATGTCCATAGAAACCGTCTAATTGGTGACTTTGAGAGTGGTGCAAACGTGACTATTAGTACAGGGCCGTATGTCTCCAAAATGGCTCCCGTGGGCCTTTCATGTTTATTTCCTAATTTCTACTGGAATCTAATCTATGATGACCACTGAATAAAAAAAACATTGGCGCCAATTTTTCGAGCACCTTTTCCCCCCTTTTTGTGCCTATGAACTGTGACGTCATAGAATGCACATAAAAATGCCAAAAATGAGCATTTTGGCTGTTATCTGCAATGCTATGTTACATTTTCCTGTCGCATACATACATTATTGTGTGTCAATACCTCTAGTATAATATTTATCACATATAAACTAGGAAAAAAGCATGTCTCAATCATCGTTTTGATTTCTATTCAGGTACATGTATGATGTCATACCTTTTAAAAGCCTATGGAAAATGTTCACGCTTCCGTTTACATTAAGGTATTTTCTTTGCTTTGTTACTAAAGTCTTTTTATTTGCTGGGGTTTTCAATATATCTTCATCATATTCAAGGGGACCTATCAAACCATTATGTGCAAATTAGTTATGACGTCATAGTAATATTGTGTTCACCATGCATTTGATGCATGCAGTGACCGCTTAAGCTACATTTCAAGAACATCATCACCATCGTCACTGTCGTCACCTGCAGCATGTATGTTAACAATTAATATGTTCTCACAAGCTTCTTCGTGTTTATTGGGAAGCAGCGTAATCATACATGTCAGTCACGGTTTTTTTAATTTTTAGAACGATTCTCGGTCACCTGGGAAGGACATTAACGTGAAGGACGTGTAATACTGGGTTTTGTGGAATTTTCTTTCTTTTTCTGTGAGGCTATTATAATTTCAATGGAGTGCTTTTGCAAGAAGGTATAGCACAGAGAAACCGGTTTATGCAGGCATACTTCAAGGAATGATCAGTTATTTTGTTTGTCTTTTTTTTGATCAATTCTAGAGTTAGCTGCAGTGAATCAGAACTCATTCTATGTGGGAAGGGGAGGGTGTTTATGGAAGTTTGTCACAAGTCAGAACTTTTTCTCATCGTTTTCGTAATTTTTTTGGAGATGCTGAAGCAGTTCTGCTGCGTGAAGTATCATTGGATTTTAGGTGGTGGCTTGGTCTGCAGAGATAAATCTGTATAATTTATGATGTGCTGGTATGCCAGCAGTGTGGTTGCGTAACTATCCCGCCCAGAGCGTAATTCTTAATTTAAGTTTTTTTTCCTAGTGATATACGCTTCATGGGAGGTCAGTTCAGGCCACATTTTATTCTGCGAGATTGCAGTCTGTAGGAATGGGGGGGGGGGGGGGGGGGGGGGAGGGTGTTTCGTGTACAAGTTTCAAAAGAACCCCTCCGTGCTTTTCGTTATTTTTTTGAGACGCGGAAAAGGTTCTGCTGACAAGTATCATATGGATTGTATTTGTGACTGTTCTGCCGAAGATAAATCTGTAATTGTACGTTAACTAGTGGGTATGCTAGAAAGTGGCTGTTTGACTGGTCTCCCCAGAGCGTGATTTTTAACTCTTTTTTTCCTTTTTTCCGTAAGACACGCATCTGGGGATCAGTTTTAGCCACATTATCTCTGCTAGTTGACAGTCCGTGGTTGGAGTTCGTGGACGGGCAAATACATCAAACGTCTGCAGGCCAATTGGGTTAGACATTCCCTAAAAGCGGGAGTTTCAAACCCTGTCTCTGGTTTTGGCGACGCGATGACTGGTTTGTGTATTGCTACAGTGGTCCCTTTGTTTTTAGTTCACACAGTGATTGATTATTACCGGTGATAATATGCCGTCCCCTCTTTTTTTTCCTTTTTTGGAAGGGGAGCAGGGCATATTTTCTGTGCTATATCATGCACTTCATCAGCCACCCTCTTATATAATTCATTTTGCTTTCCTTGTTTTTATTTGTGTGTCGGTTTATATGACGCATGACAAGGACAAGGGGGGGGGGGGGGGGTTTGACTTATTTATTTTGTTTTAGTCTTGAGATCCATTTCTTTGATCATTGTTTTGTTCTTTCAATAGTTCCAATAGAATTTGCAGATTCTCCTCATCAAGATTTTGTTCCTCTTGGTTGGATTGTGGAGATGCTTTAGTCCTAGATCGAACAAGTTCATCTTTTATGTTTTTGTGCCGTTTGTATGCCAGGATGGGTTGGGTATCAAATAGTCTATTCAGATATTCGTTTTCGCTAATCAAGGGCCAGTGTTTGAGGATAGCCCGTTTCAGGGCTGGGTGCGCGACATGTGGGTAGTATGGTAGGACGAACACCAGTGGGATATTGTTTTTGTTTTTTTCACGCTTAGGGTCCGCGGGAGTCTTTCCCCTTTGAGAAAGGAGAGCTAGGTCTTTGTTTGTGTATCCGCGCTTTTGAAGTTTGTCTTTGAAGAATTCAACCCTTTCCTCAAAGTCTTTTGAATGGGTACATATACGTTTGTATCTGGTCACTTCGCCCTTGATTAATCCGCCAAATACCGACTTAGGGTGTGCTGAATCTCGAGCTAGGTACTGAAATGTATCAGTTTTTTGGGTAGCGACTCGAGTATCCAATATCCCTTCATGTATAAATCGTTCGCTTTTGTAGATAATAAGGTCGAGAAAAGTGACTTGGCGGTGCGAGATCTCAGACGTGAACTTTAGCGTAGGGTGAATTTTATTAAGTGATTGCACTAGGTCAGCAGCCTGCTTTTCATTTCCGTTAAAGATTATGAGAACATCGTCTCTATATCTCATGTAGCTCACAATTGAGGGATTGTGAGGGAGGATTTTGTCTTGTTCGTATTTGAATAGAGTTATGTCACAAATCTCCGGACTGCATTCGCTGCCCATGGCCACGCCAATTTTTTTGTCTGAAAAACTTGCCAATTAAATTCAAACGTGTTTCGACGCATAATGAGTTCAAGGAGACGTCGCGCGTGGTCTGTTGTGGGCTTGGGTATTGCGTATAGTCTGTCATCGGCCATTGCAATTTTTGCAATCCATACTAAATTATAAGAAAATCAACCCAGAACGTGTTGTTGCCATGTTTGTGACGAGACTTGATACGATCATACTTTTATATGACGTTATTACGTCACGATTCGTTAGCATGGCACACATGTAAAGTATTATTGATCAATAAGATACTGAATACAGACAATGTCCGCAAAAATCTATGCATAGGGTCCACAAATCTAAATTTTTTCCAGATTTTGAAAAGAAAATTTACATCGTTTAATTTATATTTACGAATTATGACGTCATACTTTATTTGCATAAGCATTTATGAAAATATGCTTCAACGGATGGTGCCATATTTGACTCCACACACTATCCCTGGCCGTAAATAATATATTAAATGTGCCAATTTTTTTAATTTGCACCAAAATTGCAAGAGAATTGGTCTATACTGTGTATTGGTATATTGAACTATGACGTCATACCTAATTTGCATAAAAAAAATGCAAACATGCTCGAAAAAATTGGCGCCAACATTGTTTTCCTTACTCACATCATAATTAATGAATTCCCGCAAAGAATACAAAATAAACATCCAAATCCCACGGGATAACATACGGCCCTATACTATATCTGCCGACTACCAATACACTATAATCATACATAATTCCACTGCAAGTACAGCCATAGGGACGTTTCTATACGTGAAGGCCGCAAAGACATACTTTCGAAAGGTGGAGTTAAAAAGTGAAAAGTTGACGATGAAACGCGTACAACAGTGGAGATATTTCTTGATGATAATCCATTGATGGCTCTGGTGTAAACGAAGCAGCAACTTGCCACAAAATAAACCTGATCTTAGATGAGGGGGATAGGTGGTTGACCGAATGTATAATGCAAAGAGGCGTAAGAATAAATGTGAACAGCTCTACAAAAAAGGGTATTAAAGGTAGGATACATTTGCGGTTATCAAACATTTTTACTACCGAATTATTAGGAATTATCTTACTTATTTGAAAGTAAATAATGATTGTAGGCATCCAGCATCCAGTAAAAAAAAATCACGATCGCCAGACGGCGATCGCGAAAAACAACAACGTAAGAACAACTACAAAGTACCTGACGCCGGTTGAAAACGAACGCCGTTGTTCTTGCTTTTCTCAGCATTCATGATTTTAAAACCTTTACCTTTAAGTCGCACTGTTTATTATCATGTTATGGCCAACTCAGCGCTTAGAGGGTAAACATTACATCAAATTGTGATTTAATACCTACAGTTTATTGATGAATAAAATGGAATTGTTGTGTGTGCACACTCTAAGAAACAAAGTGCTAAAAAGTGAGTGCTACGCAATGACCTGCCATTCACGTGCATAAACCAGCACCACTGGAGCAAAATGTGTCCGAAGTGCTAACAATAAAGTGCTGATGGTGCTGGCAAGCAAAACTTTTTTGATTGGTCTATTGCGTCATGTGATTGTTTTGACAAGTCTGGGCTTGTTTGCGTTTACAAGTCTGTTGTCATCGTACATGTGGTGGTGTCTGCTGACAGGAAACCCATCCTTCGGAAGCGAAAAGGTAAGCAAATAAAAATGTGGCATGTGTTCATTGAGATGATATTACATGTAATAATACATAGACCTAGTTAACATTTGAGTAGCTTTGTTGAAGATGATTTAATAATAATACACTAACAAGTCTAACGTGCAATCACTGTCACGGTGTTGCACGCCAACGTTGAATGTTGCGAATTATTTATCGATCTAGAATAGGCCTAACGACTAGGTTTTTCTTTATATTTGCCAACAAACAGTATTTCTTGCAAATGGAGTACTATTGTAATGCACGATTAACTTATATTTGTAGAACACACGGCCGGCACTCTACGGCTTCATGGATTAGCTGTTGCCATGGTTGCTATCGTACAACACAAAGACAGAAGGTCGTGTCTCTCAGCATCAAGATGTAGACCAGCAGCTTGTAATTATGAGGTAGGTTCCAACCCTTTTTAAAATTTAAATTGCTGATATACAATGAAAGGATTACAGCAATGACTGCTGACAGTAAGAGTAACTGACAGACAAGAAAGGAACCAGGCAAAAGAAGTCAACATGATTATAAGCTTAAGATTTGATGTTTTGCAATCTACCCCCCCCCCCCCCCCCCTCCAGTAATTTATTGTGACAATGACAAGTTAACTGAAAAATGATAGGTGCAGTTAGAGGTACAGGTAGTATAATGTATAAATATCGATCATGCATGGTGATAATATGAGGAAGAGCATGGCACACCCTTGAAGTTTTCAACTCCAAGCTATCTTATTATAAGTGTTAAAGTCAGTTTTGGTGATGTATAAATAATTTTTAAAATGTAATTTTTTATTGTAATGATTAACAAAATTCTGTTGTTTTTCTATTCTTCTTAAAAAGTCGGCAGTTCACTCCATCCGGGGTGCATTGAAGAATGAATCCACAAAGTAGCCTGCCCTTCTTGCATTCGGCTCTAGATCACCAGTAAAGCAGATCCTACGTGTTCAACCTCGAGTACCCAACATTCCTGACGAACTTCTTCATCTACCAGAAGTCTCAGGTTTATGGCCTTAAATACATAAGAAAGCTGCCACCTCGAGTAACTGAAGTTGCCATGACACTTAAGGCACAGTAAATAATTTGCCCTAAAATCGTGACCAAACAACGCCAGCTATAGGCTGGACTCCTTCATTGCAAACGGTATAAATGTTCCTTTCCAAAGCATACATTTGCTAAAATTGTAAAAAAGTCTAACACATACAATTAGATAAGCCAAGTGTGTTATTCAGTGACTAGTAATTTCCGATAAAAATCATTGAAGATTGCAATTTTGGATGCAAATCACACTGGTTACAATATTTAAAGTTAAATTTTATGGTGTCACTAAGAAAAAAAATACTAAGAAGAATAGTCTAAACCTTGAAAAATTGGACCAATGTGGATTTAGTTTTCAGGAGATACCTGTTCTTTTATTTTATTGGTAAAACCTTATTATCCATTAAATAATTAATTAAAAGAATGACTCATTACTAATGAATCTGATTTTGGATAAATCAAGTTGTTTCACCTGGTTAATCATTTTTTAATTCTTTCCCGGTAATTTCCCCATTTGTATGTGACTGGTTTCCTGCTTAATTTAGGAAAGTAAATTTTGTTTACAAATGTACATGTACATGTACATGTACTTGGAAATCTTGATTATTTTTTAGGTTTCTATAACCACATTTATTCTGCACCGCAAAATGAGTGTAAAATCAGTATTTTCGGGGGAAAACTTAGTTAAAAGTTTGGTACATAATTTGAATAGTATAATTGACAATTTAAGTGTACTTCGTGCTTTGATGCCACATTCTGCGTGGAATAAAAAAAAATTTGCGAGAGAAAAAAAACCAACATCATGCTTCATTGATAAGATATAGAAAAGTGGCACCTATAGTGTTTATTTTAGCTCCCTGCAAGTGCACATATTGAATCAGCTCATTTCACCTAAAGTGTATTATGAGTAGCTATTTTTGAGTGCTGTTGTTGTAGCACTCATGAAGGTGCTGAATCAGCACAGAGCGTGCAGTCACTATACAAGCACCTAGAAGTGCAATTTTTAGATCTTCAAGTGCTAAATTAGCACTTTGTTTTTTAGAGTGCATCATTATGTTGTTCTACAACAGACCCGGCTATTTCAAAGCCTGTTTTCTCAGTTCTGTAATTTGAACTCTAAGGAAGTAATTAATATTCCAACATGTCACATCTTTAGAATGGAAGGGACTATTGAGCTCTATTATATACCCAAAACAAAATATGACGTTGTGGGCTTTCCAAACATGTGTACATGGTGTATACAAACAAATGCAACAAAATAAAATGAGACATCAAACGTTTACATCGGACAATGTTTAAAAGAGTTATAAATAATTTTCAAAGAGTGGTCAAATTGAGCATGGGATTTTGTTTGGATACTGTGAAAGTGTAGACTTAAAATCAAGTCGTTAGGCAATTTTGTCTTCGTCCATGCAGGCGCCACAGAAAAGAACCAGGGCTGACGGCAGCGGGCATTGGTGGCTCAGCGCTGGTTCATTTTGGTGGCGACTTGATTTCAAGTCTACACTTGCACAGTAATCACCACACCTTATTAAAACAAATCCCCCCGCCCCCGTATTTTCTCTTCAAATTTAACTACAATTTGACTACAATTTGACCTCTGGTTACCTTTGAGAGGTCAGTGGCCTTTACATGCCCTGTTTATAACAATTGTTCTTCAAAACTTCCCTTTTATATGACCCAATTCTAGGTTTGTATGTATAATAATATGCTCACAGGGTTTCTTTTCTCAAATTTCCTGAAAATGCACGTCATTTATACATGCGTAGATTTGCATAACAGATTATGTATATTTACTCAACCAGAAGGTGAAAACAAATCTTGTGTCATTGTTAAGCCTTTGAATGTTTGAGAAATGGCAACGGAGCAAATGTTGACGAGGCAAGGATGAGATGAATGGTCATTTATTAAAGTTTACGCCAATGTCTGTAATTAAAATACTGACCTAAGTAAACAGGTCAAAAGAAATAAGTCCACCCTGGGAAAGGTGCATTTTTCTGGAAGACAGTTAGGCTCCTTAACCTGTTACAAAAATGTAAAATGTGGAGTTTCACCCAACATTTAAACTTCGTCTTGAAATGCTGCCATTTATTAAATGTGATGACCAATACAAAATGGCACTTTCTTGCATAGGGATTGGACAAATGGAGAAAATCATGTTTTTACAGAATTTTGTAATATTCTTTCCTCACTTCAATTAATTTTCCTAAAGTTTAATGTAAACGTGCATTTTAATGTTTTTGTTTTTGTTTTTAATTTCATTACTGAAACAAAAGAACCAAAAAAATAATCCATTTCCACAAAACCTTTAACAAAATTGTTTTGCTTGGGTGACTCTAATTTACTGTACCTTGTAAATTTAGAAAATTAAAAACAAAAACAAAAACATTAAATGCATGTTTACATTTGTACACTTTAGGAACATTAATTTAAGTGAGAAAAGATTATTAAAATATTCTGTAAAAAACATGATTTTCTCCCTTTGTCCAATCCCTATGCAAGAAAGTGTCATTTTGTATTGGTCATCACATTTAATAAATGGCAGCATTTCAAGGCGAAGGTTAACTGTTGGGTGAAACTTTATTGCACAATAAATGTCTAACATTTTAGACTACCTTTTACATTTTTACAGGTTAAGGAGCCTAACGGTTTTCCAGAAAAATGCACCGGACGGAACTCAACGTTTCTGACAGTATGCTCCGCCCGTCGTCAGGAGACTGAGACATGTCAAGTATAAGGGGAATAATGTTCATGGCGATTTCTGGCAAGATAGGCACCCTGTAGTTGGAAAATAGCATTGTAGAAATGACAGCTTTTTGGGCGTAATCGCCGGTTTTTTTTAATGGCCGCCAATATTATGCTCGTTACCATATAATTAATCCAGTAACAACCGTATTGGCAGCCATGTTGGAGACAAAAAACTGCCACCGCTAACGCTGCAATGCTATCAATTTTGAAACTCTATAGGTGTGCATATCTTGCCAAAAAACAATATATGAACGTTACTCCTCCCGATCATTTATACAGGCGGCCCAATTTTTGGACTGAAGCTGAGGCCTAGGCCCCCATACACCAAACGGACATCAAAATAATCACATACCTCGCTCATGTCCAGATGTGCATGTTGCAGCCAGGATAGTCACCAACAATATCGAACTATAAGCAGCCATACTGCAATTAACAGCGAAGTCCAAACAGGAAAACCACAACAAGAGAAGTGCTGTACATAGACTAACGGTGCAGAATAAGGAGCCTTGCTTTCGAATGGCTTGTTGGATGCGCAGTTGACAGGTAGATGATATAGTTGCTTTGAAAAGAGCGAACAACTGTCTACTCACAGGACTTAACCGCATTACTAATTAATCTGTTACAGATAGCGCTACAAAGTGCAATTTTAAAAATGCAACAGTTATTAGTGAAGGAAATGCATTATCTAGCCAGGGTTCACAGGCCGATGCACTGAATAAGCCGTCTATTGGACGTTTTCAACGGAAAACAAGGGTTTTTGTCATTACTATTTAACACTAAATGAATAAATATTTGAAGTACGGGTCCTGGCTTTACTTCTCATCAGTGACAGATCCGGGCTTCAAAATATTCGTGTCCGATATAAATATAGGCTTCCCCGGTCAATGTCTGCAAAAAGAGCAGCCAATTTAACCACCGCGCCATTATTTCGTTATGACTAAGCAAATGTACTATCGTGTCATTCGATTTAACAAAATTATTATTCATTCTAACAATAAAAAAACAGCATTCACGAGTGTTTTCGAGGCGTGTGTTCAGTCATTCAAATTCATTATTGGGCAGGCATTTCCGTAATTTGTGCAATTAAAAAACCAAACACTGTTAACTTGTGTTTCCTTCAGAATGCTAAAGGCATAAATCCGGTTTATTTTTTGGCACATGAGTCGACATAATAAACCAGAATATAAATAACCAAAGAAATATCCAAACAATAAACGTTAATGTTTCCCAAATACAAACACAAAAATAAATTAGGTCTTTGTCAGGTAACCAATACCCCCCCCCCCCCCCCCCCCGCAACAGAATATAAATATGCTCAATATAGGTTTTCCCGGACGATATCGCAAAATGTGCACATTCATTTGTAAAATATGTATTCAATTTCGCGCTGAATTTCAGAACGACGTATGTCCGAGTTTCATTTTCGCAAAAACGAGCATTTAATTTTATTTTGTTTAATTCAAATAAATGAATGTGCTGCGCGCTTCATTTAAACGATTACAAACACACGATTGGGCTTTCGGTTTGACGTATGCGTGGCCGATTATTAAGAATGTGCAATCTATTTCGCAGCAAATCGATTTATCATTGTGTCACGGCCTGAATTGAATATTCTTTTTCATTTGTTATAATTTAAATTCGCATATTCTGCATTCAATTTCAATAAAGTACAGTACATATGGCTATATAATTCACGATACAACTTGGATTAAATCATCAATAAATCGATGTATCGTGCAGGACTAATTGATCATTTATGTGTTGGCTCTTAAATCCTCCAAAATCCTCTTTGCAAATTGAAGGTTTTTGCAGGAATGAGGTCACTTGGAAGTTGATGCATTAGATACATTTGCAAGATTGAGGTTAATTAGGAATTTATCCAAATGAGGATTTTGAAGAATTGAGGTTATTTTGTTTTTGTTAATGACTTCTCTATCATTTGTATCAGTTCAATTGTCTATCCGTCAATGAACTGTTCACCAAGACATGAGTGGTTGATGTCCAGTCTATTTGCTACATCTAAGTAGTCCGCGTCGTCAGCCTCAAAGGCATCGGTAAGACGATTTCGATCAACGTCCGAGACTCGTCTGTATCTCCCTCTTGCAGCCATTATTGTAAAATTGTAGGGGGCATAAAGTAAAATCTAGCTATATGGTGCGATCGTGGCAAATGCTCAGCAAATAAAAAAAAAAATCCTTCAACTTAGTGGTTTATATAGCATTTATTTGGTAGTTTCAAAGACGAGACCACCTGTTTTAATTCCCCAAATGTTACTTTCGATAACACATATGGATTCCAATGCTTGACCAGGCATACAAATGCGTAGAAAATCGGCTGCACATTTAGCGAAATTGAATGTTGATAAATTAAAAGGAAAACATGATTGCGGGTGTGCATTCAAATTCGCGCTAAAAACTATCAATATACTAAATTCAGTGCACATTCGGGAAATCGTGTGATGATTTCTTACGACTGGATGCACCATTATGCAAAAACGAATTATCAATTGTTAAATAGAAAACGGGAATGTGGACGTTCATACTATTTCGCACAAAAACGAATGCACCAGTTACAAATTGATGTGCACATCGTCCGGGAAAACCTATATTAAAGCTATCGGAAACATAAATAAATACAGAAAAACTAAACATTTGACTGACGTATAAGCGAAGATATGAAACAGTTGCCTAGCACAATATTGTGTATCTGTTTATTTGCATTTTTTGTCGTACTTATTTGAATTTTCATTTAGCCAAATTTATTGTCTCTTTACAAAATTATAGAGAAACAAATCAGCAAAAATCTTCAGTCGAACCAGCTTTGTTAAATTGAATGATGATTTTGCGTCACGAATAAGAACGACGATATGCTAAATATAAGACATTGCTAAAAGAATTTGAATGCCACAAAACTAAATTGAATGCCCAAATTATGAATTTGAAACGCCGTAAAAAATGGAGAGGCAAAATCGTTTTAATTTGAACACACGAACATTAAATTGGCTACTCATTTGCCGAAATTGACCAGGAAAACATATACTAAGGGGAAAGGCTAACCATTATTAGTCGCACCTGGGATGCTAAATTGCGAAGTACGCGGCTACATGTGGTCGAGTCGATGGCATGTTATTTTTCCCAAACGATATCGGATTGTTGAGTGCCCTCTGCAATACCCTGCGTGCAGGCTGTTGAGTATGAGGCTAGCGTGTTAGGTGTGCCGTACAGAGAGACGGGCTACCGAACATACGAACCATGTTAGACCACGGAGCACAGCCAAATATCGTAAATGCACAGGAATCAACGACTAACTATACGTACATAATGGTCCGAGCCGGAAATCGAACCCGGGCCACAATACTTTACACTGGGGTCTTCGTTGATCCCGGCTATATTATAAAGAAGCAATTCTGCATGTGCATGTGTGTGTTTTAATGCTCCCACGTAACCCTTGCACATGCGCCGTGTGTGTGTTTTCTATATTGTGAAAATAGTCTACCAAATGGGGCAATTCAACTCGGCAACATTCGTCCAGTGGTAAAATCAGTAAACTTATAGTCCGTACCCTTAGACAATGACGTACGTAAACTGGTACCGTCATAGTACGTTCTGTGTCAGCTCGGGGATCGTACCCCCTATATACAGTGCAGTGTGTCAACAAAATGCAAACAAAATACAACGGAATCCAACACGTTAATGTGTAACCATGGAGGAATATTCCTCCATGGTGTCCTCCATGGTGTAACCAACAAGTATAATTTGCAATATACAAATATCGGCCTTTAAAATGAGACTCCAAATCTGATAATTTTGGACAGAGTTATGAGTAATTTCCCAAAAGAGGTCAAATTTACCATGGGAACAAGTTTTAAATGTTAGGCAGCCTACTTGTTTGAATAATTACCTGGTCTCCACCTAAACAAATAGTCTTTAGCGAGTAAACAAAATCCTGTTTGTAAACATCTTTAAATGCTAAACATGTTTAGCATGAGGATGGGTAGTGTTTAGCCATTAAACATTTATGTTTAGGAATTGTACACGTGCGTTTAACTGCTAATCAACAACAGCTCATCCACATTGCAAACAGTTGCACATCCAAACAAATACTCATAACTCTGTCAACAATACCTATATATTTTCCATGTTGGTTACATTCTACTTTCTATGTCTGGCATTCAGTTATATATATTTGTAGACACACTGTATAACATTAAGGTTAACGTCCATAAGTTGGGAACACCTCACCTTCCACACCTTTGGGTGTCCACAATCTCGTCCCACGTTACAACAGTCAACAATAATGTTGCCGTATCGTGTAACTCATTAAAAAAGTTAAAAGTTGTAACTTACTCCGCCAAAAAAGCAAGCAAACAAAAAGTAAAAAGAACCCCCCCACCAAAAAAAAAATTATAATAATAATTTTTAAAAAAAATTACACAAGCCAACAATAATTTTAACAACTTTATTGCATTTTCACACACCTATATTAAAGGTTGATTCAACACCCTACATTATTATTTATATACATTTACAGAGGTGGGATAGAGTAAAATATTTTACTGAAATGACTCTCAACAGACCAATGTCACACTTAAAGCAAGCACTAATACCGGGGTTCGATCGTTCAATCATGCCCTGTTGTTTCACAAACCATTTCTGCAATGAAATCGATATTCAAATGGAATCTATCATGGATTGGGCATCTATCTTCCTTTTGCCATTTATTCAGTGCGTACATGCTGTTAAAAGCCTTACACTAGAAAAAAGAGTGTGATTTTGCATTCAAAGGGGGCACGATCATTAGCAGGATGGGATTTCAACAACAGATTTCCACAATCACATCCAAAGGTTCCAAATTCAAATCCTCTTCCAAATTCACATCCTGAGTTAAGTCGTTGAAAACCAAATTCACATCCATTGGACTACTAGCGCCCATTGGCTAAAACAAGCACGAATGTGTGCAGGAGCTGCGTCGCTGTATATTGGTCTAGTTAAAATGCAAAATACCTCCGAAACATATATGTAGCATGTTCATTTCATGTTTGGAAAGCACTGTTCGACTACAACCAAAATGACACCATCGTGCGGCTTTGGTTACGCGACATCTTGCGGCTTTGATTGCCATTTTTATTGCTCTCTTTGAGTGCTTACCGAGAAGTTCCCGGATGCCGAATTTGGCGCAAGAATAACGCTAGACTCTTATAGTCACTTGGTACTATTTACGATTTCAATAATCGAATGCTACTTTGTGTGAATTGGGCGTGGGTTAATTTAAATAAAGTCACACTACTTCCAAACCAGATAGGTTAAAGGCAATGTAGTCCACATTATGTCCACAACTCGAGACAGTGGCACCAATGAGGGGAAGATGGTGCGCCTTCGTTGTGTGCAGTCTGAACCGTATACCCACAGTGACATTGGGACGGGCATCATTTTAGATTACAGATGGAAGACCTGGGCCCAATTTCATAGCAATGCTTAATAACAGAGAGTGCTTACCCACGGAGGTAAAAGTTGCTTAAATCAGTGACGTATGTGCGCACAAGCATAGTGCTTGCTTAAGCAGTAGCATGGTTTTCTGTCATAGTAAGCACGTTTCTGCTAACCGTTATTTAAAGCAGCGCTATGAAATTGAGCGTAGCATGTGAACACCAAACTTATACAAAGTACAAATATTAAATCAATGAGTTTATAACCACTCCAAAAGAGCAAACATTCCTCAGAAACGGGAGGTGGCGTGCTGCTATTCGGATATCAAAAATATGACAACATTTCTATTACTTTGGGTAAACCTATTTACATACAAAATATGTAACTGTGTAATCTTATAGAGGCCTATTGGTTATTGGTGTATGAAGAGGCAATGAAAGGTAAAAATCTCGTTAAATAATAACTATAATATAAGGCACTCAGATCGATAAATGGGTTTCAACCAAGCTATATACCAATAGAAACGTGCACGATTTGGAGTTCAGGTGTTGCTTCGAAAAGATTTAAGACTTTTTGTTCTTCAAATTATAAACGTATTGCTTAATGTAAATAAAACATGAAGATTGTACTTAAAGGTAAGATACACCATTGTTAATTCCTTGAATTATCGTGAATGGGTGGATTTGGGGGTTGTAGGCCTATATTATACTGAATATTGTTCAACTGACCTGTCCGAAGTTTTTTCAATCCTGCCAATGCTGAAATAAGCAAGACAAACGGCGTTCGTTTTCAACCGGCGTCGGGCAGTGGTTCTTATGTTCTTATCTTTATCGTGATTTTGTTTTCAAAAATTTAATTTTTCGGAACAATTACAGGATATTTAGTGCAATCATTTTGCTGGATGCCTACAATCATTTCTTACTTTCAAATATGAAACATATTTCTTAATAACTCGGTGGTAATAGGTTTTGTGCAAATGGTGTATCCAACTTTTAACCACGTAGTGGCCAATTTCATAGAGCTGCTTAGGCAAACACAAAAAAATGCTTAAGCACAAAAAACCTTGCTTAGTAAAAACAACTAATTTGGGTAATGCCTATAATTTACAAATCAAGCACAGTTCAGGTAAGCCTTAAACACAAGAATGATGACCTTGGTGACCTTGATGTAGATTGATAAGTTCAGGGGTAACGGATTACATGGAGTCGAACTTGTGTTTGTTGAAAAGCATAAAAATCTCATTAAATTTTGGCTCGTAACCTGATTTTACTAAGCAACTGGTTTTTGTGCTTAAGTAATATTTTGTTGCTAAGTAGATCTATGAAATTGGCCTGAAAGGTTGTCTTCTTAAACAAATACAACACTTTGTTTTAGTTACAGGCCTATACTAATGCATACTTTTAAATTACTATGCTTATTCGTATTGTACAAGGAAGAAGGCACACAGGTTATGTACAGTTACCATAAATAGCTTGTAAACCATTATGTATAATCTACAATATTTATTAGATTTCTGTTTTTTTAAATAGATAAATACCTCGATTATTTATAGATACTTCAGTCACTTTATCTGGCTAAGTTGGAGCCGGCCAATCTTTCTCATTTCGACAAAGCCTTTGCTGTCATTTACTGAAACACTTTTACACCAACAACATTAATACACTTAGAAACCAAAATAATTATTTGTTTCCTTGTTTAAGAGTTTCTTTTATTTACAATATCAACCTGGCATGGCGAGTGAATTTAATGTCTTTCTTTTCCATTGCTTCGTGCTGGTTTATGGCAAATCAATTAAAAATTTCAATATTTCCTTTGATATTTGTCAAATTTGTGTAACCGGGACTGCCTCTTACAGCTTGAATAATCGAAATTATGTTTTCCCCTTAAGTTGGTACCAGAAGCCATTATAATAATATTAATAATAATAATAATAAATAAATAAGAATAACAAAGTATATAATAATAGGAGCTATAATAATCCTTAATGGCAGCTGAGAATTCGAGGCTGAATTGCGAAAGACGCGGCTACAACGTGGACGAGTCAATGACATAGCCGAACCTAGCCTGAGACGGTATACATACACCTTATCAACGGAAACGAGTCCCGTGTCCAACTACGAGTCTGCGGTTTAACTTGACGACAGAATTCACGGGTTTTTTTCTGACAAGGGATGCCAACCTACGTGGTTATTACATGGGTCAAACATGCCATTCGTTTCTCTTGATCAGTAGTCTGGGAGCCAAGTTCAAATAAAGCTTAGTTTTAAAGCAGAAAAGGTTTGGCACTTGTACATAGGAGGGTGTCTCTGGAGAATTATAAGACCGGGGGTATAGCATCCAATGTTGAAGCAAGGTACTGTAATTCACCAATCTCTCAAGGTACCCCGCCTTGCTACACACATCCCCTAAATGTCTAATTTGTAGGAACAAAGTATATGCTGAGTAAAACACATTAATGTTTCTAGTGAAAAACAATATATGGTCAAAGGATGGTGTTGTTTCCCATATCAGTCCAATCCACATGTTGACTTTCTCTCGGCTATTAGAACGGGATTTGGAATGGTAATGATTGTAGAAAACAATAAGCATGTGCTTACACAATCGCAATGTTTAGCTCCACATTATATAAACTACAAATATATTTCCTACAAAATATAAATTTGGGGTTGGTAAGTAGTAAGTCGGGGGTACCTAAAGAGATTGGTGAATCAAAGTACCTTGCTGCCGCCTTGGATGCTTACACCCGGTCCTAAAATACTCCAGAGACACCCCTTCAAATATACAAGTGCCAAACTCTTTCCCCTTTACTAGGTGAAACGAAACGACATATTCCAGAAGCTGGCTCCCAGACTGCAGGGGCAATATCATGGACCGGAGCTGCTGAACAAAATGATATTGCTCACGACAATTGTGTGTGCTAAGCGAGAAAACAAGCTAAGTACCAGTTAAGATCAGGGGCCAATTTCATAGAGCTGCTAAGCACAACAATTTGCTTAGCATGACAATTTGTCCTTGGCAAAAACAAGGTTACAGACCAAATTTGTACCTGATCTTTATTGTTCTGGATTGATAATCAGCTGTTTTCTTGCTTAGCATGAAAAACATGTATAATTTTGGCTAGTAACCTGTTTTTAATGAGCAAGACTTTTTGTGCTAAGCAATTTTTTTTGCTTAGCAGCTCTATGAAATTGGGCCCTGGTATTCCGGTGAAATGTTTATAGGGTTGAATACGCTAAGAATATATTTTGAGATCTGCATAGGAAAAATATGAGATTATAATAGAAGGTAATTAGGGTTGCATAGTAACTATTCATTATGGCAAGGTGTGTGTGCGCTCAGCAAATGCATCTGCTGATGCCCTACATAAAATTAGCTCAAATCACAGCTGAGGCCAATTTTATGAAGCTGTTAGCACACACATTTGCTTAGCATGAAAATTCGTCCGTGGCAAAAACAGGGCTACAGTCCAAATGTATTTGTGACTGATTTTCAGCTGATTTTTGCTTAGCATGAAAAGCACATTACATAGAGCTCTGGCTAGTCATCTGCTTTTACTCAGCAATACTTATTTCTGTGTGCTAAGCACATTTGTGTGCTTAGCAGCTCCATGAAATCGGTCCCAGCCCTGGTTTCTAAAAGCACTTTGGGTGCATCACAGCGGCTCCGTGCTCGGCGTACTCCGCGGCGGTGAGGCAGCGACGGGTGAAGTTGTCGTGGGTAGCCAGCAGGGACCCACCCATCCAGACACTGTTGGTCCGCTCCTGGGGCATGGAGACGGACCAGGGCAGGTGGGCCGAGGCTAGCTCCAGCTGCAGGCGGTCACCAAAGCCTCGAAGCTGAGTGTTGCCCCCTGCGAGGAGGAGGGATTTACGGATGCCGGCTAAGACGCTGTGATCGCATCTGCAGATGGAAAAGGCGAGATACAATGCTTATGCTTAATCTCAGATTGTTCGAGTCTTTGGACGGATCATTTTATTTAAATTCAACGGTTAGGTATGTTTAAAGTGAAGATTTCAGCCCTTTCGTACATAACCAATCATGCTGAATCGACTTTCACGCCAGGAGCTCAGACCCGTGTATAATCACCGGTATTATCACCTTTGAGGATCTGAGCGAAAGGCCGTGTCCGAATAACATTGTACTCAGCTACAGCTTTAAATTGCAAACAAGTCTGTAGGAAGTGGCTGCCTCCAAGTAATTCCATCGGCCAAGTAATCTGGCCTACCTTTTGAGTGTTTCTTGTATCATGTCGTGTATTCCAGATTGTTTTTCCCATCCACCGAGGTCAGGCTGGAAGAGTTGCTCAGTGCACTGGAATAGATCCTTGCGCATGACGGCCAGTGAGCTACCGTCGGGCAGACTGTACTCCATGGGATCTAGAGGCCTAACCCGCTGCAACTCTCGCTCGTAGTCTACAGGAATATTAAAACAAAAAAATGCATTGAACTGTATACAGGTTAGTACGTACGACACTCGATCATTAGCCCTTGTTTTTGTTTTGTCCCACCAGAGGACTTTGGCATGTTGGTTAATCCAATCATGGAGACCATCAACCACAGATTGTCCTCGTGTTGGGTCATGTGACGTCACATTAAAGGTTCAGCTTTTCCCCATAAGACTTGTACACGTTTTCTTCAAGCAATATATTTGGCCCTAATACTATTTGGCTCTAGTATAAGTTCAATTTTGTTCAAACTTGGTCAGTATTCTCTGGACCAAGCCTCATAAAATGTGTTCACAAAATTTGGCCAGTGGTCCCTTAATGGTCAGTAGGGGTAATTTTCTTCACAATTACAAAATGCTTTTTCTTCCAAATTCGAATTATTCGAATGATGTAAAACTTGGTCAGTTGCATCTTTGTACCAAGCCTCCTTAGGGTGTAAACATAATTTAGCCAATGGCCACCGAATGGTAAGTAGGGGTCATTTTCTTTAAAATTAAGAAATACTTCTTCTAACACATTCTTGATCAAATTAATTTAGTCAACGGACACCTAATGATCAGTTGGGTCAGAATTTCGCCAATGGTCACCTAATGGTCAGCAAGGGTCATTTTTTTAAACTACGAAATGCTTTTCTCAAAGTCTTGATCCAATGAATTTGGCCAATGTACACTTAATGGTCAGTTGGGTCAGAATTTTGCCAATAGTCACCTAGTGGTCAGTCTGAGTCGGTTCACACAAATTATTTATGTTGATATAATGCTTCTTGAAGCACATTAGATCTCTGTCATAACTATAACTATTGAACTGCGAGTCTACTTTGAGTGTAAGTTGGTAGGAACCTTGATCAGGATGCATAACAGATACAATTATCTAGAGTAACTGTTTTGACATTATTTGTGTATAATTCATTAAACCATTCTCAGTGTGTAATGACAGTCAAAAACATATCGGGAACAGCTCTGTGGTTGCTGTTCACAACCACTATCTCTACGGCTGCCATTGCTTGTTATTCTACCTGTATTGTTTACAAAGAACAAATCTCAGATGGCCCTATAGCCAAATATTGTTCTCATGACATACTCTGGCTCATGAATGGATGTTTGCCAAATTCCATGTTTGTATCACCAAAGGCACAATCCCATCACCTATCTGTCGTACTAGATGCCTTACCCATGCTAACGTATGCCATAGTTTCTTTGATGTCTCTGAGGATTGCCAGTTTAGAGGATGAAGTCATATCGAAGGCACTATCTGATTGGAGCAAACAGCCAAGATGGCGGGTGACCTGGCTACCGGCACATTTCAGCTAATGCAACGAAAATAAAGGTCGCTGTTCTATTATTAAAATGACACATTTCTATACAACGAGTCTGTCCAGAAAGAAAGTGGTCCAAAGGTTTGACATGTTTAGTGTCCCTTTGTACTTTCCTATCACGTGTGGGCTTTCCCGGCTATTTTAAAACATTTAAAATTTAAATTCACAAACTCTCATTTTCAATTTCGTCTGAAGAAAAATGGCACACGCTTTTACCAAACCATGCAAAGTGCAACTTAGTCAGTTATCATTAAATTTGAACGTTTTGGTCACCCTTTTTAAACACCAGGTCAAAAATATTTGTCATTACAGATCAATTTCGTCTAAGCAACAGCTTAGACGAATTTTATATGTAAAGACGAATATTCTCGATCCAATGTTTAAATGGAGTGACCAAACTTTGCAATTAAATGATAAATGACTAAATTGAATTAGTAAAAGCGTGTAAATTTTCCCAGGCAAAAGGCATGTTTGTGAATTTGAATAAAAAAAATTTGTTTACTTACTGAAAATCTCTTACAGGGATCTACGCAAGTACTATATGTTTTCCCGGCTATTTTATAAAATGTTGTTATTCAAAATCACCAATTGTCAAGAATGCAACCAAAACGGTTAGGGATAAAGGTTAGGGTAGCCCCACTAGTGTGGCTAGAGTTAGGGTTGTCAATTTGGTTGCTTATACCAGTCACTATATTGATCAACGCCATATTGCCCGACTGCAATTGACTTTAGTGAAGAGACTGATTGCCGCCTCTATCATTCAGAACCAAAACGCTATGCATCCCATGTGGGTGTTTCGTTGTTAGGTGAACAGGCACGAATTCGTGCAGGAGCCGCGTCGTTGTGTATTGGCCTATTTCAAATGCACGACAATACCGCAAAAGACATTATCTGGCGTCATAATGTTCTGAAGGCACCTATCCACTACAACCAAAACGACATCGTCGTTCGGCTTTGGTTACGCGGAACCTTGAGGTTTTGGTTGTCATTTTGGTTGATCTCTTTAGGATCTTATTGAAAAGTTCCCGGGTGTCGAATTTGGACTAGAACAAGAAGAACAACAAAAACAACAACCCAAGCGCTTACAGAGCCACCGTCTGCGACGTGCATGGCTAACTATATAGGAAAGGCATGATGTGATTTTGCATTCAAAGCGGACACCTTAGCAGAATGTGATTTCAACAAAAGATTTCCAAAATCGCATCCAAATGCCCCAAATTCACACCTTCAGTTCAAATTCGCATCCTGCTAAAGAACCGTGCCCGCTTTGAATGCAAAATCACACCATGCATCCCTTTCCTTGTGTAAAAAGCTGCCTCTAGTTGTTGGTGTACGGAGATCATAGCACTGTGCCTTGTTGACTTACCGTTGTGACGGCAGTGTGCACGGTGTAACCATCTAACACCGGTACCACTTCGGTTAGTCCGCCCCCACTGCTCAGCACCATACCTGACGTGTTCCCCTGGGCGTAAAGGGCTAAGGCACCTTGGTTGACAAGGCACAGCGAAGGCACTTGAAATTTCTCAAATAATATCTTTGAAACCAGAAAGAAAATGCAAGATTTTTATAATTACATTATGGGTGTTCAAAAGGAAATTGGCAGAATTCATTTAATAACTAAAAGTCATTCAGGATTGATTGAAAAAGACGTCGTCAAAAAACGTCCAAAAACGATCCCAGTCGGATCGAACTTGCAAACTATAGGTAGAGAAAGTACAGTTCGAAACTAATCTAATACCTATAAAACACTGACAATTTTTATTTAATTAAAAAAATATATACGTTTTTCCGGCTATTTTAAAACATTTTTCAATCAAATCCATCAACTCTCACATTCAATTTTCGTCCGACTAAAAAAATCACACGCTTTTCCCAAACCAACGTAGTCATGTGTCGTTCAATTTCAACGTTTGGTCACTCTATTTAAACATTGGCTCGATAATATTCGTCTGTACAGATCAAATTATGTTGCCGAAAGGCAGCATTCAGGTATTTAATTCGTCTTATATCAATCAATTTTAAACTTATGTTAAATAGATTAGTCTGATGTGTGCTTGACTAAATCACACACCAGACTAATTTACTTAGTTTAAAATTAAATATAAGAGTCGGGGAAATTGAATGAAAAAAAAACAACCCGTGAAAATGTGTTTTTTTACAAACTGTATAGTATTTAGTCAAGACTTCTGGCGAAAAATGTTATAAACTAATTACATACATCAAATCATTTCATCCCTTTGTATAAGTTATGGATTTTGCCATTTCAACTAAAACAAGTGTTCACAATTTGCTATATAGGCCTATGTGTTTGACTCAAAATAATATTCAAGTTGTACTCTTCCCATACCCAATGTGTTAATATAATGTATGTGCATTTTACTCGGGATACTACAGAATAAGATGAAACCTATACAGTATACAGGGTGCTAAAAAAACGCAACCTGTGAGGGCAGAGATGGTTATTGTGATTGATTTAGCCTAGTAGCGCATATATTGCAGCACAGGCTGTATACTCCCCAGGGAGCTGAGATGGTTTAAGGATTGAAAATGGCCCAGTGACCAGGGCTAATAATGTTGGAAGCGCTTTGAGATGCCCTTCGGGTGTGAAAAGCGCTATATAAATCCAAGATATTATTATTATTATTATTATTTAGAGACGTACACTATTGATACCAATTTATGGATAGAAAAGTTTGTTGGAAGAAAAATGATACAATGAACTCCCAATTCAATCCAGTAGTTTTGATTCCAGCGCCTTTTTTGTGAACCAAAGTCATGGGCTCTTATTAGGATTATTGTACACAGTGAACATCTAATATAAAATAACCCCTGGCATTGGTTTACAAAATTATGCTGGAATCAAAACTATACTGAGCCGAATCGAGAGTTCGTGGTATCATTTTCCTTTCAACAAAGTTTCCTATCCAGATACAAAAGGTGTAGGTCGCTGAATAGTGTACGAGTTTGCGTTTTTGTTACCATACTGTATTGGAACTCTGTTTGTGGTTCTCTGTCTGTACGTCATCACCATTACCTCTACACACTTCTCTCGTTGATTCTTGGCAGTGGACGCATACTCGCTGACGAGTACGGCATGTTCCTCGGGTGCAACATTCAGTAGCGACGTGTATACATGATCCCAGATTAGCTCCAGATCCTCCCAGTTGTGAATCACACCTTCTACAGAGACAACAGTGTCAGATTAAAGGGTTTTATGTTAAGGTAATTTCAAATGTGATGGGCATGATCAAAATGCTTGTAGGGTTCTGAGACCGGAATAGTTCAAATATGTCTTCGAGGGAAGATTTATTATTTAGAGTTTGGTAGTCACTGCCCAGTGCCCTTATACTGTTCCCACTCACTTATGTCTGTCTGTCTGTCGTGGTTATGGTCAATTTCATAAAACACGTAAGCACAAAACATCTGATTAGCACAAAAATTTCTTGCTCAGTAAAAACAGGTTACCAGCCATAACTCCATGTGCTTTTTATACTAAGCAAAAACCAGCTGAAGACCAGCCAAAAACAATATACATCACCTTTAAATTTGAATTGTAACCTTGTATTGCGAAAAAATAATGTTTATGCTAAGCAAATTTGTCTGCTTACATCTTTTATGAAATTGGTCCTAATGTTCGTTTTTTTTGCTCAACGTACAAGCATACAAAACTTGCATGCAAAGAATCAAATTTCATCAAATTTATGTAAGCCCTGAAACAACGAACAGCTTTTTTAAGTCCAAGGTGTAGGTGCTGAGATTTTATAAAATATGTACATGTACGCATAGGAACAAACATGTTCTCGTGCACATACAAATATTATCCGCTAATTAGGACAAGGATGTAGACGAGTTCATCATCTAGGCCAATATGTGGATTAGGTTTTCAGTCCCATCCTGATCCCGTGGATTTTTCACAGTTTTCCTCTCGCCACTAAAACTGTAATTTCTTCTACATCTTCTACCAAAGAGACCCCCCCCCCCCCCCCCCCCCCCCCCCCCCCCCCCCCCACTGGACATAATGTAGAAAACACTTTTGTAGTTTATCCTGGCCAATTGGCGAATATTAAATAAAAAGCATTCCTTTGTCAATGTCCATCCGTTTAGTTGTGAATGGCTTTATGAAAAGACTTGTGATTGACATGTAAAATGACTTGTTAGGGATTCGAATACAACTCTGGCTTCCAGTATTGGCCGTTTTCCAAACGTCAGCTCCGCCTTTGGTTTCCGTCATGTAGTTTGGCATTGGTGATTTGGCCGGAAACGGAGCCTAAGCGGCTAGGGTTTGCCAAAAAAACGGCCCAATACTCAACAGTATTGATTGGTTACAGCGCCCTCTTAAGATTGTCAAAACGAAACGTGGCGGCGTCTGTCACGGATCACGAAACTCCCCTGGCATATTTTGGACAAAGGTGTGCTATTACACACTTTATGGACTGGTATACTTCGATCACGTAGTGCACATCTCATTGCAAGTTTATGTGCATAAAATAGTAGGGTCAAACAGTTCAATGAAGTTCAGCCGTTGAACAGTTACGACCGTAAACACATTACGAACCAGATGTATATACAAACATCAGCTGAGTCGAAGTGTTTATATCAACCCTAAAGTTTTATCGAAAGACTCACCCGACGAAGGGAAGTCGGCGGACAGTAAGCTCGCCAATCCGGTTGCCTCGTGGCCAATGTAAGTCGTTCTGCCAGAGTCTGGTACTCTGTCTGTAGGGTATCTTCCCACAGCTGAAGGTATTGTGAATCTGGGCTCACAGTCTCCACTAAAGCCTGCTTTGAGCATTTCAGATCCGTTATCTATGACCACGGCTGCATTGTCACTGTAAACTGGCGAGTGATGCAAAGACGCTCCAGCTAATTTAAAAAAATACAAAATAGACCTGTTAGAACTACCGGCAATGGTACCCTTTGGCGACATTGCCGCATAATTGTGCGCAAACATTTCCACCTTGCCTGACCCCTAACCCCAATTTCCCCTTAATCTACCCCAACAAATGTTGGTATATTTGTTTTTGACCAAGACCAATCAATCAATCTAGCTAATTTGCGATACTAAAGTTTTGCTTCTAAATAGGAGCTGTGGCGTTAGGAATACATTGAAATGTTTTACCTAATTGCACTTGTCTCCTAAATAAAAACAAAATATATGCTAAAGTGTCTCCTCTATACACATGTGGTTGTGTGGTACACATGTGGTTGTAAAGTAACCACTTATATACAATTTTAAAAGAAATCAAAGCCCTTGAGGGGTGTTTCAGGGTTATTCTAGGTTTGGGTTTGGGTGCAATCCATATATATTATCCACAATCTCTATGTTCCACAATCCTTATATTCCTCCATCCCTAACCCTATCCCTAATTATAACCTAACTCTAAGGATTGGGGAACATAGGGGTTTAGCGAACACAGGGACTGGGGAGCATCGGGTGGACCCTATTCAATTGTACAAAAGGAATGATGGTTTGCCGAATTACATTCTTACTCAGCCCAAAGCAGCTATCTTTTTTGTGTAATACCTGAGATTTATTTAAAGGGTTCGAAGTGACCAGTTCGCGTCGGAGGACGTGCATACATGCAAATTTTGTTTTCCTTCTGGAATTTAAAACGGTTGACTAATAAACACGTCACGAGCAAGGCCGGAAACATTTGTCAGCGACCAACTCGCAATGAGCGAAGCTGGAATTATCAGGCTGTGCTACCCACAGATGCTGGCCCGAACCCGTTTAAGATCAAGGTTGGTGAAAAACAACACAGTGCCTTTGTCCGATCAATGTCAAATACTCCCGGAACGAACTGGACTCATCGTCTTTGCTAAAGCCAGCTAAGACGATCTTACGTCACAAAACGCTTTGACGAACATAACGACAAAAATCGTTATTTGTTTTAACACTGGTGTCAGCCAATCCGATTTTCTGGGTTGAAGTCATGACAATTTCTTACGCATGGAATATTAGGGTTTAGAATTACAGGGTCAACACTGTTTTAGAAGAGCATTTTTTTAGCATGGGAAGGGTATATAGGCTACATTAATTGGTATTTGGTAGAAGCCCACTTTTTGGTCAGCTTTTGTAGAAAGCCACTTGATTTTAATTTGAACACCTATCAAGGTCAAAATAATAACGGATTAACTTTTTGTTGATATAGGCCTAGTGCTTTTAACTCAGATCAAAGCGCTTTAACGTTATTATTACCCCTGATCGTTGGGTAAAATGAAGCATTACAAATATCATCTCAGCTCCCTGAGGAGTATACAGCTCGATGCAGAAATGTCATCACAGGGCAAATCAATCACAATAACGATCTATACCCATTTACCCCTTTGGTGGGGAGAGAAGTGACAAATTGCCTTGCCCAATGACACAAACACCATAACCCCAGGCTGCACTCGAACCCACAACCTGCAGAATATAGAAAAGATATGAACCCAGTTTGCCGGTATGGAGGAAGGAAAACACAGTGACACAAGAATTTTTCTTCCTCTATGTTTACCCGAATAAGAAGAGTCACTCCGATGACCTGACTGCGCCCTAGTCGCTGTAGTATCGATGTCTGACTCGGGAGAGGTATCTGGTGGACTGTCTCTGCTGTGTCGCAAGGCCGGTAAATCGCTTGGACATTCCGAAACAGCCTCCCGTTTGTTTTCACCCGTTGACTTGTTTGTCGTCTCGTATAACCCAATGTCCGTCATCTCTTGTTCTAGCAGATTGCGCCACGTGTTGGCTGTAAGTATTAAAGACAAATACCACCAAGGTCAAGTTTAAAGTTGTAGGTGTATATGGTCTTTTGGGTTTTAAAACAAATAAATTGTGTTACTTATATTTTTCATTCAAATTGACACTCGCATTCAATTTCGTACGAGAAAAAAAATCACACGCTTTTACCAAACTAATTTAGTAATTTACCATTGAACGTTTGGTCACTCTATTAAAACATTGGATCGCGAATATTCACTACATATCATATTCGTCTAAGTTGTCGCCGAAAGTTAGCTTTCAAAGATCGATTTCGTTTTATATCAATCAATTTCAAATTTAGGCACAGTAAATTAGTCTTATTAGACTAATTATTTTATTGAAGTTTGAAATTGATTTTATCGGACGAATTCGATCTCTGAATGCAGCCTTTCGGCAAATTTGATCTGTGATGACGAATATTCGCGAGCCAATGTTTAATTAGAGTGACCAAACGTTGAGATTGAATGGTAAAATGTACTAAATTGGTTTGGTAAACGCGTGTTGAAAACCTACCCTACTGCCGTCATTTTTTCTGGAAAAAAACGTACAATTTTAGTACGACAGATAGATGCGAGTGTGCCTTTAACGATACAAACTGAAATTTGTCACACATTCAGAGTATGCCATTATAAAGATATTGAGCTATAGGGCTATCGCAGATTGATTTGTTCTTTGAAGAAATATAGGTCAAATAACAAGTAGCGGTCGCCATTTTAAACAGTTTGAAAACTGCTTGTTATTACCTATATTTTTTCGAAGGACAACTCTGCGATGGCCTATAGCCCTAATTATATTTTTGTATGGCGTACTCTGACTGTGTGCCAAATGTCATGCTTGTATCATCAAAGGTACAATACCCCCAAATATTTAACATATGTGCCCCACTATTTAAACCCAAAGGCATTTCGTTCTTTGTTATGATTATATGCTTCTAACATGACGACTGCGCGGATTTTTTTTAAATCAGAACTGGAATTACTTCGATCAAAATTGAGACAAAACACAAAGAGGAAGATTCAAGTCATACCGTTGCTTCCATCTGGAACTTCCCGGTTCCATACTTGCCTCGTATCGGCCGTGTCTTTGCTTTCCCCGCAATCTCCTTGAGTAAACAAAACACAAAGAAGCAAATAACAAGTTTAGTTCTACTTTCACTGTCTGCACATTCAATGCACATTTTCCAGAGTTGTATTCGAGTCCCTACAAGACCTTGCACAAGTCCTTTCACAAGTCCAGTCACAAGTCCAGTCATAAGTAACTGGTTGACCAGTGACAAAGGAATGCCTTTGTCAAAGCTCATTTGAAAAGCTTGTGATTTGAAATGGAACTGGAGGACTTGTGATGGACTTGGCTACATCCCTGACATTTTCAATAACAAACATCATTTTGCTGGGCACTGATTTCTACGTACCTTGCACCTCGTGGTATCCTTTAAGGAGGTGTTTAAATAGAGTGACCAAACGTTGAAATTGAATGGTAAATGACTAAATTGGTTTCTCGGTCCGTATATATGTGAGAGTTGGGGAATTATAATTATGTTTTATTTTGATAGCCAGAAAAAGAAAAAAAAATTCTAAAAATGTTGACTGTCAACTGTTGATTTTAATGATGACGTGATGAACATTCTGACTATTTCTGATTAATTATTAAGTCTGGTAGCCTCCATTGTCACGTGACAAAAAAGGGGGAATGCTGCCTTTTTCTGAAAATGTCCGAAGTTTTCCGAATAGGTTTTATTGACGGTCTGGTATTATCGTTAACGTTCGCGATGTTCGAGTGTTTTCGAGAGTCAAGTGTTGTAAATTAAACAACGTTAACAAAATAAATCCCACTGATTTTGGTTTTCATAAAATCGAAACTTGCATTGGCAAAAATCAACAACAAACGAAATATAATACCACTGTTTAAAGCCAATGCAGGCGTTGTGCCTTTCGTTGCATCATTTGCAAACTAGCCGAGAATAATGTACACAATGAACAATTAAAAAACTAAGGGCGGAAAAACCCAAAGATTTGCTTGTGTCCACCGCCCATAAATTACTAAAGGTCACCAATTCTGCCGCTTAGCTGTTCTGCATACAATTCGAATGGTCATGGTATACACAGAATGTCGTGAATACAGGTATACGTGAAGCGCGCAGCAGCGGTTCCCAGCGCTCAGTATGGGCGGTGGGCACAAGCAAATACCAATGGGTGGTTCACCCGAAAGGGTTACCAGTGCCATATTGCACAAGTTGAGTGACTCGAGACGAAAGTTTCAAATGCAATCTTACCTTGTGGAGGGGAATCCTGTCTGTGGCAACCTGTGCTAAAGGGTCGGACTACCGAGACGACGAAACGGGAGCCATTCTGCACTTCACAATCGCCATCAACACCCTGACAGGACTGTAAAAAGCGACTCTTGGCACTCGTTTGGTCTCCTGCTTCTTCATCTATTCCTTCCTGCTTGACGTCACCTGTTGTCTGCTTTGGCTGCCCGGTTGACCTGTCTTGCTCATCCGACGAGTCGGACTCGACGGAACTGCGAACTGTCTGCACAAATAATATTGACGTGTGGATATCGGCACTGTCTTCCTTGTACTCTAAGAAGCGTGACTTGATGCCTTTGTTGTCCTGCTGGTCTGTATCTGCTAGATTTTCTAGTTGGACTGTGCTGTCGTCATTCAAAGGGTCGGTGTCGGCGTCAACGGACAACAGCTGTGGTTGATCTATATCTGGCATGGTTTCCATTGAATCCTCTTCCGATCCGTCGTTTGTCGGGGCATCGTTGCCAGATTCGGCAGCAGTTGTCGAGGTGAACTTGCTGCCGTTAGAGTCGCTTGAGTCCTGTGTACAAAGCACCGATAAAACAGCTTTGGCGCCTCCTGCCTCGAGAAAACGCTCCTTGGCGCTTTTTCTGCCGCCCTCGTCAGACTCCAGCGCCGTAATGGGTACAAAGGTCATTCTTGCGTCTGATCCCTCTATTTGCATAGGCTCTAGGGGAGAAGGGTGGACCCAACCTTCCGCCCTCAAGAAAGTGTTACCTGCCTCCACAGCGGCGGGGGAAAATACGGGAGGGTGGTTACTGTCGTCTTCGTCCCCATGTGACCAGGCCTGATGAGAGGTGGACAATGAAATGTCCTCCTGGCATGCGAGCCTTGCGTCCGGAATGTCCATGCTGAAGTGGCGGAAGACTCGAGGTCTTTTGGGCGCATTGAGGCGCTCGCGATCGACTTCTAAACATCTCTCCACCTCAAACTCTCGAGGAGACACCTCGGGGGAAAACGAGACTGATTTCTTGCGGCCCGGCCTCTCCATGCTCCCGCTTCTCTTCAGAATCGACTTGGCAGCGCTGTGCTTCCGTTTGACTCCGTGGCAAGAGCTTGAAGGAGGAGAGGGCGGAGCACTCAGTGAATTTATCGAGTACGGAGCGGGCATTATAGGAGGGATGTCGAGACTCTTTGGTCTGATTTTTATGATTTTCCTTGCGGAAACATTTTGTCCATTATTGGTTTGGTCTTCTTCAACTCTTTGTCCATCGGAACCAGTTGGCACGGTTGATGGAAAGCACAGCTCGCCGGTAATTATGGAAGGCACATCCAAACTGTACATTGGTTTGCCTTGAGAATCGAGAAACGGCAGTGTGGGAATCTGGTATGACATTTCAACGAGTGAAGAACGTGCACCAAAGTCGTCTGCCTCGACTGCCTTACTCACAACTTTACCGGGCGCTAGAATCAACGGTCTCTCGGAGCTGCTACCCACAGCGAGTTCACTGACCCAAACGAAGTCGGATTGATAGTCATCGGTGGAGGCTTCGGCCCCCTCGGGGTATGCCTCCTCTCCCGCGATGACAGGAGGGACACCGAGACTACCTAGACGATTTAGCTGTGGGTCCGTTTGCTCAGCAGATCTGGTCTCCCCAGTCGCCAGTCCCTCGCCTTCTGGAACCTCACTGGTATATATTGACGGCACGCTAAAGATTTCAGGCTCGTCCTGTACTCGATCGATGTTCATGGCAGCGGATCTAGCTGATGACTGCGGTACACCAACATAATAGGTGGCGGTTGTATGACTAGCCCCTTCTTGTCTTTGGTGCTGTTGGTCGGATTGCGACCCAGCCACCACGAAAGAGAACTCCAGCCTGGAGATCTCCTTCCTCGTCGACTCGTCCGTCCTGGTCGAAGGACGTTTAGAGAAAGCGTAGGGGCCTATCGGAACGATTCTCTCCTCGACGATAGGCTCAACTTGGATGGAAGGCACTCGCCTCGTTGAGACAGTAGTGATGTCTGCGTGGGAATCGGTCCTTTCGCCCAATTCACCTACAGGCGAAACAAAAAATCAATTTTAGAAATTAATTATTTTTTCTGAAAAAGACCATTTAACCATTAACGGGTAATTGTACATTGACCGAGGCGGGTTCAGGCCGACATCTGTGAGTAACACACCGTGATATTTCCGGCCTCGCTCGCTGCTAGCCTGTCACTGACAGATATGTGCGTGTATACACGTCATCCGACGCGAACTGGTTAAGTAATTCTTCTTCACGTCTACATCTATTGCATTTACAGAAAATAATTATACAGACAAAGAATTTAAGTTGGATTGTAGCTCGTTGGCAAAAAATAACGGCATGATGGTCATTAGAAAGTTGAATGGATCTTTAAAATCAAATCAAAACGTTAAGTGGTATTCTTTCAGCCGCTGAGACATTCCTTATACATTTGAGAAAGTACACTCATCTTGTTTAATGAAATTGAGCTTGAAAATAATTCAGCACTGGGCCCCTCAGGGAAACATTATTCTTTGTACCTGCGTGTTTTTCCAAAAAATTGCCTAATCTGCTGCATTAAATAAAAGCACGTCGAGTGACGAAGTTCAATTCCAGCCAAAACAAAATATCCATCCCGAGCACACAGTGTGATGTGTTTCCAAACTGTGTATAATAATCAGAATTTATAGGGCGCATGTCAAAAAACTGCCATATAGAAAGGGATCCAGCGCTTCTGACGAGCACCACACGAACAAAGATTTAGACATTGGCACCGTACGCACGATATCGCCGCTGGTAGGTACATATGGCAGGTTCAAATCTCATGACTCCAGTCAGTTTATGTGCTAGTTTTTAGTAAAGGCACATGTACCCAGACGCACGAAGCGCCCCACAAATGCTACTTAGTGTTTTCAGGTCTTTGTATATCCAAACTGTTGTTCAAAAAAAGGTTTCTATCGTCTGTCCTGGCTGCACGAAAACCAATTGCAGAGAATGCACTGAGATTCGGTTACCACGTCCCACATAATAGCATTGTGTGTATTTATCTGCGGCGTTTATCTCAATAATAATTGCCAACCCTATTGTGCACATGCGCAGATGGAATACCAAACTTGTAAAAGTTGTATACCAATGACGCTAGGGGCCAATGTCATGGAGCTGCTAAGCACCGAAAAAAATGCATAGTATACAAATTCTTCCTTGGCAAAAACAGGGTTCTTTACAAACCAACTTTTCCGATAATGAAAATGGTTTGCGACTGGTATTCAGCTGGACTTTGCTTAGCATAAAAAGCACGTGGAGTTTTGGCTGGTAACCTGTTTTTACTGAGCAAGACTTGTTTGTGCTAAGCCAATTGTTTGTGCTTAGCAGCTCCATGAAATTGGCCCCAGATCATGTCATGCCCAGACATTGAAGACATGGGTTCACTGTTCGCGTCCCAGTCATTTTGTTGTTCGTTGCGCTTCTATACTTCTCCATTCTGCAACGGAAAATAATACCTTAAGACATTTTCTGAATAACAGCGCTGATCGTTTAACAACTTGGCACTGATAACATGGCAGCCCCGTATCACTTGCATCTTTCCTTGACGTCATCGCAGACCCCGGCCTGGGGGCCAGCCCTCACAGTGCCTCGCAAACGGTATGCGCATTGTCACGTTGACTTTGAAATCGTCTTGAGATGTTTGAGGTTGGACCAAGCATCCCAGCTATTTTGATCTCTGCTATGGATGTGACTTCGACGTTCGGTACACGCTAACTGTTAAATTTACAGTTATGACACGAGTAACATGTTGTACATCACTACACATGTCTTAAACAGAGGTGTGATTTCCGGTGCGCATAACTTCCAAACAATTTGTTTAATGGCCGTTCTATATGGTGCCCAGCATAGTCACTATATACACCTATCTAAGTGTTTTCTTCGTTATACGTTTCTACAAGGTATTTTAACACTTATATCACACAAAAAACTTATGACGACACTTTTATTTCGTCCCCGAACATTGTCGAGCTCAATTTTTCTATGTCAATTTAAAACTGTAATTGTGTTTATTCTGAAACGTTTACTGTTAGAAATTTTTTGATTCAACGCCGATTGCCCCAATGAGACAAATTTCACGAATTTAGAACGAATCAGAATGCTACCACTTTGAATTATACGGCACCTTAAAAACATTGGTAACGTGTTTTAATTGAAATTACAAATTGAACTCGGCAATGTTTGGGGACGAATTTAAAGTGTCGTTGATAAGGAGTTTTGGGGTAATACAAGTGTTAAAATGACTAGGAACCCTTTAACACCCTTCCTTGTACAGGGTGATAACCACACAAAACGGACAAGCACACCTCCATCCACTCAAAGCCAAAACTACCTACGGATGAAGATTTGTTGTAGAAGAAAAATGGTACCAACAATTCCAATTTGTTCCAGTAGTTTTAGCTCCAGACCCTGTCTTGGTATCACTTTCCTCCAGAAAGACCCCCCCAAAAAAACAAAAAAACAAAATATGTTACACCAATTTGGCCACAGTGCGGCGAAAGGACGCTCTGTCTGGTTTTTTTATGATGTTATTATTTTTGTATTAATATTATTATTATTACTTTTGGGGGGAGGGGGGGTGGCATCCTGTATAGATGTGGGAGTCCACGCCGTGGAAGTTACAGCACATTCTAAACCTTGGTCCGTTTATATCGTAATTTTCACGAGTTCAACATAATTATTTCCAACTGGAAACGCTAAAGCCGAGGCGCAAAACAGTGGGTATCATGTGTTCAGAAGATCACGGTATCGCAAACGCACTTGTATTACTCGCTTCACCGTGCAAACCTTGAAACCTTGCGTTCTGCGCATACTCTGTATATACTTATGCTCCTTGGAATAAGCCTTAATTGAATGTTCGACTGCCGTCATCGCTGAAGTTAATTTGTTGGTGTTTAAGTCTGTGAATGGATCCACAAAGCATCCCGGTGTTTCTGATCATACCATGCACGCGTCCTCCGTGTGACAGGAACTATACGCGAGTCATTATTAGTATATTAGGGAAGGACTCAGATTTCTACCCAGCAGAGCGATATACGTCATAGCCCCGTCCAGAAACGTAACATTGTGCTGCAGGCTGGAAACGAAACTCTTGTTTTGTAAAAAAATGGACTCGAGAGGGGTTAATGCGCCACCTGGCGACCATTGGCCCAGGGATATAAAACCAGAACGGCAGGGGATCGCATCACTAGAGAGATTTTGTATTTGATTTGATTTGATTGATTTATTATTTTATTTTGTTTGATTTATTCGCATTTTTCACAAATCTGATCTAGAACAGTAAATACAAATGTGACATAAAAAGTTTCCTATACATATACAGTGGAAAGAGCAAAGATAACGCAAACAAGTTTTTAAACATATTTCAATTGCGGTCCAAGAATACTATATTAAACAAAAATATAAAGCCATGCTTAATTATTATTATCTTTAACTGTTGAAAAAAAAAACATCAAAAATGTATAAACAATTATTTTTGTTACACTACATGACATTACAACTTATCATTAAAGGTATAATACACCATTGGTAATTGTTTGAATTATCAGGAATGGGTGGATTTGGGTTTTTTTTATTTTATAGTAAATATCGTTTATTACTGACCTATTACAAGTTTTACAATCATGAATGCCAGGGAAAGCAAGAAAAACGGCGTTCGTTTTCAACCGGCGTCGGGCAGTGGCTCTTATGTTGTTTTGGTGTTTTTTCGAATTTGTTTATATAAAATTCAATTGTTTAGAACAATTACAGGATATCTAGCACAATCCTTTTGCTGGATGCCTACAATCATTATTTACTTTCAAATAAGTAAGGCATTTCTTAATAATTCGGTAGCAAATTGATATCTGCAAATGGTGTATCCTACCTTTAGTAATAAACGTATCATTTGGTATCAAATAGTACTGATCTGTACTACCATCCCGACCTTAAAATAAAAATACATATCGAAACGTGTCAGATACAGTAGCAATGTAATTTACAACCAACCCCGACCTTTAAGAACAAATATATTTTATATATAAATATTTTATTTTAAATATTAAGACGAATCGGGTAAAGAACACAGGCACAAAAGATACAAGATTATTTAAAATCATCTAGATCCAACAAAACTTAAACATATTTTTTTTTAATACATGTCATTGCACCATAGTATCATAACAAAAATACGTTTCTTGTCAGATAACACAGATTTACAAACAAACCCTTTAAAATTGACAACACGTCTAACCGAGAAAGACTATAGGAGATGACAGGGATTCAATGGGCCGAATACACACAAACTAGAAATTGCGTTATCTAGGCTTTTGCTAAAATGTTTATACACAAAAATACAAGAAATTGTTAGCAAGCAAAAGCTTCTTTCTTGCAAGCAAATGATTCCCAAATTAGCAATTGCTTAAAAACGTAGGCCTATACATAAAAAACAAGCTTTTGCTTTTTTTCATTGAGCATAGCGCTTTGTTCAGAACCTAAGCATATAATTAAAAGCTGTTAAGCAAAGCAAAAGGTTACGTATATGTTTTTAAGTAATTGCTTTTCTTTTGCTTCTGCTTGATGAGCTTTTGCTTTTGCTCGGTGAATCTGCTTAGAAGTAATTGCTAGTTTGTATGATTCGGCCCTATGAGCCAAATACATACACAAATAGAAATAGCTTTTTCTAGGCGTTTGCTTGCATTTGTATATATAAAATTGTCACTTTCTTTTTTTTGCTCTTCGGTAGTTGGCACTTTAAGTACATGATGTTTTTTATGATGGTACTTTGTCAAATTTGACAGTATACTTTGTAGTTTGATCACTAGCCTAGCTCTCTGCAGTCATTTTGAAAAGTGTGGATATAATCAGCAAAACATGCGTCTATGAAAAGCTTTACATTAAGCTTTACAACATTCTGGACGAATAGCGCTATTGTTCAGAACCTGAGCAATTTTGCTTTGGGAATCGACATCATTATACCAACTCGTACCTTGGACAACTCGTATACCCACACTAAGAACAAAAGGTTCAAATTTGCACCCTATGGTTGACACAATAGCAGCACCCCTAAGGGTGCACAATTGAACCGATTAGAGTTCAGCTCTAACACATTGCACCCTTACAGGTGCAAATTTGCACCCTTTTAACCTTTTAAGGTGCAACTATGTACCCTGTTTAGGGGTGCTGTTATGGTAAAGTGTTTTCACCCTAAATGCACCTCTATTTCTTAGTGTGTACCTTCAGTTAAGACAACTGTACCGCCAGGCGTAAGTCAAGTTGTACCGTCAGTGTCATTAATTATGTTCAAGGCCAGCTTGTATTTGGATATATACCTATACCGGGAATGCTCCGATATATCCAAACCTCTTAACCTTACAGGATATATACCTATAGGCCTACCGGGAATGTTCCGATATATCCAAACCTCTTAACCTTACAATCGAGATGCCCGATAGGGCCTATATTTAACCACTCCGGAAGTCAGTTCGACAAGTGTTTAATTAATAAGTGGAATTTTGGCGGGTAAAAATAGTTTGCCAGACGGTTCATGTACAAGCAGCCATTACAGCTGGTATCATTATGGAAAAGACGGCGGCCAGAACCAGACCAGAAATCTTGGTATACTAGATGAAACATTCATTGGGCAAGATCGCCAGAGTAATGGTACAAGCTTCTGTAATAAGTTTACAATGTACAATGGCCATATATTTTAGCACAACGTGCTAAGCAGAGAGAGAGAACTGCGTTGTCAATGCTTAAGTTCAAGTCTCGCAATGTCAGACTAGCTATACCACTACGATTGGCCCATCAGACCTTTACATTGGCTAGATGGTCGCTCTAGCTGTGCATGACTCACGCCCGTGGACCGACACCAAGAATGTGTCCCCGACACGCGGTATGCTGATACGAGTATTATATCATCATTTTCCATCTCCGTGAGGAGAGCAAAGCTATAAGAGAGTATAAAATTATTGTATCATCCAAATAAAAAAGGGCACGAGCACCATCCATTGGAATTCGTGGGTCATAGTTTGACGAGAAGTCTATACCAGGGTGTATATTTTGTTACGGGGAACGTGATTGATTTTGTTTCCCTCGGGGGTAAAAAGGTCATTGATATTTTGCGCCTTATATACTTGACTGTAGTGTTATATATTTCGGTTAAAAATGATAGAACTTTAAAGGTATAGGATACACCATTTGCAGATATCGAAAATATTTACTACCGAATTATTAAGAAATTTCTTACTCACTTGAAAGTAAATAATGATTCTAGGTATCCAGCAAAATGATTGCGCTAGATATCCTGTAATTATTCTGAAAATATAATTTTATATAGAAAAATTTGCGATCGCCGGACGGCGATCGCGAAAAAACAAAGATAACATAAGAATAACTGCTCGACGCCGGTTGAAAACAAACGCTGTTTTGTGTGCTTTTCTCGGCATCCATGATTGTAAAACTTCGAACAGGTCAGATAAATGATATTTATTATAATATACAACCCCTCAAATTTACCCATTCGTGATAATTCAAGCAATTATCAATGGTGTATCATACCTTTAGGAATCACCACTCGATTTATGCAATTCTCTCCGGGATAGTTAGGATCACGATAAATCATCTTCCACAGATACCAACAGAATGTTCAAACAATTGAACAATTAATTGTATTAAGTGTTCAATTAATAAGTGGAATTTTGGCGGTAAAAATAGTTTGCCAGACGGTTCACTTACAAGCAGCAATTACAGCTGGTATTATTATGAAGAAAATGGCGACCGGAACTAGACCGGAATTCTTTGTATAACATTGATCGGGAAAATCGCAAGAGCACTTGCGCAAGCCTACATTGTACAATGGCCATAGTTTAGCACAACGTACTGTGCAGAGAAAGAGGACTGCGTTGTCGGTGCTTTCACTGGGTGTATATTTTGTTACGGCGAACGTGACTGATTTTGTTCCCCTGGGGGTAAAAAGGCCATTCAAATGTTGCGTCTTACTTGACTGTTATATCTTCCGGTTGAAAACGATAGAACTTTAGGAGTCACCACTCGATTTACACTATTCGCTCCGGGAAAGTTAAGTTCACGAGGAATCGTCTTTCACATATACCAACATAATTACCAAACAATTGAACAATTTACCTATTGTTTAGAAGGCCGCCAATAACGTTAATAAACGGTAATGTGACTCGTTAACTACTTCTCGAAAGCTTCATCAGTTCGGCCACTGGTTTTAGGCTTTATTTGGTACGATCCTTCTTCGAAATGCAATGAGACAGTGGCCTACTGCACGTTAGATGGATTTACATTTTTAGGAAATCTGGTTTAACTTTGCGAGAGCCACTCGTTCACCGCACAGACTATTTTATTGCCAAGATGGTACTATGAGTCTATAATTTGTTATTAATGTCCCTATAGTTGTCACACAACCAAACGTAGTACGGCCCATGCTCACACAAAAACACCACCGAGACGAGATATCGCAACATCATTATACACAAGCATGAATAGGCCAGAATACCCTAGCAGCATCACTGCGGTAAACATTCCAATGGTTATCCCAGAAAGGCAGGCCATTCGTGGCCTTATTGGTGCACATTACACGTAAAAACTAGCAATTACTGTCAGCAAATACCTCCCCAGTCGATATCACTCCCTCGCCTGTTCTTGAACACTTTTAGGTCAAACACTCCAGGAATGTCAATGGACTTGACCGGCATTCTTAACCGATTGCTTCCGGCCTAAGCCACGGGCGAGCCCCGCTGAACCCGCGGTCGTTCAGGTCGTAATCGCAGGAGAAGATCGTGTCCTCGTTGATAATGGAAAAATTAAGAAAACTAAAAGATAATTGACGAATAAAAGGAGCTAAAAATGGTTCAACCAAACTTTCTAAATTACAAAAAGGCGAGGTTGGACTATTTTGAGAAACTCCATCTGTCGATAATGATGGGGGACTAACATTGAACAATAAACGGTTTTAGTTAATTCAAAGTGATTTGAAGTTTTTCTTCTTGTGCTACCGTTCGACTTGAGGCTGGTTTTACTTAGTTTCATGTAGCCAAAAAAATATCAGTTAAAAATTAGCTTGTTTCCATTCATAGGAGCTGTCTAAACAAAAACATTTAAATTACAAATTTAACAGAAGATGTATGTTTTCCCAGTTAGTTTAACACATATATCACACAAATTCACATCAAACTTCGCCGAGCTCAATGCTCATTTTCAATTATAAAGGGTTAGGCCTACCAATGGATTTCATTTAGGGTAAAGTATAATTCTGATTTCGTCCGAAATTGGTAAAATTCGTTTACTAAGTGGGGCGATTGATTCAGAAAAAAAGTAATTTCTATTTGTTTTAACGCTTTGGCCATTAAATTCGTCAAATTTAATGTTAAAAAAAACACCACGAATTTGACTTTTCAATTGAACGCCGATCGCCCGATGAGACGAATATCACAAATTTATGAGGAATCAAAATTCTACACAGGGCCCGTGCTTCATTTTTCCAGACGAATTTTGAAAGATCATATTGTACTCGAACGAATACATTTTTTAGTTTGCATTGGCAGGTCATTTTAGAGGTTTTTAAAGGTTGTTTTGGTCATTCCCCCCCCCCCCCCCCCCCCCCCTTCCCATTCCCTTACGAATTAGGAGCGGGGCGCTCCTTATTCAACATTTGAAATGAAACTATTATTAATACATTTTCGCCGTGGGCCGATTTATTGTATACGATGTCTTATTTAAAAGCTCAAAACAAATACAATGCTAAAAAAAATTCAACTCAATTTTAAAATCTATTTTGTAGTGTGCCACATCCAAAAAGCGAAAACCATTTTGCGAACGCTTTGGGCAGCGAAGCGTTTTCAAATGTCTTGTGTGTCCAAACTTGTGTTCGATTGCACGCAATAATATTTCACAGAATGCAGATTTGTTTGCCACGTCCCCCATAGCCTTGTATGCATTTATTTGACGTGTTTATCCCGATATAAACAAAGGATGTTGTTGTGCACATGCGTATTTTAAATGCTGAACTGGCTTATTGGGCTGGACGCAACGGTGTTCAGAGAAGATATTAAAGTTTCGTTACAAGGAATGTGTGTTATATGAATGTAAAAATATGATATTAATACTATATACAAGTGTAAAACTTTATGCACGAATCATGCCTGTTTCATTCCAGGTCAGTTTAAGTAAATCATTTCAGTCAACAATGCGAATACGGGACAAATATTAATAAAACTTGCAGAGAAGAGCCCAGTCTAGTCGTACACAGTCCACGTTCCTTCTTCCATGTTCGAAATAGCCATAGATCACAGAGTATCTAAACGACTTCTGGACATCTGCGTTGACGTTGAATAATCCATTCCAATTTGGGAGAGCGCAGTCCAAATTTATCCTAAGTGAGTTAAAAATAATGAGATCGTGCCTCCACGCTTCTCTTGGTATTCTCAGAATTTCACGTCGCTGCATCGTGTAGGGGTCAGCTTGTTTTCTTGCTTTTTAGAATGAGTATATTTAGACGAAGGCTCCCAGGTGGACCGATTTAGACGGCTGGTCGAGCTATTAATAGGACGCCATTCCCTTGATATAACATCTAACAGACAGGCACTCGTGCGCGAAGTCCGGCCTCTATCAACATCAGCCAGGGAGATGCTACACTTGTCCCGTCTGTTGGATGCTGCGACCATGACAAAAACAAAGAAGCACGGAGAAAGATAGAGATAGCTTAGCGGTCAGCACTAAAAATACACCAGCTAATTATCATTTTGTTTACGGGGGACAAATAGCCTGAAAGAGCGCCATTTGGGCTTGCGCTTCCTCCTCCGTGACCCTTCTATATACGGGCATTTCATATTCTAGGATGACTCTGGATCTGTTCCTGGATCTGTAATTTTTGACTAAATGATATCTAAGCGTACTCTCCCCCGAGAAACATTCATGTTTTAATGTTTTTATTCCATAAGAAAAAGAAAAGATGGAAAAACCGTTGGAAATTATATTAAAAACGTACGACCTTTTACTTACGACCTTTACTTACGACTACTACTAGTTACTTTGTTTCTAGGTCTCCGTGTTCGATCACGTTTGTTTTCACATCGCGTACTTGCGTGAGAACGGAAATAAATAAAAACGACCTGAAGATTTACCTACCTACATCTGATAGATTCTAGATGTATACAGGATTGTACGGAACACTCTTTCAACAATTATCATCAAGGGTCATTTAAGATTTGCCTGTGGATAAAAATGAGTCTTTCAAGTTTATTTTCTAAAAGAGGGTGTGCCAAAAAAACATTTTAGTCAAAAAAAAAAAAACCTTTAAGTTAAAATTGTTACCCAATGACCGCCAAAGAATGTTCATCTTTGTACGAGTGCTTCGATTCCACAAGTCCACATGTATTTTAGATTTTCGAAAGTGAAAGGTCAAGTTTTGGCAAGATATTTTTCTTTAACGTCATGCATTTTTTCAGTTTTTATGTATTGAGATGCTGGCAACAATTTTACTTTTCTGGGGATGCTTTTCTTAAGAAATCAATGTGTAAAAAAAAAATCAAAAACAATTTTCCTATTCGAGAGGTCCGCAAGCGCGCCACCAGGGGTCAACTTTCAGGCTCAACTTCTCTGAAAACAGCTGACAAAATGAGTGACAGGCAAGGCGACACATGTATAATGGACAAAACATCTTTAACAGGAATGTATTGTCGAGGAGCGAGGTATAGATTCCAATCACAATTTGGGCCGGATGTGTTATGACCTTGTGAAAGCAATGTGACATGTCCAATTTCTTTTTTTGTGATAGTTACTGTTCTCTGAATTGGCTGAAAAATGTTCCTCTCTAGGTATTAACTGTCTTGTGCCTTCCAAAAAAATAATAATATCGAAATTGAAGCAATAAAAGTGTAGCTTCTTCGAAATTGACGACGCCATCAAGTGTGTATGTAATCGAATTAGTTTCAGCGTTTGACGTCAATGTATTTGGACTTTCAGCAACGGTCCTGTGGGAGGGTGAGCATTCCTTTCAGATCTCAATAGGCAGTTTTTATATAGCGCACGTATTTACTAGTACTCAAGTGACTGTCGTTATCCCTGCTCATTGGAGCCACGAGACATTCCATATACCATCTCAGCTGCCTGGGCCAGGGGAGTATACCGCTCAATGTGTCGTTTTCAGCGAAAAGTAGCTAGTACAACCCTCTCTGCCCTCACAGGTACCTATTGACTCCTGGGTGGATCGAGAGAAGCAATAAGTGACAAAGTGCCTTGCCCAAGGGCATACGTACCACAGTCCCGGGCCGGACTCAAACCCACAACCTGGAGCTTTACCCACAGAGGGCGGATTCAATGCTCCAGACCACAAGGCCACGCGCGCACTCCATACATACATGACTTTGTATTAAGAGGTTTTTTTATTTTATAAGTACACTTCCATCAATTTATTGCTTTCACCCCCGAAACAAATGTAGGTTGCCGGGGCTTCTCCAATTAGAAACCACACACTAATTTGAGTTAAAAATACGTCGCCAATAGTCTACATCGATGGTTTTTTTTTTTTTTAATATAACAAATAAAAGGGTGTGATATATCTGCAGGGTTGTTTGAAATTGCTTGGTATACATCATTGATTTTAATTACAATTTAAACGACTTGACAAAAATATACATACAAATCAAATAAAAAAATATCACACGATAAACTCGAATATAAGAGCTTAAAAAAAAGTCACTCAATTTTAATATAGGTTTTTCCGGCTATTTTAAAACATTTTTTATTCAAATTCACTAACTCTCACATTCTATTTCGTCCAGGAAAAAATTCACACGCTTTTACCAAACCAATTTTATTCATTTACCAAGTTAGAGAGCATTACAAAAAACAAGGGGTTCCCCGCCACGTAGTTACGCCACCCGGTGCTACTTTATTGGTATTTGAGAAAATCCTTCAAAATCTGACAGACTATAAGTCAAATATATTATTATCCCTGAATCGCTCAGCCGAAGAGAAAATACCTGGAATAGTTTTGGATTTACACAGCAGCCATTAATAAAGTTGTGTTGCCCACTCCCTCGTAAAACTGCATAAACAAAAATGTAGACGTTGGAAGTAAAGTTAAAGGGATCGTATACGTTTGGTAATTGGAACCCACTGTTTGTTTCAATCCTATATAGTTATAGTTATAGATCACTGCGCCGCTAAACAACACTCACTGCGCCGTTTCAGTGACCTTAATAGTACACCATAGTAAACACCTTTAATTGTAACCTGGTTTATAGCGTATGTGTTTAAAGGGATCGTATACGTTTGGTAATTGGAACCCACTGTTTGTTTCAATCCTATATAGCTATAGATATATACCATAAAACTAACCTGTACATTTTCATTTCAAAAGGTGGTAGCGATTTTTAGATATTGCCGAAAATCTGGAGCGGTTATGTCCACGCAGAAAGAACAATCTGCATTGGAATACACAGTCTGAGAAACGTCACTGCAGTAACGCTTTTCAGATTCAAATTCTTGGGGATAAAAAGTGATATCTTTTTCCATAACCGCAGTACTTCGAAGTGAAAAGTTTCTAAAAATGCATTATACTATCCAAAGCTGCTATACTTCTTACCAAGTAAATTTGTATTACCATACATGTTTGGAGTAATTAATAAACGTATACGATCCCTTAAAAAAATATATATATCAAAGATTGTTCATGTGACTGAACCGGTTGTTATAGTTTGTTTTATTGTCACATATATTTTTTTTGTTTTACAGGGTGTTCCACACACAAAAACGGACAAGCACATGTACACTTTCCAAAGTAAAAACTACCAGAGGTCAAATTTCATGGACCTGCTAAGCACAAAACTATACCTATGATACTATAGACGGAAAATCTTTCTAAAAGAAAAATGATACCAAGACATCCTGATTAGTCAAGTAGTTTTAGCTCTAGAACCTTTCTTGGTATTGGGTTTTTTTTCGTTATACCAATTTGGCCACAGTGCGGCGGAAGCACGTTTATTCCCTTTTTTAGGGGGGGGGGGCGTCTGTATACTACATGTACATTAACAGAAATGTGCCTTGATATTGCGTGCTTACATTTCTTTTAAAAAAACACACTAGATGTTACTTCTCATCAGAAGGAAAATAAATTGTATATGAAACAGATAGGCTATACACTCAACCATGTAAGCAGAGCGAACGGACGTGTTTTTGGTGGTGGCTCCCGGCAATTGCACATTTTCTTCACATTTTACCGGTCTACCACTTGATGTGAGGCTTGAATCGTCTGATCCTTTTGCTCCATTGCAAGTGGCTCTTTTCGGCGTGTTTTCGTGGTTTCTGTGAGCTGATGTTTCTTGATCAAGATGCCAAGAAAGCCAGCTTCGACTGCTACCGGGGATTCCACTGCAATTGATCCTGCCTCCCTGACGGTCGCTATCTCCGAAGCCCTCCAGTCCAGGACCCTTCTGGACATTTTAATCCCTGCACTTACGGAGGCTATCGCCGAATCTATAACTCAGGATATCCACAAGGCTCTGGAATTGGAACTAATCAATCGAGATAAGAAGATAGCCAGTCTTGAGAAAGATGTCCGCCATCTTAGTGAACGGCTTTCTGAACAAGAACAATACTCGCGACGTAACTGTCTCATTGTTCACGGGATTCCAGAGACGCCCCAACCCGAGAACACTGACCTGAAAATCACTGAAGCAGCTAAACAACATCTTGGTATAGAGCTTCGCCCTGAAGCCATTGATCGAACTCACCGCATAGGACCACGCCTGGATAAAACGGGTAAACCACGGGCAAGACCAATAGTTGTAAAGTTCGTTGACTACAACTCACGGGCTGCATTCTATCATGTGAGAGCCAAATTCAAAGGTTCAAACATTTACGTCCATGAGAGCCTTACCCAGGAACGTCAGCACTGGCTCGCCACTGCTAAGCGGCATTCGTTGACCGACAAGGTATGGACCCTAGATGGCCGGATCGAAATACGTCGAAAAAACGGATCTCGTCTGATTGTGGCATCCAAGGAAGACCTTCAGAAATTGTAATGTTGATATTAATAAATCTGAATCCATTACATTTTTGCCCTCACATGGGTAAGTGTTTAAAGTAGCGACCTTCGTCGTTTATTGTTATTTTGTACACCATTTTTGGTGTTTGTTGCCACCCCTTGTACACTTATCTTGCGTAAATTGCATCGTTTTCTATATTGCTTTGTTTTCTTTTCTTACACTAAAGTATATAGACCTACATAAATAATAATGTCCTTGTCTCGTCTTGTTTTGTCTCGTTTTTTGGTCATGTTTTGTTCTTGTGTGTATTTCTTGTGCAAACCAAGTTATCACGGGATATGTGTGCCTGCTTTAATTGATATGATCCCTCAGAGTATGATATTTTGTTTATTTTTTGTTTACTCATATTTCTCTGTATAGTGTCAACGGATTTCATCGTTCGGTACTTTCGATATGAATGCTGATCTAAGTCATAATTTTGACGAGTCCTTCGTTTATGAGGGTCTTAATCCTGTTATTGATCCTAACAATCCCAACCATCATAATATTTCATGTGGTTATTTTAATGAAGTAAACTTAAACACGACTTTTGATTTTAACAATCATTCAAATTGTTCTTTTCTTCATATGAATATTAGAAGTCTCCCTAAAAATTTTGATCGAATGTTAAATTATTTACATTCTCTCCATTCTGAATTTTCTGTTATAGGTCTCTCGGAAACGTGGCTAAAAAATTGTGACGTGCCGTTTAATATTTATTCCATTCCTGGGTACCAGCTTGAGACCGTTAACAGAACGGACAGAGTGGGGGGTGGGGTTGCATTCTATATTTCCTCTGATCTTCGTTATTCAGTCAGACGTGACTTATCTTGTTCATCCAACTCTCTTGAATCAATTTTTATTGAAGTTGAGAATCCTAATAACAAAAATATTATTGCCGGAGTTATATACAGACCACCATCAACCTCATTTAACGACTTTATTTTGACCTTACAGGTTATACAAGATCGTATTTCAGTAGAAAATAAGTACTGTCTTATCTCTGGAGATTTTAATATTAATTTGCTTAATGTTGATGACCACAGCCAGACTCAGGAATTCATGGACTCTATGTTTGCCCATTCATTTTTACCACTTATTGATAAACCCACAAGAGTTACTCCAACCTCGGCAACCCTTATTGATAATATTTTTTGTAATATTCTCCCCTCTCCCAATTCTGGTATTTTAGTTTCTGATATTTCGGATCATTTTCCAGTTTTCACATTTTTTTCTTTTAAGGCAAAAACTCAATCTTATTGTCCTGGTAGTTTTCGTAAAACTACTGATGCAAACCTTCATAGGCTTAAATCTGCCCTGGATTCCTGTGACTGGTCTGTGGTTTTCAATACTGATAATCCTAATGTTTCCTTTAATAAATTTATGAATATTTTTATTAATTTGTATGAAAAACATATCCCTCTTATTAGGACTAATCATTCCAATAGAAAAACCCAACCTCGGTCGAAATGGATTTCGCCAGCTTTGCTGAAATCTATCAATTATAAAAATAGACTTTATCGTAAATATCTTTCTTGTCCTAGTAATCTTAATCGTTTAAAGTACACCCGATATAAAAACTCACTCACAACTATACTGCGTTCTGCTAAAGAAAATTATTTTACTCGGCAATTTGATAAAGAAAAAAACAACATTAAAAACACTTGGAAAATAATTAACTCAGTTTTGAAAAATAGCTCGTCATCTGAAGTTCCGAGTATTAAGATTAATGACCTGTGTACGAATGATCCCCTTTTAATTGCAGAGCATTATAATGACTACTTTGTTAATATTGGTTCCAAACTTGCCAATCAAATCCCTCCTTGTGATTCGAATTACCATGATTACCTATATAATCCCAATCCCTCTTCTATTTTCTTTGATCCAGTAACCGAACATGAACTATATACTATTGTTTTTAATTTAACTAATAAGCAAAGTTCTGGTCATGATACGATTACTAGTACTGTTATCAAAGCTGTTTTTCTTGCCATTTCCAAGCCTCTTGCTTTCATTATGAATTTGTCATTAAGTACAGGTATTGTTCCCGATTCCATGAAAATTGCTAAAGTTGTTCCCGTTTTTAAAAAAGGTGATTCCCATTTAGTTAATAATTATAGACCTATTTCCATTCTGACAACCTTTTCTAAAATTCTTGAACGTATTATTTACGTTCGCACGTCTCGGTTTTTAACCAAACATAATATTTTATCTGATTCGCAGTATGGGTTTAGGGAGAACCATTCAACATCTCATGCTATTTTACAATTGATAAATACTATTATTACTGGTCATGAACAGTCTTCTCATACTTTGGGAATTTTTCTGGACCTTTCCAAGGCATTCGATACAATAGATCATGATATACTTTTGGCTAAACTTTCCTTTTATGGAATTAGAGGGGTTGCCTTGGAGTGGTTCAGAAATTATCTCACTAATCGTAAACAATTTGTACTTTTTAATGATAACCAGTCTTCACCTAAAGAGTTGGTTTGTGGAGTTCCTCAGGGATCCATTTTGGGACCACTTCTTTTTTCAATATATATTAACGATTTTGAGAAATCTTCTAGTACCTTGTCATTTATTTTATTTGCAGATGACTCGAATTTATTTTACTCGCATAACAATCTGGGTACACTGGTTAACGTCATTAATACAGAACTCATTGGTGTTTCTAAATGGATTAAAGCCAACAAATTATCCCTCAACATTGATAAAACCTGTTTTATGTTGTTTAGCAATACAGCCAGTTCAATTCCTACTGATATTTTGTACGATAATTATCCTGTTAATCAAACCAACTGTACTAAATTTCTTGGTCTTTTTATTGATGAACAATTATCATGGAAATGTCATGTAAATTATCTATGTAAATTAATTTCAAGAAATATTGGTATTATTAACAAATTGAAATATTTTTTTCCCTCTCATATTTTGTATAATATTTATAATGCGTTAATTTTGCCTTATATCTCCTACGGTATTCTGGCCTGGGGCAACACAAGCTCTTGTCTTTCTAATAGAATTTTGGTTTTGCAGAAAAGGGCATTGCGTGTTATTGACCGTGTGGAATTTAGAGCTCATTCTAATCCATTGTTTTTTAATCACAATACTCTTAAAATTAATGATATGTATTCACTCCAGCTAGGAATATTTATGCATCAGCTTGTAGCTCATAAATTACCTAATTCATTTGAACGAATGTTTGTGACTAATGCAGTTATTCATCAATATCATACCAGACAGTTTAAAGATTTCCATGTTCCTTTTATACGTACTGCTCTTGCAAAGAAATTTGTCATTTATCAGGGTACAACATATTGGAATTCATTAAGTCAAACTCTAAGAAGTATTCGTAGTCGTCTTTTATTTAAGAAAAAACTTAAACTTCTGCTTTTGGAAAAATATCGTTCTTAACATTTATTATAATTAGCTGCGATACATGTAGATTCATTGTACGATCCCCTGTGTAGGTTATATTGTACAATTGTATTTGTTATGTCCTGTTTGTGTTGGTCCTTGTCATTTTATGTGCAACATAAGTTTATTTCTGTGTAGTTAAAATGGAACCCGTATAATTCTATTTATCATGACATAATTACTTTCTTTCTACACATCAAGGGCCTTTCCACTTGACAAGCTTGCTTTTTGGAGAAGCCCACCGCTTAATCGTATACGTTTATTTATACCGTCTGTAAATCATTTGTTTTTGATTAAGTGGAAATAAATATGATGATGATGAAAAGAAAACGTTGTCCCACTATATGTGGTATAACCCGGCCCACCTAATCGGGAAAACTGATCAGGAAACCCTAACCATAGTCTTTATTTGACCTAAAACATTGTTATTTAGGCCATCAGCCTGGGGGTTGGTCGGTATAAAATGAGGGGAAAAGTGCTCATGGTGATTTTTGGCAAGGTATATAATATGCACCCCTGTAGTTAGATAATATTTCATAGCATTGCAGCGGTGGTATAGCTTTGTGGGTGTTATCACTTGTTTTCCTTAAAGGAAGATACACCATTGGTAATTGCTTGAATTATCATGAATACGTGGATTCGGGGTGTTGTATTTTATAGTAAATGACGTTTAACTGACCTGTCCGAAGTTTTACAATCATGGATGATGAGAAAAGCAAGAAAAACGGCGTTCGTTTTTAACTTGCGTCAGGCAGTGATTCTTATGTTGTTCTTGTTTTTTCGCAATCGCCGTCCAGCGATCGTGAATTTGTTTTTATAAAATTCAATTTTTCAGAACAATTACAGGATTTATAGCGCAATTCTTTTGCTGGATGTCTACAATCATTATTTACTCCTTATATTTCGGTAGTACATTTGTTCGATATCTGCAAATGGTGTATCTTACCTTTAATGGCCGCCAACATGCTTGTTACCACATATAAATACTCATTTCTTACATAAAGTCGAAAGTATATACATTGTTATGTGCGTGTGTAGAAACATTATTTCTTCCAGTTCTATAGACGCACAAACTTGTCGAATAAATGAATACACATAGTATTTGAAAAAGATGTAATTTTAGAAGTTAATTGTTTATGAAATTGATTGAAACAAAACCAACAGTTTTCAAATGTGTAGGAAAACCTATAAAAACATAAAATATGTCACACAATCATAGTGAAAATGATATTCGGCTATAGGGTCATCGCAGATTTGCCCTTTAAAAAGTAGAATAGCAAGCAATTTTTATAATTTTTAAAATGGCTTAAATTGCATGTTATTCTACCCATATTTTTGTTCAAAGGTCAATCAAGCCAAATATTGTGTTCGTAACATAGTCCTACTTCATGCTTTTGTCATCTAGTGAACAACTCTGTAATATTATTGCGCTCCAATATGCCGGATATTTATCGGAGATGTAGCAGTTTGACTTTTTACTTGGTCGAGTGTAGAATGTTAAGGGCTCATATAACGGCAATGACGTGATAGCGGGAGTCAAGAATGTTTACGAAACCTGAAACAAAAAATTACCTCGAAACAAAGTGCTGCGCCAACTTATAAACAGACATGCGCGCGCAGCCTTCTTGTCCCAGTTTCTAAGACGACAGTTTGTTTTCTCTTCCGGCCCGGTATCTAGGGTCCTACCTTTCGTCCGATATACGAAACTTATTATTATTTTGCTGGAAAGAGCAAGGCCACCCAAATTAACGGGCTATCACTCGCGGAAAGATCAACGCAGACGTCACGCGTGCATTTGACTTCATACACGTCACCAGTAAAATGATACAACAGCTGTTAGCTTGATAACATCATCTTCATTCTGAGCTGCTTTTGATTCTGTGTAATAGATCGCCGGCTCCGTGAGCGCGTCTGCTGTGTACTTTCTTCCTGGATATAATGGTTAAATTTGCTTTTCTTATGCCAAAATTGACCGAGAAAAACAATATCATCAATTTAGTTAGTCCCCATTTTAGTTGTGATACTGTTACATATCCGTGAATGGGTGCCAGCCAACTAGTCTGGTTTTCTAACTTGAGAATTCCCCTGAGGTCTATAAATTGATCCGTTTCAATTAAAAAGAAGTCAAGGAAACAGACTAAAAAAACAGCATTCAATTTCCTGGTTTTCCATCATCTATGAACACACAACTGAAAATGTTCGAAAGCAAATGGTGTATATTAAAAGTGAGTTCGCGCTATCTTCACATCCAAGACCCACTCGATCAAGTAACAGTACGGCACGCGTCAAAATGGGCCGCGCGTGCCCTACTGCCAATACTTCATTAGCTGGACGTGGTTGGCGTGCATGTATTCCATCAACCATCACACGGGCTGCCCGACGTGACACCGCGCTAACCCCCCAGCGTGTGTGCCACAATCCAGACGGAGAGATCGGTTACAAATATGACGTAGCAGCAGTTGGAGCCTTGCGACGCAAGGGAACACCCCCCAGCAAGGGCTTTTGGTCGAGATGCCCGTGGTGTGACGAGGGATGTTTACGCTCTAACCTGCACCCAGGGCGGTGATTATTACAACTGCGTAGCCAAGCCCAATAAATTACCGGACACACTTTGCTAAAGGCATGACAGGGTGTCGCGCGCACAAAACATTATTCCAAGGAATTAACACGGAGTTCATTTCCTGAATTCAACCACACTGTAAAAACATTCTTTCTTTTTACTTATAACATTTTTATAAATTAAAATATTTAACACAAATTTCTGCCAATTATGACGTATGTATTTCTCATTTTAACATAACAAAAAAATGCCAAATAACATTTTTTTTGTAAATGCCCCCAAAACATAACTAACGTTCACTGCAATTATTTGTTATAATTTGTAATTTGTAATTTGTAATTGTTTACAAATTGTAAAATGTAATCAAATGTTATCATTAAAAAAGCAACAGAACCAAACTAAATATGGAATGTCAACATTTACAAAGTTTTAGTTTTTATTACAAATATCTTCAAAACAAAAAGAAGCAAATATACTCATGTTGGTATATTTACTTAATTATCCCCGCTATATCCTCTTTCACCAGTTGTTCATACGCGAGTGGTTCATACATGCACATGTACATGTACCACCACGTACTTATACGCATACACGGGCCAATTGGACCACCTCAAACACAAGTATTGCAAAGTAGAAGCATAATCATAAATAAGAATAACATATTTGTATATGGCGCCTTAAACAAGATCAAAGCGCTGTACATTATTATTATCCCTAATCATTGGGCCAACGAAACATTCCAAATACCATCTCAGCTCCCTGGGGAGTATACAGCTCGATGCTGCAATTTTAGCGCAAAGTAGCTAAATCAATCACAACAAACCATCTCTGCCCTCACAGGTACTCATTTACTCCTAGGTGGATAGAAGCAATAAGTGACAAAGTGTCTTGCCCAAGGGCACACGCAACATAGTCCCAGGCCGGACTCGAACCCACAACCTGAAGCTTTTAAAGTTCGTAGATAATACCTACAAGTTACTAGTTCAATGCTCCAGACGTCAGGGCCACAGCACTCCACCATGCACGTTGTTGAAAATAGAACGACCCATGGACGTACACAGCTGTAACAACTCAGTACAATGATAGCCTACCTCGTTCCACCGTTTCGTAAGGAAGAAAATAGGACAAAGAAGCTGCTCTTGCGAAGCAGAAAAAGTCGGAGTGTGGTGAAGGCCCGCCTTTTTATCATGCAAAGCTTGTAGGCGGGGAAGCATTTTCCTGTAAACTAGGTCGAGGCGGCTTTGGCACCCTTTTATTCCCAGCATGGTAAAGGCCAATTATCACAAGTGGGCGTATCTAGACCACACTGAATTAAAGATATTAGGTTCTCGAACCCTTGCTTTCCCTTAAATTAAACTCATCTCCACAATAAACATGGAGTCCAAAAATAGTCATTGAAAAATAAGCATCATCCGAACTCAAACCCCAATCTTACGATCCATATCCTTGCCTAACCCATTATCTACTTGGCTACTGTGAGAGCTCGAACGAAGGTGTTTATTTAAAAAGTACTTTAATGTACTTCTGAGCCTTCGAATAATCATGGTGTAGGTATATACGCCCATTTACCTTTACCATGCTGGGGGAAAAATACGCAAGCGGGTAAGAAGTTGATATGTTTTGTACACAATTCAATGGGAACGTTATTGGTAATTATTAATATTATTATTATTATTATTATGTTATTCAGTGTACACATGGGGAAATTCCCGATACATTCCATGTTTTTTCTGTTTCTAATGTGGAACCCAACGACCAGACAGATGCCCTATATTAATAATCCCTGACATGGAACCGAATAATAGTTACCTGACTCTTGCCAGTTCGGGATGTGTATTCGTAATAATCCGTTCATGTAAATAATATTGTAATGACAGAAATAGAACGTAAATAGCCCGAACTGTGTAGAAATCACACCAATAACCGAAAGCCACAAGCATTCTCGTACAGTTCCTGTCTTGAAGTGACTGGCATTTACACTCATTTAGAAATACTCTAAATAGAATGAATTATTACATCGATGAATATGAACATTTTTTGTGATTATATGATATAGATGGTTCACAATGTGGTTTAATTGGCTTCCAAATCATTTATAATAGTGTCGTAGGATGGGAAGGGGTGGGAAGACTCCACCTCCCTCGGGGGGTCTTCCCCCTAAACAAATGAACCACAATTAATGTTCATTTCAAAGTGCGTGATTTTAACTTAGATACTGTGATTTAATATTTGCAAATCATACCGGGTATCTTGAACGTTTCGGGGTGCATTCTGATATTAAGTTCAACGAGTAATTACGAGATCCTAGAAATTAAGCCTGCACAATCAAGGGGTGGTTCGAATATACCGCGGACGCATCAAAGGGTTAGCTGTAAAGATAGCTCTTAAGTTGGACTTACCATGTACGAGGTCGTCAGATTCAGAAGACGAAGCTGGAGATACCGAGGAGGAGGAGTCAGAGGAAGAGAAGCGAGGGTGTTTTTTTAGGGTCATCTTGGCTGTGGCTCGCGACCTCTTGAGCGTCAAACCTTCCGCCTGACCCACTAAGATTGGGGTAGACACAGAGATACTGGGCTCTTCCTGCACGAGACGCTCCGGTACTGCCCCTGTGGCTATTTCCGCCGTCGAAGAACTACCTGCCCTCAGCTCCGCGTCACTTTCCGAGCTCCTGCGGCGGACGGTCGGCTGGCTTTGCTGCGGTTTGGCAACCCAGTGAGATCGGTGCATCGCCCCTGCCTGCTTGGTCAGTTTAGGTCGGACCCTTCCGGAGTCCTGGGTGTCCGTCTTGGCCTCTTCCGACGGCCGAGAGGGTGACTTTCGGACCATCTTCTCCCCACTCTCACGACCAGCTCTCTGTTTGATGTGCTCGTGGGACCTGCTCCGCAGACCCTCCCGTAGCCTGCGCAGCAAGGACAGGTCGCTCAATTCGCCCTCGGAGGAATCCGAGTTGTCACCACCGCGCCGCTGTTTCTTATATGTCTTGATGCTGACATCGCTCTGCCATCTCCTTCGCTTCCTCAGCACTCGCTCCTGGTGCCAGTAGACCATTTGCTGTCTGCAGAAGTAAATTGTCACAGTGGAGACAACCACAGCGGCAAGAGACACTGCAATCTGTGTGATCAGAGCAGAGGCGAGGAACAACTCCAAGCCGTACAGTACAGGGTAAAGAAACACAGACACAACCATCTTGGTAGACGGAGTAGAGTCTCAAATCATGTCAAGAGGACGCCGCAAACATCATCGCGAACTGGTGCGTGAGAGCCACCGTTATTACAGTCCCTGGCCCTTCGAGCACAATGTAGTGCCTGGATGCTCTTGATTCTGTTGCAGGTTTTGCTTTGCCTCCAAAGCCAGCCGACGTCCCGGTTTAATTGATGGGGGATGTACACGGAAATCAAAAGGTTGAGTGTGATCGACCCAATCCGCGGCACGCAAGCCAGTGAATTGAATGCAACAAATGCGTGGTATGGTATACTCCCCTGCCGGAGCTATATTTAGCCACCAATGACATGTAGGCGAAGCTATGTTGACACGGCGGGCAGACAAGGTCTCGGGTGCAGATGGCCTTTGGGATGTAAGGACTCAGATTCACGAAGGAGCTTGCATCTATAAGTCACGTGGTTTCTTCTCTGGACCAAGTTGACCTTGCCTCCTTCTCCGTGGCACAGACCAGAGGAATGTTTCTAAACCATGTTGAGTCAAGCAAACATCAGACTAATAATATTGAGCACAAGTTTGAAATTGATTAATAAGACGAATTCGATCTCTGAATGCTGCCTTTCGTCAACAGCTTAAACGAATTTGATCTGTAATGACGGATATCCTCGACCCGGTGTTTAAAAAGGGTGACCAAACGTTGAAATTGAATAAAAAATGACTAAATCGAATTGGAAAAAGCGCGTTAATTTGTTTTCTTGGACGAAATTGAATGTTAGAGTTGGTGAATTGGAGTGAAAAATGTGTTAAAATAGCCAGAAAAAAATAATACAAAGTTGAACGTGTATTTTTACAAACTAAAATGCAATTGATAAAGCGGAATTTTCAAAAACCAAACGTGTATCTTTACGATTGCAAATAGAGTGCATTTTTCAAAAATGTAACGCATTTTATCCTAGATTACAAATTACAATGTACGTACGCATTCGACATTTAAATATGCGTTTGTAAAACAGCCTTGACCGATTGGAATTACAAAATCAGTGACTAATGAAGTATTCATTTGGTCACGTGATACATATACAGTGCTGTTTATACATGGCACAATTTGTTTGGGTAAAAATCAAACGCTACCCACTAAGACGCACGCGCACAGTTGAGTTAGTCGTGCGGTAAGGATATTCTTTATCGCGCAAGAACTCGTACGTGAACGAACACGCATGCGCGAGTATTTCATTCGTTTATGAAGTCGTGAACATGGACAAAAATTCCACCTCGAGTTCACCACTGGTGAACACGAGTTACCAGGCGATTAGAACGCCATTACGACTCGTGAACTCGTGAACACGATAAATACGACGCGATTGGAACGCAGCAAAATAATGTTCCAAGACGTTATTTCTATGGGGATCCGTGCACAAGTACCCCCCTCAGCGAAAAAAAAAGGCGAGTTGGGGGCTCAATATCGACGCCATCTTGATTTTGATTTAAAGTGTCTGGTTTCTGCTATGATATTCATAGTGAAATTGTAATTAAAAGAGTCAGCAAACAGACAAAGTATATGCAAGTCCCACCTTGGTATACGATATGGACCATTATATTTGATACGCCTACGGGATTACGCGGCCCGAAAAAGTTGCCTTTTAAATTACCATTTTGCGTTGTTATCTGGTACACTATCGGCACTTTACATCTTATTTCAAAATGTTGAAATGTATAATGTATACATTGTCACACAAAATGTCGATTTATTAGGCGACTTTCTCCGAGCCGCATACGTATCCCGTATGCGTATCAATTCTAATGGTCCCTGATATTAATTAAATGAACGTAGCGTGGCGCGTATTAACACCAGCGACGTACACCATTGATCTCCATTTATATAGAAGGAGATCAATGACGTACACCCACTGATCTCTAGAGATCAGTGCGTATACACGTACACCCGGGGAGCGATAATTTTGTATGCAGGTAGGTTGGTACATAGTGTACATTTATTAGCCAATCAAAACACAGATGGTGTTGACGTCATCGATAATGCTCAAGTTGTCTGGGCTCTTGACAGTGGTAAGGGGTTAGGGTTAGGGTTAGAGTTAAGGTTAAGGTTAAGGTTAGGGTTAGGGTTACGGTTAGAGTTAGCGGTTAGGGTTGTCCCAGATGACTCTAACATCATCGATGACGTCAACACCATCTGTGTTCTGATTGGCTAATGTACCAACCTACCTGCAGAAAAAAATTATCGCACCCGGCGATGGGAAGAACGGTTGCTATGTGAACAGTGCCCTAGTTCGAACCGTGCCTGGAACTAGTCTGGTTTCCAGACCAAATAATTCTGGATATTCCTGATTAATTATTAGGTCCGGTGTGGTATGAAAACCAGACTATGAAAACCGGACTTGGATTGTTTATTTAACCTATTTCAAACATAATAGGGGCCTATGGTTAAAAAGAAAGCAATTGTCTTACCGTTCCCGAAAAAAAAGACAAAAACAAAACTGAGTGTTACGGATACGACGGTGTACGTGTACGCATACGTTTTCCCTGTCGTTTTCTTTCAATGTTTGATACACGTTGGTTGCTTCTCATAAATTGCACACGGCACCAATGCACAAATGTGGTTTCTTACACGTCCGCAAGAGGCGAACACTTTCCGGCTTAATCATGACTACATTTAGCTAGTCTTGGTTGCAAGACGTCCTAATTGCGATATGCAGCTCGCGTAGGCTGGCGATGCGGGCGCCCTCTAACGTACGCCGTAGACAAGACCACGCCATGACCTTCATTATAGAACGTCTTGGCTAACTGGCATAATCGCTCGTGACGAAATCGCGTGTGACTATGCGTGTATAATTGCGTGATGTAACGTGCATAATCGCCGACTCATTGGTCAAGTTTCTGTTACGACACGTAATTATGCATGCAACGTCATACGCGCATGCAAATAAAAAAAGCGATTATGTCAGCTAGCCAAGACGACCTATTCGAAGCTCATGGCGTGGCCTACGGCGTACGTTAGAGGGCGCCCGCACCGGCGGCTTACGCGCGCTGTATATATTAAAGTACCCCTTTAAAGCCAATGCAGGCTTTATGTTTTTTTGGGGAAAGCCGTTATAATTTGAATTGTTGCATCGTCTAAAAATAGCTAGTGCGTCATGATCTACTTTTGTCGCCAGCGGCTACCTGGCCTACAATTTAGACGTTTGGGCATAAACAAAAAAATGTCAGGTCAAGGAGTTGAACTAGACTAGCCCGCCCGGAGCCCATTGTACTTTTGCAGTTGCAAAACACTTTTAAAAAGTATCAACAGAGGGCGCATTTTGATGTTGTGCACGGCTTTTTTGTTCATGGCCAGCCTTGCTGCATCTGTTAGCCTTGGGATAGATCTTGTGTATAGTCCTGTACGATGCAGTCAAGCCATCGTTTTAGTGGACGGCCTTTGGATCTGTTTTTAAACATATCCAAAGGCAGTACACGAGGCAATTAAAATTTCCTTCTAGTGCTATTTTAGAATATATTGTAGGTTGCATTCTTTTAACATGGCCAAAAGTACTTCAATCTTTGTATTGTTGCTCTGCCTGATATGTCCAGGTCCAAGATTTGGTCAGAGTAGCACTCCCTGGTCTGAATTCTGCTTTGGCTTCTGAAAGAATTTCTTCTGTTCTATTCGGAATTCTTCTTTGTAGAACTTAACTATGGCCATTATTTTCCCTGCATGGGACAGCAGACTAATACCGCTTTAGTTTGTACAGTCCAGTTTGTCTTTCTTTCTATATACATGTAATGGAGTTATTACCGCCATTCCACAGTCCTCTGGGAACAGAGAGACAGTGAAATATGTATATTCCTCGCTTCACCTGCTGTTTTGATTTTTTTCTAACCAGACCATGTAATGTATACCCGCACAAATGCGTGCGTTTGTTTTTGATTGAAATAGGGGACGTATGACAAAGGGAACAATGGGGTCCCCTATTCCGCAAAGGTCCCCGATTCAGACTCGTGTGCAAATCCTATGGCGATCATCCGAAAACGTTAGAGTACAAACAAAAGAGGGAAGACGGTCGGACAATGCCCCGTCCCCTATTGACGGCATTTACCCACTTGCGTGAGTTCGTATCCGCATTTAAATGTGGACGTAGAACAATAGTGGACAAATCGTGCAGGCCCTTCCAAAAAAAGTACAAACAAAGAGGGACAATCGGGTGAAAAAAGAGGGACAATCCGGGGTACAAAGAGGGACAATCGGGGGTACAAAGATGAAGTAAAATCCAGGTGCATTTTCCTGATGGCACTTTCTACTTGTGTATTTGCCTCTAGTACCGGTTTCACACTATGCAGTTACCCGGGTTATTTCGGGGTTAACGAAATATTTAACCATGAGATTACCCGGGTAATTTGGGGTGTTCACATTAGTTCACATTACACTTCTCGGGGTTAGAAATTCTCCGGGATAACTGCCTTGAAACCCCACTTAACCCAGGTAATTTCTAACCCTACTCGCGAGGTGGGTTAATCTCGGGTACGGCCTTGAGACAATTCTCTGGGTTGAGTGTGAATGCTCATGCAGTCGTCGAGTTTTATCAGCACAGCCAGCCTTGCGCGTGCGCGCTGCGAAAGTCAAACAATGACGTAATTTATTTTTCTGTCAAGCTGGTGAGCGCAAAGGATTGTGGGTAGGGCAGAGGTCAAGCAATGCACATTCTCCGGGTAGCCGTTTGCTTCCTTTCTTAATTAATCCACATCACTCCAGTAGTTACAACTTTGGGAGGTTGACCGACAGGCATACCAACCCTTTTATTGTATGCAGTTCTTTTCTCTTTTTTCACTCTTGTTTTCTTCCTTTTTCCCGTTGAATTTACATATAATTAAAGTCGTCTTTAAATAATAGATAGAATAATAGATCAACTTAATTCATTTGACTTGAACTATTTGCGTTCTATTATGGTCAAAAAAAACATTTCTGGAAACAAAACCACAAATGATACTGATAAGCAAAAACTCAATGTTTGACCTCGGGCTTTAATGTACGTGTTGCCTGTCAGTACACAGATGGCCGTCTCGTGCCACGCCTTTCCTTTTACACCCTTGCCCTGGCACTGCCATATCGCTCCGCGGAGCACGGAGTGATCATTCACCATTAAGAACTTAATTTCGTTCTAATTCGGCGCTCAACCGAACGAAATTACATTTCTCTATATGGTATGAATGCGGTTACAAAATTACCCGGGTGGCATGCACTAAAGCGGGTAAGCTGAATTGCGGTGTTAAACTTTGTAGTGTGAAACCGATTCTCCGGGTTAGTTTCTACCCGTGTATGGCCAACTACTCGGATGATTAATTACCCGGGTAAGTCCAGAGTAGTGTGAAAACGGTATAGGTGATCTTTTGAATTGTCCCGCAGGCTTTCTGTCGCAGTTATATTATTTTGTTAGGTTATGTACATTATATATAACGTCCGTTGTAATCTCTTTCCATCCCTCTTTTATGTCCGACTGTTCTTCTAGAATTTCTCCCGTCTTGCTCGTTACTGATTGCATTCTAGTGGTTTTTGACTTTGTGATCTTCTTGATTGCTGTGTAGACTTCTTAAAATTTAGCTGCTTGATGGGCATTTTCAACTTGGCTGCAATTCTGCCATTCTCGTAACCTCGGAGTGATTTTCGACAGGGGGCTGCACATGAAGGCTAACATAGACAACATGTCGGGCGGGGTGGGCATTCATCTACAAAATCGGAAAGATTAGGAACTATCTGGACAAACCCTCAACAGAAAAATTAGTGCATGCGTTCATCACATCGAGAATTGATGGCTGCAACAGCATTATGTTCAGTGGTCTTCCAACAAAAGAGATACAACGACTATACAACGCCTTCAAAATGCCGCTGCCAGATTGGTTTTTCGCTGTAAGAGAAATGAACACATAACCCCAATCCTACAGTCTCTTCACTAGCTACCCGTCTCACATCGAATAATCTTCAAAACAATCGTCCTCACTTTCAAATCAGTGTTCGGGCTAGCACCGTCATATCTCCAGGAGCTCGTTCAACTATAGGCCTACTCGACACCTGCGGTCTTCATCCCTCAATCTTCTGCATCAGCCTTCCCCTCCTCCGAGGACTTGTTCGTATGGTGGTAGAGCATTCAGCGTTGTAGCTCCATCACTTTGGAACAGCTTGCCACCGATCATCAGGGAATCAACGACCATCGAGCTGTTCAAGTCTCGCCTTAAAGGTAGGATACACCATTGGTAATTGCTTGAATTATCATGAATGGATAGGGGGTGGGTTGTATTTTATAGTAAATGTCGTTTAACTGACCTGTCCGAAGTTTTAAAATCATGGATGCCGAGAAAAGAAAAAAGAAAAACAGCGTCCGTTTTCCCACCGGCGTTGGGCAGTTGTTTTTTTATGTTATTCTTGTTTTTTCGCAATCGCCGTCCGGCGTTCGTGAATTTTTTTACAGAAAATTATTTATTTTTGAACAAATATAGATTATCTAGCGCAATAATTTTGCGGGATGCATACAATCATTATTTACTTTCAAATAAGTAAGATATTTCTTAATAATTCGGTAGTAAAATAGTCGATAATTAAATGGTGTATCCTCATCTTTTCAAACAGTATTTTTGTAACGTTGCAACCATAGAGCTATATAGCTCTATGGTTGCAACCTATTGAATTTTTTTTATCTATTTTTCAATTTCTAAAACTATTTTTAACTTGCCAAATAATGTCCGGCATCTACTGCGCAAGCCCAGCAAACACTATTTCACACCGGAAATGTCCGGCCCGACATGTCCTGGTCTTCCTTTTAATATCTCTATTCAGAAAGTTGTATCTCGGCTTGAGTGATGGGTGTTAAATGTGAAGGTGTATCTTTCAATGTTATTATCTATGTTGGTTACCCCAAAATACACATTCTACGTGTGGCTTAGTGTAGTCTTGATGCAAGACGTTCTTGTTGAGTTAGTAAAACCATAACACCATAGGGCCTATGCACTCAACAACACTATACGCGTCGCGACTATTCCACCGATAGAGGGCGTATTCTGGAAGCCGCGAATCTGTCAAGTTGTTTTGAGCCGATATGATATGTGTGTGGTGGTTATCTGGAAGTTTCCCAACAGTGCCCTCTATTGTTAGTTGCGTGATCGCGATAGTTGCGTGATAATGAACAACGTCTCGCACCAAGACTAGGCTTAGTGTAGCTCCATGTTTATATGTTTGCAGTTTTGAGAGACACTGTACGACCACGCCCCTCAGTCTCCCTCAAGCAAAACCTGGATCCGCCCCTAATTTTAAATGGGTCTCTTCGGGGTATTATGTACATGTAGTTGGCAATCGTGTCATGGAAAAAAACATACTATGGATTACTGGAACCATACTTTACTAAATACCAATGCATTTATTTTTCTGTGTAAACCGTGATCGGTGAATATAAACGTATAAATGTCAGGTGCATTTCTACAACTAGTACCGGTATTTATTTTATACATGTTCCTTAATTAAGACTTTGAAAAACAAAACACAAATCAACCAGTTCGCGCCGGGATTATTTTAACATCACCGAGCCTATAGGGGCGGGATTATTTTTTACGAAACTCGATCCGAAGCGTGTTCAGGCAGATAGTACCGGGAAGCACACCCACGCATTTCCGGCCTTGCTCGCTGCTGACAGACATTTCCGAACTTGAACTTGGCGTGTTTATGCGTCATCCGTTTTGAATTTGGGGGAAACTTTGCGTTTAAATACGTCATCCGGCGCGAACTGGTTAAAAGTATTACATAAGAACTAATAAATAAACAGCATTTTCATTATACATGTATATACTGACCTGACAAAACAAAACCGTATGCTAAAAGCTGGGTGGTTTGTTTTTTTACTGTGCTATTCCATCATTGTGCAAAGCAAATGTTCGTGTTTAGCAGCTCCGTGAAATTGGCCCAAGATATTCGGAAACATGCACAGTAGTTTATAGACAAATGGAATTGTGTCAAGGAGTATTTATGGTTTTACTGGTAAACTGTTAGATTTATTATAATTTAAAATTTGAACTAGCAGTACACAATGAGAATACAAGTATAATGGCCATTGTATTTCATTGGCCTACAATACACGCTTTCAGGTGCATCATGTTGACCCCAACAATCAGAATCTTCATCCAGTCAAACTCTGTCACCAGGTTGTGTTGGAATCTTTTACACTAGGTAATTAAGGCATAGGACCACCACTATAATCAGTTTGTGTGTACAGTTTGCCATAATGGTGTTGGGATTTGCCAGAATGGGTATGCATTTCTACTATTCCTAGTAGATTTCATCGAGTTAGGGTCAATGTCTTTTGGTATGGTTTGTTTATGGTGTAAATCGAGGAGTTTCTTTTGTTCCTCTCGATAATTTCCTTTGTTTGCACTAACTTTTTCTGACGGCTCTATTGGTTTTGTACACAAATCTCAATCGAGGACGTCCTCGATTCTAACCCTAACCCCAATAAGCCATTTGCGCGTGACCCCGAGTTAAATTTGAATAACATCTGGTACACTGACTTGCTCACACAGCTTGGTACAGTTTAACTTTAAATTCTCCAGACCAAAGACGCTGTTGCTATATCACGTGATTCGGGTCAAGCCCTACGCTAGCAACCCCCAGCTCTGGAATGGTCTGGTGTCTTTTTGTCATTCTCACCTATTGTAAACAATGTATTGGTGCTGAGCGTCTCTTACGTAACTATGCAAAAGCTTGCCCCGAATCACGTGATATAGCAACAGTGTCTTTGGTCTGGAGAATTTAAAGTTAAACTGTGCCAAGCTGTGTGAACAAGTCAGTGTACCAGATATTATTCAATTTTAACACGCAATGGTCAATTCACCTTCGTGTCGCCGGGCATGTGTCCTCCATTTACATGTACACCATAAACAAACGCACCCATACATGTACATATGTACAAACATATACAGTGTGTCAAAAAAACAACCATGCAAAATATAATGGAATGCTAAACATAGAATATTACATCGAATATTACATGTACATAGAATATTACAAGTCATGCCCTGTTGAATCTCGTATTAATTCACCAATGATGTCCACAACTACATGTACATACCACAAATACAACAAACACAAACATGCTACATTCTAATTCGTTTCTCATATACAAAACAGTACAAATATAAAGATACTTATCTTACAGTTCTACGGTATGTTCTTTTAAATCAATACCAAATATATACAAAAAACAATAAATAAAGTCTAAAATAAAGTTTTTTGTGAATACCGGAATGCTTAACTTGGAAAGTTACTGGTAGAGAATAAACGTCGCTCATTTGGCATAGAAAGTGTTAAGGAATGAAGTAAAGTGCACTACACTTTGTTCTCTCTTATATATTAACGGCATGCATAAACATGTAACTTACTTTTCATTTAAATGTGTACATAAACTACATACATGTACATGTACATGTAAGTATACCTTTACGTTAAAACTTACAGTAACAACATTCAACACTACGTACATTTGTACGTGTATATGTATGTAGTCCATTACAATTGGCTTTGTGAGTAGAGCAACCGGGCACAAGAAAAGGCCCAAGACAGTCAACAATTAGTCAGTAATTCAGGTAATTCGGGTACCCGAGTACCAGAAACCCATCCTCAAAATTCAAATCTCAGAAGTTGCTGTTCAGGTTGTTTATAAAGGTTCACACGATAATAATACCACACCAGTGAGTCAATACAGCAAGATACAGTGAGCTTTGTAGCTTTGAGGTACAAACTGCAACTTTCACGAATCACAAGCGTCATAAACGTGAAATATATTTTGTTTTCCCGTTTAGCCTGGTTTTCATTTTAAAAACCTTTCTCTTTCACTATTTTAGTAGTTGATTACATGTACCGGTAAGTAATTTGTAAAGTTTGTACATGTAGTAGGTATTTGATTCCATAATCTGGAACCGGTTCCTGACATCAACGGTCGGGTACTCGGTTCAGATGCACAGCCACAAATGTCAAGTCATGGCAGGTTATAGGATTTAATATAAACACAGTGGCAATGCACGTTTGTACAAACTATCTACTCATGCATGTACAGTAAACAACAAATACCTGGTACACTGTTACATGCAAATGATCTAGTGAATACGTCATGCTAAAATTGAATTGTATGCTAAACACAGGCAACTTTATACAACACAGGTCCTGTCATCTGATCGGTTGATACACGTACATGTATGTATACATGTACTGTTATTGAATTATTCCTCCTAACCAACAACCCGGCCGCATGGCAAATGTGGAAGTTCTATTCAGCAGGAAATAGAAGTTCCATTGCCAGGCATGCAACTTGGAATTAACACACAAACAACAAGGAAATTCCAGACTTTGTACAGTGATTTTTCAATTTTCGATGGCATTATAAAAAAAAGAGGGAAACGGCATGCCCACATTGCACGGTCACACTTTTTCCCTGACAAATCAGATGACGAGGATTTATTCAGGTTATAAAACATAAATTAAATAGGTGTTTCACATTCATGCATTTTTGAATAATTTCATGAGGTACGTCCCATGTAAAATAGAACACTCAATCTGTCGCCACACGGAATTATTCTTATCATGGTGGTAGGAAATATGTTTTTACAATGATGTACCAATATAATACATGTACATGTACCATTGCACTCACAGACGTTTGTTGTTACTTAATAACGAATATACATAGCCGGGTTCCCATTGGCCTGTAGAATGATAAAATTAAATCTAATGGGGATGCACGGTACACTAACGTGCCTGTCAACTTGCCACGACCAGGCCGAATGTTATCGCAGAAGGTTTCCGCTTAGCCACGTTCAGTTATCTACGAATTCGAAATACCCTTATAAGATTCTTACATGTATAATAATCTTATAAGAAACTTATGAGAAACTTATGAGAATCTTATGAGAATCTTATGAGAATCTTATGAGAATCTTATGAGAATCTTATGAGAATCTTATAAGAATTGTACTTAAATAAAATAGGACCCAATGATAATATTTTTTTTTAAAGGAGGTGAGAACCAAAACTTTTAATTTGGCACAAACAGAGTTTACATTATGTTTGTACCAGTGTTAAAATTAGAAGAGAACAAATTAAATGACCACAAGGTCCCTGACTAAGACTAATGTGATTTGGGAATTGTAGTATTTTGCTTTCTATGGACCATTTACTACAAATACTACAAATCCCATTTTGACCCACCATTTATTTACCACACTTATGAATGCCACTTTAAAATTGATGCACTTGCTGTATAGGGTACAGCAGTTGCTATTATACAAATATAGTGTTATGTAACATTTCTGAAATTATTTGTGGAGAATAAGGGGGTCTAAATTCCAATTAGGTACTTGTCAAAGAATTAAAGCGGTGTTTTTGACAAGATGTGATGCAGGTACAGTAATTTTGACGCTTTTTAAAAAAGAGAACAGGCAGAGTTTACCCAATAAATCAACTTTGAGAGTCATATAATTTTTTAAAAATATTTATGAGCAAATTAAATTGTCAAAGTAAAAGTGTCAAAAAAGGAGGTGACCCGCCCCTTTTGGAAGGGCCGTCAATACCAATCCGCTTGGAATTTGGCTCTTATTTTTTTTTGTCTGAGTTTGAAGAATGAAGCTATGTTTTCATTTTTTGTCCTCAGCCAAATCTGAGAGGGTCAGCAGTGGGAACTCTTAGGTGACTTGATACAGAATGGCCCAAGTGTGTTTAACCAACAGTTCGGTCGGATGACGTGTATAGTATGAAAAAATTTCAGAATTCCAAACAGATGACAATTGCATTACAAGCAATGCCTGAAAAACATGTATCTGTCAGCGACCAGCTCGCAGGGAGCGAAGCCAGGAATATCAGGGTGTGCTTTCCACGAATGCTGGCCTGAACCCGTCTCTGGTCGAGGTTCTTGAGAGAAAAAAACAGCACCTGTGCCCAGTCAATGTCAAAATAATCCTGGCGCGAACTGGTTAATGGTGGGTCAAACAGTAGAGAACAAAAAACTGACAATCCTGTTTTTCTGAGCCGCTGGGATGACCCTGTGGTCAATTAAAACAAAATCTTCAAATGTTAACAGTATTAACGTATGTAAACTCGATTTGTGCCAAAAGTTTGGTTCTCACCTCCTTCATTTTTTTTTTTTTTTTTTTTTTTTTAATTATAATTTTGCCTATTAGAAATGCGTACTCTGTATTTTCTTCTCCATCTACACTGAAGTTGTGCAGAATTGAGCTCCACATAGGAAGCACATATGCAAAAGACTGGACTGTGCATATTTGTGCTGTCAAACCATAGGAGGGTTTAAAGAAAAATCCCTGTCCATGACATGTAATCTACAAGTACATGCCATTGATGAGGTAATCCGCATCGTGGGCATGGGTCTTGAGTCGTCCGTAGCGCAATCTCTGGTTCATGTACCTCAGTCTGCAGCTCAGCATCATGAGCACGAGCAGGGTGATGATCAGGCCCACGGCTAAAGGCAGGATGGCGCTAGTGGCCGGGTGGCTGCCAAACGGTTCTACCTCGTGCTCCTTGCCGTGATCAGGCTGGGCGTTGTCGCCATCAGTCTTGGGGGTGATGTCCGGTTGGGACTGGTCCTCGTCCTGGTGGTAGATGGCTGAAGCAGGCACAGTGGGTTGGTGGGGCTGGATGGCCGACACTGAGGGGGTGGTCGGAGAATCAACAGGTCCTGTTTGGAGAGATACAAACCATGTTGTTTCATGAATAATGGATTCTACATGTAGATGTTATGTGGGTGGTACAAGTGGAGGTGATTCCTGGCCACTTTCCCATGATGCAAGTTTGGATGATGAAGGGCCACAACAACTGCAATGAATGCAGTTGTACAACTGGATGGCGCAAAGCAGTCAATCACAATTGCACTCACAGATACTTTTAATACATATAAAGTACCGGTACATTGCTCAAGGGTACACGTACACTGTATCATTACCCGTAATTCCACCTGTACGATATTCTGTCGATTGCGATGATCTACGGAGTTATAACTTGGTTGCCACTGTAATGTGGAGCCGGATGAAAATTACCCCTTTTTTTTTCCCAAAAGGTTTGTTTTTCTAAGAAGTTTTAGCCCATCCCGTGAATTAGAAGTGGCTTTAACCAGTTCGCGCCGGGATCATTTTAACATCGCCGAGCCCACGGGCGGGATTATTTTTAACGAAACTCAATCTGAAGCGGGTTCAGGCTGATAGTGCCGGGAAACACACCCACGCATTTCCGGCCTTGCTCGCTGCTGACATACATTTTCGAACTTGAACTTGGCGTGTTTATGCGTCATCCGTTTTGAATTTGGGGAAATTTGTGCGTTTATATACGTCATCCGGCGCGAACTGGTTAAACAGAACTATTCTATAAATTATTGTACAGACTTGAGTAAATGTTTTGTATTCCTGTAAATATCCTTTATGTACATGTACGTCTGTAAATATTGTGTTTGTATTCTTGTGTAAATGTTGTTGTATTTCTATGTATTATTGTTAGTTGTCATCAACAGTACGGTTTTGTTGATAACTTTTGATATTTGTTTGCACCAATTTTATTTATTTTAGAGGCCGCCTGGATTTTTTTATTTTTCTTCAAGGTAATAAAATATGAAATATCAACCAATTTATGATAAAGAAAGTCTGGAACTTCTAACTTCACACTTTGTCGATCATTATTTACCGCTTTTAAGAAAACCTATTTGACCGTCGCAATATCAAAAGCGATGGTGCACTGGTTCCCGGCGCACGGTATAAGAAAGTGAAGGTAAACCGTCTTTAAAGTACATATACATATGTACATGTAGCGTAACGGGTCAAATTTGACATTGTAAAATGACGAGCAAATATCGAGATTTCTGCTAGTTAATTCACACAACGTGATCTGTCCTTTTCTGTTTACCGCAGAATTGTACCGGTGTGGTTAGCGGATTGACTGTTGCTGTTTGTTTCTTCCTCCATGGTGTTACACACCTCGGATTGCTGCACAGTTCCAGGATATGGTACATGTATGTGTGCTGGGAACATTGCAACGCTAATGAAAGCAGGTCTTAGGTCCAAGAAGGGCAATAAACCCTGTTCATGGTACATGTACATGTATGTACATATAGTCGACTCTTGTTAAAACCAGTTCGCGCAAGGATTATTTTAACAAAACTCGATCCAAGGCGGGTTCAGGCCAATGGTACCGGGAAGCCCACCCACGCATTTCCGGCCTTGCTCGCTGCTGACAGACATTTCCGGCCTTGCTCGTGACGTGTTTATGCATCATCCGCTTTGAATCTGGGGAAAGCTTTGCATGTACATGTATATGTCCTCTAGGGCAAACTGGTTAATACAAACTCAACCCAACCTATAGCAAAAGTGTTCAAATGTGATGTATCATAATTGTGTATCAAGAGGAGGGCTGGTCCCATTCACTGTACACAAAACTGCAGAGCTGGGACCGAGGCTTTACACAGACCGGTATGCTTATTAACAAAATGAAATTGTTTGTATTCAACGAGAATCAACTACATGTACTAGACATGACCTACGGTACATGTTAAGAGTTGGTGTACTACAGGTCTCTGACCCGATCCTGAAAGCACAATATACGCTAATGTATGATACAGTTTTGTATGGTATTACTGTTCATGTCAGAAGAAGTTCAACGAACTCATTATAAACCATACCAGGCCTGGGCATGCAGTGCAGAGACACGTATCTTAGCACCACAATGCACATTGTATGCATTTTCACATGATTACACTTGCCACGATCTGGCCTTTAACAATTAATGATCATTGGAATGATCAAAACAATCCTAATTTGAACAAATTGCAGGATATATTTGTCATGACGGCATGAAGTTTGTATTTGTATTTGAATCTGAATCTGAATCGGACGTCTAGGGTATTGTCCTAGGGAACGACCTTAGCCCAGGGTCTATTGTGAATATTGTAGGTGTACTGACAGTAAAAAAGTTTTTTAAACTGGCGTTCAGCCGTTAAAAAGCTGGTAAAGGTATATACATGTGTATACTTGTACATTTCACACCTATCCAAAAAGTAACTGAAAATATGTACTGTTGAAAAGCTTACTTCTTGTAACTTACATACATGTAGACCGTATTAATTATTCCAAGCTCACTGTCATTTTAACCAGTTCGCGCCGGGATTATTTTTACATCGCCGAGCCGACGGGCGGGATTATTTTTAACGAAACTCGATCCGAAGCGTGTTCAGGCCGATAGTGCTGGGTAGCACACCCACGCATTTCCGGCCTTGCGCGCTGCTGACATACATTTCCGAACTTGAACTTGGCGTATTTATTCGTCATCCGTTTTGAATTTGGGGAAATTTTTGCGTTTATATACGTCATCCGGCGCGAACTGGTTAAAGGAAAATAACAAAAGAATGTTATTTCCAAAAATGCGTCTCAGGGACGTACGTTTGGAAGTGGTGCGCACACGTGGGCGCTTTTATTGGTCTGTTCGTGCAGTGCGTGGCGAGCGAGTAGACAAAATTGGCTGGATGAGAATTGAAATCAACATCTTAGAATATTGTTTTCTCGGAATATGCAACATTCACAAAGCTAAAAACAGGTTGTTTGTTAACCAGTTCGCACCGGATGACGTATATAAACGCAAACATTTCCCCAAATTCAAAACGGATGACGCATAAACACGCCAAGTTCAAGTTAGGAAATGTATGTCAGCAGCGAGCAAGGCCGGAAATGCGTGGGTGTGCTTCCCGGCACTATCAGCCTGAACCCGCTTCGGATCGAGTTTCGTTGAAAATAATCCCGCCCGTGGGCTCGGCGATGTTAAAATAATCCCGGCGCGAACTGGTCAAGCACCATTGTTTATGTTTTGAGCAATTTTGCTGAAAAAGAATGTTGCAACCCTTACATGTTTTTCTTTCCTTTATATATCATCTCAGTGAACGTCAATCGGTGCAAAAATGTTAAAAAGACATGAATCTGGGACTGACAAGCTTTGCCAATTTTGTTAGGACATACTGTACACACGTACCGGTACTTCAACAAATATTTGTCTCTCCATAGACTCATACATCTATGTACACAACCGCTAAAGTAGCGCTAGGATACTGCACATTCTTTCCTGTTGCTGCTTCAAACGATGAAAATGCACCACCGGCAAATGGTTTGTCACTTTAAAAAGTGCAGCACTAAGCTCGAAACACAAAACTTACTGAGGTACATGTAGGCCTATACAATGTACACGTGTATACGTGTACATATGATGATTTATTGTGCCGAGTCATTTTTGATAAGCATATGTTTACGAATCCACCTTGCAAATCTATTAAATTTGTTTTGTATTGGGTGCCACACCCGAAATACTACAAACATGACCTTTCCCTGCAATGTTTTGCAGTTCATTTACCTTTAGATTCAGTCGCTACAGGTTCTTCCTTTTCTTCCTGGCCCCCACCAGGTCCGCTGTCTGTGTCTTCGTTGCTATTGCCTCCATAGTCCCCAAAGCCACCTGATTTGCTGTCTCCCCCTGTGTCTTTGTGTCCGTCTCCCCCACCCTTGGTGTCATCGGGATTGTAGCCTACTGTGTCGTCACCTCTGTCGTTGTCATTGTAGCCGTCCTGGATTCCTGGAAGGTAGGTGTCATCACCACGATGGTTGTATTCATTCCAGTGATTCCAACTGCCTGTGGTTTAAATCAGAGAGCATCAAAAAGGGTATACAAAAAAATATTTAAAAAACAGGGACAGCCTATTTTCCGTACCCTCTGACCAGGAACATTAGTTTGGATGAAAATGATACCAAAATCACCTGATTCGGTCTAGTAGTTTTTGTACCTTTTTCTGGAAAAATGTCGGTGATAACTTTAATAATACATAGGACTTTTCTTTGCTGTCACACTTCTATTGATCACCTGTCCAACTGACCCCTGACTTTAATTTGTGCCAGAAAAAGGCCACTAGTATTGAGAATGAAAACTACTGTACCGAATCAGCAGATCTTTGTGTAATTGTTCATCTAGAAAGAAAACAAAAAGAAATGGCCTATTTTCAGTACCCTCCAAGAAGTTTGCATTATAGACAGGGGGTCTATGCAAACTAGTTTTTCTTGAAGGGTACTGAAAATAGGCCATTTTTGTTTGTTTTTTTAACCACCCTGAATTAGACATTCCGGTACTATTTTTCTTTACCAAATTTGTCGTGGTTATGTGACTCAAGAGGGGTGTGCATTTATGGAAAGTACGGAAACCTGGTACCCGATTGAAACAAATGTAGGTACCCAATTGATTTTTTTTAATTTTTTTTTTTTTTGGGGGGGGGGGTTTATTAACTTGTGGTAAATCTAATTTTACACCCAAATACATCTGTAAATTATCTATCTATTACACATTATTCCCTATTGGACCATACAATGTAATTTGACTCACATATAACTATTCATGCTTCTTTCACAAAACTTTTAAAATTCATCTTTAGGCAAAATACATGTACACTTAACATGTACTACCGGTACGAGTGGAGACCAGTAGTTAATTCTTGCACATGTTTGCAATGTACTTTGCCAAAGAATAACAAAGATCAATGACATTTTTTGTTTTGTTTTTTTAGTAACATACATGTATTTGTCTATAATATGTTAGGGTCATTAGTTGTTAATATAGCTTTGCATAAATTGTTTAAAACTTTAGTAAATGTTTTGGAGTCACCAATTCGTTGGCGAAATTTCTGTGACATAAAAAACTAAATTACAAACAAATACAGTTATTCTCTAATAATATTTAAAATATCATTTATTTCCTAAGCAAAGTATCAACAAGTACATGTAACTATTTTGGAAGTCTAATAAGAAGAATTGGTAAAAAATTTTAAAAAAATAAATCATGATCATGAAGATTCGCGCACCACTCCGTAACATTTTGTGTCAGCACTATTTCAGCACATGTTCAATGTGAAACGTCTTTACAAATAATTACTACGTTCAAACATAACCAAAAAAGTTGCAAAAAGCAACAGAAAAGGGTAGAATGTTATTATTTACCGGGATCGAAAAATATCCCACCATATTCCAAAAATTCTTGAGTATTTGGAGTCATCTAATTTTTGTTACGGAGTGGTGTTTTGATGCGCTAAAGAAAACACAAATGTATGACTTTTTTATGAATGAGTATCACATGATGTTGCCTCAACAATTTGGTGTCACTGTTACAGGTGGAATTTGTGTCCCAGGTGCTGGTATACATTTTGTTCTTACTCTAAAACGAATCCTGTTACAGGAAAATGGTTTTGTTTTTGACAAAATGTAAACCCTAGACTACGAAACCAGGTTAAGCTGAATTTCATATAATTATTTTAAAATTTGACCCCTAATGTCACACTATGGCCTCCACATTTTGTAAACACCCACGTACATGTACTGTACGATCATGGAGATTCCTTTATGATTATGAAACATGTAGTTATCATGGTACGATGCAGAATACCAATAATGCATACCGTACATTGGGTATGTGGGTGTGAATACAATGTACGTGTACATACAATGTACACATGTACAAATGTATATACAAAATGTACGTACATGTACACATACACATGATAGTATGCAAACTATTTTTCTTCAACTCTTAAAGGTAGGATACACCATTTGCAGATATCGAAAATATTTACTACCGAATTATTAAGAAATATCTTACTCATTGATTCTAGGCATCCAGCAAAATGATTGCGCTAGATATCCTGTAATTATTCTGAAAAATAGAATTTTATAAAGAAAAATTCGCAATCACCGTCAAAGATAACATAAGAATAACTGCTCGACGCCGGTTGAAAACAAACGCTGTTTTTCGTGCTTTTCTTGGTATCCATGATGATTGTAAAACTTCGAACAGGTCAGTTAAAGGATATTTACTATAAAATACAACCCCCCAAATCTACCCATTCATGATAATTCAAGCATTTACCAATGGTGTATCCTACCTTCAACAGTTTAAACAATGAAAAAAATATGTACAATGTATCATGTCATTCATGTGTATGGTACAATGTGTATGGTACAATGTGTATGGTACAATGTGTATGGTACATGTACGTATACAATGTGTAGGGCACGTATACAATGTGTATGGTACAAATACAATGTACAATGTAGTTTTTAAATGACACATAATTTATACTGTAAATGAAAACAGATGACAAATTGTAATATGGAAACCAACAACAACAATAAACTTTACTTTCCACTGAAATTACATGCAAAGTATCCATCCACAGTACAACACCAAGTTACAACATACAGGCATCCACAAACTATTCGTGCTTCACACAGTCACAAGAACAATAACGGGTCTTCTACTACTGACCATCGCGAGAAGTACCATCACCAGGTCCAGGCTTGTCCTGATAAGGTCTACCATTCACCCTTGGAATACCCCCTCTAGTACCTCCTCCATTCCTCATGCCACTCTCTCCTCCTCCCCCTCTCTGCCGCCAACCGTCTTGGGCCTTATCAAAAGAATGTGGTCTGGGAAGGGATTCCCTACTTCCCTGATTATCGTATTTACTGTTGAAGCGATCACGCTGATGGTAGTTGATTTGGTCCGGATTATAGCCAGTCTCCTGAAGATCGGTGTACAGTGGGGTGTCATCATACAGGCCATCTTGATAGTTCTGGTCGGGATTGGTCATCTCCTTAAACATGTCGTTGGGATAATTATAATCGGGCGGGTTACCGTACGGCTTATTGTAAATGTCATACGAGTACAGGTTGTCTTTTCCGTCATCATTGCGGTCGGGATTTGGATTGAAGCGATCTGAGAATCCAGGGCCGTTACCCATGTTGGGGCCGTTACCCATGTTGGGGCCGTTACCCATGTTGGGGCCGTTACCCATGTTGGGGCCGTTACCCATGTTGGGTCCGGATGGATTGGGGTTTCGCTGGGGGTTATAGCCAGGTTTTTTAGCAGTGTGGCCTAGTGGGATGGGCCGGTCACGATTTCCTAAACCTCTCTGAGGTTGGTCGGGGGTCTTTGAGGAATCGCCGCCATACCCGCCAGGCTGGTTATCGTTGCCGGGTCGGTAGCTGGTCTTTGGAACTTGGTCCTGTTTGAGACCGTTCCGATGAGGGTTGGCTGGACGGGATTGTAAAGGCTTATCCGGATCGCCTAGCTGCTTCATCTGCCCACTCATCTGCACTTGTTTTTCTGCTGGGTTGTTGTCAGGGATTTCCCCTAACTTCCTCTGGTCGGCACTGGCCTGATTGAAACCGTCTTGGTTTTTTTTTAGACCGCTCGGCTGAAGGGGGCGTAAACCCATTGGACCTTCAGAGAGCCTCTCACCGGACACCTCGCGGTGTACTCCCAAGTCTTCCTGTGAGTCCTGCGTATCAGCAGGAACTGCATCTGGTTTTGCTTTGCTGCTCGTCAATTGACTACCGCCATCAGAGTCGTACTTCCCATCCTGTGGATCACTCTTGGCATCTCCTTGACTGACGTCCCCCTGAGCATTACCCTTGCCCTCGCCCTGTCCCCCTTTCAAACCCTTATCGACAGTCTGGTCCCCAGAGTCTATCTTCTCTTGCATACTCTGCCTGTGCAGCTGGCTAGCAAGTTCGCTCCTGACTTCTTCCAGATCCAGCATGTCTGGGAGTTGCAGTTTCTCTTCTTTTTTGAGGTTTTTAGCAGCCGTAGGGTCTATCTGGGGGAGGTTAGTGGCATAGGAGGAGTGAGAGGAGTGGGAGGAAGGGGTATTTGTGTCTGAGAAAATGAAAAGCCAAAGAAAGTGAATAAAAAAAGGCAAGATACAGTATGTGTTAGAATTGTGCTTGAGAAGAGAAAGAAACTAGAGCAAATAGCAGAGGAGCATATTATTCATTCTCAACTTGTTTTAAATCTGAAACACATGCTTAAATCAGTGCTCTTTAACAGTTTACATGTACCTTGAGTAATGGCCGGAGACACCACACCACATTTTACGCTCTTCTATAATTTGTTTAATACATCAAAATTGCCGATGTCACTTGTAATAGTTCCTACTCCTATTAAATGTAATTACTCATTCCAACAGAGTCCAACTGTGACTCATATGACTTTACTGCTCAATCCAACACAGTCCAACTCACCATGTTGTTGTGTACCTGAACATATCAAATGACTTGCCTGCTAATAAATCCAACAGGTTCCAACTGTGTCTCATTTGTATTGCTGGATCTAACAGAGTTTAACTAGGCAAAACCCAACAGAATGCGATTATGAATGCGTTCCAGATCAAATGACAAATTGCCTGCTAAATTCAACAGGTTCCAACTATAATACTACATAGTTGGATCCTGTTAGATTCAGCAGGATTAGGGTTAAATCAAAAACAAAAGACGGCTACTCATTTCAACAGAAGCTCTAATAAAGCAATGACCCACTTTTTCAGGTAATTTTCTGTCTTCATTGCAATCCAATTTGATAAGTACAATGTACAAAATGTATAAGGTTTGGGCACAATGTATTCAATTTTGCACAAACTGATTTTTTTTACTTTGATACTTGTTTTTCTAAATGTATTTTTATAACATATAACATGGTGTTTTTCAATAGACCGTATTCTTGATCAAAGAGGTGTTGTACACTTGTACTTGATACCGGTAATTCTGGGTACAATCAATGGTGAATCAAAGATAATTCACATTAGTTAACAATAACACATTTCCACTATTTTTATTATTAAATAAACAATAAATTTGATTTTGCTTCTGTTGGTACAATACATGTACCGGTACATGTACCCAAAATATAGCGTCATTGCAACGCCCTTCAACCTGGAATACCGTACGACCCACTATCAAGCTAAAAAAACAAGTTAACAAAAGATTAACATTTCAATCAATAAAATAACAGAACAATGGTTGTGTGCCAAGAACTGAACCCCTGCTAGATGCTACAAATGTACATTATAGGCTTTGATGGCTTCATCACATTAGCAGAATCAGATCCGTACTACCGGTACATGTATTTGAGTACATGTAATGTACCGTACAAAAGCATTTCGGGCGCAATCGGTAGATCTGCGCTATCACTTGATCGGTCGATCCGGTAGAAAATCTCTGACCTTACTTCTCTTTTACAAAACACTCTTCCGCAATCGACAAGTCAGAGATTTCCTACCAGATTAACCGATTGCACAAGTTCATTTCTGCGCGACTGATCGAGTGATAACGCAGATCCACTGATCGTGGCTAACATACATGATGTACACATACAGTACATACTGCAATCCCTGTCCATTTTACATACATGTACATACTATCTTACCATATTTGCATCCCATCTCGTCCGAGCCATCAGTACAATCCTCCCTACCATCGCACACATGGTGGGCAATAATGCATTCACCATTGGCACACTGAATCTCACCGCGTAGACACTGAGTGGGATCACTACTGTCTTCTGGGTGAAGAAAAAACAAAACAGTAAATTAAGGGATGGAATAAAGGTACAGTATATATTTGGAATAAAGGTACAGTACGGTACTGTACAATACAATTGCCGTCGAATGAAAGCTGTGCTGTAGACTTTGCACCCTCTGCATGACAGCCTTGTGTTACAGACGCTGCAAATTTGCCGGCTGTAGCTCTCGGGCGAGATGGCGCACAACGCTTGCAATCGCGAGGAGTATGGCAATGCAAATTACTTATAATTATAATCATTTTGCATTGCCATACTCCTCGCAATTGCAAGCGTTGTGCGCCATCTCTGCCCCCGAGAGATAGAGCGAGTCATGAAACAGTCGCTACTTACTCTGCAACCCGCCCGGGCGCTTGTTTACGTTTGTTTACGACACGATTTATACACATTGGCCTGTGATGTCACAGGCATCCCACAATGCCCCATTAAATTGGTGGACAGCAGAAGTTCAGTACAGTATTTTTAGTTGCAGGAAAACTGGCATCGAACTTCCTTGATTTGCAGGTAGGCCTGATCCAGTGACGTCACAAAACCAGTCGCGTAAACCGCACACACAGCCTCACGCACACAACAAAAAATGTCGAAATATATTAGATTGTATCTCAGGTTTTATAAAAAACCATGATCATAAAAATTCGTAATCATAATAATGAGTATCTTACGGGATTATTGCAGAAAAATCAGCGCAAACGACCCAGTAGTTCGTTAGTTATGAGTTAAAATAAAACGTGGTGTGGGGGAAAAAAACTGCCTGCACAGCGCCGGAAGTGAGCCCGATCGTGCGTGGAACGGCCTTTCGGCTTTCGCTCGGTTGGTACGATTTACCATTAGTTTTTTATTGCCCAATAGGGAGCGTTAGGTTCCTGACATCGGCGCGTGATCGATAATTTCCGGAAGAAGACGAGTGCTTTTACCCACCACGTTTGTTCTGCGAAGATCGGACCAGCGGTTTTCAAACGGTGCGAAAGACAAATGTTGACATCAGATTACCATAGAAGTTCGCTATTATTTTACACACAGGACTTCTTCAGAAGGTAGGAAATATATTCCTTTATAAGAATTTAAGTTTTTAGTAGTTTGGGTTTTGAAACGGCCTCCCAAAATGTACTTTGGTACAGCGGGTTTTTTCAGTTTTTTGTCAGTAGACTGGTTACCACAAGACAATTTCATACACATGACATGATACTGTGGAAGGTTGGGTACCGAACACGTACAATTTATTTACAGTCGTCGTTAACCAAGTCACCAATTTTCATCCCCTAAATCTTATTGATACATCAACAAGATATTTACATATTAAAGGAAGAGAGTCATTTTATACTTATTGTGTATTTACATACTGTCAGAAAACGAATAATGTAATGTTATGTATTTTTTTTGGACAAAAACGTCCCATTTTTCCCGTGAACCTATTGCGCTATGGATTTGTTTGGTTATTGTTTGTGACTCAACTTCTTCTTACTTCGGCGGCCTTTAGTGTAATAAGTGTGGCATTACACAATTTTATTTCCATCCCACTTAAGAAATTGCTGTCTCAGTGTTAATTAATTAATTTTTAATTATTTCAATTTATTCATTCATTTATGTCATCTGTTTCTATGCAACATCATTGTGCCAAAACTAAACAACCATTGTAAAGCAGACACAATGATAAGTTCATTTTAATTTCTTCAAAACGGTGAACGAGGTAATAATATACTCTTGTAAAAGTTGCAAAATGTGCAAAATCCTTACATTTTCCATTATTTTGGTAATTAATTATGCAAATTAGTAATTAAACATACAGTTTTTTATTTGAAATTATAGTAAATGATAAATAAGGGCATACAGTACATACATGTAATGTATACATGTACACAATTTAAATGATAACAAATAAATAATTTATGATTTATGACAAAAAAATGCTCCGTTTGTATTTTCTTGGTGCCATTGCCTGTATAAAGAAAACATAGAAATAGGTCAAAGGTCAACATCCCATTTTTCTCCTAATTTGCTTAAATTAAATTGACGTATCTTGAGAACCGCTTTGCCAATTTTGAAAAAAAATACATTTTTAGAATACTGAAGACATGCTCTTTCACCTCATCTACTGTATGTTTTGAAGCTCTGTGTAATAACTAATATATTTCAAAATCACCTAAAATGTCTATTGCAGGTCAAGAATTGATCGTGAGTAACCCCGAAAACCGTTAGGTCCAGCTTTGACACTTATCTATTTAGACGATTTTGGGGTATTTTGTTAATTGTGTGGATTTTTTTTCGACATTTTAAACCACATTTAAGAGCCAATTATTTTTCAATATTCGTCTGGCTCGGCCTCTAGCGCCAGATGATGTCCAAATGTTAGAAAAGCGATAAATAGAGGCCAGTAACTCGGTCTACTACTATACGTAGCATGGCGCTCTATGGAGCATGTGCAACTAGAACGTGAAACAACCTTATGAAGTTATGTTTGTACTTTAACCAAGCGTCATTGGTTTTTCGCATTTAAAAACATTCTAATGACATAGTTGTTGGTATTGGCATTTTATCATTGCATAAAGAAACAATGTTGATTTCACAAATTATTGTATAACATTTGAATTCATTACTCAATGTACTGTTACTCATGCTGAATTTGTACACAATGATAGTTGATACTGTACCTTCTAGTTTGTCAGTACTGTCAACATTCTCAGACTGAACATCTTCGCCATTGTGATTAAATATGTCATCGCTGCCAGAATCATCCGCACTTGCGACTTGACTCGTTGGAGGTGCATCATCGAACCCTCCGATTATTGCAGTTACATATCCCCAGTGACTGGAAAATTGGCATTTCAGAATCCCCTCATCCCAGCACTTGAACAAGAAGCAATTGTTGTCCTTGGTTTTATCCTCGACAAAGATGGCAGTGTCACAGTTTCCTTCTTTTTGACAACACCTCCAGCGGCATTCCGTGGCCCCGCCCACCGTCGTATCACTTACAAAATCGGCCCCAATGTTGATAGAATCCTTGGTGCGAATAATCGTGGAGTTTTTAAGCTGGTATTTGCTGTCACACGTATTTAAAGCCAGCGACCCGTGGAGTCCGCTGTTGTGGCCTGAGATTTCGCGTGCGTCTTGCGCGTATCGGCTGTAGTCCATGGGGGATTTCTTCGCTGTGTGCCCGTTGTCTCCTTGTTGTACTGCTGGTGCTGCGTGATCGTACTTTGTGCCAGCACAAATGCCGACGAGTGAAACAGCTAGGCCTACCAGATGTAGCACCAGATGACGACGATCCATCTTGATTTTCCTCATAAATGACATCTTTACCAATCTACATGTTATCAGGTGTCATGGCATAGTCATCATGATACAGTACATGTGTGATTATTCCGTTTTATTACAGTATTATTTTCGACAAAATAATGCACTCCCCAAAATGATCCACCATTTTGTAATCATCATGTTTATGTGTACTGCAGACTCCACTCAAGAGGGCGCTTTTAGGTTTTATTCGGTGTACATGCGATATGCCTAGCCTAGCCCACTGATCTCTATAGGGCCTTTTCGAATCCCTTGCTTCGTCTCCGTCTTTGGCTTAAGGCGATTTTAGATTCCCAACTGCGAGATCCCCTGCCATATTTTGATGCCTGTTGTGCTTCAGAAACATTCAATCTACTGATATGAACCCAAAAGTTAGACTATTTATATTTGCTTTAATTTCTATTTGCTTCTCAGTAATTCAGAATTCCGAGGCGAAGCCAAAGCCGAAGACGAAGCAAAGGTTTCGAAAAGGCCCTATAACTGGATAGGTCGAGCGGCTTTGCACGTGAAGCCATCAGCGGCCATATTGGGATATTAAAGACATTGCAGGCGTACACACGTTTGTATAGCACACGACCGAGAAAACGAATGTAATATCACAGGAAACGAAGTTAACGTTACAAAAACGATCCAGTTTGATTAGGAAAATTAAGTTAAACATAATAACACCCAAGAATTACATGTATACGCCAAGTTTCAATGTTAAATAGGCCTATTTTGGGGAAAAGATATGAGACATTCGTGTGAGACGATGCAATGCAGTGCAAAGTCTATGGGATTATGTCGGACAAGTATTTTCAAGAATTTCCAACTTCTAAATTTTTTGGGGGGGGGTTTTGTTGGTTTTTTTAGTTTTTTTGGTGGGGGAGGAAGAATTCCACATCATAACCTTATGCACAAACCATAGGAAAAGGCAAAACGAGTTTTGGGGGATTAAGGAAATTCTTGAAATTTTTGGTTTAATTTTATATCCAGACACTAAAAAGTGCCAGTTTTATGATAAAATTAAAAGATGTTGAAAAAATTGGGAAAAAATGTCAGTGTGTTTCAGGAAAATCTAATTGGCACATCATGGTTTGTTCGTGGGGTTTTAAGGCAGTGTCCAGATTTAGAATCAACCTAATGTTTAGTAAATTTTTTAGAAAGGGTCCCAAAAATTCTTGCTGGACAAGTGGACAGAAAAAAATAATTATGTGGTTTTGAGCTTAAACCATAGAGCTGTATAATAAAGATACAGCTCTATGGCTTAAACTATGAACTTGAGAAACTTAAAATAAATCACAATTAAAAATATCAATCACATGTGTAAATAATGACATAAGTCACACAATGGATTCAATTTTGCTTAATGCTTTTATTTTACATTGATACATTACATATAACATGTAATAACTACTGCCATAGTAACAATATGCTTATTATGTATTGTTTACTGATGTTAGAAAACCAAATAAAAAACAATTAACCCCCGACTGTTTATGAATTTAAAACCAAAACAAAACTTGCGATGTCATTTTAGAATAATAATTGTTGATACTATGCAAAGATACATTTGACAGCATTCTTCACAGGCCAAATTTTAATAGGACACCCTTGTACGGCTTTAACTTTGAATTGTGAGTGTTTCTAGATATTTGTGCGATATGAACACAATATTTGTTTTGTAAGAAAGCAAAATAAAACCATGATTGAAAAGCAAAATTTGACAGCATAAAAATATGACAGAACAGCGTAACATGTACACAGGGCGGCCGCTACCCAGTGATTGTGGAGAACACTGACTGGGTAAATCCATGTCATTTTAACATCTGTATAATTTGCTTTGAATATTAACAATACAATTTTAACCAGATTTGTCAGTTTTCATAAAACACATGTTCAATATATTTCCATGTTACAAAGATAGGTTTGTGACTGTTGCGACTGTTTTATTATCTGTACTTATATTGTTGAAACATGAAATGCCAAGATGCAGAGTTCTGCAATATATTTGCAGCACATCTATAGGGATGTGGAACACCGAGATAGCTTAGCTTGGAAAACGTATCAATTAATCTTCCGTATTTACTGATGGTTAAACAAAATAAGTTATGACATTCGCTGTCATCTGTTGTCCCTCTGTCATAATGGGAGCAGTTCGTCCTATGACTTGTCCAGCCGTAATAAGCTGTACAGACTGACATCTTAGTAGCAAGAAGTGGACTTGGGTAAACCAATTAGCTGTAGTGTACAAAGAAAATAAATATACAGGTATAAATTGAATGCCAAGGAAAGAATGTTGTAGCTATTTTAAAAACACAAAATTCTCAATTTATTTGGCATACCCATTTCTTCAGAGAGTGAAATTTCATTTGAGCACTGTAAGGAATGTCATCAGGACTACTTTTTTAAGAGAGATTTGTGGGCGAAAATGAAATTGTTCTGAAGTATTGGAAATACGTCTCTACATCCAAGTTTCACCATGATAGCCTACACCATGCATTTAATAATACTATTATTATTATTAATAGGTGGCTCTACACTTCCAGAATTGTGAGAGAAAAAACTGTGATCATTGCGATATTGGGATAATTCTACAGAACATTAAATTTATGCACGTCAAATAGTTCATGACACAATATGTTGTGTACGAATGTGTACACAAATTACCACCATGAACTGTTTGACGTGCAAGTCAACGGGACAGTCCTCATGGAATGGGTACAAAATTGGTCTGAAAATACCTGTATTGTGGAATTCAATCATATTGTAAGGTATCCTAGACCAACTGATTCTATAAATCTACTGTTCTTTCGAAATATCCCAGTTTTTCTTTCAGATAAAATGATGGATAGGACCACAATATGAACAAATCCCGCTGGAATTCATGTGGAAACAAAAATATCGTTTTCGCCCAACAATGTTCTCCTAAATCTCTCTTAAAACCGTAGTCCTGACATTTTTTTACAAAGATAGATACTGATCGCACAGTCTGCGAGTTTATTTAATAAATTTACTTATTTACAAATGATTTTAATGCATTTTTACCCACCATCGCTGCTGCCACTGTCTCACTCTCGACGTGTCTACGCGTCTTTTGCATGCACGAAGGCAATGTTTTGAATATCCCATCATGGCCGCCGGTGACTTCACGGCTCGCTATCCCATCAATGTACGCTCGACCTATCCAGTTATAGAGATCAGTGGCCTAGCCCTGCGGGATTTCTTTACCCAGCATAATTATTATGGTAATTATTATTATAACTGGGCCTATCTAGACCACACTGATGAACGGAAGACACTGTTCTCGGAACCTTGCTTTCCCTTAAAATAAATTTATCCCCACAGTAAACTTTGAGTCAAAAAATAGTCAATGAAAAATTTGCATTATCCGAACTCGAACCCCAATCTCACGATCTATAACCTAACCCATTACATTGTATCTACAAAAAGGCAACTGTGAGAGGTCAATTGAAGCTGGTTTTTCAAAGTGCTTTCCGCTGGGCCTCCGTGAAGTTGAATGAGCAATAACAAAATCGTTGAGAGTTATTGTTGAAACTACTGAATAATCATGACGCAAGGGGTGTAGAAACGCCCATCTACCTTTACCATGCTGGGTAAACAAATATCATGCTTCCCGGAAGTTGGGTTTCTCGTATAGTCTCGTACATTCTCTAGGTCAACTTAAACCCTCTACACCTGACATTTTCGGGGAAAGGCAGTTCTCTTTGATTTAATGTCGACCTAATTTCAATAATTATTCCTTATCCCACTTTGGAGACGATGATTAACATTTCGTAATCATAGGCTACACTGTAAAAAAAAAAGGTGCTTAGTCTTTAAACAAATTTAAAACACATATTTTTTTTGTTTCCCAAAACTAACCTGGCAAATGACATGAAATACGAGGCCTCATTCACTTTCTCAAAATGGGGAATGAAACGCTCTCAAGAAGTAATTCTACACAGACTACGACTCGGCACATGTAAAGGTTTAAACAACTTTCTTCATAAAATTGGTAAACATCCTAATGGACTTTGTGAAACTTGCTTATGCACAGATGACGTCAAACACTTCCTCCTGAATTGCCATAAATACAACTCACAGAGGAATATCCTCATGAAATCTCTCGACATCCTCAATAACACACAACTGACTCTTCAACAACTTCTTGGGCCTAAGCAAAACAGCTACCATATCATCAAATATGTCCATAACTGTAATGTGAATATTTAATCCTTTGATACACCTCAGCGATTTTCTGTATATTGCGCTAGTTTTTGGGATGGGGAGTTGTGACTGGTCGACTGGACACTTAGTTTAGCTCTTCTTCACCCTGGAGGCGTGGCGGACCTGCGAATCTAAACCGGCGGGGCCCGGGCCGGCTTAAATTGCAAGGGACACGGTCCGGTCTTACAGGGATACCAGTGGAAATCCACACTAGCGACTTTTTGTCCAGGGGATCATCACCAATTTCCTGCCCCATTAACTACCTGTATTGTCTATAATACGCAATTGTCTTGGCCCGCTAACATTCGTTTGTAGTATCGATTCTTTCAGTTTCCTTTAGCCCACAGAGTTAGTCATCACTACAGATCCTGCTAGTCGATAATCTACGTGCTTTGTTACCTGCGTATATACGTGAATCTAGTTAATGGCGCAAAGGGCATACAAATGCCGCACGCGCCATAAATCCACATCAACAACAACAACATATTTTTTTGTTGATTCTATATGCTCTGTGGTGCAATCTAAAGTGATTTCTGGCCAAAAGTACGCAATAAATGTACGTTTCCTTTTTGTTTGCAATGAAATAAATTACTTTGCTCAGCAGCCCAAAGAGGAGAGGGTGCACCCCCGCACCCCCCCCCCCCCCCCCCCCCCCCCCCATCCCCCTCCCCATCTCGCTTATCCGCCACTATTATTTGTTTGTGAAAAAACCCATACGAAGGACCTAGCTAGGACAATGGTGGATTAATGATAACAATTCCCCCGCGAACCTGAGCCATGTCCTTATGAAAATATCGTGTGCAAACCTTATGGGAGCTGTTAAGAAAAAAGTACAAACAAAAGGGGACAAAAGAAGGTAACCATTTTATTAATTTATTTCCGATCGACCGACTCAATTTGGGCCCCACCAGTTATTATGTAGACCTATAGAAGTACAAATGGACTCCCCTTATTGTGTAGTCCAATATAATGCAATGCATGACCCAGTTTTTCATCATTATTTTGCAGCATTACGTCAAACTATATAATTATGGTAGAATACGTCGTATTTGCTTAGCTGACAGGCAGAAACAGCCATCTCCCAGGTATGTCGGTTCGTGTTATTTCTTTATTGTGTGCGCCTTATATAATTATTTTTCTTACCAGCTAGCCGAAACCAATTGTATTGTGATGTGCACGCACGAGGCGATTTGCTTTTAATAGGTCAGCACCACACAACTCCAACTTGCAGTAAGAGTACACATCGAGTGTGTGGGTAGGTTGGCTTTTTGGTGTCTGGTGTTTTGTCAACCCATGATAAACTGAAAAGGGCGGATCTAGTTTGGAGTAAACGTTGGCTTATATTTTGAGTGATGGCTTGCTAAGGGGGGGGGGGGGGGGGGGGGGGTAAGCTATAGCCTGTCAGATTTCTGCGAAGGAAACCACGGCCGTTCAAAGTAATTGCAGGCATCGCAGCTGAGTCGCCGAACGAGCGACATTCAATTTACAGGTCAAACAAATCTATCCAATCAGAGCTAAACGTGCATCAGCCCCCCCCCCCCTCCAAAGGTGGGACCTAGCGAATGGGCGTCAATGTGGGAATATGCTCCCGAAATTCCTTAGTATTTGCACACGCACACAACAAAAGCTGCAAAAAACCAGGTCATGCATGAAAACGCTGCCGCATGATTGATATTGGACACAATGAGAGAGTCCATTTGTATTTCTATATTTCTATATTTGTATTTCTTACCGGGGATCTGTTGCTACTATTAGTCCTCTCTATGTATTTTCATAGTAAATGTTTCACCAGCTTGTCTAGCTTGGTTCCTCCAGTTCGTTAATGGTTTCAGTGTGAAACTCGGCTCTCTACACTGTTTCCTGGGTATCGGGATTTGGGTTATATTTTGGGTTAAAGCAATCACGAAAAAAAAAATTTTGATTAATATATCTGCGTTTTGTTCTGGGTTGAAATTCTGGGTGAAATCTAACTTAGTTAAAATTTTGAGTAAATTATTTGGGTTATATTTTTGGGTTAAAGTAATTGCGAATAACCCAAGAAAAGCGCAACCACGTGGCGAGATACAGATTTTTTATTTTTTTTGTCAGACCAGCGGTCAGCAAATAGTGTGTAAGAAAGGTGGCCAGATAGGCGGATACGAAAGGTGAGAACAATTCATTCCCCCCCCCCCCCCCCCCCCAATTAGAGTTTACTGTATTCTATAGTTTAATTGAGATGATGTGTACCTGATTTTGATAGAGAACGAGTAGGCCTATCATTAGCAGGCGCGGATCTAGGATTTGTTTAGACGGGGGGCACACCCAAAACTTGAAAATGTGAGCGCGAAGCGCAAAGCCCTTACGGCGTTGGGTCCGGGGCCCGCTTAAGGGCCCTGGGAATTTTTTGGATTTTATATGCTTTGTGGTGCAATCTGAGGCGATTATTGGGCTCTTTCCTCTGATTTTTTTTGCAAAAGTTTTAATAATGATATAGAGATAAAATGAAGAATTATGAAGATTTTATTGGAGAATACATTGTATATATACAAATAAATATATACTACATGTATATATAGATTTATATGTGAATGTGGGGCACACCCAAAACTGGAAAATGCGAGCTTAAGGGCCCCAGAAAATTTCGGACTCTATATGGTTTGTGGTGCAACCTGAGGCGATTTCTGGCCATTTCCCTCTTGAGTTTTTTTGCAAAAATGTAAAATTTTACAAAACGTATTCCTGATCTTCTGTTTGTATTCCATTTTCTGTCTTGCAGAAACGTTTAAGGGATTTCAAATGGCTCACCATGCAAACCAACGAGGCTTTAGCTAGAGTTTTCCAGGTTCCCCGTTCAGCCATGGACTAATGTTATGATAGCAAAATATACGAATTCAGATTCTTCTTGAAGTATGCAAGAGACTCATAAGATGAGGAAAAACATGCGCCAGGCAAAGAACTTCACAGAGATGTAGAACGAAGGAAAACACTATTGGTATAGCTCTCCGTTCTACATCTATGTATAGAGTAAATTGGCGGAAACAGGCAGAGAGTTTCGTGTTTCACGCTGAAACGCCCTTACTGGAAGAACCAAGCTGGATGAGTCGATGGAACATTTACCATGAAAGTAGATAGAACATACTAAAAGTTCTGGTAATGAAACCAAGGATCATTCAAAAGCGCTTTAGGCACTGTAGCTCGCAAGCCTATAAAGAAAACATGTAGAGCGAAGACAATGAGGAGAAGGTACAGTTTTAGAGGTGGGAGGAAAACCCCAGAAGGGTTTCCCAGCGCCCAATGGCAAATGCCATGACAAGTTAATACTGGGGCGCCGACAGACAACATGTTACTATAGTAGGCCTACATGTACATGTGGAGTGGTACCATAGTTGTTGAGCTAGCTCGTGAACGGCATTTAATTTTTTTCATTTGTACGACGAACCTAACCAGTTATGCAGAACTATAAGAATGGACTGCCTGATTATAGTTTCATATCACGTAGCAGCAGCAGTATAGTGTCTTTATGCATGACCTGTTTTTGAGGCATTTAAATTCTTTTCGCAAAATGGTGAGGGTATAATGTGGACTAAAGGGACATCATACATCGCAGATATCTGCGCAGATATTTGCGATATCGCACAATATACCGCAAATAGCTATGCACACCAACTTTTAGAGAATCTTAAATAATTAAAAGGGATATACAACATTTTGCAAACCAAACTGCTAAATTATTATGAAATACATGTGCCTTTACTGGACTGTTGGTGAATGACAACCTAAAGCACCCCGTACAATTATGGCACCTGCCCCCAATTACACTAAACCCTTCGTAACTTACGACGAATCGCAAGCGACGCGTTGTACCTCTTTGATGACGCGTACCTCTTTGATAAGCACATCATACGTGCGACGCATCGTAAGTGTTTTTATAGCACAAAACAGTGACTGTTATTTACCTACTCTTCTCGAAAAGCTAAAAAAACGTAAAATAAATGGCTGACGTATGATGCAGTATCATATATGTTAATATTGTTGCGCAATCCTCTATATTACAATGTATTTAACAATAGGGACCACGGTCAATAATTACAAAAGTTACACGAGGATAACTAAACAACTATTTAAGACATTTAGTAAGAGTTGTTTAATTCAGGTGTTTAGGAAGACGCGTGTAACTTGGATTTATTCACGTCTATATACTACACTCGCATAAAGATAAACAGCTTTCGTAGTTACAGCCCTAAATCTTAATGTCCCCACCTGCTCAGTTGAAGCATAGTTCAAGTTTCCACATGCAGAACTATAAATCAAAAATCTTGGTAAAATAGGCCTACACAATGTGTACACTACACAGTCAATTGATAAATTCACTGATAACACTGTTTAATAGGCGATGCTATGTCTTGATGTTGATCACCTTTTGATCATGATGCCAGTCATCTCCCTCAGGCGCCGCTCTTTGATGACGGTTCCGCTCAGCAGATTTTATTTTGCTAGAATCCATTTTTTTTCCTGGACCCCACGCCGCAAATGGCTTGGCGCTAGCTCGGCTAAGAGTCGGCAAATTTACTTTCACCCCATTTTGTCGAGTAAGTTTTGTGGTCAAGTTGCCGACTGAGGCTCAAATTGCCGACTGAGGGAAATTATTGGGGGGGGGGGGGGGTGACACCCTCCCCCCCCCCCCCCCCCCCCCCCCCCCCCCCCCCCCCCAACCCCCCCCCCCCCCCCCCCCTCCCACACACCCCCGGTCGCTACACCCCTGCCTGTGGGGACGAGACTGGTCCATGTTAGCCTTGGTCAAGGCGAGTTCGTCGTTATCCGTCCGTCGTTATCCGTCCAGAAATACACTGTGCGCGCGCCCCGCATATGCTGCTAGCTTGCGCCCCATGCAAAGATACAGCGCGAACAGCGACCTCATACGGCCACTATTTATGCAAATCTACTGAGGCTACTTTTTCGCCTTGGATCATTGGGTTTTTGAAATCTTATGTTTTTCCTATATTTTGCGCCACATTTGTGGCGCATGACCTCGTATGCGAATACAGATAAGTATAGGCGGGGCTAAGATGTGGAGTGTCCAATCACAACGCGGTTGAAACCCGACGTCATCAAATTTGATGCAGCATGACATTTAAGACAAAATGGCAGATATTCAGCGTCGTCTTTCGTCCGAAGATCTGTCGTGTTGTTTGAATTTTGCAGCGAAAATATTATCCCTCGAAGATTTTAGACCCGAGCAGCGAAAGGCCATTAGAATCCTTTCTTCGTGGTCTTTGTGAATTTGCCGACAGGTTATGGGAAATCATTTTTCAGGCAGCCTGAGCCCCATTTTGCTCGGAGCTCGCACGTACGGCCAGGTACTCAGCGTCAGTTTTCAGCGTGTTCGGTCAGTTTCTTATCGCCGCATAATCGGCATTAACCCAGGCATGCTGGTCTGTGCGGTATCGCCACATTGTGGTTCAAGCATGGTCCAACGCTGTAGGGAGGGGGCATGTTTACGGCTGCAGAACCAACCTTCAAAGTGATCGCAATATCGTAATTTAAACAGGGACAAGTGTCTTATATCCCCAATAACTCCTCAGATTATTTTCTTGGCAAAATTCAGCCGACAAGGCATTTAATTATCAGAGTTCCGCATTTTACCGAGCCACGGTTTTCAGATCAGCTGGATTAGATGTGTGCGACATAATGTAGGGCCGAGTTCGACACGTTTCAATAGAGTCGCGGCCTTCTCCAGTCAACGTGGTTGAAAACTTAATACTAAGCAGCTAAACACAACTAGTTTTGACCAAAACATTGTCAACATTCAAGAAAATACCCAGCAAAACGAGCGAAAATAACTGCGACCCTCACCAATCAAGCAAGACAGTTCAACTCTTCATGTCTAATTCCTACAAGCCTTCGTACAAATCACTCAACTTTCTCCGATAAAATATGTCAACGATGGCGGTGTTCGTAAACACTTGCGAGCTAGCTATGACCTTTCACCGCTAGCTCAAATTATGCAGTTTCTACGCAACGATCGACCAATAAGAAAACGACTATAAAGGTCAGCTTAATCTATTAGCATAATGAGCACCGCCCCCAAAACCTAATGATCCAAGGCGTTCGAGTATCCTCAGTTAGTTTGCATATAATAGTGGCCGCGTGAGGTCGTTGTTTGAGCTCCGATTACCGCTGCGCTGTACGTATAGTACGGACGGGTAACGATGAACGCCTTGACCAAGGCTAGGTCCATGTCCAATTGTTTCTCAGTTGATTTTTTGGCTAAGCAGTAAGCACACAAATCTGCTGAGCTGAACTTTCTGCTCAATGGCTCCGTAGAATGGGCCCGGCGTGTTCACGACCGTAAACATGGCACGGGGTGGAACGTATACGTCAGTGGCACGCAACCCACTGTTGCTTCAACGATCAAGGTTGTGCGCCTTTTGTTCAAAGTAAATTGGACCCAGAGTGAAATCCTTCAGAATAAATAACACTATTGTTCACTTGTCCTTCGGTTAAAATGCATGGAAAACCTTTCCAGTTTGTTTTCAGACACCACGCAGGTTTCAACACCAGTGGTTGCGAGTGGGTCGATCTCTGGTCTCGTCAGAATTTTAGCCTCCCATACAATCAGAACCACCATATTATCGAGGAGGAAGGGGTGAACATTTTAGGAGCGCGATACTTTTCGGTAATAAGTGAGAGGCATACTCGTTCCGACTATTTTTGAGGTAAGTTGGTTGGGTTTTTTATAGGCGGAAGATGGCTGCGTGGTTCGTCGGTACAGCGCCATGTGGTACGGTTCAGGCGCGCGCGCGTGCAGATACGAGATATTGTTTACTCGGAAAAGCGGGGAGCGGGGAGCGGGGGGGAGCGGGGAGCGGGGAGCGGGGGAGGCGGCAGTGGGGTCTGGAAACGGGGACGCCAGTCCCAAAAGCTTATTGAGGCATATAAAAGCATGTAATGTAATCGATTTACGTGCGGATGAACCTGTACATAGTTGTTTTTATACGATGTACCATGGTTGAAGAAAACAATACAATTCACGTAGGCGCTATATCTGATACAGTCTGATTCAAAAGGCCTACACAATGTACATGAGTAAGCCGATTATAATGTACAAGTATTTTCGTGTTTGCTTTGACAGGTGAGGGTAAGACGACGTAATGAAAGTACTTCATACGTATGCAGAATTTTTGTTTCATTAAAGAGGCATCACGCCCTGAAATCCCGGAAGTTTTTATGTTTTGGATTGGGTTTTTTTCTACACCCAAACAGCTCGAGATAGTTTGAGCCAGGAACTCGTTTTTTCCAAGAATAACACAAAAACGCGCCGATTAACATCATTTTGTTTAAAACGCGTTTCGTAGCCCAACTGGGCGCTCCCAGGACGGTAGTATCGAAAACGAAGACCCCTAAAACGAAGACCGAAGACATAAGGGTACGTGCAGGTAATATGGGACTGCAGGTAATATGGGACGCATGAATTAAATTCGGCGCCTATTTAACTATAAAGCTTCAGAGACAAGAAATAGCGCTCTCAATAGTTGCGATAACTCATTGCCATCGCTGCCAACATGGCTGATTTGTTCGGGAACGGAGATCTCGGTGAAGAAATAATCAACATTTGACAATGTATGTTAAGTTGACAGTATTTTTTTGCTCTGATCTAAAAATAGATATTTCATGGAATGTACTGATATTAAAAACTGACCAGAGGGTGAGCTGAATTCTTGACATATTTAGGATGCTTATGAAGTGTTTTGATTGTATTGAAGGTGTGGAGTCCTGTGTATAATTGTTTTAGGATTTATTATGCATTTAATGGGAGCTCCGGGAGCGCAACAAGGTGCTGGTAATATGGGACGCGATAGATGTGATAGAGCGGAATGAAATTGCATTTGAAAATTATATTATCATATACAAATTTGCAGGTAATATGGGACCTTTGGTGATGACGTCATAATTTGAATGTAACTGTCATAAATGGATACAACATGGTTTAAATTATATCATCAAAAGGAAGGGTAGTTGTTACTGATTCCAATAACCAATGTTTCTTTAGAATGATTTTATCTATCTTTATGCAAATTATGCAAATGAGCTTAATGGGCCCATATTACCTGCACCTACCCTACTCGAAAACGAAGACCTCAACTGCCAGCACCCGCATCTCAGAAATTATTTACTTGTGAAAAGATACGTTTCTGGTCTTGTCGACGTTGCTCCAATTTGTGCACAAGTCTTAGGCATCTCACCACCGGCATCTCTTTGCCGCGCCCTGCAAAGACTTGAAAGAGCTAGTGCTTTTTTATCCCTTGGCATCTTGTAGGAACGGGGTTACGTGATAACTTGCACTCTCTAGTTTCTATAACATAACTATAATGGTCAATGCTGATCACTTTTGTTGCAATTGAATGCATGGGCGGCTATTAGAAGGTAGGGGTGGGGAGGGGAGGGGAGGACTTTTGACTTTTGACTTTTCTTTCGGCGATATTTCCAGCGTTTGGTGTTCATGTTTAGGGGCCATGTTTTAGCTTATGCATGGTACCCTGTCCCTTCAATATGTGTTGTTATTATAACCCATACTTTGAGACCAGACTAGCTGACCACTGATGCCCACCGTGTATAGCAACCACTGACCTAGCAACGCGCTAGCGTTAGCAGACGACACGCGCATTTTTAAAAATACCGCGCTAATATAGCTCTGTATAATGTCTGGTTTCAGAGCAATTAGTTACTGTACATATTGCTGTAAGCAACTACATGTGCATCTGCTGCGTCTCAAAATAAGCGACGGCGTGTTGATACGACTCGTTTGTCCGTTATTGTATACAATGCATAAACAAATTAATACAGAGACAAATTCAGACGTGTAATAAACGGTTGAGTGATGTCGTGGACGTGGTAGTAGCTCGCTGTAAATTCAGTCGATTATTATTGATGGTGTTTGCATTATGATATGTACTGTAGTTATGGCCTAGTTTTAAACTACCAACTCTCAAAACACGACCTCAAGAAAAAGACCACTGTCGATGATGTGAATCGCGCTGAAAGCAAAGTTTAATTACTGTGGTAGTCAAGCGACTAAACAGTGAAAGACCGTTAGATTTGCAGTGTTCATCAAAGAAGGGAGGCTGCTACGATCTCTGGCACATGATCTCAAGGAATGCTGTGTATCTCCAGAATATTTCCTGATGCTCAGTTACCAATGCTTTGACTTCCAGCCAAACATGTCAACAGTGAATTAATTTCGGACGAATACTTTTGGAACTATTAATATCTAATTTATTTTGGATGCCGGAAATTATGCTTAAACAACTAAAATAAGGTTGACGACATTGTGGGCCTTCGTTTTAGGGGTTTTCGTTTTTGAAACTACTTTTCCAAGACGTAATATATATATTTAATCAGTAGCTATAGCCTATAGCAGACTTTTAAACAATAGGTTGGCTACCTTTGGGATAAGGCCAAGTAACAAAAATTACATGTTGATCGGCGTCCCCACCCGCTCCGATTTTGGACGTCGCACCGATTTGTTTGTTATTTGACAAAAATATTTAAAAAAATTAAAAAAAAAAAAAAAAAAAAAATTTAAAAACAAATAAAAAGAAGAAGAATAAATCAACCAAACAAATATCGGAGTCCTAACTCTCATACCTATTTTCATCCTTCATTTTTATTGAGCAATTTCTATTTCATTTTTATTAGGCCGACTATTTCTACAACGCAATCGTGAGAAAATCCTCATTGCGACTATCGTGTTGAACTAAAAATATAAATCGGATGGCTGTTTTATCCCACGTTTATGCAGCTAGACTCCATTAAAATAATTTTGGAGCAAAAGCAAGATAAGAACTCTTGAACAAAATAACAATATGTATTAAAATGGACACAGAAATAAACATCGCACTCGCTGCATAGTTTTATTATATGCACTACCTACACATCCTCATCACTTTTGTGTACATGTACATGTATATGCACACAAGGGACCACGCTCTATTTGCGTCACTCGCTATTCACTTGTCATTTAAGCTGCGAAATACTGTTTGTGATATTGGCAACTTGCTTGACAAGTGGACAGCATGATATAAAATCATTTGTTGATCTACATTGCATCTTAAACTTAAACGGCACCATAAAACCATCTTAAAATATGTTATGGCGGCCATCTTAGACATGGCGGCCATCTTGTGAAAAATAACAAAAAAATTGAAAATAACAAATAATAAGGGCCTCCCTCACCAACTTTTAAAAAGTCCGGACGATCAACATGTTATTTTTGTTACTTGGCCTAATAGTTGCAAAAGGTATTACTGTCCCATTAAAAGACCTCAACGCGCATCAGCGCTTCCAAGCGGTGGGACCGAGCGAACCGGGTGCCAGGCTGTACCATTTCACCCGGGTGCCGTATACCCAAGCACGATATGTGGCAGAGGGGTACCCCCTCTTATCCCTATACATTATGCACACTCAACACTATTGTTACCTAACACATCCCCCCTTGAAACCTCAAAAGAATTCCTGAGATTCCGGGATCACAATGGTCAACACAAAAAGGGGGGGGGGGGGGGGTTTCTTTGCCACATATCGTGCTTCATATGGGGTGCCGGGCTGTACCATTTCACGATCACACGGGTGCCGGGCTGTACCATTTCACCCGGGTGCCGGGCTGTACCATTTCACCGGAGTGTCAGGCTAAACTATTTCACCGGGGTGTCAGGCTGTATCGTTCCACCCAGGTACCAGGCTGTACCATTTCTCCCGGGTACCACATATGAAGCACGATATGTGGCAGCGAAAACCCCCCTCTTTTGTGTTGACCATTGTGTTCCCGGAATCTCAGGAATTCTTTTTAGGTTTCAAGGGGGGATGGGTTAGGTTACAATAGTGTTGAGTGCGTATAAAGTATAGGGATAAGAGGGGGGTACCCCTCTGCCACATATCGTGCTGGGTATAGGGTACCAGGCTGTTCCATTTCCTCGGGTGCCAGGCTGTTCCATTCCCCGGGTGCCAGCCTGTACCATTTCACCAAGGTGCCAGGCCTGTACCATTTCAGGCAACACAACTAGTATAAGGGCTTTCTGAATTAACCTAAATATTAACCTGAAATAAACCTGACTTTGTGCATGTTTATGCTTTGTAAATTGTGTACCGGGAACCCACAAAGCAAACAGAATAATAGAGAAACGACCACAGGACTGCTTAATAAATTGTTACTTTGAACAGTTTTGCTGGTTTTGAAGATCAGTTTAAATGCGATTAGGCCTACAAGATTATCATTTAACATGCACGTACGAAAGCGCCCACTTGTGCAACATTTACATATACAGGGGTTAACTTTCAAACAAATTATGTTCGTGATCCGCATAATTACCTATTAAGCATAGTACATGTATATTTTATTCTGTTTTGATTGAATTCGTCGGTGATAATAATAAATATATCCATTTTTGTTCAGGAAAACTACAACAGCCAGAATGAAAACGCTGGTAATTGTGTGCGTTTTAGCCGGTGAGTCGAAATATTTATAATTCTGGATAACTAGAAACATTTTCTTAAATTCATGTTTGAACAAATAAATATTACAATTAAAAGTCTTACCTATTCCGTTTTGCAGGCAACATTTATCACATTTATCAAATTCAATGCGACAATACCCAAAAATTGGAAAAACGAAAAAGTTGCAAAAAATTGCTCTATGTTTAAGTCAACATTTATTAAAACGTAATTCTTTGTAACTTGGAAATGTACTTTCCTCTACCAATAAATTGCACGAATTGTGCGAGTACCGTTTTCACAAAGAGACGAACATGTTTTCGTGCGCGCGCGGTGGGAAACACTGCAATCACTGCAGTTCACAAACAGGCAAAGTTGATTATACCCAATTAACCTCCACCCGTGACGTCACCCTATTGTCCTACCGCTCCATTATTTTGAACGAATGGAGCGTTGGAGGCGATATCTCTCCATTCTTTTGGGAAGGTAACGCAAGTGAACAAAGAGGAAGTATAGCTGAAACTAACCAGTGTAGCGGTTTTCTTTGTATTTTTTTAGAAACCTATGTACTCCAATCCGATTTTCCCTTCAATCTTGTTCTATGATTAAACTAACACATACGAAAATGTGTCGAAGAAAAAGACAAACATTACCGATAGTCGGATTCGAACCACAGACCTTTCGATCCATAGCTCTCCTCTCTACCAACTACATGTATGCTATTGACGAGTTGGTGAAAGAAGCAGTTCTTTATAATTCTTTATAGTTATTTACTGTATATGAGTTGCCATTGCTCTTTCTCATGAATATTTTAATCACGAACCACCCAGCTCCTGAAAAAAATATCACGAACCGCTACACCAGTTAGTATTAATTGTCTTCTGAACAAAGACGCTCCATTCGTGCAAAATAATGGAGCGGTATGACAATAGGTGGCGACGTCCCGGGTGGAGGTTAAGTCGGTTAATACCCTCGGTAACGCGCCATTCGTTGGTAATAATATTTTAATAAAGTTTTAATTTATTCATAAAAGTGTAATTTTGTGGGTTTAGGGAGCATTTCAGATGTGTTTTGTTGTGCCAAATTACAGTTGCAGTGCACGATGCCAAAAGGAGACCAACTTTGTGATTTTCTCAAAACATGTTTTAACGTGGACAGACTTTTCACTCTTCGTAAAAACGATGATGATATTTTGGGGGAACAAATGAACAGTTATGTGTACAAAACAAAAAACACAATTATGTTAACAATGGCAAATACTGCTTACGTGTATTTTGTCGGTTAGGTGAAATTACCTCAGAAAATAGTGACCGTTTTTTTCAAGCTCTTTCGTTATTATCTGCAAGACGGGATTGGCGTTATACTACAAAACAATCCCGTGTTTCATATACGCGATACATACGCACAGAACCAGCGCAACCGATACTTGGGCCAAGTCTACGTACGTACGCGTATACTGCGCACACGTGGCTCGTTTGCAGCTAGCTAGCTACCGGGAATTGTTTCTTTACTAAATTCAAACTAATGCGCGCATGCATCCAAATATAAGCGCGTCTGCATTTAAACTCCAACGATCGAGGAGTCATCATTAATGGAGGACAGCTCTTTTTTTGAGTTGTCTTCCATAATTTATGGCTCCTCGAAAGATCAAGAGTGAAAGTTCACTCTTTTTTGAGTGGTTTTATTCTCGCGGTGGCATGACGTCACCAGGCCTTGTTTCTTGTCTCTGATTGGTTAGTCAGGGTGACTGTTAGTTATCGCCCCCTCTGGACTCAAAGGGAATGAGTAGCATGGTCTATGTGAAAAAAAATATAAATAATTAATTATTGTCCAACAATAAACCGAAATATTTCCAAATGTCATTGTTTTATAAAGTAACAAAATCTCCCACGTTACACCGAAAACAAAAAGTATTTATTTTGTATTGCTGTAAAAAACAACAAAAAAACCGTAATTCCCTGTACAAATTGAATGGAGGGCTTCCCTTTTGCCCGGCGGCGTGTGCAATCAGGTGGAACAGCCTCCGGGAATAAGAATAAGAGATTCACTCTTTTTATAATAATGTGCTTTTCACTCTTTTACATTTATTTCAAAGTGAACAAAGAAATTTGCAAGGCGGGACTCGAACCTGCAAACTCCGAAATACCGGACCGGCGCTCTACCAACTAAGCTATATCTTGCCCTATGTTGGGGGTCCCCCAAATTGTCAGTATCTTTGTTCGAGGGCGCTATATTCAGAAGTCATAAACACCAGAATACCGTGTGGCATTGGAGAGAAAATTGCTCAATTATAATTATATAACACGTTTTGTTCAACTGTTATTTCGTTAACGGGTAACCGTTTTACGACTTTGGTTTATAGCTGCAGGATTTGGTGTCGTCCAGGGCTTTAATGAGGCCACGTGTTTGGACCTCGGGGATACTATCAATGAAGGGTGTGTCAACTGGTAAGTTGTAGTATTTTGAGGACATTACAGATTTAGGCCGTCAGCCTGGGGAGTTGGTTGGTGTTAATATGAGGAATAATGCTCATTTATGGTGATTTTTGGCAAGGAATGCATATTATGTACGTACCCCTGTAGTTGAAAAATGTGTGATAGCATTGCACGGTGGTGGCAGCTTTTTGGGTGTGATCACCTTTTTATTTTTGGCCGCCAACATGCTTGTTAACAAGCATGTTTTATTGGCGGTCATTTTATTCAGCTTCAATAGTGTGTTTTTTAACGAAAAATACACGTTTTTCTACAGATTATCGTCTACAACCCTCTGATAAGGCTTTTGTTATGCCAAGTAAAAAAAAATACATATTGATCGTCCCCGCCCGCTCCGATTTTGGACGCCACACTGATTTGTTTGTTATTTGTTATTTGTTATTTGAAAAAAAATGAAAAAAAATAAAAAATAAAAAAATCAACCAAATAAATATCGAAGCCCTAACTCTTGTACCTATTTTCAAGTGTATCCTTCATTTTAAGTGAGCAATTTCATCATCTTTCTTGCATGTAGGCCTACTATTTCCACAACGCAATCGTGAGAAAATCGCCATTGCGACTTTCGTGTTGAACAAAAAATATAAATCAGATGGCCGTTTTATCCCACGTTTATGCAGCTAAACTCCATTAAAATAACTTTGCGAGCAAAAGCAAGATAAGAGCTCTTGGAAAAAAATAACAATATGTATTAAAATAGACACAGAAATACACATCGCAATCACGGCATAATGTTATTATATGCACTAAATACACATCCGCATCACTTGTGTATGTGTATATGCACACAAGGGACCACGCTCTATTTGCGTCACTTGCTATTGGCGAAATACTGTTTGTGATATTGGAAACTTGCTTGACAAGTGGACAGCATGATATAAAATCATTTGTTGATCTACATTGCACCTTAATAACTTAAACGGCACCATAAAACCATCTTCAAAATATGTTATGGCGGCCATCTTAGACATGGCGGCCATCTTGAAAAAAATAACAAAAAAAATAAAAAGTGCCTCCCTCACCAACTTTTTAAAAAGTCCGGACGATCAACATGTTATTTTTGTTACTTGGCCTTATCCATCTGGATTGAATACTGTACATTGTATTTGTATTGGTTCAGAACAATCACATGTCCATTTATTTTAACAACACATATTCCACCACTGATCTATAATAAGACTGGATAGCGCATAGGGTACAGCAACTGTTGCCATTTAAGCCGATGTCGGGGTCTCTCAAAGGTGTTCTAGAATCTAGAAAGGACTCGCCTGAGACGCTTTTGTAACATCGTGCATAATGTTGCAAGTACCCATACCTGGTGGGATTCAGCTCTGACACTCTGTGATAGAGTGACAGAACAAATAAGGAAACACTTGTCATTCTCAACTGCCGCCCATCTTACTGGCCCAATAAACTTGCTTGCAAAGTATGAGGAGGTCTTTTGGGTTTTGTACTTGCCGACGTAATCTATGTTAAAATCTTTTGTTTCCAAAATGTATTTGAAAATCTTGCCAAAATCGATTACGGGCCACTTCTGACGTCTTTAGACCACCTACCTTAAGGGATGCACAGGGGATCTGGAAGACCCCTTAGGCTTTAGTCCCCGTATTGGCGGCGCAGGTTTTCTTGGTGTGCCTTTTCAGACAAGTCTTGGACTGGTTCCTTATTCTCCCAGGCAACAAAAGCTCTTGCAACAAGGACATGTTTTGAGCCTGTGGTACAGCATTTTCGGGCTGATAGGAAGTCCATCAGCTCCTTTTTTGGTCATCTTAAGGAAATCTTCAAACTCTTTTTCAGTTTCTGCATCCATGACCTAGGAAGAAAAAAAACCCGAAACTGAAATTAGAAGTAATCTTTTATGGCATATTGTATTAATCTCGTCTTCGGCCAAAGGAAAAGGTGAGGTACGGGTATATTAAAATTGTATCTAAAATGTTGTGTTACAAGTTTGTCATAATTTGTTTTTGTAATATATTTACAAAGTAGAGAAAAAAACGTGGCCGCCTAGATATTATAATAGGTAGTTAATAAGTTACCACCATCAAATTAACGTTAAGAAAACCCAATTACTATCACTAGCCACCGAATCATCCAAGCTTTTTATATCCAATATTGTGAACCCGTTTAAACGCTTTCATTATTTTCTGTGATTATTTGGAATCAGTTTATCCATGAAGCAATAAACTAGTTTATTGCTCCATGGTTTATCCTATAAAGACGTTCCCCTTATGTACACTGAACAAAAATATAAACGCCCACAAAAATATAAACGCCCCAACAAATTATTATTTGTCTTGATTTGTAAACAACATTTGTGTCCATCTCTGCCGGTGAGGAATTGCTCAGTGATGCAGTGATTCCACCCACATCTGCAGAGATGGACACAAATGTTTACAAATCAAGACAAAAACAATTTGTGTGGGCGTTTATATTTTTGTGGGCGTTTATATTTTTGTTCAGTGTATTTTAAAAGAAAGGAAGGCGCACGGTGGGACGAACGAAGTGGCAAGGTCAAAAGTGATTGACAGCTAGGGCTGGTCCTGATATTTGTCAACACTGCGCAAGTGTAGTGCCCCTAACTTCCGTTCTGAACTACACGTAAAATATGTACATGTACATATACATACATGTAACAAAACGGTGCGGACGTCTGTTGTGCTCTCGTCGCTACAAATAAATGCTGTTCGTGTGCTGATGATGTTGGTGAACCGTTTCGACCACCGTAAGCTGATATTTTAGCAATAAATTCAGCTGCTGAAAAATCAGTGTTGCGAACATTTAGCTGCTGCGCGCGAACATTTCAAGCGTGCCGCGCGGAAGCGTATTTGCCCGTGAACAATATTACATTACCGTGAAAGTGCTTATTGTACCGTACATGATGTACATACACTACATGTACATGAATGATGTATCGTCAGACCCCCTAAATCTGCGCGGTCCTATTTCTGCGCACTCGCCTTTAATTTCAATTTGGCAACGCGCGCATCTTAAAAATGATGTACCGTCACTAGGATCGTATTCTTTGATGCATGAACTTTCACAACCACCGAAAAATTATGTAAAGTGAATGCTTTAACGGTAAGTCGGGCACAAATTGAAACAAATCTGCTTTTTACAGCTAATTTACTAGGTAGTACAATTGTTGGTAGAGGCTTTCGGGCCTGCATAAGTCGAAAAGATGACCACACGGTATTACTTTGTTATTCGCCCTCTGTCGTCAGTATTATAGCTACCGTGTCCTATATAATTCATTAATTTTTTTAAGGGGTTTTAAGACTTGCGGTGCAACAAAGAAGACATGTTTCTTATATTATTTTGGAATTTTCTTCTGTCATACCTATTAAAATCTGACATCTTGACAATGTTCTCTGTTGATTGGGATGATCAATATATGACATATGACATACATCTATCAAGATAGTTCAGGTTACCAAATCTAAGAAGGGGTCAATTTATTAAGGCATTTAAATATTATTAGGTTTATTTGTATTTTTATTTAATTCAGGCCTAATCAACAACTGAGTTTATTGATGCACCCTTCTAAAAACTCAGCGAACCAATTGCTACTTGAAATGAACAATACAACGCACAACTTGGTCCTGGGTGTACCTTGTATAAACCATTATCACAAAGATTATTAATATTAGAACGAGAGGCTTGGAACGTCTGAGGTGACGATTTGTAATATTGTAAAACTATTTTGTATTGCCTAAAGAACATAAAAAGCCATTTTAGTATGAATTCAGAGCACGGCCGGCAGTCTTTAGTTTTGTTTGACTGAGAGTATGATTCGTGAACACTCGTGTAGAGCTAATCCTACTATATTTAAAGTAACAAAAATTGAATTAATTATTTTAATATTAATGTACATTTCCAACTTTATTAATACATTTCTTCAATGATAACAATACAAACTGGGGTCTACATATATATTAAATAGGTAAAAATGTATAAATTGGATGTGAATTTTAAATATATGCCTTTTTGTAAAAACAAAATTAACAATTATCTATTGAGAATTCAACCATTATGTCGAATTAATCTTGAAATTACGAAAAGTGTACTGGCATTGAAAAAAAGAGAGGAAATAATTATGTTAAAAATGTTCAAGCTAATATATTTTCCAAAATCAAGGAGTAAAAAATGTTGTTCTTGAGTTGCATGGCCCGGACACCGTAGATTTTCCATGAAGCGCCCCACTGCGCAGATTTAGGCAGGATTTTTTTCTGAACGCCAAAACTGCACGCTTTGGAATTCCCCGCTTGTCGCTACAAATAAAGATCATTTTGCTTTGTTAATCGGCATGGTGGAAGATCGTAAGCCAACAATATAAGTTTTGTTGATGAAAAGAGTGGTTGCTCTTTTAGTTTTAAGCTACTCGGTTGCAAACCCTTATGTGCGCAGAAATAGGATGATCGAGGATACATGAATCATAGACAAAAAAAACAACTCCATGTCTATGCATGAATGATGTACATGAATGATGTACATGTCATGCATGTAGTACCTAAATGTTAAAGTTTTGTAAACATGCAGTCGGCTATTCATCTCAGCTTCAGCGTGCAGTTCATGCTGCTATCCCTGAACTGAAGCTGTCATCTACTGATCTATAGCTACTGCATCACACACACGACTTGTACTTGTAGTGAATTATAGTTTAATTCCTCCATGGTTTAATGTATTGTAATATTAACCACAAATGGTACAATAAATAACGATTGCAATATTTGAATTGAATTAATTTTAAAAAGTACATATACAATCAATGTCAACAAATCAATTATAACATAAAAACAACAACAGATTGAAAATAACCAATTGATTAGTATATACTACTACTAGTACCGGCAGTACTAGTAGTATGTCCAAAGCAATGTATTGGTCAATTTTAACCAAAATATTGGTTATTTTAACCAATATTTTGGTTAAAATGACCAATATCATTAGTTATTTCGACCACTAATTTGGGTTAAAATTGACTATTTTCATTGGTTGGACACATATCTACCAATCAGTTGGTTATTTCAACAATCTGTTTTTAAGGTGTATACGACTTTGCTGGCCTTGCATGCCCTTCGTTGTAGCATCAGAGTTGAGACAACTTAAAAGCAATATGTTTGAAAGCAATGTTCTGGACGAGAACAGACAATAACAAACTAGCTGTATGTTGAATGAAGCAATGTTATAACAAGTATTGCAGGCCGGTGCTCAACACAATCCGGATATTGTTTAGAAATTAATCCCCCCCCCCCCCCCCCCCCAACCCATCATTTGTTTAAATTACAGCAAAAGCAAATAGTGTAATAACTAATACTACCTTAATCTAAAATGTGAATTTAAAAGAGGGTGTAAATTTTAAAAACTTTTTTTTTGAAATCACATATACTTCTAATTACTATCATATAAATATCTGTATCATTATCGTTTTCTCTCCATCAAAACGACTACAGCCCCGCATCCCGCAACTTGCCTTCATCACCATTAGCTGCTTGGTACATTTGTGAAATTGATGACATTTGACTGGATGGGGATTGTTAGTATTAATTAATGCCCCTTCTCTTTGTTATGAATCACAGCACGTGCATCCAAAATCCTCGTGATCCAACTAGCTTGGTGTGGTCTTGTGTGCAGACTTGCCCAGGTAAGTATTTTGTCATGACATACCGGTAAATCATCATATTTGCTTTTTTGTGGAGTATCGTGGCTGAGTGGTTAAGAGCGTGTGTTTTCTGTTCCACAGAGCGTGAGTTCAAATCCCGGCCGTCGACACGTGTGTTCTTAAGCAAGGCAATTAAACCACTATTGCTTCGTCCTTCAGATGGGACGTAAAGCCGTTGGTCCCGTGTGTGTGTATTGTGTATATTGAACCAAGACACGCACCTAAAAGAACCCAGTTACGCTTATAAAGGGGTTCGCCCCGGTGTTTCTGGCATTTCGTTCATCCTCCTACTGGTTTCTTCAGGCTTACGAGCTACAGTGCCTTGGGCGCTTTTGAGGAATCCTCGGTTTCATTGCCGAAAAGAAATAATAATAATAATAATAAAGAGGAAAAAACATGCTAGTAATTGTCAGTGAAAAACGGGAGGAGATTTTGGAAACAATATAAGTACAGTTTGGCATGGTCAACAGAACTGTAAAGTTTTACAAATAGCAAATAATATCCACTTGTGTGCGCATTGCGTAGTCTTGGATGTTTTGGATCCAAGACTACGCTCCGCGCCGCAAACCATAGACTTATATAAACCATAGTTATCTAATACAACTAAATTGATGCATGTGTGTGGTGCTGTGAAACGTCGCACTGCTTAATACCCCAGTCACAATTGGCTTGCGATGGGTTTGCGATTAGTTTGCGGCGGATTTCTAGGCATTTTCGGCCGGGGCCCCACGGGACTCCTTGCGGCTGCCGAATCATTTTTTGGCATCGGGCGGGCATCGAGTTACTTTTAACTCGGACTTAAAACCTGGTGCGGCGTTTCGCATCGCAAACTGACCCGTCATGGCAGCGTACGGGGCACTTTTAATTGTGACTGTGACCGCCATATCGCACGATCTTTCGCCGACTTCTACACGCCGGCCGATGCCTATAAATCGCACACGCCGCCCGGGCTCCGCTTTAATTGTGACTGGGGTATAACACATCTTAACGCCTTACAGCGGTTACAGTAGCCTTGGTCAAGGCGAGTTCGTCGTTATCCGTCCAGAAATACACTGTGCGCGCGCCCCGCATATATGCTGCTAGCTTGCGCCCCATGCAAAGATACAGCACGAACAGCGACCTCATACGGCCACTATTTATGCAAATCTACTGAGGCTACTTTTTCGCCTTGGATCATTGGGTTTTTGAAATCTTATGTTTTTCCTATATTTTGCGCCACATTTGTGGCGCATGACCTTGTATGCGAATACAGATAAGTATAGGCGGGGCTAAGATATGAAGTGTCCAATCACAACGCGGTTGAAACCCGACGTCATCAAATTTGATGCAGCATGACATTTAAGACAAAATGGCAGATATTCAGCGTCGTCTTTCGTCCGAAGATCTGTCGTGTTGTTTGAATTTTGCAGCGAAAATATTATCCCTCGAAGATTTTAGACCCGAGCAGCGAAAGGCCATTAGAATCCTTTCTTCGTGGTCTTTGTGAATTTGCCGACAGGTTATGGGAAATCCGTCATTTTTCAGGCAGCCTGAGCCCCATTTTGCTCGGAGCTCGCACGTACGGCCAGGTACTCAGCGTCAGTTTTCAGCGTGTTCGGTCAGTTTCTTATCGCCGCATAATCGGCATTAACCCAGGCATGCTGGTCTGTGCGGTATCGCCACATTGTGGTTCAAGCATGGTCCAACGCTGTGGGGAGGGGGCATGTTTACGGCTGCAGAACCAACCTTCAAAGTGATCGCAATATCGTAATTTAAACAGGGACAAGTGTCTTATATCCCCAATAACTCCTCAGATTATTTTCTTGTCAAAATTCAGCCGGCAAGGCATTTAATTATCAGAGTTCCGCGTTTTACCGAGCCACGGTTTTCAGATCAGCTGGATTAGATGTGTGCGACATAATGTAGGGCCGAGTTCGACACGTTTCAATAGAGTCGCGGCTATCTCCAGTCACCGCGGTTGAAAACTTAAAACTAAGCAGCTAAACACAACTAGTTTTGACCATAACATTGTCAACATTCAAGAAAATACCCAGCAAAACGAGCGAAAATAACTGCGACCCTCACCAATCAAGCAAGACAGTTCAAATCTTCATGTGTAATTCCTACAAGCCTTCGTACAAATCACTCAACTTTCTCCGATAAAATATGTCAACGATGGCGGTGTTCGTAAACACTTGCGAGCTAGCTATGACCTTTCACCGCTAGCTCAAATTATGCAGTTTCTACGCAACGATCGACCAATAAGAAAACGACTATAAAGGTCAGCTTAATCTATTAGCATAATGAGCACCGCCCCAAAAACCTAATGATCCAAGGCGTTCGAGTATCCTCAGTTAGTTTGCATATAATAGTGGCCGCGTGAGGTCGTTGATTGAGCTCCGATTACCGCTGCGCTGTACGTACGGACGGGTAACGATGAACGCCTTGACCAAGGCTACGGTTACAGTGACTTACCGCCGGCTAGCTGCCGCGGGCACTCACTGGACCTTGATATCTGTCTATGGTGCACACGTGTACTAGATAGCCGAGTGGATATTTTTGTGATGTCGGTGAGCAAAATTTTCGGAAATTTTATCTTTTCGTTTTACATTTGAAGCAATACCAAGATATGAAATACTGGGCCCGATATTTTTGACTGGTCAACTATTCCATGGGAAAAAACATTTGCAGTAAACCAACTGTAGTGAAAATGTGCTGTTGTGTGCATAGTGTGTACATGTATCTCCCTAGCTCGTGAAGTAATTTTGTGTTGACTGTTATGTATTGAAGTTGTGCAGATTTGTGTTCCAAATAGGAAACGCATACAAGTATGCAAAAGACAGAACTGTCGCATGTGAGGCCTGGAGATGTGAAAATCTCCAGGCCTTTTGTTGTAACGAAACACGTAAAAAGTAAACAATACATGTAGGCCCCGTTATAACTTTAAAAATGGACCTATTGCACTTTTCACATTTTTCGTTCCAATAAATACATTTTTCACGTCTTCGGGCCTCACAGTGTGTGCACATTTGTGACCGGCTCTACAAAAAAGTGTAATAAAGGTACATTGTGTAGTATACACCATTTGCAGATATCGAAACAATTTACTACCGAATTATTAGGAAATATTATACTCATTTGAAAGTAAATAAAGATTCTAGGCATTCAGCAAAATGATTGCGCTAAATATCCTGTAATTATTCCAAAAAATATAATTTTATAAAGAAAAATTTGCAATCGCCGGATGGCGATCGCGAAAAGAACTGCCCATCAACGCCGGTTAAAAATGAACGACGTTTTTCGTGCTTTTCTCGGCATTCATGATTGTAAAACTTCAAACAGGTCAGTTAAACGATATTTACTACAAAATACAACCCCCCAAATCTACCCATTCATGATAATTCAAGCAATTACCAATGGTGTATCATACCGGTACCTTTAAGTTGCGCTGTGCACTATCATGGCCCGCTCAACGTTGAGAGGGTAAACATTTCATCAAAATGTGATTTTTATTTTTTGTCATGAATGACATCTTCAACTACAGTTTCATTCAAAGAAATGTTGATTTTGATGAATAAAGTGGAACAAATTACAATTTTGTGTTCGTCGTTCTCAGTGTTGTAGTAAAACAGAGCCGGCTATTTCAAAGCCCGTTTTCTCAGTTGTGTAATTCGAACTCCAAGGAAGTAATCAATATGTAAACACGTCATATCTCAAAAATGAGAGGGGCTATGGGGCTCTATTATATACCAAATAAAAGCTTACGTTATGGGCTTTCCAACCATGTATGTAACTCTTTTTCTGCGACATAATGCACCTTTTTGTAGAGCCAGTCACATTTGTGCATTATTTGTGCAGTCCGACAATATGACGGTTAATATACTTTTTTTGTTATCAAGACTTTTGTTTCCTCTGGTTCTCCCATTTCTAGTTTGCCCAGATAGTGTGGTATCCCAGATCTGCGTGGTGAACAGGTGTGAGTGGGGCCAATCCTGCGGGCTTTATCCAAATGCCTTGTGTGAGATACCTCGCTGTGACACCTGTGAACCTAAATTTCTACAAGATGGGAACCTCGTCAACTGCAGTAAGAGACAATCTACAAGTAGTTGTTATGAGTTACAATTTACTGATTTTTGTGACTTAAGTAGAGTCATTTAAAGTTAGTGAAGTGAGCCGAGTTTGGTCGAGACCGGTTGACTCGAGGCGACGCGAGGCGACGCGACGCGACGCGACGCAAGGCAAGGCAAGGCGACGCGACTAATATATTATCTTCTGATAAGAATTTTGAGTTGAGTCAAGTCAATTGCCCACAGTGACTCGAGTCAAGTCATTTACCCATCGGGAGTCGAGTAGCCAAAAAATGTCAAGAGTTTGACTCAAGTCGAGTCATTGAATAGAGTAATTACAACTCGGACATCTACACTTAATAGTTGTCAATAATGTACACATAATGGAAGCAAGTTGAACATAAATAAGAAACGTGACTAACCCATGACAAACTGACCGACTTGTACATTGATTGACCAAGAACTTTATCAACAAACGATCTTATCAGCATAAAAATAAAATGATATGCATAATATACATTATATTGTGCATGTTATACCTCAATGAATGCTGTATGAGAATTCTATTGGATATAACGGTTCATCATAGCATTCGCATGCTATGCAGCATGCTATGAAAATTGCTATAAGCCTTTTCGCAGTTATTGCGCATGCGCGGGAATTGCCTGCCAACGAGTTTCTGGAGATGTATAGCACTGTAGACAAACGCTTGCAGTTCCGCTTTAAACCTCTTGTTTTAAGTCCTCTTATCCGAAGAAAATCCTTCAAAGCATCCACATTCCAAAGTATCCACATTCCAAAGTCTGATCTCTTCTAAAGTAAGTTCAGATGCATTTCCGTCCATCATTCAGTAAAAAAACGGTGAAAAAACGTCGTTTTCAGCAATACTTTCAGATCAATATGGCTATTCACTTATGCACGCTAGTACGAGTAGCTATAGGCAACGCTCTTTGTTTATCTCCCGTGACCTATGACCAATGTACCACAATGCATTGCGCGCTGAGATTGCGAAAAGGCTTATTGGACAGCAGTCATGTTCGGTAAGGGAAATTTATTAATATCAAATTTAAAAAGATGTTGCAACCTGACGCTGTTTTTTTCTTCATATACTGTATCATCTCAATGAAGGTCAATCCGTTAAAAATGTGGAAAAGACATGAATCTGGGAATAAGAAACATTTCCAAGTTTGTTAAAAAATGTTCTCGACTGATCCCTACAGACTTTGTACACACCCGCTGCAGTGGGGTCATGATATATTTCTTTCCTCACGTTTCTTTAAGAATTTGTTTTTATACATGTATTATTATTTTGTCTACAGCTCATAAGCCGGGTATGTGCCCAGAACCTGATGATGATGAGGCTGGTGTTTGTTCGAACATGTGTAGCGAGGATATGGACTGCTCAAATGATCAAAAATGCTGCAGCAATGGATGTGGCACTGCATGCTCTGAACCTGATATCGATGGTAATGTATGAAAATATTATAATTGACCAAACAAAAATAATAATAAAAAAAACTAAAAAAAAAAAAAAACCAACAATATATAAAATGTATGTATAATAATAATACAAATACAAATAAATAAAATAATAATAAAAAATAAAGAAAATGCTCTGAACCTGATATCGATGGTAATGTATGAAAATATTAAAATTGACCAGCCTCCCCCCCCCAAAAAAAAAAACCCAAAAAACCCCCCAAAAAAAAAAAAAAAACCAACAATATATAAAATGTATATATAATAATAATACAAATACAAATAAATAAAATAATAATAAAAAATAAAGAAAATAAAAAAATTAAAATAAAAAATAGAACAAATTAATTATATCACATGAATAAATCCGTAAAAAAGTGGTTAAGCTTACCTGCAGTAGACTACAGACATGAAACTTCACATACGTGTGCATTTACAGATACATGTAGTTTGGGAACCAGGTGTCCGATTACCAAAATAAAACCACGTGTGCCCAGGCACCCGTTAAAGAAACTTTACATTAAAGTTAAATCCCAGAAGTTACTTTTTAGCTTGTTCATAAACATCTGCACTACAATACTGCCACATCAGTGAGTTAAAGGGATCGTATATGTTTGGTAATTGGAACCCACTGTTTGTTTCAATCCTTTATAGTTATTACTATAAAACTAACCTGTAAAAATTGAATTTCAAAAGGTGGTAGCGATTTTGAGATATTGCCGAAAATCTGGAGCGCTTATGTCCACGCAGGAAGAATAATCTGCATTGGAATACACAATCTGAGAAACGTCACTGCAGTAACGCTTCTCCGATTCAAATTTTTGGGGATAAAGTGATATCTTTTTCCATAACCGCAGTACTTCGAAGTGACAAGTTTCTAAAAATGCATTATACTATCCAAAGCTGCTGTACTTCTTACCAAGTAAGTTTTTATTGCCATTAATTGTTGGAGTAATTACCAAACGTATACGATCCCTTTAATGTGTACAGCAAGATAGAAGTGTTTACTTTGCTTTAAATTGCCAACTGCAAATTCACAAGCTTCATCAATTTAAAATATATTTTGTTTCCTATCCATGTAGCCTAGTTTCTTTTCAAAATGTTCAACCAAAATTCAAAACCTTTTGCTTTTCAATCCTCTTGTCAAAAGTCACTTTGCAGTTTGTAAAATTTACTATGGGTAATCGATTCCATACTGGAATCGGTTCCTGACATCAACGGTCGGGTACTCGACTACCCTGTTCCAAGATGCACAGCCCTAGCTACATGTATCACGCTTACACGATGAATGTCATTACAAAAAATTGAAGAAGTGTACGATTATAATTTCCTCATTTCCAAGTTGCATGCCTGAGAAGAATTGTACCGAGCAACAAATGTACAATTTAAACAATTGCTGGTTTATTTACCCAAAAACATGATAAAGCAGAGAACTTGTAGGAGTAGGGTGGGGAGGGAGTAATCTCTTAACCCTGAATCTCTTTGTCATGCCATTAAAAATAATCTCCCAAAGAGAAAACTTGAGTTTGAGTTGAGTGTACATTAAAGGTAGGATACACCATTTGCAGATATTGAAAAATATTTACAACCAACTTATTAAAAAATATCTTACTCATTTGAAAGTAAATAATGATTCTAGGCATCCAGCAAAATGATTGCGCGACATGTAGATATCCTGTAATTATTTTCAAAAGTTTTATTTTATAAGGAAGAATTCGCGATCGCCGATTGGCGAACGTATAAACAACCAATTAAGATAACTATAAACTGCTCGATGCCGGTTGAAAACAAACGCTTTTTTTTCGTGCTTTTCTCGGCATCCATGATTGTAAAACTTTGGACAGGTCAGTTAAACGATCTTTACTATAAAATATAACCCCCCAAATCCACCCATTCATGATAATTCAAGCAATTACCAATAGTGTATCCTAGCTTTAAGATGTAAAGCAGGAGGTCACGCTATCAAGTGCGACACTAGGGAATTAAGGGCATGATGTGATTTTTGTGTTTAAAGCAGACAGGGTCATCATTTGCAGGATGTGATTTCAACAAAAGATTTCCAAAATCGCATCCAAACACTGTGAGCCCCGAAGTAGGGAAAAGCTTTTGTTGGAACAAAAAACGTGAAAAGTAAATAATAAGCCCCATTTTTTTGTAATATGTGAAAAAAAAACCTATTGTATTTTTCACGTTTTTCGTTCCAACAAAAGGTTTTTACGTCTTTGGGCTTCACAGTGAAATGCTCCAAATTCACATTCTCTTCCGAATTTAGATCCTGGATTATTGTCGTTATTTAAATCCAAATTCACACCCACTGGATTGTGAATTTGGATTTTAATGACTTAATCCACGATGTGAATTTGGAATAAGAGGTGAATTTAAAGCATTTGGCATGTTGGGATGTGATTTTGGAATTTTTTATTTTTTGTTTATCACATCCTGCTCATAATCATGTTCGTTTTGAATGCAATGTCACAGCATGCCCTTTCCCAGTGTGAGTCCTGGAGCCAATTTCATGGAGCTGCTAAGCACAACAACTTGCTGAGCACCAAAACAGTCTTGCTTAGTAATTATACTGACAAGTTACCAGCCAAAACTCCACGTGTTTGTCATGCGAACCAGCTGAATACCAGTAACAAACAATACATCACCTGAACATTTGGCCGGTAACCCTGTTTTTGCCAAGAAGAAATGTTCATGCTAAGCAAATTTGTGTGCTTAGCAGCTCTATGAAATTGGTCCCTGCTAAACAAGAAAGAATATAAGAATTCTTCTCTCACAAGCTTATGAACAGCACTGCAGTATTGATTTCAAAACTAAGGTCGATGACGGGCAATTAACACCTAATATATTTCTGTTTTTCTTTTCACAGATGAGAAGCCAGGCATGTGCCCAATGCCCGACCCTGATGTAGGTGGGATTTGTGTGGAGGCGTGCAGTGGAGACAGTGATTGCCAAGGACCTCATAAGTGCTGCAGTAACGGTTGTGGCCGCTCTTGTCAAGCACCCAATCGTATGTTAAAATAAAATATTAATAAATACCTTGAAAAGTTATAGCTTCTGATCATGATTGGAACATGTGATAGAAAGATCATGCAGTTTCAGGATTAAGCGATTAAATATAACTCCTTAACCAGCAGGGAAGTGCCTTGGCCTCGTGGTCTGGAGCATTGAATTCGCCGTATGTAGGTAAAGCTGCAGGTTGTGGGTTCAAGTCCGCCCCAGGGCTATGATGCGTGTGCCCTTGGGCAAGGCACTTTGTCACTTATTGCTTCTCTACTCTCCACCCAGGTGTAAAATAGATACTTGTGAGGGCGCAGTTGGTTGTTATTAGCTGCTTTAATTGCGCTGAAAATGGCAGCATTGTGCTGTATACTCCCAAGGGAGCTGAGATGGTATTTGGAATTTGTAAGGGGGCCCAATGCTCGGGTAATAATGATACAGCGCATAGGGACTTTACGGTGATATGCGCTATAAGGTTTATTATTATTATTATTATTCATTAATCAAGCATCATGTAAAGCCAATGATTGGCCAAATAATACAACAGTCCTACATGTAAACTTGTAACAATACAGCAGTAGGAGTACGTAAATAAAGCATGTGTCAAATCTTGATACTGCGCGCGCTGTGTGTAAGCGCATACATTTTTCAAGAGCACTAGTCAAAAGTCATATGTGACTCGCTCCTACAAAACCCGACATAAGTCGCACAGGCTATTTCGAGATACAGCTCGTCAAAGTTAAAATGGGGTGAAATATCTGGCGGACATCATTTTTTGTTTTCGTAAATTTTTTATTCTTTAATATACTTTAACCTTAAACAAAATCAACTTTATTGATGAGATCGAGAAAGTACAAAAATCATGCATTTATTGAAGCAAACTGTGTCCTAAAAGTGGTAATTTATCTCCCAAATACATTGAAATAAAATCCTCATAAAATTGGAAGTACATGCATGTACTTTGTATGGTATAAAGGTGGTTTTGGTACCAAATGAAAGCTGAAGATGTGTACTAAATGGAAATAACAATAATTATCTCACTTTTCAACAAAAAACACAATATGTCTGGTTTTGTGGAAGCAGGTGATATATACACCACATTTCCATGTGGCCAAGGATCAAGCCCAATTTTACAAACAAAGATACTGACAAGGTCCGCCTTGCCAATTTCTTTGTTCACTTTGAAATTAATCAGTTTTCTTTGTGGTTTATTTGTTTATTATAAGTTAAAAAGTCGTATCGTCATTGAATGATGCCTACAATGTCGCTTCCAAGATTGTATCGTAAAATTGGTGTTCATTTCAACAAAATATTTTTAAAATCACATCTTAATGCTCCAATTTTACATCTTTAGTCAAAATTCAAATCATGGGTCAAGTCATTAAAATGCTAATTCACATCCACTCGATTCACACCCTATTAACCCAGAACGTGAATTTGCACCGAAGAAGTGAATTTGGAGCCTTATAGATGTGATTTTAGAAATTATTGTTGAAATCAAATCCTGTTGCTGGCCAGGTCCGCGTTGATTGCAAAATCACGCTGTGCCCTTTTCTAGTGCGGGTATCAATGAAAGCTTCTCCTGAAAGCCAGCAGAAGTCCTACTTTTATCTGGATTTTGTCCTCAAAAGTTCTACTTTTCTCTTATTTTCACCTTGGTCTCTTTGAAAGCCTGTATGTGACCTGTCGCCACAAAATGAGAGTAAAGTCAAACGATGTGATTTGGAGATACGGAGATGAATTGATGATGGGGTGGTCAATTTTGAGATTTTGTGTAATTTGGAAAGCCTATAAGTCCTCCTCTACATATTCCCATAATTTGGGTGCGATCAGATAATCGAAAACCTTTTAAATTATGCCAGCAGAATTAAGTCCTAAACTTTTATCCTGATTTTGTCCTCAAAAGTTCTACTATTCTCTTAGTTTTCACCTTAGTTTCTTTGAAAGCCTGTATACATCTGTGATTTCTATTAAAGAAAAGAAAAAATTGTATGAGTGAAAAGCAAAACATATATGTTACAATTTAATTTAATTTAATTTAATTTAATTTTTTTTAATTTTATTTTATTAAAACAGATGTGAAGCCAGGCATGTGCCCGATGCCCGGCCCTGATGTTGGTGGGATTTGTGTCGAGGAGTGCAGTGGAGACGGTGACTGCCAAGGACCTCATAAGTGCTGCAGTAACGGTTGTGGCCGCTCTTGCCAAATACCTGTCCCACGTATGTTTATAAAGGAATAATATATATGACCCGCTCCAGGAAAAGGTGACATAAGTCGCGCTAGGCATTTATGAGTAATGGCCTGTCAAAGTTAAAAGGGTAAATTTTTTTGTCAAAATTAGATTTTCATTTTTTGTCTTAAATGACATCTTTAATATCCAAAGTTTCAGATTTAATTAACAAAAAGCTGGAATTCGATAACTAAAGTGAAACAAAACCTTTTAAGAGTGCACGGTACTTTGTTGTGTTTCTAAGCCTGTTTTCTCAGTTGTGTATTTTGAATTCCATGGCACCATTAATATGCAACAATGTCATATCACCGGAATGGGAGGGTCTACATGTATGGAGCTGAACTACATTGTATGTACCAAATGAAAGCTTATATCCTGGACTTTTTAATCGTGTACATAACTCTATTTTTAGTTTTTGTGAATTATGTTACCTTTGCCTGGAGCGGGTCACATATACATGTAGACTATGCACAAGTAGACTTATTCAATGTTTGACACAATGTGACATTTTAATTTGAATGCCAAATTTGTTTATTAGAATCGTTGCAAAATAAAGTTGCATGTTTTTGGATTGTAATACAACAATCTATTTAGTTAATTGAATGTTGATCTAAAACGTGCATCCACATTTGTGCGAAAAATAAGTGATTCGTCATCAATTTAGCTGACAAATCTATTAACCCTTACTCCCCAGGGTGTGTGCAAAATCATATTGATTTTGAAGGATTCAGGAGGGTTAAACTGACCGGGAAAACCTAAAGATTTTGTCTTCAACATGCTTATTTGAAACGAAGCTTCCGTGTCAACTTTTCGTGCACTAGTTCCACGATTGCATCCTTAAAGTGCATGCAAAGTACTGGTAGACTAGCGCACGGGAAACCAGTGCGCTTGTCTGGTACGCATGCGTCTTGTGTGTGAATCATCGCATGCGCGCTTGGAATACTGCAAAAATAACAACTAGCACGTGATGGTGAATGGACCAGTGCAAATTGGACTCTAGATCATGAGTATGTGTGAAGTATATTTATATCCCTTTCGGTCGTTTGCCAAACCCCAGCTTGTCTCTGTCTTTGGCTTTGTTTGTGCAGTTTGGCAATGGTGATGGAGCCAGAGATGGAGCCTAAGCTGGGGTTTAGAAAACAGCCTTGGACAGGTTATAACTGATATAAATGCCATGTGCAACAATCTCTTCTTTTCCCATGATCTTTTGAACACTGACAGCATGCCCTCCTGACCAACCCTTCATGAACTGTACCTACAATGACGTCTGCTCGTCTTCGTGTACTGCCCTGCCTAACGCCCGATGTCTGGTGGATCACTGCGGGTGTAAACCGGTGCACATCACGTCAAATGGCGCCCGGATAAATTGCACAACGGGAGAAAGTAGGTGTCACTCCCAATCTTATAAGCTTGACAAATTGATCTGGGTGTAAATGGCAATTAAGTGTGTACAAGCACTCGTCTCTCACCAATGTGGCCCGGGTTCGATTTCTGGCTCGGGATCTTATGTGAGTATAGGGTTAGTCGTTGATTCTCTGCTGTGCCTCTGATTTCTCCGGGTTCTCCGGTTTTTCTCACTTTGCAAAAATCAATATTTACAATCTTTGGCTGTGCTCCGTGGTCACATAATGACGTGACCTGCTCCAGGAAAAGGTTACATAAGTCGCGCTATGCATTTATGAGTAATTGCCTGTTAAAGTTAATAGGGTGAATATTTTTTGTCTTAAATGACATCTTTAATTTCCAAAGGTTCGGAATTTGATAAATAAAGTGAAACAAAACCTTTTATAGAGTGCATAATTCCAATGTATTGTCTTAGTTTTGTTGTGTTTCGAAGCCTGTTTTCTCAGATGCATGTATGCATGTTGAATTTCATGGAACCATTAATATGCAAAAGCGTCATATCACCGGAACGGGAGGGGCTATGGAGCTGTACAATGTACCAAATGAAAGCTTATATCCTGGCCTTTTTAATCATGTACATAACTCTATTTTTGCGACTTATGTCACCTTTTCCTGGAGCGCGTCACATATGGGTTGTATGGCCAGCTTCCAGAGGCACCTTTACGTACCATCGACTCGACCACGTGTATAGCCTCGATCGTCCTTAACAATTCAGCATCCCAGCTGTAAAGATGATAAGCCTTCCCAATTATTATTATTATTAATTCTCTCCTGATGTTTTCTTTCATTCTCTCAATTGTGTCAGGGTTGTCCTATCCTTATAAGTAGTTTGGGGATGGGCAGGGGGGCCATGGGTTGTCCGTACTCAAAATTAGCCGGTCCCTTGGAAGGTACTCAAGAGTGCTGTTTCTACAAGTAAGGGGGTAAACCATCTTGTTAAAGCTCAGCTATGCCCCCCCCCCCCCCCCCTAAAAAATGATGCACTTCTCACTGTTCAAACCGCCCTTTTGAGTACCTGAAATTATGACAAAACAAAAAGTGTCAGTTTTTCTCTGGACCATCCACTATATCGCTAGTATTTGTATGCAAGAATTAAGGCATTCAACTCATTGACTGAGTCACTGACTTAATTTGCAAGTGATTCAATCAGCGCGAGGACAGTCTTCAGGTGTAGCATATATGTGACCTGGCACCACGAAATGAGCGGAAAGTCGCACATGGCCAAAACGAGTTATTGGCCGAAACGTCAATTTTTCAAGTGGGATGTCGGCTTCGAGTTGTTAACTTTTTTACATGCAAAATACCCTTCTTTGTCATATCCCAAAATTGTCTAGCTCAAGCAAAACTCTGTTTGTTTTTGTGGCTGAATTGCACTGAGTGATAGTATAGTTGGCACGGTTCACAGACTTTGAACTCCGTTTTCTCAAAACAAGGGAGCATGACTTCAGCAATTGCAAAATAGTATAGCGGTGGCTAAGAATAAGCTACAGCAACACACAATACATCATTTGAAAGCTGAAGACTTCTTCCTTCTAGAAATGTAATAATATCAATTGTTTTATTTTGCGACTTTCCACCCATTTCGTGGTGCCAGGTCACATATGTAGGACTTGAGTATTTTGTTTGTTTTTTTAAATAAAATTTTCTCCACTTTGGACTGTGCCCATTTCGTCTCATTTTGCCGAAATGCCTCGCATTTGGTATGTAAAAAATATCCTGTTATCCCATCGATTTTCCATCTTTTCTGTTGTTGTGTTTCAGTCATGCGATGTCCTCCAGGTGTTGAGATGGTCAACTGTCTGCTCAACCCGTGTGATATTGCCGTATGCACTGCTGATCCCATGGCCCAGTGTTTCAGCGTGTACTGTGGGGGCTGTAAGGCAGTATTTCTCAATGCCCAGGGGGAACATGTCAACTGCACGTCTGGTGATGGTATGTAAAGTATAGAAGGTGACCCACAAAAAAACGGACAATAATAATAATAATATTGCGTATTTATATAGCGCACATATCCACCCTGACAGATGATTAAGGCGCTTCACATTATTACCCCGGTCATTGGGCTCATAAAACATTCAAATACTATCTCGGCTCCCTGGGGAGTAGGCAGCTCGACGCTGCCATTTCGGCGCAAAGCAGCTAAATCCACAACAATAACCATCTCTGCCCCTCACAGGTACCCATTTTACTCATGGGTGGAGAGAAGCAATGAGTGACAAAGTGCCTTGCCCAAGGGCACATGCACACTAGTCCCAGGCCGGACTTAAACCCACAACCTGCAGCTTTCCCGACAGACCACAATTTCAATGCTCCAGACCACGAGGCCATGGCACTGCACAAGGAGTTTAGAACGAAGACCCCTCTTATCTTAATCCAATTAGCGCCCTAGCTCTCCACCATAGAGAATGCACTGCGCCCACCCGCGGCGTTTACGACCAACAAAGGAAGGCCGGCCGTGCACAGAGATGGCCACCGTGTTTTCACTGGTAACCTAACGACTCTCCAAAAGCTGAACCAGTGAACTGCTCGTTACTGTAAGGACATAAAGCTGAAATTGTAACGTAAACTTTTATATAATAATACATTTTTCAAAGATTTTCAAAGGCTGAAAAATAACCAAAGCAGACAATGTCGACATGAGCAAAATGGTGATACATGTTGCACTGCGAGCCAGGTAGAGACAATTGGTGAAATGTGCGTTCTAAAAAACAATCCAACGCGACTGGAATTTCCCGAGTTTCCCGGCGGGGCCACGGTGGCGCGTAATCTGATTTAGTCATTAGCGCTTTGTTTACTGAGCGAGCCTTGCAGTCGTAAAGCTCCTATTTGTGGCCTTCTGTGTCTCCTTTTATCTTAGGTTGTTCTAACTCCTTCTAGTTTATTGCTCCATGAACGGATAAACATACTTCCACTATCCTGATGATGCCACAACTACCTACATCAATGGATGAAGAATCTCTCTAGAAGAAAATGATACCAATTTGGACCTGTAGTTTTAGCTCCAGACCCTATTTTGTGAAGCAAATTCCGAGGTCCTTTCGCACCGACAAATAACTAAACTGCGCCCGCGAATTTAACATGACTTGGTTTAGTTATTTTTGGAGCGAAAAGGACCTGTGACTTTTGCTTCATAAAATGTGACCTGTCATCTCAAAATGAGCGTAAAGTCGCACGGAGTGATTTCCCAGTACGGCCAGTCAAAGTCAAAATTTGAAGGGGTGGTCGATTTTGAGATTATATGGTTTTTTTAAAGACTAAATCTCCAACAATCAATTCCCAATTTTTCAGGACGATCAGATAACAAAAAAAGTTTTTGAGACAATTTTGACTATGCCTTTCTATGGGCGTTCACACAATGTCTCGCAAGAAATGCCCGTTTTCTCATAATCTCTGTATTTAGACTCCAGACTAAAAAAAAAAATTTTAACAAAAATTGAGTATCAAACCTCCAAGTGTTACCGTAATTTCCTGCGGTAAAGACGCGGCTTATCTGACTTTCTAGACCACAAAAACATCGCCGCGCCTTATCTTTCAGTGCGCCGTATATGATGTCGCTTGAGTTCAAAGTGATGGTCTTTGTGTGAAGAATTCTTTGAACGCCGCAGTCTTACTCAATAATGCGGTCAACCAATTAGCCCAACTCTCCGGACATTGTGACCGTATTTCCATTAACAATGCCGCGATGTGTTGATCCCCCTACGACCGTATACATGTATGTGATTTAGCACTCGGCAGCGTGCGTAGTCTTGTTTGCAAGATGTTTTTCGCGATGCGGGGCGCCCTCTAACGTACGCCATAGACCACGCGCGAATTACCGCATCGGCGGCCTACGCGCGCTGCATATACCGCGATTAAGATCGTCTTGCAAACAAGACTACAGCGTGCGCTGCATGACGCGTACAACAGCGATAAAAAGCTGGCCCGTACTATGTGGCCTTTTTCTAAACGTTTTTTCGTCTACGTTCCGGCTTCATGCAATTCACCATCCGAACTACACAGCGCGGAGCATTCACAACGACTGGAAAAAAGACTAGGGGGTGTCGCAATTAGGGATACCATGCACGCGATCGCTGCATGTGATGTACATGTGCATGCAGTTTATACTGCAGTGATACATGATATGTATCGGCAAACCTCGTGCGATATTGTGACTACTGGTTTGAAGTTTTCATACATTGTTTGCGTGCCAGATAAACTCAAGTACTCAGCAAATTCTTGCTTGGAATAGTGGGATCCTTCTAAGGCAACAAAATGACCCCTTTGTGGCGATGTACCTACACCGGGTGGCGTCTGGTGTTCTTTTGGGTGCGTTCAAGCATGCGCCTTATTCGGCAGTGCGCTTTATCTGTTGACGTTTGAAATTGTTTTGGGTGATTTTAGGCACCTGCGCCTTAACCGCCGTGCGGCTTTACCGCAGGAAATTACGGTATATACCATTGAAAAGCTCTGTTTCCACAGAATTTAGAAATACCCATATCTCAATTTTTGATTTTGCCGACTTTACGCCCAAATGAAGATATCTTGGTATCACTTTTTTCTTCTAGAAAGATTCTCCATCCATTGGTATAGGTAGTTTAGGCCTTGGGGTAGTGGAAGTATGCTTGTCTGTTGATGCTTGTCTGGTGGTTGTTGATGTTGATGTTGTTGTTGTTGTTGTTGTTGTTGTTGTTGTTTGGTGGGGTGGTTTTTTTTTTTTTTTTTTTTTTTGGGGGGGGGGGTTTTTGGGGGGAGGTAGCCAACCAGGAGGCTCTATTTAATTGATTACAAGGAAGGGGGTGATGATAAAGGTTTCAGAGGGGAAAATCTGTAAACTTTTAGGTTGGTGGCTGTTTAAATATGCTGGTAGGGCAGAGATGACTTTAAACTTATTACTCCAACTCTTTTCAAATTATTCATTTGTTTCTGACCTTTTTCCTTTCATTTTGTTCAAGATACCGGTAACTCTGAGTTAATTGCTCTACCTTAAAATGTCTTTCTTGCAATAATTGTATTATTCACCATTCGGTAATTTCTTTTTTCTCTGTTGTAGCGTCAGTCTGTACACACGGTAAGGTTGTGAATCCTGCAGATACAGCCCAAGCCTGTGCTATGGCCACCTGCCCTGCCAATCCCCGTGCCAAGTGTGTTGCTAAACAGTGTGTGCAACCCAACTCGCCCCTTGAATGCCCGTATGAGTTCTTTGATGCCCGGGCACGGCCTGTGCAATGCAGTATGGGTAAGTCACAGTGTTCTTACCGTATTTTTGAACGTTGAGGGCGCTGTGCTCACGGTATTGGGGGTATAATTAAAAGTGATTCAAATATAATTCACGTCAGTTTACATATTCTTACAGCTCCAAAATCTTAATTTTTCAATATTTCATTTGTTACATAAAAGTAAAGTTACTAAACCACTTCATTAACCAGTTCGCGCCGGGATTATTTTAACATCGCCGAGCCGACGGGCGGGATTATTTTTAACGAAACTCGATCCGAAGCGTGTTCAGGCCTATAGTGCTGGGTAGCACACCCACGCATTTCCGGCCTTGCGCGCTGCTGACATACATTTCCGAACTTGAACTTGGCGTATATATTCGTCATCCGTTTTGAATTTGGGGAAATTTTTGCGTTTATATTCGTCATCCGGCGCGAACTGGTTAAACGCGATTTTACCAGTACCTGTGTTGGGTACCCAGAAAATGGCGTCTTACAGCGCCCTCATGCGACCAGGAATACGGCGCATTCTGTTTTTACAGCAGGTCTTGAACTCTACAAAAACGAAACATTTCTCATAAGTTTTTCCCCTGATCTAGGATTGTGTAGGTACAATTACCTAGATTCTTGATCTACTGAATAGCTACTTTGGTATTCTAACTGTGGCGTGCATGTGCCCAACAAGATTCGACAACTTTTCTGTTGGGATAAACGGGGCAGATAAATGCACACAAGACTATAGGGGGACGGGGTAACAGAATCTGCATTCTGTAAAATTGTTGTGTGCAAGCGAAGGGACTATATAGAAACTTTGTTCTAACAAAGGTTTGGACAACTAAAAACACCTAACTGTCCAAACATTTTTTGAAAACTGTTACTTCAGAACACAGCGTTCTCTGTAAATTTGCTGGTACACGCGCGCTATATATGTTTGCCTTGAAAGAAAAATCAGCAAGTCAGGAAAACTACTTGCTTTACATGTTGAAACACTTCTACAAGGTGCCCAGAAAAGTTTGGTTTTTCGTAAAGTCTTGTACGTTCTCGAGATCAACTTACACGCTCTATTTATGACACTTTGACGGCTGAAAATGCACTACTGCAGATGGCAAAACAAAGTATTAACTTGTATTTTTTGGTACGTACACGCACCGTTGGAATACTGAACGGGCTTTAATGGGAAAAATAATAAAATGTTAAGCAGCCCCTGTGGACTTTTCGCTTGCATGTTATCATCCATAGTTTTTGCCAATCAATGGCTATGGATTGCCATCGTTACAGAATACTTACTAACCCTATAACTCCTCTGTAACTTTTGTTTGCTTCTTATATAACTGAACCACTACTGGGGCCAATTTCATAGAGCTGCTAAGCAAACAAATTTGCTTAGCACAAAAGGTCTTGCTTATTAAAAACAGGTTACCAGCCAAAATTATACGTTTTTTTTCATGCTAAGCAACAAACCAGCTGATTATCAATCCAGAACAATAAAGATCAGGTGAAAATTGTTCTGTAACCTTGTTTTTGCCACGGACAAATTGTCATGCTTAGCAAATTGTTGTGCTTAGCAGCTCTATGAAATTGGCCCCTGAAGTGCTGATTGATTTTAATGAGCTCAATACTCATGGTTCATATAACAATAGCAGTGCTCCATGATGGACAAACTCAATCAGATTACATGTACTTGTACCTCAGCACAGCAGTGCAGGCCTACATGTACAGGACTGTATTTCAGGCCTACAGATACTAATCGCTCTGAGTACGTGCGTTTTAAAAATATACTTACTAAAGTCCTTCGTAATTCAAAGCAGGCTTATTACACTAAGCAGTTTGAGAAAGAAAAAGGTAATATCAAAAATACTTGGAAAATAATTAATAGTGTGCTCCAAAATAGACTACAATCAAAAATTAGTTCAATTGATATTGATGGTATAAATGTTAGTAATCCTCACTTTATTGCAGATCATTTTAATAGTTATTTTATTAACGTCGGAAAAAACCTTTCCAGTACAATAACTTATAGCAGTAAAGACCCTAGTTTCGATGATTACTTAGTCAACTCAAATCCTAATTCTATTTTTCTTTCTCCAGTTTCTGAGGAAGAAGTTACTGATATTGTACGCAATTTGCCTAATAAAACTAGTGCAGGCTTCGATCAGATTAGTTGTTCATTTCTTAAACTAGTGATCCAGGCAATATCCAAACCTCTTGCATATATTATTAATCTTTCCATTTTGTCAGGTGAAGTACCTGACAAAATGAAGATCGCCAGGATCACTCCAGTTTTTAAAAATGGAAATCCCAAATCTGTTAACAATTATCGACCTATTTCTGTTCTGACATCTTTTTCCAAAATTATGGAAAGAGTTATTTATAAACAAACCTTACAATTTTTAAACAAACACAACATTATATCTAATAATCAGTATGGATTTCGGGAAAACTATTCAACTATACATGCTATAATTAAATTAATTGACAAAATAACAACTGATCTAGATGCATCTACTTCTACGATTGGAATTTTCCTGGACCTCTCCAAGGCCTTCGATACAGTTGATCATGAAATACTACTATTTAAGCTTAAACACTATGGAATAAGAGGAGTTGCCTTGGATTGGTTCAGGAGTTACCTTTCTAATCGTCAGCAATTTGTATCGATTTCTGGTATTCAATCTACTTTTTGTAATATTTCTTGTGGTGTCCCCCAGGGCTCTATTTTGGGCCCCCTTTTATTTTCAATCTACATTAATGATTTTGACCAATCCTCTGATGTACTTTCTTTTATCTTATTTGCTGATGACAGTAATTTATTTTATAGCCATAGTGATATGAATGTACTTTTTGACATAATTAATTGTGAAATGGAAAAAATATCGTCTTGGATAAGAGCAAACAAGTTATCCCTTAATGTTAAAAAAACTAATTATATGTTATTTACCAAAAAGCAATATCAAATTCCGGAAATTATCATTGACAATACTAGAATTATAAAAACCAATTGCATTAAATTTGTGGGCATAATGATCGACGACAGTCTCACATGGAAACGGCATGTCAATTACATATGTACAGTTATTTCAAGAAATGTAGGTATTCTTTGTAAATTAAAACAATTTTTTCCCCGTGATATTTTAATGGTTCTTTATAATACCCTTGTCTTGCCTTACATTTCATATGGCATTCTAGCATGGGGAAATAGTGGTATAGGTCAAATTAATAGAATACTTAAATTACAGAAGAAGGCTTTACGTATAATTAACAATGTTAATTTCAATGACCATAGTAATCTCCTTTTTTATAATTGTAATACATTGAAAGTCTTTGATATTTACGGTCTCCAGCTTGGCTCCTTCATGCACCAACTTAGCAACACTAAATTACCAAAATCCATTTGCTCGCTATTCACAAAAAACCAACAAGTTCATTCTTACTCCACAAGACAATGCAAGGAATTTCATCGTTCTTATGCTCGTACCAAGCTTGCTAAAGCTACAGTGAAACATGAAGGCCCCAAGCTGTGGGGTTCTATTGACCCCTCTCTTAAAGCTATATCCAGCCTGCGTACTTTTAAACGCAAGTACAAAATTAAATTATTAAATAAATATTCAAACTGATGATAAAAATATGTCTCTATTTCACGGGGTTACAGGCAACAGGTTATAAGTATTTTTTTGTTTCTCTCTAATATGCTACTACAATAATTGTATATCGTGTTTTTGTTTGTTATTTGTCCTACATGTATATGTAATTAACTCTTATTTGTTAGTGGGGGCCCCCACTCGACAAGCTTGCTTTTTGGGGGCCCCCATCCACACTTATTCTGCAGTGGTTTAAATATTTCATAATATAATATAATATTGTCGTGTGGAAATAAAGTAACATGATGATGATGATGAAGGGAAACAGAAAACAAGTATGTTTAAAACTGGCTCATCATGGGTCTGAACATTATTAAAATGGATCCAGGCCCATGCTGGTCTTAACCAGTTCGCGCCTGATGACGTGTATATATATATACACGCAAAGTTTTCCCCAGATTTAAAACGGATGACGCATAAACACATCACGAGCAAGGCCGTAAAAATGTCCGTCAGCAGCGAGCAAGGTCAGAAATGCGTGGGTGTGCCTCCCGGTACCATTGGCCTGAACCCGCCTCAAATCAAGTTTTGTGAAAAATAATCCCGCCCCTCGGCTCGGAAATGTTAAAATAATTCCGGCGCGAACTGGTTAAACACACTTGTGTAAAATCAACCAACTACTTTTTTTTCTTTCCTAATAAACAGTACGTTAGTGCTTGTTACTCTACTTGATAGCTCATAATTGACTTGTGGTGATTCGCTTAAACTTTTTTAGACAACAAACAAACAAAATGTAATATTGCGATGATTATTATGGTCATAATATGATACATTTTATAATTCCTTTCACACAATATTCTCATCATTATCAGTGAAGCAAGGTCGTTGTCCCAGAGTGGAACCCTCGGAGGATGTGGGAGGAATCTGTGTCAATGAGTGCATGGATGATACACAGTGTGAAGAGGATGAGAAATGCTGTCGCAATGAGTGCGGTGGTAGCGTCTGCCGTGACCCTGAAGATGACGATGATGACAGCGACAGCGACAGCGACATGGACATGGACATGGACATGGACAGGCCAGGTAAGGGTCCATCTTTTTAATTCATATCCAGTATTGTCGAGTTCCGGACAACTTGCGGACATTGTATTAGGCATAAGTTACATGATTATGAACAACAAGCTTATTAATACAATGGATTTAACCATTTGAGGTTTTGGTTTTCCTGAATCACGAACTATAATCTAAAATCTCCCTATTAAATGTGAATATAATCTGTCACCCAGAAGTGTGTTCTTTGTCAATTTGGTTTTGTTGGAGCAGGTCCCATAAATATGTGATTATGACATTGTTTGTTTTAATTTTTCGAGAGACACCCTGTAGTACAGTAGTGCAGTAGTAGAGCGGTCAGGTACATTCATCTTTGTAGTATAGCTGGGATGAGGTTTAGTACATGTACAGCTCGGTTGAACATCTTTTCCTTTTGTCGTAATTTGTCTTGAATCTGCAGGCAGGAAACCAGGAACATGCCCAATGGTTCCTATGGGTACCTTAGGTCTTTGTGTGGAGGAATGCATGAGTGATGATGACTGTGAGGGTCGAGCCAAATGTTGCAGTAATGGATGCGGCCATGTTTGCATGGGGCCACAAGGTAACAAGTTTTATAGGATTCAATCCATTTACATTTGTTTCTTACACGCTGATCAACTTGAGATGCAAGTGTAATAACGGTAGCCGTATACACTATTTGCAAATAAAAAAAAAAAAACGAAATTATTATGAAATAATAATGCCAGCTTAAATAACTGACTACCGAGCAACAGTGCACGCAAAAATGATAGTATGGTTTACTGACAAATGTAGCTGGGATGTTCGTGACGTCGCGTCTGGGTAACTGTCTGAAATAAAATGTTAGTGCACACAAAAATATGTCGCTTCACCACGTCATATCCCGCTTAGTTCAAAGGTGACTGTGCACAGCACCCGCAATGTGTGACATCCTGTCAGTCTCGCATGGCGAATGAAATATTAAGTCGCGGTGAAAAAGTCCAAGTTGGAATGCACGGTAGAATTACACAAATGCATGCTGTAGAAAAACAAGCCCAATGCGCCGTATTTCTGGCCGCATGAGGGCGCTGTAAGACGCCATTTTCTGGGTACCCAACACAGGCAAAATCGCGTTTATTGAAGTAGTTTTAGTAACTTTACTTTATCTATAAATTGAATATTAGAAAGAAAAACAATTTGGAGCTGTAAGAATATTTAACCAGTTCACGCCGGGATTATTTTAACATCGCCGAGCCCACGGGCGGGATTATTTTTAACGAAACTCAATCCGAAGCGTGTTCAGGCTGATAGTGCCGGGAAGCACACCCACGCATTTCCGGCCTTGCCCGCTGCTGACATACATTTCCGAACTTGAACTTGGCGTGTTTATGCGTCATCCGTTTTGAATCTGGGGAAATATTTGCGTTTATATACGTCATCCGGCGCGAACTGGTTAAACTGACGTGAATTATCTCCTAATCACTTTTAATTATACCCCCAAATACCGTGAGCACAGCGCCATCAATGTTCAATAATACGGCCTATAAGGATGTGGCTATAATTACATGTACCGTTGTGACATCAATTTTTTGGTTTCTGTGAATGTTTTATACAGAGGCACCAGGAGACTGCCCAGCCAAGCCAAATATGATGATGTTACTAGCGGCACCTCAGGTTGCCTGCAGCAGCGACGGTGACTGTGGCCAACGTCGTAGCAAGTGCTGTGCTTATGGCTGTGGACAGATCTGTGTGGAACCAGTGAGAGGTTAGTCTTTGTCAAAGATGACTGTATTTTATATATTTAATTGTGTACGTCGCGTATTCTTTTCACGCAGTGCGCTCTCCCGCCTCGTTAACAACACAATATTAAGACCAGCTCCCTAGCTCACACTGATGTCTTTGCAAACTTGATCAAGAAGGCTTTCATGGGGACCCAATTATAGCGATTGCAGAACAGCGGTTGTCAACATACGCGCACTATTTGTGAAGTAGCACTAATTAGATATGCAACGCAGGCCCGCGCAACTACTGAATGGGTAGTTGACTGCATAAAGACGCTATGCATATTTGATTGGTCGAATTTGCCTGAAGGTCACGCCACGTTTTTGCAAAGACGACTGTGTGAGTAGGGGAGCTGGACTAATCAGGTTAACGGTTGTTAGCTGGCGCACTCCTTGAGAAGAATACGTGACGGGTACAATCAAATATCGAATACAGTCGTCTTTGCCAAAGACTAGTTTGAGGTATCTATTGGTGGATTGCTTTTATTGGGGTTGGGGAAGCCGGTTTCTAGAATTGGGCTCCATACATGTAGCTCCCTGAAAAACGAAAAGACCCTTTACTTGGTCGCCGGTTGCCGGCTGCCGGTCGCTGGTTGCGGGTTGGCGGTCGCTGGTCGCTAGTTCAAGTTGTACCAAAGCAAACTAGTGACATATCTCTCTTTTTCCAGATGTGAAGCAAGGCAGGTGCCCGATGCCCGGCCCTGATGTTGGTGGGATTTGTGTGGAGGCGTGCTTTGGAGACGGTGATTGCCAAGGACCTCAGAAGTGCTGCAGTAACGGTTGTGGCCGCTCTTGTCAAGACCCTGTCCAACGTATGTTTGTATAAGAATAGTATGATCTACCAATCAAATCACGCGGTGACCAGCCTTTTTCACATGCTTTATGAAACAACGCCGCCTAAAACGCCAAAATGTGACCCGCTCCATCTAAATCAGGAATAAGTCGCAAAATGACTTTTTGAGATATGCACATGGTGAGAAAGGGAATTGCATAAGCTTTCTAATGATACCCATCACAAGTGTGTATCTGTTTAGGTTACGAATTATGGTCTGATGGAGAAGACAGGTGTATATTTATTTGCCACATTCCGAAAAAAACAGCTTTGAAATAAACAAAATTGACCAAAATCATACGGACAGCGTACTTTAAATCCTCCTCATTTTCATCTTTATTGATCGTTTTTACATACAAGACATTAATGACAATAATCTGTTATAACTACACTTCCTAAAAATACAATGTTCAGAAAATCGACTTGGTCACAATTTTTACCCATGCGTTCACTTCAACGGCCGATTGCGTAAAACGGCCTCAGCGACTTATTCCTGATTATGATGGAGCGGGTCACAAATACGTTCGCCACACTGGCACTGGCCTGCAGCTAGTTGCCAATTGCCGGACAATTGCCAATTGCCAATTGCCAAGTTTTACCAAAGCAAAACTAGTGACATATATCTCTCTTTTTCCAGGTGAGAAGCCAGGCATGTGCCCAATGCCCGACCCTGATGTTGGTGGGATTTGTGTCCAGGAGTGCAGTGGAGACAGTGATTGCCAAGGACCTCATAAGTGCTGCAGTAACGGTTGTGGCCGCTCTTGCCAAATACCTCTCCCACGTATGTTTGTATAAGAATAGTTCCAAACGTTTTTTAAGTATAAAAATGCCAACAAACAATGTTGCTTGTCAAAAGTCAAGCATATCTATTTGTTAAATTTAAAAAGAAAATGACTACCATTCCACAATATAAGTTTCAGGAAAAAGGTGCAACACATTGTCTTTCGGCCCGGAATCTACCAATAAAATCACGCGGTGACCAGCCTCTTTCACATACTTTATAAACAACAACACCTAAAACGCCTGCAGCTAGTCTCTGCACACTGTTTTCCGTATATGTGACCTAGCACATCGTAATCGAAAATAAGTCGAAAAATGACTTTTTTAGATATGTACATGGTACAAGATTGGACATTTCATAAGCTTTCTAATGACTTCCAACACAAGCCTGTAGCTCATAGGTGACCTGTCACCACAAAATGAGAGTAAAGTCGGAAATATTGAAAATTGAGATATTGGTATTTTCAAATTCTTGAGAAAGAGAGCTTTCCAATGGTATATAACACTTGGGAGTTTTGCGATAAATACATTTTACAGCGCTCTAGAAAGTCATGGGTTTTACAAAACGTGTTTGTGAGAAAACTTACTTTAAACATCTTAAACAGAAACACACAAAATATTGAAATTTTCCACACATACAAACTATTGTATAAACAACAAAATATTAAAATTTCGAAAACGTGGGATACTTACGAGGACCTGATTTGCATATTTAATTAACGTGTTAATTAGACCACTAATGGACTTTAATCCAAACACTAACTATGCAAAATTGCGTAATTTAAGAGGTTTTCGATCATCTGATCTCACCCAAAAAATGGGAATATGTATAAAGGAGGACTTTGGCTTTCCAAATTACGCAAAATCTTAAAATTGACCACCTCTTCATATTTTGACTTTGGATGGCCATATCTCTGAATCACATTGTGCGACTTTACTCTCATTTTGTGGTGACAGGTCACATATAGCCAATAACCCCCATAGCTACGTTTTAGCCAATAGTATGAAATGGTATTAAGCAATAGTAACTGTATGGTACCACGTAAGATCTTTCAATGGTAACTATGTGGTAATTGTGTTCCATTTACACAATTCACACCATTCAAATGAGTGGTCACACCATTTGAGTGTGATGGATTTCATTAAAGCTTATGAAATTTCCTTTCTTACCATGTATTGTACATATCTCAAAAAAAATTCCAAATTATTCCTGATTTTGATATGCTGGTTCACATAACACTAAAAACTGTGCAGTTTTTATAGTTTGGCAACATTCGTATTTGTAATCTACACCCTTGAAACCTTCTATATGCCAACATTCATGTGCTGCATTAGTGGGCGCTACAACATTCAGGAAATAGGAAAATTTTAGTGATCATCTCATCATGCATGGTCTAGAGGACTTTGCACACTATGCACATCCGATCCGTGTTGAAATCTACACAGGTCAACCCATGCAGACTTCTAAAAATTGTGGTTCAATTCCTTACTGATTTCACACTACTCAACACAACATCATCATTTGTGCTACACGTGTAACGTTTCAACCCGTGTATTGTGCTATCGTTTCACACTACACCCGCAGACGGTCATACTAACACGCGTCAAATCAGAAACTCCCAATAATGCCTGTGATTTCCGTGTATTTAGTTATGTTACATCTAGGTATTTTTGTTTTATCGATTTTGGGCCCATTTTCTTTGATATTTTTGGTGACATTTTACTTCGTCACACAATCAAATATATACGAACAGAATGCGCAGGTAGTATACATGTGCATGTAGTGTAAAACATGTTTTCATTTGAAAACATTAACAAAAACAGAACTACTGAATTATTATAAAATGTCACAGGAGTTCACATATAAACCAGGATAAAAATAACCAAATAAACACACAAACACAAAAACAAATTGGGTCTTGGTCAGGTAACCAATTTATCCCACCCCCCAAAAAGACCACTATACGCTTCACTTCACTTAATCACTTATTCGAACACTCATTCAGCAAAATTAATTGCCTCTATAAGTTTTTTTTTTTAAATCTGCTAAATTCTCCAGTCGAATCAGCTTTGCTGAATTGATGATTGTGCGTCACGAAAAAGAAACGACGATATGCTAAATATGCTAAACACATTCTAAAGGAATTTGAATGCCTCAAAGCTAAATTGAATGCCCAAATTCTGAATTTGAAAAGGGCAAAAACTGGAGACTTAATTAAAAGGCACAAAAATTAAACTGGCTGCTCATTTGCCAAAATTGACCGGGAAAACTTATTATTATTATTACTCACCAACTTTCTGCTTCTTTGAACACTGTCTAACAGCAATGCTCTGCCCTCCTGACCAACCCTTGATGAACTGTACCTACAATGACGTCTGCTCGTCTACGTGTACCGCCCTGCCTAGCGCCCGATGTCTGGTGGATCACTGCGGGTGTAAACCGGTGTACATCACGTCAAAGGCCGCCCGGATAAACTGCACAACTGGAGAAGGTAGGTGTCACTCCCAATAATATGTGACCCACTCTGCAAAAATGAGTCTGATGTGTTAAAAATGACAAATTTTACAGTTGGTCAGAAAAAGCAGGATATAAGCTTTCATTTGATTTATGGCACAACTCTGTAGTGTAATGCATTGGTCTTTTACAATTTCTGGAAATTTGCTTTTTCTCAGTTATATTCAAAATTTCTTTGAAAAGAAATGAAGATTCAAAACAATCTTTTCAATTAGATCTGAAAATATAGTTGTCAGAGAAACCAAAATGCCTTAAAACAAAAATATTATTTGTTGAAAAAAAAATCACCTCCGAGACAATAAATAGCCCTTTACGTAAACATGTATTTTGAGACATCAGACTCATTTTTGCAGAGCGGGTCACATATAAGCTTGACAAATATGTGATGCGATCAAGCAAAATGAGTGGGAAGTCGGGAATTCAGATTTTGCAATATGGGCCAGAATATGTGCTGGGGTGGAATTTTCAATATATTTTTTTTTTTTTTTTTTTCACCAAAATTAATATCAAACTATTCATCTTTTACACAGTAAAGAAAACAATCTGAAATAAAAAAAGGAACAGGTAAAAAAAAGTGAAATATCTACCCCTAGGTCGATCAAAATGTGATATTCCCATCTATTTGCATCAATATCATCAGTGTTCTCCACGTGGGGTTTAGGCAGGTCGGGCCGCCCCACTATTAAGTTTTGCTGTCCCGCTAACATTTTCATCGCCCTGCTATTTTTTATCATTGGATTTTTCTACAAAAAAAAGTACAAAAAAGTTTACTGCATTTTGTGGAAAGTACGTATACGTAATATCAATTGTACGTACACACACACAATTCTTGACCGGTTCCAATCTCCTTGTCGCATCGAGGACCAGTTTACCTAAATTACAATGTACAATGTTCCCGTAACACCAGCAGCCGATTTCACGAAACCTTACGCAATTGCGTAAGCCCCCTTGCGCCACAATTTATTGCGTAAGCTGCGCTACTTTTGTTTGCTGCGCAACATTTCGCTTACGACAGTTTCACTGAAGTTGGACAGTGCTTAAGTCCGCGGCTTACGCAACAAATTATGGCGTAGCTTGCGCAGTCAATTTAGGTGGCGTAAGATATGGCGTAGCGACTGAAAATGACCTTTTTTACCAGCAAATCGTAATTGACGTGGAGCCCGCCATTGCTCAACTTATTAAGCTTGATAAAAGACACTCACAGTTTCATGATTGAAGTAAAAGAATCACTATTTTACCCGTGACAGAATTGTTAATGTTGCCACGCGATTTCGCGGAAAGTCGGACAAAACTATTTTCAAAATGGTGGGCGAAGGTGATACAACGACGATTTCGTGAAAGAACACAATAATACGCAAACAGTCGTGAAATGCTCCGTAAGGAAATGGCGCAGCTACGCAACATTTTTGTTGCGTAGGCCTTACGCCACTTTTGAAAATGGCGCAAGCTACGCACTTTTCGTGAAATCGGCTGCAGTTGTGTTATGGCACCCTTTTGCGAGTGTTGTTATGTACACATGAGCACTAGCATCTTGTTTGACATCGTGCGTTATTCGCTACATTAAAGTTGTTCCTCTCATTCATTAAAACTTGTGTCTGGTCGTGCTTCATTCAACTTGAGTACCCATTAACTACCATAGTGACATTGGTGGCATTTTCACGCGTTTTCAGCACAAAAAGTCAGGGGAAATTGGCCAGGAAATGCCTTAGATTGCACCACAGAGCATCTAGACCCCACACCGTAAGGGATTACATCCGCGCTCCCAGTGTCTACTGCATGCCCTGCTAAAATATAAGGCAGTGGAGAACACTAAATATTTATATAGGAAAATCACATTTTGCCAACTTTGACTTGATCAGGAAGCAAACAAAAAATAACTTTTGTAAAAAACTTGTTAGGGTATCATTTTTACCGGGAGTCTGTTCATGGTCGCAGGATCCACAAGGTCATATTCAAGATCAAAGTAAAAGTATAAAGGCAAATGTGGGTCCAATTGCTTGGATCTAAAAAAATAATGCCAACATTTGATTATTTATAATGTAACCTTAATTTCCAGTGAAATCTAAATCGGCAGATTTAGTTAGAGGCACTATGGTCCTTTGAATATTGGCAGTCACGCTCATTTTGGCCAAAATCATCAAAATTTAAAAAAGACTGTAGCACGAAAACCGCTGATCGATTGCTGTCACAACTTGACATTTTTGCTTGTTCACCCCAAATAACCATATAAAACAAATATGTGACCCGCTCCATCGAAATCAGGATTGAGATATATGCACATGGTGAGAAAGGGAATTTCATAAGCTTTCTAATGATACCCATCACAAGTGTGTATCTGTTTAATAGGTTAGGTAAGGTTTCATTTGGTATATAATAGAGCTCCATAGCCCCTCCCGTTCTGGATGTATGACATATGTTGGCATATTGATTACTTCCTTGGAGTTCAAATTACACAACTGAGAAAACGGGCTTTGAAAAAGCCGGCTCTATGGTAGTACAACAGAACGATGCACATAAAATTGTATGTTCATTAAAATCAACATTTCTGTGAATGAAACCTGAAACTGTACGTAGGTATTAAAGATATCATTCTCGTAATGTCCGTCGATATATCGATATTACTCAAATACTCGATGCTATTTTGACATCGATATCGCCGATGTCACTTTTTTAATTATATCGAAATATCGGCATTTCGATATATCAAAAATTTTGATGTATCTAAATTTTGATGTTCCTATTAAAATGATATCAAAAACACCAAAAGATTGTCAGGGCTTTATTATATTAGAAAAGCTGCGGTCTTTATTTGTAGCTTAAAACATTTGAGTAGGCCTATTAAATAAAATACGTTCGACGACCAACTGCGGTTGTGAAGTTGTTCTTTGTGTTTCACCAGTGGCCCGCCGCTATAGTTCACAACCGCTTGCGCAGTAAAATCTCAAAAGAAACCGGCCATGCCACCCCAGCCTATCGGTTGTTCGGGACGTAACCCTCCCTTGATCTAATAACATTTTGGGGTGGCCAATCACGAGTCGGGAATTGCGGGGAGCGTTCTCTGCACCCTGCTATTGGCCTAGCAAGCCAGTCTGGATTCCAAGACCGAGCTGTTCATTTGGGGCGCGTCGTCCGTTATCTGGCTTATTGAGGGCGCCCTTATAATAGGGCGCCCTCAATAAGCCCAGATAATGGACGGCGCGCCCCGCGGAACAATAGCAAGCGGAAGCGGCAACCCTAATCGGTTCTTATCTTCGTTGTAAAACCATAAACTTGCGGGCTGGCGCAACTTGATATTGTTCGGACCGACAACATGATCGAAGGATCAAGCCGAAAACCGGTATATGCAACGTACCTATTAAACTGTCGGTCTTCAGTATATTGAGTGCTGTTTTTAGGCTTCATCTTGCACACGGGAATTTCCGATTAAACGATTATTATAAAAAACTGACATCGACGGACGTTACATTCATGACAACAAATGTAAATCACATTTTGATGACAAAGCTGCCTCTCAACTTTGAGTAAGCCATTAGCCATTATCATTTGCAGATATCGAAAATATTGACTACCGAATTATTAAGAAATATCTTACTCATTTGAAAGTAACTAATGACTCTAGGCATCCAGCAAAATGATTGCGCTAGATATCCTGTAATTATTCTGGAAAATATAATTTTATAAAGAAAAATTTGCGATTGCCGGACGGCGATCGCCGGTTTCGAAAACAAACGCTTTTTTTCGTGCTTTTCTCGGCATCCATGATTGTAAAACTTCGGACAGGTCAGTTAAACAAAATTTACTATAAAATACAACCTCCCCAAATCTACCCATTCATGATAATTCAAGCAATTACCAATGGTGTATCCTACCTTCAATACCCTTTTTTGTAGAGCCGGTCACATCTGAACTACTTTACTTTCCAGGGTGTGGTTTAATCTATTATCTCAGCGATTTCCCCTTTTTTCTGTTGTTGTGTTTTAGTTTTGCGATGTCCTCCAGGTGTTGAGATGGTCAACTGTCTGCTCAACCCGTGTGATATTGCCGTATGCACTGCTGATCCCATGGCCCAGTGTTTCAGCGTGTACTGTGGGGGCTGTAAGGCAGTATTTCTCAACGCCCAGGGGGAACATGTCAACTGCTCGTCTGGTGATGGTATGTAAAGTATAGAATTGATTACAGGGAAGTGGGTAGCTCCAAGACTGACTTTTTCATTTGTTCCGGGCGCGCCGTCCGTGCAGTTCATCAATCATCAATACTTATTATGACGTGATTTGTTTCCGAACTCGGTCTTGATGCAAGAGTCGAAAAGACACGTGAAATTCCAAGGACATTCCAAGCATAGGTCAAATAGCTACTCATTCCTGCATGCGCGCTGAGTGGTTTTCATTCAATGTATACAATACACGCATGTGTGTTTTCAATAAATTGCACACGGCACAAGTGTGGTTACTTATGCTCGTCTGCAAAAGGCGAACACTTTCCGGCTGCCATGGAATCATACACCCACGGTACGCGTACGAAGGAAGGAATAGACCCAAATAACTTGAGTTTCGGGATTTGTTTAAACTTGGCACTACATGTACACTGGCGTGCAAAATTATTTACGGACCATCAGTGGGATTTTCGTTTTGAGATTTTACTCATAAATAAACTTAATTGTTAAATAAATTTCTAAACCTGTGTATTTTGTCTTTCTTTTAATCAGTAATATTAATGTTTGCATCGCCAAACAGCCTTTTCTTCCTGGCAAAAAAAGCGCTGCTTTGCGACATCGTTTCGCAACAATGTTAAACCGCCATCTTGAATTGTCTAATTACGTATTCATGAGCTCATGAATATCATTACGTGGGCATTTAAACCAATGGCGAAGCTGTCTTTCGGGCCTTTTAATAAATATTTACGAGGTCAAACATAGCCCCTCAATCACAGTTTGGAAACTAGAACCCCTAGACCTTACAAGGCTTGGCCTAATTTGCATGTGAGTGGTTTCGAGAAATTTCTGTGACGACACAATGCCGCTTCATAAATCAGCAAAAAGGAATGATCCATGCTTGGCATGGGGGAGGGAATTTCTAACCGTAAAATAGGATAATGCACCGCCGCATTCTGCAAGGATAACACAGGAATATCTGGCCGATCCAATCCCAGATTTCATTCGAGAGATGGGGGGCAGTTGGGACGTCAAGTTGATGGTACATGTTTGGCTGGCCCAGAGCCCTGACGTGAATCCGCTAATAGAATTTGTGAAACGATTTGGAAAGGCAACTGCACCGCGAAGTTAGGCCTCGAAACCATAATGAATTGTTCCAAACTCTCTAGCGGATTTGGTATAGCCTGGATCGTCAGATCCTTGCCATCTGTTGGGGTCGATGCCCGCGAGGCTTTTACTTGGCATCAACTTCTTAACATTACAGTGTTGAGCCATGGGCGCCGCCATTTGATTGTATCCGACATTCCCATAGACTTTGTGTACGAAAAAAAAAGTGACGTCAGATTAATCGCCACTATGGACTCATGAACGCTAATTGAATCACAACTTCAATTATTTGGACCGAATAAACCACTCGATACACAGGTATACATTTGATTCAAACAATTTCTTGGTTCATATGACAAAAAACAAGAAATCGAATTTGTAAAAAGGTGTGTAAATACTTTTGCACGCCAGTGTATGTCCTGGTGAATTTGTGTCGCCCAATTTGCCGGCTATATTGAAAAAGTGTTTTGGTGTTGTTCTTCGGAAAGAGCACTGGACGTTTTTGTGAGAGTTGCAAATTAAAGTGACCTTGAACCTCGAGTTAGTACCGTGGGTGTATAGTCATGATTTCATGGCAGCCGGAGAGTTTGTTTTTTGCGGACGTGTAAGAAACCACATTATTTTGTGCAATGGTGCCGTGTGAAATTTATGGGAAACACAGCACATGCGTGTATTGTTTACATTGAATGAAAATGATTCAGCGCGCATGCAGGGACAACTAGCTATTTAACCCATGCTTGAAATATCCTTAGAATTTCACGTGTCTTTTTTACTTTTGCGTCAAGACTGAGATCGGAATAAATCACGTGACAATCGAGGGCGCCCTCAATAAGCTCGTTTTCGGAGTATTGATGATTGATGAACTTCACATACGGGCGGCACGCCCCGGAACAAATGAAAAACTCAGTCGTTGAAGCAAGACTAGGAAGGGGGGACAACAAATGCGAAAGGGGGGGGGGGGATCAGTGAACATTAAAAATATGAGCAGTATGACCTTGTAAGGTTGAATTTCATTAAATGGTCTAGAACTGAGCTACAAAACCTCTCCAAATTGGCTTATATTTGTTTCTGACCTTTTCAGGTAATTTCTTTCAAGGTAGACTGTAGTTCTGCTTCAAACTTGTTCTACCTTTTTTATTGTATGGTACACAGAGATGAAACTTTTCTGATTTTAATTTAAAATCTGACAGAGTGTGATCGGCTGATTTGTCTGACTGACTGACTGACTGATTGATTGATTGATTGATTATTTGTACATGTAGGCTATAGTGTCTTCTCTAATTATATTTTTTACCGTTCGATATTTTTTCAATTGTCGATTGTAGCATCAGTCTGCACACACGGTAAGGTTGTGAATCCTGCAGATACAGCCCAAGCCTGTGCTATGGCCACCTGCCCTGCCAATCCCCGAGCCAAGTGTGTTGCTAAACAGTGTGTGCAACCCAACTCGCCCCTTGAATGCCCGTATGAGTTCTTTGATGCCCGGGCACGGCCTGTGCAATGCAGTATGGGTAAGGGTTCTCTAACGAGCAACTGTACATCAGTAATTATAGGTCTTAATCTCTCCAAAGCCAATGTGATGCGAACTTCACATCACAAAGCATACATGTTACAACAAAATTTATCTCGGCAAAAATTAAAATGCTCTGTACTCTTCGGATGGCTGTGATGACAGAGTGACCAAAATCCTTGGCCTATGCTGAAACTTTAGTGTTTCTACATGGGAGCGACCAATCTGATTGGCTGGAAGTTTTGCTGAGCCTAATTTGCATTTATGCGCATATTGTATCATTTTGCATAATGATACCATATTTGGAAATGCGCATTGCGTGACCTTCCTTATTCTACAGATGTAAACATATACTTTGATCGACACAATCAATACACATACATGTACGCCCATGAAATAATGTACTGTGCAGCGCCGGTGTATAAAGTTTGTTAGCCTGAATTATTATTTGAATGGACTTGACCCCATGAACACTTTCACCACAACTTGGGAACAAACCATTCGCCGAGTATAATAACTCAATTGTACCATGCATGCTGAGGTAAAAGGTGGTATCTGTCAATTTTTGTGACATTTTCAGTTGGTGATACATTATCCGTTACTACATAAATGTACATTATCAGTTGTAGAAACATTTTTTGTGAAAATTCGTTCAACTTCATTCGTTTGTTCAAGTTCGAATTCGCAACGAGGAAAATACATGTATAAGTTCTGTAATGTCACAAATTCCGTACCGAGTATGAACTGGCCTTTCATATCAGTTTTTTTTTTACCCAGATTCTTGATCTACCAAATTAATAAAGAAGAAAAAAAACATTGGCTCATCAACATGTGGAATTTGTCAGTCAGTATTTTGTTATGATCAATAGTTTTAGCTACATACCGATCCAGTAGGCCACACCCTTCGCAAAAATTGACCAATCACATTGCATGATTTTATTTTGACATTGACTAGGCCCAGCCGCAGGATTGTTTTTCACAAAACTCGATCCGAGACGGGTTCAGGCCGACATCATGGGTAGAACACCCTGATATTTTCCAGCCTTGCTCACTGCGAGCCAGTCGCTGACAGAAATTTCCAACTTTGGTCGTGACGTGTTTATCAGTACCATCCGGAAAAACTTTGCGTGTATACACGTCATCCGACACGAACTGGTTAGGGTCCGACAAATTAAATCACTTTTTTGTCCGACAACAATTTTTCACCTAGTGTGTGGTCAAACCAGTCACACTGTACAGTCTGGCCACCAAGTTGCGACGGTCGCATAAAGAAAAAGACCAAATTCACGCTGACTGACATTGGTTTACAAAGTTTTATTTTTTTCAGAGCAAGTTTTTTACGAACATTACCAAAAGTGACTGCTGCACTTTTGTTATAATTTAGTTTCTGCATTGTTAAGGTTTGAATTATTGCCCAGTTTTCAGACAAAATGCACAAAATAAATTGACCATTTAACTGAACAAGGGATCTATGCGTGTGCCGCGCCCCGCTGCACAGCGTGTGCTGCGCCCTGCACCAGCCTTTTGTTTCCCTCTTTTCTTTTATGTCCGCTCACATGCCTGTTCCCAGTACGGTACATAACGCCACTACCATTATCGCAATTATACCATTATTTCTTTACCCCTTTTTGTTCTGCTCAATCAGTGAAGCGAGGTCGTTGTCCCAGAGTAGAACCCTCGGGGGATTTTGGAGGAATCTGTGTCAATGAGTGCATGGATGATACACAGTGTGAAGAGGATGAGAAATGCTGTCGCAATGAGTGCGGTGGTAGCGTCTGCCGTGACCCTGAAGATGACGATGATGACAGCGACAGCGACATGGACAGGCCAGGTAAGACCAACGTGGGCGCTATTATTGTTATTTTCGGTACGTGACATGCACAGGGATGAGATTTTCAATCAAGAAAAACAAGTCTGAAAATTGGTTCCGGCAAAATGAGACGGAACTGGGCAGAGGTTGAAATGAGGGTTCTATCAGTTAGTAGAAAAGAGGACAATTTTCCCCTTATGCTGTTTGTTGCATTTCAATCATTTCGTTAAAAAGTTATGGCTGTTAGAAGTTCGTATTTATCAACATGTCACGAAAGTAAAATATTGAGAAAAAGACCTTTCAAGTTTTAATGTGATATGGACAAATGCCAATTGTTTTTCTTTAAAAACACTTTTATTCCACTACTTTAATATTATTTCTTAACAAAATATAGTTAGAAGGCATACCAAAAATTACAATTATCAACAAATCGAAGAAAAAAAATATATATATTATTATTGATAAATTGTGCAGTTTTCTCCAATATTATGTCCTGTGCCCAGTTCTGTCTCATTTTGCACATGAGTCTAAAAGACGCAAATCATTCTATACAAATAATGTCTTTCTCTGAGATTGAAAAAGTCTGATTTCAGATAAAAATGTGAAGAATCTCTAGATCATTCCTGCTACAATCAGCCGAATGAGTGAGAACATGCCCCCTGAATGCTGATTGTGATCGCAGTTTAAATTGTGACCCGGAGAATTATTATTCAAAATCTGAGAATATTGTTTTCTAGGAATACACAGCATTCACAGAGCTAAAATTTCATTAGGTTATTTGTCAAGCACCTTTCTTTAGATTTGTGTACTTTTGTTGCTTTAAACAATAAAAATGCCCAACTGGCGAATTGTGTACTGTCCCGTACATTGTACTTTAGTTTCACTCAAACTCTGGAAATCTCAATTGTGTTACCCATTTTTGTGATATTAGACTTAAATGTAGGATACATCATTTGGAGATTTTACTACCGAATTGTTAAGACATATCTTATTTATTTTAAAGTAAATAATGATTGTAGGCATCCAGCAAAATGATTGCGCTAGATATTTTATAATTGTTCCGAAAAATTAAATGTTATTAACCAGTTCATGCCAGGATTTTTTTAACATCTCCGAGGCGGGTTCAGTCTGATGGTACCGGGAAGCACACCCACGCATTTCCGGCCTTGCTCGCTGCTGACAGACATTTCCGGCCTTGCTCGTGACGTGTTTATGCGTCATCCATTTTGAGTCTGAGAAAAACTTTGCGTGTATACGTCCTACGGCGCGAACTCATTAACAAAAGTTGTAACAAAAAGTTATAAAAAGTTATTTAAAAAAAATAACAACATAAGAACCACTACCCAACACAGGTTAAAAACAAAAATTGGTTTTTTGTGCTTTTCTCGGCATCAATGATTGTAAAACTTCGGACAGGTGCAGTTAAACTATAAAATACAATCCCCTAAATCCACCCATTCATGATAATTCAAGCAATTACCAAAGGTGTATCCTACGTTTAAAGCTAGGATACACCTGAATATTTTTGTACAATGACGAATGCTGAGAAAAGCTACGAAAACTTCGTTCGTTTTTAACAGACGTCGGGCAATTGTTCTTATGTTGTTCTTGTTTTTGTTTTTCCATAAAATATTATTTTTTGAATTAATTACAGAATATCTAGCGCAATCATTATGCTGGATGCCTACAATAATTATTTACTTAATAAATATATTTCTTAATAATTCGGTAGTAAACATTTGATATCTGCGAATGGTGTATACATATCCTACTTTTAACAATAGTTTGTACTATCGGCAGCATGCAGACACCTTTGTCATTTAAACAATGAAGAGCACTAGCTCAGTGTAAAATCCTCCTGATGAAAATGTGAATAGACTACTGGAGTATACTTTGAGAATTCTCACAGCACTGAGTATACAAATAAAAATGGTGTTGATGAAGGGCAATGCCCAATATTGAATAGTGGTGATGTATCTACAGTTATACTTCATATAATATAGCTGGGATGTAGTACAACTGGGTTGCAAGTCTTTCCCTTTTGTCCTAATTGTTTTTAATCTGCAGGGAGGAAACCAGGAACATGCCCAATGGTTCCCACGGATACCTTAGGTATTTGCGTGGAGGAATGCATGAGTGATGATGACTGTGAGGGTCGAGCCAAATGTTGCATTAATGGATGCGGCCATGTTTGCACGGAGCCACAAGGTACCAAGTTTTATAGGTTTTTCTACGGAAATTTTTCGTCCAGAACTCAAAAAAATTCTTCCAATCTACCCAAATTCAACAAGCACTTAGTGGTACTATATGAAGATGCTCAACGTACATATTTCTATAACTTAATTATCAGCCCCTGTGTTCCACCCTGAATACTGCCACAAACCCCATGTACCACCGTGTATTACACTGATGTTAAAGCAAAGCCATATGCCCAGTTATTAACTACGGAAGTATGGAGCTGGATTTATTTGGCACGTACCACTGACTTGTAGTAGAGAACTCTCATAGAGGAAGGGTTAATTCTAATGTACCAACTTTCATCCTATAGAGTTAATCTTGAAGCCTGGTACCTGTCCCATGCCGTCTATGGGCATGATGGGTGGTGCTGGAATATGTTTACAGGAATGCAACCCAGAGTACGGGGATGCCGGCTGCCCGAGACACTGGAAATGCTGCAGTAATGGCTGTGGACATACCTGCAGCCCACCAAAAGGTAGGGCATTATGGATTTATAGAGCACATGTAATAATAACCAGTTGGCGCCGGAGGACGTATACACGCAAAGTTTTTCCCAGATCCAAAACGAATGACGCATAAATACGCCACGAAAATGCGTGGGTATGCTTCCCTGTACCATCGGCCTCAACCCGCCTCGGATCGAGTTTCGTTAAAACTAATTTACACCATTCGCAGACATCATAATACAAAACAACTGAATTATTATGAAATACCTTACTTGACTGTGAATAACAGTCTCAAGCATCTTGTGAAATCACAGCACCTGGTTTGATCTGGTTTACGAGAAAAGTAGAATTGTGTATCAATTTCGAACGATATAGTCGGCCGGCAATCGTTAGAAAAAACCTGACTATCTTCAAACAATGCCTTCAATTTATTGAATTTAGTTGGTCCACATTGTATTTGCAGTACAGTTTCACATGTGAATGAGTGCAAGAATTCTAAAACTTCTATATTAAATTTAATGTGCTTGGTTTTTCAAACATCTATGGACACAAAACCTTAAAATAGATTAGCGTCACAATATTTTACTATAAAAAATGAATCTCCCAAATTATAGCAAAAGTAAATGGTGTACCGGTATACTAACCTTATCGGGCGGTTTATCTTGGAGCAAAAGCGTATGCAAATGCAAATTTGCGACATCGGAGCAAGATTCTACAGCAAGTGCTTCCCGACATCAAAGTCGCACCACAGAAAGTGAAACCTAATTCGTATACTTATTACAAATTTGTTTGCTTGGCCTACATTGTTAGGGTTACGGTAAATGTCACAATATTACTTCAAGCTTTCACTTTCGTGCGAAGTATTAAACCGACAAATTTGCACACTTGTTTTTAACCATCTCCCTGGAGTCCTTGCCAATTAGACGGCAGTAATCGATATTGTGCACGATATTGTGCACGATATTGTGCACGATATTGTGCACGTTGTGAAACAGCGCTAATTAGATATGCAATGCAGACCTTTGCGACTGCAAAATGGGTACAGTTGACTGCGTAAAACCGCTATGCATATTCAAAAGTACATTCATGGTGAAATTGGCATGAATATAGGTCGCGATCCATTTTGGCAGGTTTGCAAAGACGATAGTATGAGTTGTGAAGCTGTTTACGGGTGAAAACTGCGTGAACCGAAATTATGCGACTTGCACAATATTGATTACTGTTGTCTTTGGCAAATACTACCAACTCCCCAGAAAAAACTTCTTAAACCAATTCGCTCCGGAAGACACATATAAACGCAAAGTTTTCCCAAGATTCAAAACGAATGATGCATAAACACGCCACGAGCAAGGCCGGGAATGTCTGTCAGCAGCGAGCAAGGCCGGGAATGCGTGGGTGTGCTTCCGGTACTGGCGGCCTGAACCTGCTTCGGATCGAGTTTCGTTAAAAATAATCCCGCGCGTCGGCTCGGTGATGTTAAAATAATCCCCGCGCGAACTGGTTAAAGAGATATAAAGCAAGATTATTGATTTCACGGTACAGAAATGCCTGGTGAGTGCCCTATGGTTCCTGAAGGTGTAGCCATGGGTGATGACTGTCAAGATGAATGTACTTCAGACCGCGAGTGCCAGTCAAACCAACCTGGCTCCAAATGCTGCAGGACCGGCTGTGGAGCTAGATGCATGAGGACAGTCACAAGTAAGTTTGGTACTACATGCAGAAACTCTGAAATGTCCAGCAGAAAATTTTAGTGGTAATTTCCATGGCATAGTTGAAGAGTTAGCAAGGAATATCAGCTTGTTTGCACAGCATGACAACATTATAACGGTGTTACAAATAAGAAAATCTATGTTGGCCCACTCACTTGTTATTGTATTTGTTTGTTTATGCCAATTGGTTCCAAATTAACAACGAAAAAGCCACTTGAGGTATCGAGCTACAAAGGGAAAAAAGATCAAAGAAGCAAAAGATGGAAAATTAAGATTTCTCTCAAAGCCATTGACTTTTCAAAAGTGCCTGACTGCAAATGTCGTAAAAAGCAAGGATATTCACACTAGAAAAGGTCTTGATGTGATTTTGCATTCAAAGCGGATACGGCCAGTAGCAGGATGTTATTTCAACAAGAGATTTCCAAAATCACATCCAAATGCTCCAAATTCACATCTTTTTTCTGCCGTCCAAATTCACATCCTTGATTAAGTCGTTAAGATTCAAATTCACATTCACTGGATTCACACCCACTTATTAAAGCCATGATGTGAATTTGGACCGAGGACGAAATTTTGAGCATTTGGATGTGATTTTAGAAACATGTTGAAGAAATCTCATCCTGCTAAGGAGCATATGTCTGCTTATTTGGATGCAAAATCACTTCGTTAAACGAGTAATTGTTTTAGAAGTTTGGGTAATCGGTGCAAATCAGGACAATCGGTGCAGGTCAGCAATGAATAAGTTCACATCTTATATTTACTAACTTAAATGATGAATAAACAAGATTTTCTTAGGAATGATTGCATTTTATTCAAAAAGGATTTCTTCTATTTTGCCCTTGTTGTAATTTGTTGAATAGCAATGATGTATCTACGGTACATGTACATTATCACAGTGTGAGGACCCGGTCATAACTGCGTGATAATGACCAAGTTGGAGGATGACCACTGGTAATGAACCGAGCCGCAGTAATTACCGGGTCCTCGCACTGTTATTTTCTTTAATAAATACCTTTTTAACGAGAACAATTGTAAAAATGCTCCAAATTTTGTGACTTTTCTTTCGGCGATATTTCCAGTGTTTTGCATGGTACCCTGTTTCTTCAATATGTGTTGTTATTATTACCCATACTTTGAGACCAGACTAGCGGACTACTGTTGCCCACCGTGACAGTAGACACACAGACAACGACACACGCATTTAAAAAAAAATCCGTGCGTATAGATACAAACGTTCTACGCGTACATTTATAGTGCGCAGTATCAAGATTTGACGCGTCCTTGTTAAAGGTTACCGTAGGACTGTTGCATTCGGCCAATCATTGGCTTACATGATGCTTGATTTATGCTGGTTCAGGGACATTTATTCGCTTCTTCTTGAAAGCCGGTCATTACTACAAAATAATGCCCTCCATGTCATCGAGTCTCGACCAATCATCAGAAGCCATCAACTCTCCTAGGTATTTATTAAAGTATAATGTAGCTGGGATGTAGTACAACTGGGTTGAAATTCTTTCCCTTTTTGTCCTATTTCTTTTTTTTAATCTGCAGGCAAGAAACCAGGAACATGCCCAATGGTTCCAATGGTTCCAACCTTCGGTATTTGCGTGGAGGAATGTATGAGTGATGATGACTGTGAGGGTCGAGCCAAATGTTGCATTAATGGATGCGGCCATGTTTGCACGGAGCCACAAGGTACTGAGTTTTTAAGCGTTCCGTCTATTTGTACTTGCTTATTTTTTCTTCCAAGAGCCCTTATCACATCCAGATACAGTGTATGGTGTCAGTGTATGGGCTGTTCAATAAGCACTTTTACTTGCGGAAATAGTACAGCAAATGGGTGATGGATTATATCGTAGATGACACAAGCATAAAACTTGGCACACAGTCAGATTATGTCATGAGAATATTTGATTATCAGGCTATATCACAGATTTGTCCTTCGACAAAATATAGGTAGAATAACGAGCATTAGCAATTTAGACATTTTTGAAAATTGTTTGTTATTCTACCTATTGTATATAACCCTCCCTCTATTAGGGCAGATCACTGCATGGCAGTGGTACATGCCAATTCACTCCAGCTGTGTGCAAGGATTATAATTTCTGATGATGGGTGCATGTTAAAGTGCGTTGGAGAATAAACAAGAACAAGGGTTAAAGGACAAATCTGAAATGGCCCTACTATAGCCAAATATCTTTCTCGTGACATACTCTGTGTGCCAAACTCCATGGTTGTATCATCAAAGGCATATTTTGTCCCAAATAATTATTTCCCCAAAATGGTACTTTACTTGTGAAGATGTTCAACAAAACTTCAATCCCTTATCTCTGTATCGCATTATCCCCCTCCCCCCCCCCCCCCCCAACAGCTAAAATGATTTGCCTTTGCACTATATATTTCTGTACAAGTAATTATTTTGGTTAACTTTCATTTATTTTGCTTTCTGTGTACATATGTAATTTATTAGTTACTCTTTTGCCAGCTTTATATTGTTTTGTATACCTCCGTCTTTTTGTCTGATGAGGTGTGGATTTTCTGTGAATGTTTTATACAGAGGCACCAGGAGACTGCCCAGCCAAGCCAAATATGATGATGTTACTAGCGGCACCTCAGGTTGCCTGCAGCAGCGACGGTGACTGTGGCCAACGTCGTAGCAAGTGCTGTGCTTATGGCTGTGGACAGATCTGTGTGGAACCAGTGAGAGGTATTTCTATAGGCGTGGTTCTAGTATCCCAGAAAAAAAACCTTTGAATTAAGGGTGATTTTGTCCAAACTGTGTGCTGTACGACTATAATCATTTGTTTGCCATAACGTAGGAACAAAATGCTTTCAATTGACACCTTGATGGCATTCCTTCATTCATGCCTCACCGAGGCCCATTGTTTTAGAAAATGGTGTGCGAAAACCCATTTGTGAGAGTTGCGGATTAGACATAGGACCTCTTGTTTTCATCTTGACACATCTCTTGTTTCCATTTTGGCATGTGTCTCTTGTTTTCATTCCAACACGTCTCTTGTTTTCATTCCAACACGTCTCTTGTTTTCACCCCGACACGTCTCTTGTTTTCATCCCGACACGTCTCTTGTTTTCATCCTTGCACGTCTCTTGTTTTCATCCCCGCACGTCTCTTGTTTTCATCCCGACACGTCTCTTGTTTTCATCCCGACACGTCTCTTGTTTCCATCCCGACACGTCTCTTGTTTCCATCCCGGCACGTCGCTTGTTTGCACCCCGACACGTCTCTTGTTTCCACCCCGACACGTCTCTTGTTTCCATCCCGACACGTCTCTTGTTTTCATCCCGACACGTCTCTTGTTTTCATCCCGACACGTCTCTTGTTTTCATCCCGACACGTCTCTTGTTTTCATCCCCGCACGTCTCTTGTTTTCATCCCGGCAAGTCTCTTGTTTTCATCCTTGCACGTCTCTTGTTTCCATCCCGACACGTCTCTTGTTTCCATCCCGACACGTCTCTTGTTTCCATCCCGACACGTCTCTTGTTTCCATCCCGACACGTCTCTTGTTTCCATCCCGGCACGTCTCTTGTTTCCATCCCGGCACGTCGCTTGTTTGCACCCCGACACGTCTCTTGTTTCCACCCCGACACGTCTCTTGTTTCCACCCCGACACGTCTCTTGTTTCCATCCCGACACGTCTCTTGTTTTCATCCCGACACGTCTCTTGTTTTCATCCCGGCACGTCTCTTGTTTTCATCCCCGCACGTCTCTTGTGTTTACCCCGACACGTCTCTTGTTTCCATCCCGACACGTCTCTTGTTTCCATCCCGACACGTCTCTTGTTTTCATCCCCGCACGTCTCTTGTTTTCATCCCGACACGTCTCTTGTTTTCATCCCGACACGTCTCTTGTTTTCATCCCGGCACGTCTCTTGTTTCTATCCCGACACGTCTCTTGTTTTCACCCCGACACGGGGGAGTCGGGTTGGTGTAGCGGTTCTTTCCTCGCCTTCCACCACTATGACCCGGGTTCGAATCCGGCCTGGGCCAATATGTGGATTGGGTTTTCAGTCCCTGCCTGACTCCGTGGGTTTTTCCCCAGGATGTTCTTCTGGGGTTTTCCTCCCACCTCTAAAACTGTAACTTCTTCACATTAATTGTTGAATGAAATAAAAAATTGTTGAATGCAATTTGTTCCCGCCGTGAATATGGCCATTGATGCTGGTACGGCGTTAAACCCTAAAAACTCACTCACTCACTCGCCCCGACACGTCTCTTGTTTTCATCCTTGCACGTCTCTTGTTTTCATCCCCGCACGTCTCTTGTTTCCATCCCGACACGTCTCTTGTTTCCATCCCGACACGTCTCTTGTTTCCATCCCGACACGTCTCTTGTTTTCATCCCCGCACGTCTCTTGTTTCCATCCTGACACGTCTCTTGTTTCCATCCTGACACGTCTCTTGTTTTCATCCTGGCACGTCTCTTGTTTCCATCCCGACACGTCTCTTGTTTTCACCCCGACACGTCTCTTGTTTCCATCCCGACACGTCTCTTGTTTTCATCCCGACACGTCTCTTGTTTTCATCCCCGCACGTCTCTTGTTTCCATCCCGACACGTCTCTTGTTTTCATCCCCGCACGTCTCTTGTTTCCATCCCGACACGTCTCTTGTTTTCACCCCGACACGTCTCTTGTTTTCACCCCGACACGTCTCTTGTTTCCATCCCGACACGTCTCTTGTTTCCACCCCGACACGTCTCTTGTTTCCACCCCGACACGTCTCTTGTTTCAACCCCGACACGTCTCTTGTTTCCATCCCGACACGTCTCTTGTTTCCACCCCGACACGTCTCTTGTTTCCACCCCGACACGTCTCTTGTTTCCATCCCGACATGTCTCTTGTGTTCACCCCGACACGTCTCTTGTTTTCACCCCGACACGTCTCTTGTTTCCACCCCGACACGTCTCTTGTTTCCATCCCGACACGTCTCTTGTTTCCATCCCGACACGTCTCTTGTTTTCATCCCCGCACGTCTCTTGTTTTCATCCCCGCACGTCTCTTGTTTCCATCCCGACACGTCTCTTGTTTCCACCCCGACACGTCTCTTGTTTCCACCCCGACACGTCTCTTGTTTCCATCCCGACACGTCTCTTGTTTCCATCCCGACACGTCTCTTGTTTTCATCCCCGCACGTCTCTTGTTTTCATCCTCGCACGTCTCTTGTTTTCATCCCCGCACATCTGTTGTTTTCACCCCGACACGTCTCTTGTTTCCATCCCGACACGTCTCTTGTTTTCATCCCGACACGTCTCTTGTTTTCATCCCGACACGTCTCTTGTTTTCATCCCGACACGTCTCTTGTTTTCATCCCGACATGTCTCTTGTTTTCACCCCGACACGTCTCTTGTTTCCATCCCGACACGTCTCTTGTTTCCATCCCGACACGTCTCTTGTTTCCATCCCGACACGTCTCTTGTTTCCACCCCGACACGTCTCTTGTGTTCATCCCGACACGTCTCTTGTTTTCATCCCGACACGTCTCTTGTTTTCATCCCGACACGTCTCTTGTTTTCATCCCGACACGTCTCTTGTTTTCATCCCGACACGTCTCTTGTTTTCATCCCGACACGTCTCTTGTTTTCATCCCGACACGTCTCTTGTTTCCACCCCGACACGTCTTTTGTTTCCACCCCGACACGTCTTTTGTTTCCACCCCGACACGTCTTTTGTTTCCACCCCGACACGTCTTTTGTTTCCACCCCGACACGTCGCTTGTTTCCACCCCGACACGTCGCTTGTTTTTATCCCGACACGTCGCTTGTTTTCACCCCGACACGTCGCTTGTTTCCACCCCGACACGTCTCTTGTTTCCATCCCGACACGTCTCTTGTTTCCACCCCCACACGTCGCTTGTTTCCACCCCGACACGTCGCTTGTTTCCACCCCGACACGTCGCTTGTTTCCACCCCGACACGTCGCTTGTTTCCACCCCGACACGTCTCTTGTTTCCACCCCGACACGTCTCTTGTTTCCACCCCGACACGTCTCTTGTTTCCACCCCGACACGTCTCTTGTTTCCACCCCGACACGTCTCTTGTTTCCACCCCGACACGTCTCTTGTTTCCACCCCGACACGTCTTTTGTTTTCACCCCGACACGTCGCTTGTTTCCACCCCGACACGTCGCTTGTTTTTATCCCGACACGTCGCTTGTTTTTATCCCGACACGTCGCTTGTTTTCACCCCGACACGTCGCTTGTTTTCACCCCGACACGTCGCTTGTTTTCACCCCGACACGTCGCTCGTTTCCACCCCGACACGTCTCTTGTTTCCACCCCGACACGTCTCTTGTTTCCACCCCGACACGTCTCTTGTTTCCACCCCGACACGTCTCTTGTTTCCACCCCGACACGTCTCTTGTTTCCACCCTGACACGTCTCTTGTTTCCACCCCGACACGTCTCTTGTTTCCACCCCGACACGTCTCTTGTTTCCACCCCGACACGTCTCTTGTTTCCACCCCGACACGTCTCTTGTTTCCACCCCGACACGTCTCTTGTTTCCACCCCGACACGTCTCTTGTTTCCACCCTGACACGTCTCTTGTTTCCACCCCGACACGTCTCTTGTTTCCACCCCGACACGTCTCTTGTTTCCACCCCGACACGTCTCTTGTTTCCACCCCGACACGTCTCTTGTTTCCACCCCGACACGTCTCTTGTTTCCACCCCGACACGTCTCTTGTTTCCACCCCGACACGTCTCTTGTTTCCACCCCGACCCGTCTCTTGTTTCCACCCCGACCCGTCTCTTGTTTCCACCCCGACCCGTCTCTTGTTTTCATCCCGACACGTCTCTTGTTTTCATCCCGACACGTCTCTTGTTTTCATCCCGACACGTCTCTTGTTTTCATCCCGACACGTCTCTTGTTTTCATCCCGACACGTCTCTTGTTTTCACCCCGACCCGTCTCTTGTTTCCACCCCCACACGTCGCTTGTTTCCACCCCGACACGTCGCTTGTTTCCACCCCGACACGTCGCTTGTTTCCACCCCGACACGTCGCTTGTTTCCACCCCCACACGTCTCTTGTTTCCACCCCGACACGTCGCTTGTTTCCACCCCGACACGTCGCTTGTTTCCATCCCGACACGTCTCTTGTTTCCACCCCGACACGTCTCTTGTTTCCACCCCGACACGTCTCTTGTTTCCACCCCCACACGTCTCTTGTTTCCACCCCCACACGTCTCTTGTTTCCACCCCCACACGTCTCTTGTTTCCATCCCCACACGTCTCTTGTTTCCATCCCGACACGTCTCTTGTTTTCATCCCGACACGTCTCTTGTTTTCATCCCGACACGTCTCTTGTTTCCATCCCGACACGTCTCTTGTTTCCATCCCGACACGTCTCTTGTTTCCATCCCGACACGTCTCTTGTTTCCACCCCGACACGTCTCTTGTTTTCATCCCCACACGTCTCTTGTTTTCACCCCCACACGTCTCTTGTTTCCACCCCCACACGTCTCTTGTTTTCATCCCGACACGTCTCTTGTTTTCATCCGACACGTCTCTTGTTTTACTCAGATGTGAAGCGAGGCATGTGCCCCATGCCTGACTCTGATGTTGCTGGGATTTGTGTGGAGGAGTGCAGTGGAGACGAAGAATGCCCAGGACCTCAGAAGTGCTGCAGTAACGGTTGTGGAAACTCATGCCAAAAACCTGTCTTAAGTATGTTTATAAAAGAATAGTGTAGTACATTTGAGGGGTTCTGGCAAAATGAGATGGAACTGGGCAGAGGTTAAAATTAGGGTTATCAGGTATTAGAAAAAAATTAAATTCTTAAAATGCTGTTTGTTGGGCTTAAATTGGACATTCCATTAATAGGTTATGGCCGTTTAAAGTTTTTGTTTATCAACATGTTGCACCAAAAAATATATATATTAAAGGTATAGGATACACCCTTTGCAGATATCGAAAAATTGTACTTCCAAATTATTAAGAAATATTTGAAAGTAAATAATGATTGTAGGCATCCAGCAAAATGATTGCGCTAGATATCCTATAATTGCTCCAATCTTTTTTTTTTACATAAACAAATTCACGATCGCCCAACGGCGATCACAAAAAACAAGAACAACATAAGAATCACTGCATGACCCTGGTTGATTGTAAGACTTAGAACAGTTAAACGATAGTTACTATAAATTACAACCCTCCAAATCCACATGATAATCTCAAGCATTTACCAATGGTGTATCCTACCTTTAAGAAAAAGGCCTTTAAAGTTTTGAGTTTCGAGTTTATACACTTTTATTCCACTACTTCTCTAGTATTTCTTAACAAAAAAGTTTTCAATTACAAATATCAATAGATCTAAAAAATGAAATAAAAACTTGTTTGCAGTTTTCTCCACAATGCCCTGTATGCCCAGTTCCATCTCATTTTGCCAGAATACCTTACTTATAAACAAAAGCGGTTTCCAACATATGCCATAAAATGAGCACCAATAGTGATAAACGGGTGGTTTAAAACTGGTTTCAACGATTTTGTTTCACGTTTTGCCACTTCTATGTTACCTGCTATGGCATAATGAGGAATAACCCCCAGTTACTAGCGTGTCACGTACTAAACAGACCAATAGCAGTGGCAATGCGTGCGCCGCACCTTGTTCAAACACTTGCGGAAATGTCCAAAAGTGCGTCTCTGATGATGAGACGCATCTTCAAATTCACAGCATGCCACAAAGAATAACTTCACATGGAGTTAAGAATCTTTAATATCTTTTTACAATAATGCATCAATTGTACGTATGACGCACTTTGGGGTCGATGACGCACTTTGGGGTCGATGATGCACCCTTACGTCCATTACACATCATTTCTGGAAAACAACTCGCCAATGACGCACACAGAGAAGGACGAATGTCGCGACGGACGAATGTCGCGACGGACGAATGTCGCGACGGACGAATGTCGCGACGGACGAATGTCGCGACGGACGAATGTCGCGACGGACGAATGTCGCGACGAACAAATGTCGCGACGAACAAATGTCGCGACGAACGAATGTGGTGGATTTGGGTGGTTGTATTTTTTAGTAGATATCGTTCACCTGACCGTTTAATTCGAAGTTTTACAATCATGGATGCTAAGAAAAGCATGGTTTTTTTTTATAGGGGACAATTAATTTTTCGGAACAATTACAGGATATCTAGCGCAATCATTTTGCTGGATGCCTAAATGGCATTGAAAAATGGCATGGAAAATGGCATTGAAAAATGGCATTGAAAAATGGCATTGAAAAATGGCATTGAAAAAATGGCATTGAAAAAACGGCATTGAAAAAAGGGCATTGAAAAAGGGCATTGAAAAATGTCATTGAAAAATGGCATTGTGTCTATTTAAATATACAGACTCGTGGGTTGTATTGCACAAGCTGTGGGAAGAATAAGCTAACGAAAGGGTCATCGATCAGACTTCATGGGAGTCGAAATTTAATGTGACACTGAAAAAGCATTTAAAACCGGTTGGTCTATGTTTTATTTGCCGTTTAAACATACCCACGTGTCGGGCTCTCGACCAATATAAATATCCCAGGTATTTATGAATGTGCTGTTAAATATCTGTCTATGTTTAATGATGTCGTGGTACTTTCAGTCATGTGCGATGAAGAGCTGCCAGAGATCTGTGAGTTTGACCCCTGTGAGTTTGCAAGCTGTCCGTCTGAACCCAATGCAATCTGTGCAACCGACATGTGTGGTCTTTGTCGTCCCAAGTTCTTTAACCAGGACTCAGAGGAGGTAACCTGTGCAGGTAATAAAAAAATGACATGGCTCTTTCAAGAACTGAATTAAACAACCCTACTATGGTTTTACACTTCAAATATACAAAAATATCAACAATCCAGTCTTAATTTGCATGGAACACAATTCTGCATAGCTTCAGTAGAGTGTACACCTGTATACAGTTGTTACAGGTCAACATGACTCGCCTTGATTTTTGCTGTCAATGGGTTGTGCCGTTTTGAGCGGCCTATACGCACTACCGGCCCTGTGGACTACACTGGACAGGGATTTGCCTAGGGAGATACTGTACACACTCTGCACAAAACATCCTCATCACTACAGTGGGTTAAATTTACTGCACAAATATGTCACCCGCTCCAGGAAAAGGTAACATAAGTCGCGCTAAGCATTTATGAGTAATGGCCTGTTAAAGTTAATAGGGTGAATATTTTTTGTCAAAATTTGATTTTCATTTTTTCATCTTTAATATCCAAAATTTCTGATTTAATTAACAAAAAGCTGGAATTTGATAAATAAAGTGAAACGGAACCTTTTAAGAGTGCATGGTTCCAATGTATTGTCTTAGTTTTGTTGCATTTAATTCAAAGCCTGTTTTCTCAGTTATGCATTTTGAATTCCATGGAACTTATTAATATGCAAAAACGTCATATCACCTGAATGGGAGGGGCTATGGAGCTGTACTACAGTATGTACCAAATGAAAGCTTATATCCTGCCTTTTCAATCATGTGCATACGGTAACTCTATTTTTAGTTTTTGCGACTCATGTCACCTTTTCCTGGAGCGGGTCACAAATTTCCATTGATCAGTGAAGTACAGTACAGTTGTTAGACAGCACAAACTGTAATCTGATTATTCTTTTGAGGTGTACTTAGTGCCCAGCTGTGTATGCTGCAACTGACCCAAATAGTGACTTCTGCATAGGAGGGTTAATGAACCGATCTGGCCGGTCAATCAAACAATTCCCCGTACATTTATCAATAAGATTACTACTTTTGTATAGCAATTAACAGTTGCTACAGGTGTATTTCGCCAATTGGCTCGGTCACATGCGCTGCGAAAGGTGTTGTTACGTACCAAACAAACAAATGAATTCGGTGCAACCAGGCACCATATTTTTAAGTCAAAATGTCCCTGTACTGTTTGGGAGTTTATGAATTGATTAAAAGTATCTAACAAATGTAAATCCCACGTAACCGGTACTCAGATCACGATGGATTAACATTTAATGTTGAACTAATGTGAACGATCCCATTCTGATCGGAATGTCGAGAAGATAAGGACAGTGTTTTAATTAATTACTTGCATAATCGACTCTTATGATAATCCTTAACTTTGTTTATATCTCTTCAAGGCCAAAGGTTCTGCAAAGGGTTGGGTAACGACAATGGATTATATGAACCTGGACACATCATGGATTCCTCAGACGGCTGCCAACAGTGGTGAATATAATCACTTATATTATATTGTATGCATTGGATACTGTCATTTGATTGGCAAAGAACGGTCATATGCTCCCGGTCTAGAAAAAAGTGTTGAAGTGTTAATGGCTTGCAGTGGACTAGTTACCCATGCATCCCTATTTGTGCCGTGAAGAGATCAGAATGTCTTGTTTCAGTGCGAGGGGCTGGTTTTTCTACACTTTCCTCTAGCAGTCCACACTCGAGACACCATTTGCATTTTGTTTGTTAACATATCATCATTGTTTCCCAGGCCCGTACGCAGGAGGGCTGCGACAGGTGCGTACGCACCCCCCACCCCCCAACCCCCACCCACCCCCCCCCAAAAAAAAATTAAAAATTACGAAAAGGTTCATATTTTTGGGGGTAAATGATGCTATTTTGATGTAGAAATAACGGTAATAATTATCTCATCATGGACTACAGAAAACTTTAACTTTGAGAATAAACAGTTTTTGCAAGGAATAAGGTATCCTGCCTCCACTACTTCAGCTGTGTACAAAGTCTGTAGAGAGTCGAGTGCATGTTTAAAGTATTTCCCCACAAAATTAGAAATATTTTTTCAGTTTCTGATTTATGTCTTTTCAACATTTTTTGCAATGACTGCAGACCTTCATAGAGATAATATATGACAAAAACATTGGCGTCGGGATGCAACATTCTTTTTGTCTTGCTTTGTTTTCCAACATTAACAGCCTTCTTATTCCTCCATGGTTGCCTGTAGACACTAGGAAAGGTCATGAAGTGATTTTGCATTCAAAGCAGACAAAGTCCTTAGCAGGGTGTGATTTCAACAAAAGATTTCTAAAATCACATCCAAATGCTCCGAATTCACATTCTCTTCCGAATTCACATCCTTTTCCAAATTCACATTCTCTTCCAAATTCACATTCTCTTCCAAATTCACATTCTCTTCCAAATTCGCAATCTCTTCTAAATTCACATCCTCAATTAAGTCGTTAAATCCAAATCCAAAGAGGGTGTGAATTTGGAGCATTTGGAGGTGATTTTGGAAATTTCTTTCTTGAAATTATACATCTTGCCAATAACTTTCAGCTTTGAATGCAAAATCACATCATGTCCTTCCTTAGTAAGAAACTATGCAGTGTGATGTGTGTGTATTTGTTCCTTTGTTCTATAGATACCCTTAATCATTTTTAATCAAATAATCAATTAAATATGGCTTCTGAATACAAATGTGACCTGTTCCAACGAAACCCGGACAAAGTCGACTTTTTAGTTTTTCAGATTTTGCTTTTTTCAAATTCTCTAGGTTCTCAGCTTTAAAATGATGTATCATTTACATATGTACCCCCACCCTATCTTCCCTGGGGTCTGGATTTAGTGATAAAACCCTGACAACCTAATTATGAGATAAACAGCTTTGAAGTTCAGAAAAGCGTATTATTTCTATACACAAATGTTTCACAAAATTGACAAAAAAAAAACTGATTGTAGATTAATAGTGAGTGACTTAGGAAAACCTAAAACCTCAAAATGGTAAAATCCATCCAGAAATGACTTCAGGAGTACATTGTGACAAAACACATTGTGCGACTTTGTCCGGGTTTCGTTGGAACAGGTCACAAATGGTCTATGACATGTTTACAATAATATATATCAATATTGTTTTTTAAACAGTGTATGCAACAGACTGTTGACTTGGACTTGTTCCGATAGAGGATGTCGTAAGTGTACTTATTCAATCAATAGAGAGGTTTCACATAAAGTATACGAACGGATACGCGTACGCATACGTTTAGCTATCCGTACACGTTTTATACTTACGTGTAGCGAGCGAGATATCCGTGCCTTGTACACGGATAGCGAATAGTGAGTAACTGTGTCGAATAAGTTCGCGAAAATTGATGACGTATCCATTAAGCTAACCATATACGTTCGTAGGCGAAACCTCTCTATTCCTGGCAATGGTACAATTAGAAGAAAACCACATATTCTTCTGCAGTTATAGCATTAGTGCCTCCTGAACAAAGATATTGACACATTTGGGGAACCGCCAACGTTTGGCCGGATAGCTCAGTTTGTAGAGCACCTGATCGGCAATTAGTAATAATAAGGTTTGACTTCACACAAATTGCAACAAAATGTTTAATGTAGTAAACTTTATGAAAAATATTTTTGCAGTATTAATCAATTAAGCAAAATGTTGGTTCATAAAAAAAATGATAATTATGATAAAGTCAATGTATTTAAAATTCACCCCTTTGTGAAAACGGTAAAGTCCATGTTTTCAATATTCGCCCCTTCATGAAAACGCAAAATTCACTCAAGGATAAATTTGCCCATTCATTAATTACGTTAGTTTGTGATTTTAATACATTTTTTGATAGTATAAGTTCACCAGGTTGAAGATATTGCAATATTTAATAGTTTTTACCCAAAAACACAACCAAATATCGATAGAGTGAATTTGTCATGAAATTCGCCCCATAGAGTGACGATATGCCTAGTTCGCGATGGAGGGCTTAATTACAGGCAAGATACTTCCTTACCGTTAGTCTTGGTGCAAGACGTTGTTCATTATCACGCAACTATCACGATCACGCAACTATCGCGATTTAGCGCCCCTGCTTCAACGACTATCAAACATTACAGGGCACTGTTGGGAAACTTCCAGATAACCACCACACACATCGGCTCAGAACAACGTCTTGGTGATTTCGTCTCGTCTCACGTGACATAACCAAATGTGACCTCTATTGCATATTCAACAAAGGTCATATGGAAAATACGCAAGCGCACAAGTACGCTGCATAATGAGCTGACAGACTGGTACATTGTACATGTATCAATGGTCAGAGTCAAAGTCGTGTGGGTACAAGACTCGTCACGTGTTCTGCAATACATAAACTGTTTATGCAAATTAGGTACGTCACAAGTATGCGAGGAATCTGCCCGGAATTTTTCGGGCAGATTGAACGAGTTGGCCAAGACGTTCTTCTTGACAGATTCGCGGCTTCCAGAATACACCCTCTATCGGTGGAATAGTCGCGACGCGTATAGTGTTGTTGAGTGCATAGGCCCTATGGTTTTATGGTTTTATGGTTTTACTAACTCAACAAGAACGTCTTGCACCAAGACTACCTTACCGCGTGAAAAGCACGCACAAATGCACATAATCTCAATTGTGGTTTCCTGTGGTGACATGGCAATGTTCTCGTGTACGAAATGGTAAAGTCAAAAACTTGTGTTTCTCAAAATGCTCCCGGCTATTTGAACCAGATCATTAATTTTCTGGATTGACATTTTGACCAAATACCCCTTACAATATACATTATACCCAAACCCTAAACCCTAATCCTATTCCTCGCCAAAGTTTAATTGTTTTTAGTAAAATACATTTCATGAAATCCTAGAGAAACTACACTATGGGACGTATTCACTCTCTTTGTATCCATTGTATTGCAGGGATCCACAGGGTATCAAACTTCAAAGTAAAGAAGTAATCAAGTTTATTAAGGAAAAAACTGCCAATGGAATAATTCAGGTAACATTTGACCAATTAATCTACGTAATCTCTTTTCTTTTTTTCATGCTCATCTACCGAACATCCGTTATCTTCCAAATAAAAGTGTAAGTATTATTTTCTCGAACATTTAACATTGTAAATTCAAAACAGACACCAGGTCATATTTTTATGAAGTTACAAACATTGTGATAACAGCCTGGTGTGATTTGTCTACAAATATGTGAAATCACATCCACACGACTGAATTCACATCCACACGACTGAAATCACATCCACACGACCGAAATCACATCCAAGCCAGAAATCACATCCACATGACCGAAATCACATCCAAGTCTGGTATCACATTCACACGACTGAAATCACATTCACACGACCGAAATCACATCCACACGACTGAAATCACATCCACACGACTGAAATCACATCCACACGACTGAAATCACATCCACACGACTGAATTACATACACACGACTGAAATCACATCCACACGACTGAAATCACATCCACACGACTGAAATCACATCCACACGACTGAAATCACATCCACACGACTGAAATCACATCCACACGACTGAAATCACATCCACACGACTGAAATCACATCCACACGACTGAAATCACATCCACACGACTGAAATCACATCCACACGACTGAAATCACATCCACACGACTGAAATCACATCCACACGACTGAAATCACATTCACACGACAGAAATCACATCCACACGACTGAAATCACATCCACACGACTGAAATCACATCCACACGACTGAAATCACATCCACACGACCGAAATCACATCCAAGCCAGAAATCACATCCACATGACCGAAATCACATCCAAGTCTGGTATCACATTCACACGACTGAAATCACATTCACACGACCGAAATCACATCCACACGACTGAAATCACATCCACACGACTGAAATCACATCCACACGACTGAAATCACATCCACACGACTGAATTACATACACACGACTGAAATCACATCCACACGACTGAAATCACATCCACACGACTGAAATCACATCCACACGACTGAAATCACATCCACACGACTGAAATCACATCCACACGACTGAAATCACATCCACACGACTGAAATCACATCCACACGACTGAAATCACATCCACACGACTGAAATCACATCCACACGACTGAAATCACATCCACACGACTGAAATCACATCCACACGACTGAAATCACATTCACACGACAGAAATCACATCCACACGACTGAAATCACATCCACACGACTGAAATCACATCCACACGACTGAAATCACATCCACACGACTGAAATCACATCCACAAGACAGAAATCACATCCACACGGCTGAAATCACATCCACACGGCTGAAATCACATCCACACGGCTGAAATCACATCCACACGACTGAAATCACATCCACACGACTGAAATCACATCCACACGACTGAAATCACATTCACACGACTGAAATCACATTCACACGACTGAAATCACATTAACACGACTGAAATCACATTCACACGACTGAAATCACATTCACACGACGGAAATCACATTCACACGACCGAAATCACATTCACACGACCGAAATCACATTCACACGACCGAAATCACATTCACACGACCGAAATCACATTCACACGACCGAAATCACATTCACACGACCGAAATCACATTCACACGACCGAAATCACATTCACACGACCGAAATCACATTCACACGACCGAAATCACATTCACACGACTGAAATCACATTCACACGACTGAAATCACATTCACACGACTGAAATCACATTCACACGACTGAAATCACATCCACACGACTGAAATCACATCCACACGACTGAAATCACATCCACACGACTGAAATCACATTCACACGACTGAAATCACATTCACACGACTGAAATCACATTCACACGACCGAAATCACATTCACACGACCGAAATCACATTCACACGACCGAAATCACATTCACACGACCGAAATCACATTCACACGACCGAAATCACATTCACACGACCGAAATCACATCCACACGGCTAAAATCACATCCGAGCGACCGAAATCACATTCAGGCCAGAAATCATTTGTGTTGTTTTTTTCACAATTAAGTGGTTTGAAAACACAATGTGATTTCGGTTAGGACCCAGACACTGGATGTGGATTGATTATTAAAGTGGCCGGACAGTGGATGTGATTTTGGATAATCCCTGCCAAAATCACAATCTAGCTCCAATATCACATCCACCAAAAATTCAATTTTTGTATTGAAATCACATCCATTCACAGGGGGGAGGGGGGAAGGAAAGGGGAGGGGCTGCTTATAAATGTCATCACCACAATTGGTTCATAGGTTACATTTACCTTGTTTTCCTTGCTTTGTATCTTATTCTTTGCAGTGACGTGACCCAAGTTTCCTTGGTTTTTAATGTATCATTCGATCGCATAATGCAGAGAAAGGACATGTTTATTGGGTAAGTACCTTATACCCTAACCATCCCCATCCAGCCAACTCCAACACAGGGGGTTTAGTGGAGTCCAGGGGCCTTATTCACGAAGCGCTCTTCTTAAATGTGCTGAATAAGAGTGACTTACGAAGAAGTTACGAGGACTTTGCGAGGGCTTAATTTGAGAGCGTACTAAGTGGTATTCATGAAGCCTTTATAACATGTACTTGCCAAGATCTTAACTTAAGTGGTCGTTAAAGATCTGATGGTCCAGGGCATTCTTTACGCTGACGGTGTTACGCAATGCAAAGTTATTTAGGGCGGCGCCCGACTGCCGTGCACGGACACATTCTCCACAGATCAAGGGACGTGAGCACTGAAAGGATGGCAGAGTCCAAGAAAAAGCAAAAGCAGAAGCGTGCACGCAAAGCAAACTACAGCGGAGATGAAGTGGACAAGCTGGCTGGCCTCGTTGAGGTTAACTACAAAACACAGCAACTTTGAAGTCCGGTTTACGAGCGAGCGGTTTACGAGCTCTTAAGCCCTAAGAGTGCTTCGTGAATATGGCCCCAGCTGTTTAGTGCACAGTTTTTTAACACTGGGTGTTTGGATTTGCAAGGATGAGGAAGGTTCCTAGTAAATCACCAAAAGATGTTAGGGTTAACCCTAACCAACCTGAATCCTCCAAATTTACACCCTAGGCAGTTAGGGTTATTAAAAGAAAACTATCCAAAAAGTAACCCAACAAAATTGTTTAAAAGCTCCTGTGAAATTATTTTGTATGGCATGCTGTCATTTGAAGAAAAAAGGTTCCTTAACCAGTTTGTGCCGGGATTATTTTAACATCACCAAGCCGAGGCGCGGGAGTATTTTTTTAACGAAACTCGATCTGAGGCGAGTTCAGCCCGATGGTACCGGGAAGCACACCCACGCATTCCCGGCCTTGCTCAGACATTTCCCTCCTTGCTCGTGATGTGTATATGCGTCATCCGTTTTAAATCTGGGGAAAATTGTTTGTGTATATACGTCCTCCGGCGCGAACTGGTTAACTTTATTAAGGGTCTTCACTAGGCATCACTGTGTGCCTTATTACATGGTGAAGCATTTGATGTGCCTCTCCATCATATGTATAACAGTCAACTGATCAACAGATCAGGTTAGTTGTCAAGTATGATTCTTAGTTGTCAAGTACGATTCTTAGTTGTTGTTACTAAGTTGTTACTTCAAACGGTAAAAATGCACAAAATCGTATACTTAAACTTTAAATGAAATGTACATCTTTTGCTTTTGCTGGGGGGGGGGGGGGTATTAACGGTATATTATAGCAAATTTGGTTACACTGACTTGTTTGATGTTTTAGGTTCGTAGATGCTGGAAAAAAATATGTGTGTTCTAGAAGTCGGGTTCTTTTACCCCACTAAAGATGAAACAGCGCAATCTATAGACGTTGGGGAATTGTAAGGTCAGAGAATTAGTTGTACCCCATCACCGGTGTATAATCAATTGCAAAGAAAACAAAGAATAACTAAATATGAAAAAAATGTCCAACGCTGGTCGGCATGCAGTAACTAACTAAAATACTGTTGAAAAGCTTACTTGTTGTAAATATATTGATGTCTCTAAACTCCCTGTGAATTATTCCATCTGGCATGCTGTCATTTTGAAGAATATAACTAAAGAATATCATTTACAAAGATGCGTCTTTAGAAACACATACATGTAATAGTTGGACATTTCCACAAAATAATGTGTGCGAATGGTGTGCGCATCAATTCTTTTTGTACATTGCGTTATGGGGACAATTCATAGGGTTTGTATGCTATTAGGGAAATCTCTCTAATCTCAAACTCAGAACACTCAAATTTTTAACATCGTCCTAATTTGTCTTCTTCTACATTTTCTTTCATTATACCCTAACCCAATTTTACCTTGTTCTACCTTTACTGAAGACCCAACGCGCTATGGGGATTCTAAAATTTCCCCACCCTGTCCCCACAACTAGGTGGAGGCTAGAACAAGCATTCAAACACGCGAGTAGCTGCAATCAGCTTAATGAGAGCACTCTGTGAACGCAGACTGTGGTCGCAATTTAAATTGTGAATCGGAAAATTTTGAATTGAAATCAAAGTCTTGCAATATAGTTTTCTTTAAATATGCAGCATTCACAGAGCTAAAACTTGAACAGGTGCCGTGTGTGCATCTTTCTTTAGATTTTGAGCATTGTTCCTTCTTCGAACAAATACAAATGTACAACTGTCAAAAATGCTATAGTATATTGTCCCTTTTAACCAGTTCACGGCTTCAGGCCGCCATCTACATGTGAGCACACCCGTATATTTCCGGCCTCGCTCGCTGCAAGCTCGTAGCTGACAGATATTTTCCGCCCTTGCTCATGACGTGTCTATCCGTTATCGGTTTTGAATTACGGAAAACAATTGATGTGTGTGTGCACAGCATTCGACGTGAACTTGCTAAATCCATTTGCTTGTAAAGTCAATTGATAAAAGGCACCCCTTTAAAACAATGTACTCAACAGCTATATTGTAATGAGCACATTTTGATTGCGTAATAAAAGACCAAGAGAGATTTCTCATTATTGTATTTTAACCAGTTCGCGCCGGATGACGTATATAAACGCAAAGTTTTTCCCAAATTCAAAACGGATGACGCATAAACAAGCCAAGTTCAAGTTTGGAAATGTCTGTCAAAAGCGAGCAAGGCCGGAAATGCGTGGGTGTGCTTCCCGGCACTATTGGCCTGAACCCGCTTCGGATCGAGTTTCGTTAAAAATAATCCCGCCCCTCGGCTCGGTGATGTTAAAATAATCCCGGCGCGAACTGGTTAACTTGACAACATAGTATTACAAGTTATTAATGACATTAATTTCAGTTTTTAAGTTATAAGCCAATTTCAGCCTAACTAGTAAAACCCTTTTTTATTATTTTTTTTAATAGAAAACTGAAGAAGATCATGTCGATGAGGTTTGGCCTTCCAGCAAGATCCATGAGGGATTTCAAGGTTTGCTGTGTGATTTTTATAGTTTAGAATTATTTTTTTTAATTTTATTTAGTTTTTTGGGGTTTTTTTGAGGGGGGGGAATTTGGGAAATTTCAGAAGTTGGATTGAACCTTGTAACAAACTTTAATCTTAACAAAACTGTCCATACCCTGAGACAAACTTATCTCGTTTGTAACATTCTGACATCATGATGATGTCATCACGGGTCATGTGACGTCATCTTCAAGGTCCATTTTTCAAGTGCCTATACCTCCAGCTATACAGGTAGACAGATATCTACATGAAGTGTTTTTGAATTTGTTTTAGTCTAGTTCATTTAACCATTCTCTACTATGTAATGACAATCAAAAACATTTCAGGATTAGCTCTGGGGTTGTTTACAACTACTGTCTCTAAATGTTTTATTTTTGTTGGGTCACATTTTGTTATACTCAAAAATGTTACAATCTTTAATAAGATTGACTCAATAGACAAAGATTTAAATATTGTAAATATGTTCACAGTCAAGTTACATCAAGATGCCACCACAAGCCATGTCGCATCATATTGTGTATTATTTAAAAAACTTATCTAGACTATAAGTCTGATTGCGATGAAAAGTGATACATACTGTACATTTTCAGGGATATGTTAAGTTAAAAAACGAAGAGATTCATGACAACGTCGTGTGATTTTTGTTATTGCTTTTTTCAAAATGTTTCAACTCATCTGCATATTTCGAGAACAAATCATTAGATACATTCACAATTATTTTCATACGAACCGACATAGGTCCTCAGACTAAGCTTGAGACAACCTGTGACAAAATGGAGGCACCACCCGGATTTGCTCAATTAAAAAATTTAAACATCACTAATCTTATACAGAAGCTCATTTTTTAAGTTGGTTTTTATCTTCTAAAATATTGTTGGTTCATATTCATTGTTGATTTGTATATGTTGACAATTTTTCCTCCCCTTTTCATATTGCGGATTATTGATCGTAATTTGCGGGTTGAACTTGTATTTTGTATATTTTATCCTCACTTGCTGCATTTCTCACTTTCCATTACTATTCCTTCGCCATAATTGTTATACTTATAAGTTGTGCATTGTTGTAAATCTAACACCTGTATCAACAAATCACGATGGCGTTTATTTTGAATTTGTAATTTTGAAGTTCTAAAATTAAAAACGAGAAAATGTGAAAAGTTGAAAAGTTGAGGTGGTAAATGTGGAAAAGTTGTATATTCTTTTAATCGAACGGACATAGACCTCCAATATTTTTGGTGTTTAATCCTTAGTTACTTTAATATTTTAACAGCTGGAGAGAGGAAGTGTTGTTGTGGCCTTTAAGGTGTCAAGGGATGAAACCACTGATGTCAATATCGATGAAGCTGTGAAGATGATGGAAACTGAGGCAAGTTGCTTTTCTAATTGTTTGATTTCTCCCTTGACGTAAAGTCAAAGATTCGCTAACAATTGTTGTTATTTTGTCATTTTGTGGTGAGTACATCTCCTGTAATCTGGAAAAACCTAGTAAGTAAATTTTTTGTGAAAATTGAGTTAGACCCATATTTGGACTTACTAGGTTGTTCCGCTTCAGTTAAAAATGTTAAAGTGTGTAAAACTCTTTCCTGTTGGCAGTTTTTTAATCTGGAAGAACCTAGTATGTCATGTAAGTATATACTGATGTAATGTATACTGATCTGGAAAAAACCTAGCAATTCAACTTGCTAAGTTTGTCCAGATCAGTACACATGACATACATGATCATACTAGGTATTAAGGGATGAGATGGGATCCAATCTCGTTTGCTGATTCTGGGGACACACTTTTATGCGTGCAGACAGCGTCCATGGTAGCATCGGAACAAAACAGTTTTCCTTTGTTTTCTCAAATTTGCATTCAACAGACTTACAAGGTTTTTCCAGATTACAGGAGATATGTAGGTCATAATTTACGAAAGCGAGACTGATGAATTAAGGTTTGAAATGCAAACTCCCTTGGGCCTTGTGCATGCATCAGAAGATGAGGAGTAATAACCCTCCCTGATGTCCCAAACAGTTAGCTCAATAGAGGAGCTATTGGTATAAATGCCAAGTTAAAGCACTACTAACTATGAGGTCAGTAGTTCGATGGGAGACCAGTTCACATATTACCCTGGTTGGTGGCTTGTCTGAGACATGAAAGGGCTCCTTCATCTTGGCCCCTGTCTTTCTGATGGGACGTAGAACTGCAGGTCCTGTGTGCTGTGTAATGCACATAAAACACCCAGGACACAATATCATGAAAGGGAAGGGGCTGGTGTTTCTGGATCGGCTGCATAATTACTCTCTCGATCTGACCTTGTTTAAGTATAGTTTATTTGTTGCACATTTGTGACCTGTTCCAACAAAACCAGGACAAAGTCGCACAATGTGTTGTATTACAATTCACTCGTTAAGTCATTCCGGTGTGGATTTTACAATTTTGAGGTTTTTAGTTTTTCTAAATCAAAAACTATTAATCTACAATTTCCCTAAATTTGAACATAATCCGTCAGCCAAAAGTGTGCTTTTTGTCGATTTTGTGAAACAATTGTGAAATAGCGTTTCTGAACTTCAAAGCTGTTTCTCTCATAATTAGGATGTCGGGGTTTTATCACTAAATCCTTCCCCCAGGAGAGATACATGTAGGGTGGGGTTACATTGTAAATGATACATCATTTTAAAGTTGAAAACCTAGAGAATTTGAAAAAAGAGCAAAATCCATAAAACTATTGTCAATTTTGTCCGGGTTTCGTTTGAGCAGGTCATATTTGATCATATTCGTATGGAATTTGAGCAATATAAATATCAAGATTAAATTATTAATACTACTCTAATATTTCTAGGTGTCTGACGGCGGCTTTGCCTTTGAGTTTGAAGGCGAGGAGGTGAGGGCCAACCCAGATTCCTTCCGCTCTGAACCCTACGGTGGACCTGAATGTGCACCTGACGGTGTCGGAGGATGTTCGGCTGCCACAGGACTTGTGTACAGCGCCATTGGTGTCATGGCTGGCATCCTGATCATGATGACATTGTCTCTGTGATGTACGTAAGCTGCTTTATTTTTACTGTTCGTACCTGGGGCCAATTTCATGGAGCTGCTAAACAAGGATGTAGTCGAGTCCATCACAAGTCCCTGGAAGTCATCACAAGTCCTTCAGTTCAAATTCAAATCACAAGCTATTCAAATCAGCTTTGACAAAAGCATTCCTTTGTCATTGTTCATCCAGTTACTTGTGACTGCCTTTATGAAGGGACTTGTGACTGGCTTCACGAAAGGACTTGTGAACGGACTTGCAGGGACTCGACTACAACCCTGCTGCTAATTCAGCACACAAACTTGCCGAGCATGAAATTCTTGGCAAAACATTTCTTGGCAACAGAACGTGTTACAGACCAATTTGTTTGGTGATGTACTGGAATAATGTTTGTGACTGGTGTTCAGCTACAGTATATTTTGCTTGGTATGGAAAACACACGTAGTTTTGACTGGTAACCTGATTTTGCTGAGCAAGACTTTGTTTGTGTTAAGCAAATTGTTGTGGTCTGGCCATTTTATTTATTTTTATGTTTTTACCACCTCCGTCTTCGATTTTTGCTCCTGCCCCATTTTTTGGTTTCATCTTATAGTGTGCTTTTGTTCTTAAAAAGTGTATTTTCCAAACAAGTTTCACACCAAACTCACAGACATGGATGCATTAATTTGCACGCAAACATTGTGCACGACCTAATAGCTACTGAGGTGCTATGCATGCATGCATGCTACATGTATATGTCAAAAAGCTCCAGTCTAATAATAATGATGTCTCTTTATTAACCAGTTCACGTCGGATGACATAAATAAACGCAAAGTTTTCCCCAGATTCAAAACGGATGACGCATAAACACGCCACGAGCAAGGCCGGAAATGTCTGTCGGCAGCGAGCAAGGCCGGAAATGCGTGGGTGTGCTTCCCGGTACCATCGGCCTGAACACGATTCGAATCAAGTTTTGTTAAAAATAATCCCACGAGTCGGCTCGGTGATGTTAAAATAATCTAGGCGCGAACTGGTAAATTTGATAATATAAACTACCCTACCGACCGAATATTTTTTTTTTTTTCAAATCTTGAGTGATGAAAACCTTGCTAAAATAAATTTCAAATGGCCTTATCACATTTCTGTGCTGATGAGCAGCTTAATAAAATTGGCCCCTGTTTATGGATTGGCTCAGCGATTGTAACCTGTCTATCATGACCCGATCCCAATGGCTCGTTATTCTGACCCATTCTGAGAAAAAAAATTAGTCGAATGTCGTGAAATACACTTTCACCATATTTTAGTTTATTTTTATTTTTATTTTTTTTATTTTTTGGGGGGGGCATGAGGAGGTTTCTTAAGGACTACCGGTACATTTAGGTTTGGGTGAAGCAATAATGCTTTTGTGCCCTAACCTAGAGACAGACAGACAGACAGACAGACAGACAGACAGGACAAAGGACTTATAACAAAAGGAGTGTGCGTCCAGGTACTAAGCCATAACAATACAAAGTATATTACAGATTTTAAATGTTATGATTTTTTTTTTTATCACCAAAGAAGATTAAATAAAGACTATTGTCATCCTCTTACCATAGTGTGATGAAGCATTGAAATAAAAAAATTATAATTTTTAGGTCTTACAATCCTTTTTTTATTTTAATTATCTGTTATGAGGTAATTTCAGTACTTCTACTTATCACTACACAGTTTTGCTATGCATGTTCAAGTACAACACACAAAATGGACCCCATACAAGATTTAAGTTGGTGTTACACGTAACATGGTGTTACACGTAACATGATGTTACACGTAACATGGTGTTTACGGTGTTGCACGTAACATGGTGTTTACGGTGTTGCACGTAACATGGTGTTTACGGTGTTGCACGTAACATGGTGTTTACGGTGTTGCACGTAACATGGTGTTTACGGTGTTGCACGTAACATGGTGTTTACGGTGTTGCACGTAACATGGTGTTTACGGTGTTGCACGTAACATGGTGTTTACGGTGTTGCACGTAACATGGTGTTTACGGTGTTGCACGTAACAATTCTGTCCAACATCCGAGTCAAATATCAGGAATAAATATTCAAATATTTTAGTCGATAGATGGTATAGCAACATGCCACACTTTGTGGCCTAACCTCATGAAATGACGCATCTACTAAAGCAATATATATTTTGCAACTTGACACTTTCGCTTTACTGAAGACATAGTGAGTAATTTATAATTTTTTTGTTCTTTTTTTTAGTGGTCTGGTGAAATAAGAATCCAGGAACGCAAAGGTAAGCAAGGTAAGCATACATGTGACCTGTCATCACAAAATGAGCGTAAAGTCGCACGGAGTGATTTCCCAGTACGGCCAGGCAAAGTCAAAATTTGAAGGGGTGGTCGATTTTGAGATTATGGTTTTTTTAAAGACTAAATCCCCAACAATAAATTCCCAATTTTTCAGGACGATCAGATAAAAAACAAAATTAGTTTTGGAGACAATTTTGACTATGCCTTTCCATGCCTTTCACACAATTTCTCGCAAGAAATGCCCGTTTTCTCATAATCTCTGTATTAAGACTCCAGACTAAAAAATAAAAATAAAAAAAATATTGAGTATCAAACCTCCAAGTGTTATATACCATTGGAAAGCTCTGTTTTCACAGAATTTATAAATACCCATATCTCAATTTTTGATTTTGCCGACTTTACGCTCATTTTGTGATGACAGGTCACACATGTGGATCCTGTTTGCTGGGCAGTCAGAATGTTAAATACTTGTACAAATGACATTGTGCTATTTCCTAGTGTGATAAGGGATACTTGTACAAATCACATCATGACATTTCCTAGTGTTATAAGAGGATAATTGAAAAAGGGGTCTTAAGTCGCGCTATACACTATCATGTAATGGCCCGCTCAATGTTGAGAGGGTGAACATTTCATCAAAATTTGTTTTTTATTTATTGTCATGAATGAAATCTTTAATACCTACCGTTTAAGGTTTCATTAAAAGAAATGTTGATTTTGATGAATAAAGTGGAAAAAACGACAATTTTGTGTGTATCGTTCTGTTGTAGTACAACAGAGCCGGCTATTTCAAAGCCTGTTTTCTCAGTTGTGTAGTTTGAACTCCGAAAAAGTAATCAATATGTAAACACGTCGTGTCTCCAAAATGGGAGGGGCTATAGATCTCTTACCATGTATATAACTCAAATTCATTTTTTCACGACATAAGACACCTTTTTGTAGAGCCGGTCACAATTGTGACATGCTCCTACGAAACGCGACATTGAAATGGGGTGAAAAACCTGGCAGACATTTTTTGTTTTTTGTTTTTTTGTTATTCTTTAATATGTATACTTTAACCCTCAGTTAGGTTAAACAAAATCAACTTTATTATTGAGAAAGTCAAAAAATCATGCATTTATTGAGGCAAACTGTGTCCTAAAATTGGTAATTTATCTCCCAAATACGTCAAAATAAAATCCTCATAAAATTGGAAGTATGTATGGTATAAGGGTGGTTTTGGTACCAAATGAAAGCTGAAGCTGAAGATGTGTACTAAATGGAAATAACAATATCTCACTTTAAAAAACTAAAAACCTTTGTCTGGTTTTGTGGGAGCAGGTCACAATTTTACAAATCACATCATGCCATTTCCTAGTGTGATGAAGGAATACCTGTATACCTAGTCCATGATAATGCCCCTCAAGTTCTAATCGGTGCTGTATTTTCTTTCTTCACCAGCAAAGACGAAAATGGAGAATCTGGAATCTAACTACTATGACAATGCTGATTGCTTCCAATAGCTAAACGTATAAAGCCTTAATGTAGAATCAATGCTTAATGATAATCGCTGTTCTGCTTAAAAAAATTCCAGTTCATGTAACGCGCTTAATGGATTTTCATCAGCAGAAAAACTAGTCAAAAAATGTATTTTTTTTAAATTAAAAAAAAAAAAAACCACAGAATGACAAAATTCAATAGGGATGTACACTATACAAAAAAACAAAAACACCAATTTGTTTTCATCTGTTTGTATTATCTGCCAATGGTTTGTATTACTTCATAGAAATGCTCAATTATGATACAGGGTGGCCCCCCAACAAATGACAAGCATGCTTCCACTAACCCAAAGCCAAAACTACCTATACCAATGGATCGATGATCTTTCTGGATGCAGAATCTTTCTGAAAGAAAAATAATACCAAGATATCTCGATTCGAGTCAGTAGTTTTACTGGACCAACTTGGTATCTCTTAGTAATATTTTTCTTCAAGAATGGTTCCCCATCCAATGGTCTATGTATAGTTGTGGCATCTGGGTAGTGTGTAGTCAATCAAGTACGTTTGTCCGTTTTTGTGTGGGCAACCTTGTGTAATGCTTAAAAAAAACACTCAATATTAAAATATATTGTTCGTGCACAACAACCAACAATCATGTAATTTCAACAATGTTCCTTCAAATAAAAACAAATTAATTAGTGAAACTAAAAATATATACTCAGTTTAATGTATTAGATTGTTATTTTTACATTGAGATTGATTGATTATTTGATTGATTTTTATATTTTTATATTTTAAGTCGAAATAAGTACTGATATGCTATTACTTTAAGGTGATGTACTTTTAATAAGACTTTTTTTAATGAGACGTCGCATATATATGATGAGGCAAATAGTGGTTTGGTTTGTATAAGAACCATGAAACGTACGAGTGCCATAAGAAAAGTGCAGGACATCATCAATGGAAACTTTCTGAGTTATGATTTGTTTAAGATAATTTTGTCAGGAAAAAATCATATACATTCGTATGTATACAAATGCACAATAGAGCAATTACATGATCAAGTATACATGTAAGTTTTTTCCCCCACCAAAAAAAAATTCACAAAGTTTAGGAGCGCCCATCACACAATTGTGAACCAGCACGAGTAAATGAGACACTTTGAGGCAAAAATGAAAATTGAGATTTTGATTTCATCATTTAAAGCTTGTTTAGCTTTAAATGATGAAATCAAAATCTCAATTTTCATTTTTGCCTCAAAGTGTCTCATTTACTCGTGCTGGGTCACAATTTTCTAAGATTGTTGCTAACATCATAAACCAACTTTTGAGAATATTTTGAAATTTGAAGCTCACGCATTTTTATAATCTAAGGTCAAATCTATTTTTGGTACGTATTTTCTCTATGCTTCACGCTACGATTTTGATTTTTGTGTATAAAATGGAGACCATTCAAAAAGCTTTTCGAGATATAAGGATTTAAAGTTTGGAGGTCATGCTAATTAATCCCGTATCACTGACCCGTATCTCATAAACTTAAGAGCCAAATTACAAACAAAAAACTTCAGTTCCAGGGGTTTCTCATATAGGCCAATCATAACGCTAAATATCATTTCAATCTGTGAGGGTAAGGTCCAAAAGCGTGTTGAATTGACACGGAATGACCCCATGAGGAGGGACGGTTTGACGCTGGAGAAAACCTGAACATGTCAAACAAAATGTTTACAAGGAAGACGCATGTTTGGAATTCTTTTATCATTTGAGGCAACCTTCAGGACAATGTATTTAGAAAAACTCAACGGGGAAGTATATTATTTTGAAGAACAGTTTGTCGAAAAAGGGAGAATTGAAGGTATAAAGTTAAACCCAGTTCATTATACGAACTTCAATACGAACGCGAACTTTAATATGTGACGTCACTTACGGAAACATTTCTTGCTGCGAATTTGGAAAAGTTAAACACAACAAGTTAAACACAACTTGACTCCGGCGAACTTTTGCGGCGAATGCGTTGTGGCGTCAAATTCATATCTTCCTACTTGTTACCTTCCTACCGTGCAAGGCGCCCTTCCCATCGTGACTCTGAACAAGATCTTCCCCTCTCGAGTATCGTTGCCACATCCCCCATAGCCTTTGTGTGCATTTATCTTGTCGAGAAAAATATCGAATCTTGTTCACATGCGCAACCGGCTTATTAGGTGTTGATGGTATTTAGTCCGTCGCTGTTTCAACTCTACAGCGGAGTATACCGCTAGGCTCAAACCCTGCTTAACCCATATCATTTTAAAGTATTTCATTTACTCGTCGCCTGTTTGGTCTCGTCGTTTGAATTTAGGACTTGGTTTGAAGGTAGGTTACACCATTTGTAATTGCTTGAATTATCAGGAATTAGTGGGTTTGGGGGCTATTTGTTTGTTTTGTTCCGTTTAATTGGCCTGCCCGAAGTTTTACTCCCATGGATGCCGAGAAAAAAAGCAAGAAAAAACTACGTTCGGTTTCAACCAGCGTCAGGCAGTTATAAAATTGAATTACATGACATCTAGGGCAATCATTTTGCTAGATGCCTAGAATCATGATTTACCTTTAAATAGGTAAAATATTTCTTAATAATTCGGTAGTAAACATGTTCAATATCTGCAAATGGTGTATCCTACCTTTAACCGAATTAGTAATGATTAGTTTCCCAAAATAATTTCCGTTAATGCTTTTGTAGAACTGTTTAGAGAAAGGTACGCTTTTCATAGAAACTTAATTTGAAAATATTCAGCATTTTATAGGGAACTTTGAATATTTACATTTTTATAGTAATTTGTTGTACTTTATTAAAATACTTTTGTACCTCTTAGAGTTTAATAAACGTTTGGGCAAATGAGACAGCAACCACTTGCATTTATTTTGATGAGGTGTAGCGATTCATCACAATCAATCAATGATGGCCACCGTTATTGGTAAATTCAATATCTGAAGTGTCTCTGTGCAATCGCGCCCTGAACAGTTTGGTTTTGTATGTTGGAGGTTTCTTTACCCTGGTAAAGTCACATTTCGAGGAACGGAATAGGACAAAATACCCCAAACGAAATCCATTTGGTTTTCCTAAAAAACAATTTAGCGGCCACCACATGCACTTCATGACTCTCAGATTTAGGCGCGGTATTTAATGTTACAGGCGTGCCTGTAATATTTTATGGTAACAGTGTTGACCAGTTTGCGCCGGATGACAAATATAAACGCACAGTTTTCCTAAAATTCAAAACGGATGACGCATAAACACGCAAGTTCAAGTTCGGAAATGTCTGTCAGCAGCGAGCAAGGCCGGAAATGCGTGGGTGTGCTTCCCGGACTATCGGCCTGAACCCGCTTTGGATCGAGTTTCGTTAACTAAATCCCGCCCCTCGGCTCGGTGATGTTAAAATATTCCCGGTGCGAACTGGTAATTGCTACAATAATAAGCGAGGCCGGAAGACTTCAACCCGACTCAAAAAGTGGTCCTAAAATATACGACTTCGACGGTACAAATTCTGTGAAGAATATTAAAAGGGAGTATAATGGCTGGATTCGAACCACTAATAACCACAATACTCCGCAAGTTGGTTATACCCCCGTCACACCGGACTGGCGTCCTTACTGCGTTCCTACGGCGACCCAGGACGCGGTAGGGACGCCATGGACGCCGCGGGGTCGTGGTGAGAACGCAGAAGGACGCCGTGGGGACCCCAAGGACGCCGAAGGTCGCAGAGCGACGGCGTTTACTTCGGACATGTTCAAAGTAAACGCCGAGGTTTGGCGTCCTGGCTCAGGACGCGGTGGGATCGCCCTGGGGTCGCCATGGTCGCCGTAGCAACGCAGTAGGAACTCGAAGGACGCCCTAGGGACGCAGTATGGACGTGGTAGGGTCGCCGTGGAGACGCGAATAAATAGATCGTGGACCCCGCGGCGACCTTACTACTGCGTCCTTACCACGTCTATAGGGTTCTTACCACGACCCCACCACGTCTAAGGACGCGGTAAGGTCGTGGTAGAAACGCCAAAAACGCCGTGAGGTCGCCGATGATCGCCGTGGGGACGCCGTGCAAACTCAATAGAAACGCCAAGGACGCGGTAAGGTCGTGGTGAGAACGCCGTGGGGACGCCGAGTAGACGTACAGATCGCGGAGCACAGGACCCCGGTGTGACGGGTGACCGAAATCTTGATATTTTAAAGAAAAAGGATTGGGGTTCTCACGGCGACCATCGACGTCCTCCATTTTAGGACGCAGTAAGGACGCCAGTCCGGTGTGACGGGGGTATTAGAACGGCTTTTAGTTTTGTGTTCTTTTGTATCCACCAGACTGATAATATTGTCGTTGCGTCATACCCTTTTTTTTTTTTAAAGAAAGTGGCCAGTGTGTGTGCAAACACCGGCAATCGTTGATGACGTCGGACAAAAGAATTTGGGTGTAAACAATGGGTCCACGATTCCAAATCGTGTACAAATCCTATGGAGGTCTTCCGAAAAAAACAAGAGTACAAACAAGAGGGATAACAGGAGGACAATGGGGGTCCATAATGGAAGGTGTTTACACACCTTCTTGTGGGCCGGTGTGTGGGCCTGGCAGCTGAACGTCCAGGGCTGAATTTGTGTCCCAGTCTGCCCCTGGTGGGTAGTGCGCCACTTCCGGAACCCTTCTTGACCCTGTGGGCATTTTACACGGCGTTGCCCTTTCTCTTGCTATCTTTTTTGACCAATTATTTTTCAACCGTACTCACACTTTTTATCTTAATTGCTGTTGTTGCATCCCGGAATCAGAAATCATAAATAAAGGGGCTACTATTGGCAACGAGGGTTAACAGAAAGTTGCAGCAAACATACAGCCGATGTTGAGTCCACCTAGGGCTCCGACGCAGATGAGCTCTGAACTTTTTTCAAAGGTAGTTTTTTGTGACGGTATCCAGTTAAAACACATAATTCCACATAAAACAACTAAAACAATAGATTCGCACACATGGATTGATGTGGAGCTTATAGGAAAATTCGGAAAAGAAACTAAGCCTTCCAAGCTAGTAGGAAATATGGAAAACTTGAAAATGAAAGGAAAGTTCAGAAACTCAAAAAGGCTGTTAATGTTAATAATGTTCGTGCTTATATAGCGCTTTATATCGTATCAACGATCTCAAAGCGCTTTACAATTATTACCCCGTTCATCAGGCCCTGGACCCCGCGGCAGCCGTTTATAGGCGCTCAATCGGCCTCGTCCCTCACAGGTACCCATTTATACTCCTGGGTGGAGAGAGGCAATTGTAGTTAAGTGTCTTGCCCAAGGGCACAAACACCATATTCCTGGTCGGGTTCGAACCCAAGCACCATCGTACATGAGTCGAACACCTATAACCACTGGGCCATGACATTCTACGTCAAGCATTTTGAAAGTAAGTTGAAGATATAGTTACTCCATAGGACTCTGATTCAAATTCATACGGTGACATAAAAAAGTTCTGGGCCTTTATTAAGCACAAGAGATCCGACTTGAATGGGGGTGCCGGTGGCCCCTTAGAATTTATGGGAAGCTGATGATAGATGGGGGGGGGGGGGGGGGTATTCTTTATTGTAATCCCCATAATTCCCCATTTTATCTCCATAATAATCATGAAAACTGTTGTTAAAAAAGTGGCCAGGAATCGCCTCAGATTGCACCACAGAGCGTATAGAATCCAAAATTGTTCGGGTCCTTACTTAAGCGGGCCCCGGACCCCACGCCATAAGGGCTTTGTACAGCTCGTCTCTTGAATCTTTCAACTTGGGGAAGAGATGTTTCGGGCGGTATAGTATAGTATAGTAAGGGTGTTCCAAGCAGTGCTCCCCTAAAAAGATGTGGTCTAACTAGTGTGAAGTTTAATTTCTCTTCAACATCAGCAACAATGCGGAACTGATTGATTTATATTAATCAACCCATTCGTGAAGGCAATTTTCCTCTACGAATTTAGTTAATGGAGATCACTTCATAAACTGGCCTGATTATGGCAATTAATTAATTGCATTTTCTTTTACATGTATATTTGATTTTCTAAAGAAGCTTCAGTGAACAAAATCCTAGGATATGACGTTGATAAAAAGGATAAAAGTCAAGGGTGTAAAGAGTACAAAATAAAGCCACTATTAGTATTAGCAAAGGTGAACAGCACCTTCAGTTTGGTGTAGTGTCATTATTGAGAACAGTTGATTGTTAAAACATAAATTTTCAATGATGATTGCAGTGACTTATTTTTCAAATACTGCCCCAATTTAGTTTGTCCATATTTCGTTTGCAATGGGTAGTCTGTGAACGGGTGCAAGCAAGCTAGGGTGGTTTCGTGACCTGATTCCTCGACGTCTATACAAATGTTCCGTCTCGTCTGAAGAAGTGTCATGGTACCGTGTGGAAATTACAATCGCCGATGATAATGTCTTGTCGGACTCGACGCAAGTGCACACAGTCCGATCCTACGAGGTACGATGAGACTAGATGCAGCCGATCTGCCGGTGTTTTTAACGCAGGACAAGGAACATTTTGAAATGAAGCCTTTTAACTGGACCTAATTAAAACCAAGATAAATTCCTGATAAATTAAAAATGAATGGGTAGAAACTGCAAATTAAATGCCGAAAATGGGGAGGAAGAAACTTAGATTGTTGTTGTCATGATATGGCTAAGATAATGCATACAAATAATGGCTATGATTTATATATATAAATTTAAGCGGAGACAGACGCGTGTACTAGTACGATGGTTCTTCGATTCGTGTAATGCGATTTTAGTTGGAATTGTGGTGATCAAAGTAAGTCTATTTTTCTGTTGTTTATCTTGTTTTAGATCTGATGAAGGACATTGTCCGAAAGCCCATTATTTTGGCGACAGCTTATCAGCAGAATGACATAGAATACCGTGTAGCATCTCCGTATACACATGGAATCAGGCTTGCGTTGCGCGCGTTATGTATCGAACCCTGATCGCGCTCCGCGTTTATACGTTATTGAACTTATTGCGCGCGTTACGTCACTGACCCTAGCACGCACCTGTCTCGGTGCCTACACTTAGATATATATATTTATATATATATTTATATATATTCTCCATTATAATTTCCATAATTCTTCATAATCTTGAAAGCTTTTGCCAAAAAAATCAGAGGAAGGTGGCCAGGAATCGCCTCAGGTTGCACCACAAAGCAGAATCCACAATTCCATGGGAGCATTAAGCGGGCCCCGGACCCCACACCGTAAAGGTGTGCACCCCGTCTAAACAGTTTTAGAAGTGACTTCTAAAACTGTAATTTCTTAACAGTAGTGTCTTCTTTTACTGGGCCCCATGGAGAACAGTGGATTCCACTGATGATTGGGCTACCATTAATAATAAATCCACCTTTCGCTTCAACGGTCAAGGTTGGCCTTTTTTTATTCCGAATAAATTGTACCGAGAGAGGAATTGCAATAGATTAATAAGACCATTCATTGTTCACTTGTCCCTTTTGGTTATGGGCAAACTTTCGGGGTGTTTTTTTCCACCAGACACAAGGCATGTTTCAACTTCAGCGGTTGTGACGATTGCGTCTCTGCAAGTCCGAATTTTAGCCTCCCTTTCAAAGCAGAACGTATTTTTGAGGAGGAAACGACAGACATTTTATAGGAGCACGGCACTTAAACAAGTCTGAAGGCATTGTGCCAACTATTGTGGAGGACTAATTTTGGAGGAGTAGTGTTGCCCATTCGTCAGTACACTTGGGTAAGTCCTAGCTCCACGATTCAGGCGTGCAGGTATGAGATTTGAAGATGTTTGGTATCGTTTTGGAATTCGGAATAGCTTCTTTACATATGTTTTATATTTTAATGTATATCAATGGCGCACGCAACGTTCAATGGCTAAACACAATCCGTCTTCATGCTAAACATGTTTAGCATTTAAACATGTTTACAAACTGATAGCAAGAAAGTGTTTAGAAAAGTGTTTACTCGCTAAACACAGTTTTTGCAGTGTATGTTTCATATTTTAATGTATATCAACGGCGCACGCAAGGGAGGGGGGAGGGGGGAGGGGGGAGGGGGGAGGGGGGAGGGGGGAGGGGGGAGGGGGGAGGGGGGAGGGGGGAGGGGGGGTTGGGGGGTTGGGGGGGGGGGGTGCTCGGGGGCTTGGGTCCCCCCGCCCGCGCAATAGAGTCACGCACAAAACAAAACTGGGGGGGGGGGGGGGTTTGAGAGAGAGAGAGAGAGAGAGAGAGGGGGGGGGGGGGGGGGGGGGGGGGGGGTAGGGAAAAGAAAAGTCGGAATTTGTTTTGTTCTTTTTTCGGCCTGGCGGAAGATTGGACCTTGCCAGCTTGGCGTTTATGCCCCTTCATATATATGGGAAGTTACCGAGTTCCTAATGAAAAGATCCATCTATACATATTACACATACATACAACCCTAAATTATATACAGACTAGCGTCGGATTAGAAGGGGTGTTGCCGGGGTTCCCCCCCCCCCGGAAAGCTAGATCCGCCCCTGCATACACACATGCATAATAGGACTAGTTGATTCGGGACAGTAACATTTTCATTGAGCACACATTGGGCGCTATGACCAGAACAGTGTGCAATGACACTCATGAAGGCAGCGGCGGATCTCATTAAAAAAAATCTGGGAAGCTGGGAAGGGGGTCGGTGTCTTAAAAGGGGGACGTTTAGTCCCTAGAGCTTGTTGAGGTATAATCGATTAACAGACGTAAATAACATATAATGGATTTACAGATGTAAATGTATTGATTAAGTGATCGTGCACAAACCGTCCACTGTTTAGAATTGTTCTGATGTATCTTCTTTCGGGCACAATCCGAATACTGTATATAATTGTTCTGAGAAATCTTCTTTGTTGAGTTGTCGGGCAGAACCCGACTACTGTTTAGAATTGTTCTGATATATCTTCTTTCGGGCACAATTCGAATACTGTATATAATTGTTCTGAGAAATCTTCTTTGTTGAGTAGTCGGGCAGAACCCGACTACTGTATAGAATTGTTCTGATAAATCTTCTTTCGGGCACAATCCAAATACTGTTTAGAATTGTTCTGATACATTTTTGTTGAGTGGTCGGGCAACGTACCGACTATATACTGTTTCGAATTGTTTTGATAAACTAGTACGATGGTTCTTCGATTCGTGTAATACGTTTTTAGTTGGAATTGTAGTGATCAAAGTAAGTCTATTTTTCTGTTGTTTATCTTGTTTTAGATCTGATGAAGGACATTGTCCGAAAGCCTATTATTTTGGCGACAGTTTTGCTATCGTTCCACAGCTATTTTACACATCTCTCACACATTTATATATAAATTCATATATATGATATATTTATGAAATAAATTCAGGATACGAGTTAAAATAACTTTGGCATATTTATTTCTGGACAGACTGTTTCGTACCGTGTGGCACTCATCAGCAGAATGACATAGAATACCGTGTAGCATCTCCGTATACACATGGAATCAGGCTTGCGTTGCGCGCGTTATGTATCGAACCCTGATCGCGCTCCGCGTTTATACGTTATTGAACTTATTGCGCGCGTTACGTCACTGACCCTAGCACGCACCTGTCTCGGTGCCTACACTTAGATATATTAATATGATATATTTATATATATATTTATATATATTCTCCATTATAATTTCCATAATTCTCCATAATCTTGAAAGCTTTTGCAAAAAAAATCAGAGGAAGGTGGCCAGGAATCGCCTCAGGTTGCACCACAAAGCAGAATCCACAATTCCATGGGAGCATTAAGCCGGCCACTTCTAAAACTGTAATTTCTTAACAGTAGTGTCTTCTTTTACTGGGCCCCATGGAGAACAGTGGATTCCACTGATGATTGGGCTACCATTAATAATAAATCCACCTTTCGCTTCAACGGTCAAGGTTGGGTGCTTTTTATTCCGAAAAGAATTAAACCGATTGAGGAATTGCCATAGATTAATAAGACCACTGTTCACTTGTCCTTTGGTTATGGGCAAACTTTCGGGGTGTTTTTTTCCACCAGACACAAGGCATGTTTCAACTTCAGCGGTTGTGACGATTGCGTCTCTGCAAGTCCGAATTTTAGCCTCCCTTGAAAGCAGAACGTATTTTTGAGGAGGAAACGACAGACATTTTATAGGAGCAAGGCACTTAAACAAGTCTGAAGGCATTGTGCCAACTATTGTGGAGGACTAATTTTGGAGGAGTAGTGTTGCCCATTCGTCAGTACACTTGGGTAAGTCCTAGCTCCACGATTCAGGCGTGCAGGTATGAGATTTGAAGATGTTTGGTATCGTTTTGGAATTCGGAATAGCTTCTTTACATATGTTTTATATTTTAATGTATATCAATGGCGCACGCAACGTTCAATGGCTAAACACAATCCGTCTTCATGCTAAACATGTTTAGCATTTAAACATGTTTACAAACTGATAGCAAGAAAGTGTTTAGAAAAGTGTTTACTCGCTAAACACAGTTTTTGCAGTGTATGTTTCATATTTTAATGTATATCAACGGCGCACGCAAGGGAGGGGGGAGGGGGGAGGGGGGGTTGGGGGGGGGGGGGGGGGGGGAGGGGGGGGGGGGTGCTCGGGGGCTTGGGTCCCTCCGCCCGCGCAATAGAGTCACGCACAAAACAAAACTGGGGGGGGGGGGGGGGGTTGAGAGAGAGAGAGAGAGAGGGGGGGGGGGGGGGGGGGGGGGGGGGTAGGGAAAAGAAAAGTCGGAATTTGTTTTGTTCTTTTTTCGGCCTGGCGGAAGATTGGACCTTGCCAGCTTGGCATTTATGCCCCTTCATATATATGGGAAGTTACCGAGTTCCTAATGAAAAGATCCATCGATACATATTACACATACATACAACCCTAAATTATATACAGACTAGCGTCGGATTAGAAGGGGTGTTGCCGGGGTTTCCCCCCCCCCCCCCCCCCCCCCCCCCCGGAAAGCTAGATCCGCCCCTGCATACACACATGCATAATAGGACTAGTTGATTCGGGACAGTAACATTTTCATTGAGCACACATTGGGCGCTATGACCAGAACAGTGTGCAATGACACTCATGAAGGCAGCGGCGGATCTCATTAAAAAAAATCTGGGAAGCTGGGAAGGGGGTCGGTGTCTTAAAAGGGGGACGTTTAGTCCCTAGAGCTTGTTGAGGTATAATCGATTAACAGACGTAAATAACATATAATGGATTTACAGATGTAAATGTATTGATTAAGTGATCGTGCACAAACCGTCCACTGTTTAGAATTGTTCTGATGTATCTTCTTTCGGGCACAATCCGAATACTGTATATAATTGTTCTGAGAAATCTTCTTTGTTGAGTTGTCGGGCAGAACCCGACTACTGTTTAGAATTGTTCTGATATATCTTCTTTCGGGCACAATTCGAATACTGTATATAATTGTTCTGAGAAATCTTCTTTGTTGAGTAGTCGGGCAGAACCCGACTACTGTATAGAATTGTTCTGATAAATCTTCTTTCGGGCACAATCCAAATACTGTTTAGAATTGTTCTGATAAATTTTTGTTGAGTGGTCGGGCAACGTACCGACTATATACTGTTTCGAATTGTTTTGATAAATCTTCTTTGTTGAATGGTTGGGCAACCCGTGGTCGATTAACAGATGTACATAAATTATAATCGTTTTACAGATTTACATGTAGGCGATTAGGCGGTCGTGCACAACCCGTTTCGACTATAGGCCTACTGTTTCGAATTGTTCTGGTATTCTTAATCTTTGTTGAGTGGTCCGGCAACCCGACAACTACTGTTTAGAATTGTTCCAATACATTCTACTTTCTGTGTTTCTGGGTTTTTAACTTCTGACAATTCATCGCGGGTTTTCTCCTAAACGATGTACAGTTTAAACTTAAACACTCTTAACATAATCGTCCCTGATTTTTGAGTGACGTCACGATGAAGTCATCAGGTGTCAAGTTACAAGCGATTTTCATTGAAAAAAATGACCAACTTCTTTCAGCTCTTGAATGAAGTAATCAATCACGTACATACTTTGTAACCAGAATAAAACGGACAGGCAAGCGTCTTGGTTCAACTTTTAAACGTCGTGGTTCAACTTTTAAAACCTGGTTCCAACGTTTATGGCATAAATGTATATCCCGCATTGTTTATTATATTTCATTTCGCTTGAATTTGTCAGTGATAATAAGTAAAAACATTCTTTTTTTCAGGAAAACTACAACAGCAAGGATGAAAACGCTCGTGATTCTGTGCGTTTTAGCCGGTAAGCCTCGATAAGACTTCCAATATAATCAAATATTTGGACAAAAAGCTTTTGTTTTCAAGAAGAGTCTAATTTATTCTTTTTATTCACAAATCCATTTTACTCATCAAATCGCTCTTTTTTTAATGCCCCAAAATTGCAAGAACGAAAAAGGTATGACCAAAAATATGTGACCCAGCACGAGTAAATGAGACACTTGAGATTTTGATTTCATCATCTAAAGCTTGTTTAGCTTTAAATGATGAAATCAAAATCTCAATTTTCATTTTTGCCTCAAAGTGTCTCATTTACTCGTCCCAGCACGTCACATATATGGGCTCTGCTTAAGTCAACATTTAGTATAACATAATTCTTTCTAACTTTGCAAAATAATGTAAGATTTTTTTCTTACACGTGGTAACAATCTGTTCTGTGGAAACAAATCAAATTACAGTTATGTGTTTACACACAAATAAAACATGTTATTTAAAATAAAAATATCAATTACTGATTAGATGTTTTGTCAGTTTGGTGAAATTACCTAAGAAAACGTGGGTTTTTTTTTAGTCAAATTGATATCTTTGAAGTATGTTTAATTTAAGGGGGAAAAGAGACCTAGAACCCAAGTGTTGTACAGTGATCAATGAAACTACTGAATAATTCATGAATTTTGACTCACCCCCCTATACGGGGAAAAAACCTCGCGTGCCGCCCTGTAACCTGTCCGCCATTTTGTAATACATTAAAATTCATGTGCGTAAGCACAAAAATGGGCCTAATGGCGACAAGAAGCGAAAAGCGGTCTACCGAAAATGTACAGGGGTAAACAATTTCGGGTCAATTTAAATTTTTCTAATTTTTGTTTCAGGATTTGTTGCCAAATTGTCTTAATAGAATAGCTCCTATTATTGTCGTAAGCATTACTTTCTGGCCTAAAGCCCAGTTCTAACAATTCGTCGTCGGAGTTGAAATGAGTTCAACTTTTGTAAATTTGAATCGCGAAATTTTCCCGTACGTCACAAATTCGCGTTTGCGTGTTGTTGTTGTTGTTGTTGTTTAGTGGTGTTTTGTTGTTGTTGTTTGTTTGTTTGTTTGTTTGTTTGTTTGTTTGTTTGTTTGTTTGGTGGGGTTTTTTTTTTTTGGGGGGGGGACAAAACGTACAAAATTTGTCCCGTGTCAATAACCATTCAACGGTTATTTCGTTTGCCGTTTTGTGACTGGTTTATAGCTGCAGGATGTGGTCTCGTCCAGGGCTCTACTCGGGTTTTGTGTCAGAATCTGGGGGAGACCACCAACGAAGGATGTGTCAACTGGTAAGTTGTATAATTTTGAATTAATTGGCCATTTGCGTGTGGAATTTGAATAATATCTGGTACACTGACTTGTTCACACCACTTGGCACAGTTTACATTTAAATTCTCCAGACCAGAGACACTGTTGCTATATCACGTGATTCGGGGCAAGCCTTACGCTAGCAACCCCCGGCTCTGGAATGGTCTGGTGTCCTTGTACCATTCTCAACCATTGTGAACAACGTATTGGTGCTGAGCGTCTCTAACGTAACTATACAAGAGCTTGCCCCGAATCACGTGATATAGCAAAAGTGTATTTGGTCTGGATAATTTAAAGTCAAACTGTGCCAAGCTGTGTGAACAAGTCAGTGTACCAGATATTACATAAATTCCACACGCAAATGGTCAATTGACCTTCATAAATACCCAAGACATTCATAAATACCTAAGACAGTTCACCCAGTTCCCATTGGTCGAGAGCCCGTCACGTGGCCGGTCCTAAACCACTGCCCAAAAGCTGGGCGCTGAGAAGCACCGATGCAGCGAAACGCAGCTGAGCTGCGAGCTGGGCCCAATTTCACGGCGCTGCTAAGCACACGATTTTCTGCTAACCGAGCCTCCGTCTATTTCATATAGGGACCGTAAGCAGTAAGCGCAGCAAAAGGCACGCTTAACCTAGCGGGAAAATTTGCTTAAATCAGTGACAGTAGAAACTCCATGCGCGCGCAAACGTTAGCACAAAACGCCGTGAAATAGCTGTCTTTGTTTAGTGTCACATGAAATTTAGACGCCTATGCAATCTAGGGTCTTTTACCGTGTGAAGGTTCACAATCCTCACGTAGGTATGCGCAATACTACATGTACTAGTAAGTCAGTATATCAATCGATATCAAGCAATACGTGCGACGTGTGCGCCAATCTCAATAAAAGGAGTTGTTTTTTAATACGTGTTTTTTAAATAACTTGGCATCTGATTGGCTGCCCCGTAAATTGTCTATTATGTCTAAAGGATTGATTGATTGATTGATTAATTGATTATGGTTTATTTCATTTATATCGTGGCCCACAGGCCAAATTACATGAATGTTACATTTTATTAAAAAATACATTCAAAATGAATTTAAAAATTAAACAATTACATCATTTAAAAAAAATCAGTACATTGCACCGTTCTCCACCGATGCCCAGCGAGACTTTTGGCGGCCTTCTTTGATTCTCATGTAAAGCATTAAGACTTAGATAATTTAGATGAAGACAGAAATAAAATTGTTGATCCCACAAACATAGTCAAAGATACCCAAATAACTGTTGTAACTGTTCTGTGCGCTTGAATGTGGGCACTTATGTGGAAACAAGCATTATGGCCGCCATTTTGATAACACCCAAAAAGCTGCCACCGCTGCAATGCTATCACATATTTTCCAACTCTAAGGTGCATACCTCGCCAAAAAATCGCTATAAACATTATTTTCCTTATTTGATACCGACCAACCCCCAGGCTGATGGCCTAACATATATTTTACATCTATGTTTTCACCAATATGATTATTCCTCTAAGCTTTTACCGTCTGCTAAATATAAAAACATTTTCTACCGTAAGAAACTGTTCAAAATTACAAAATAAGGTGCCATTAGAATGTAGAGAATTATACTTTAGGTTGATAAAGTAATTTTGGAATGATAAAAACACACCTTTCACTCTAATTTGATCAAACATTTTGCGGGGCCCGTAAGTACACAATTGCCATTGTTTGGTCTGGGAACCAGACTACGCGCCGCGATTACCCGCTGCCGCGAGATTGCGTTATCGCGACCAACCATTATTACCCGCGAAAAGTACTCATATGAAGCACGATATGTGGCAGAGAAAACCTCCCCTCTTTTGTGTTGACTATTGTGTTCCCGGAATCGCAGTAATTATTTTTATGTTTCAAGGGGGAATGGGTTAGGTAACAATAGTGTTGAGTGTGTATACGGTATAGGGATAAGAGGGGGGGGGGGGGGGGGGGGGTACCTCTCTGCCACATATCGTGATGGGTATAACCGTACTACATGCAATTACTTGTACTAAACCCATGCCCTTCTCTTTGTAAAATCACAGCACGTGCATCCAAAGTCCTGGTAATGAAAATATCAGCGTGTGGTCTTGTGTGCAGACTTGCTCAGGTAACATTGATATATAAGCCAATAAGATAGCTCCGGCGCGAAGGGAATTGTGGGATAGAAATTTAAACAAACCCACGTGGGCGCGTGTTGTGCATAGCGTACTGCAAGCTGGCAAGGGCAGACCTGTAAATGTGGTTCAAATACAGAGCTTTCTCCCGTATTGTGTGGCCACACAGCGGCCATCTTGAAAATGGGCCGGAACGTCCAGAAAACATTTAGCCTAAATGTTGCCAAGGACGTACAAGGATATACATGTAATAAAGAAAGGGTACAAAAAACGTGATTTGTGGCTTTTGTTTTCACTTGATAATCAATCCATGTAGTACTGACTTTGTAAATGTTGTAAAACTTGGGGATTCTGTATCTTCAAACGGCCGTCTATTCCTGTAAACCAGCTATCCTGTAAATTCCGACACAATTTGTTACTTTGAGACCCGAATGGCACTTGCATTAAAGACAAGTCGCCGCACATCGGACGTACCAGGCAAGTGGCATGCAATACTTGCTGACAGCGTCGGACTCGGACATACATCGTTGTTTTTTTCAAGTTTAAGTCCTTTCTGAGCAAACAAACAAGTCAGCCTTCCTTACGACACTGCTAACCCAAAAATCTATCCATTTCTGAAAATTACAGCAACTGGCAAATTATATTATATCAAACGTGGGTATACCACCTGGCCACCTCGTGCTTCCGTCACGTCCGTCGGCATGTTTTACAAAGGTTTTCAAACCTAACAACTACATGCCAGGTTTGAAAATTTGCCAGCTTATGAGGGGGAAAGTTGAATTGGCAGGGGGCTAGTTGGTCAGACTGGAGGAGTTGGTCAGGAGTTTGAAAGGGGCATGTCGAATATAGATAGAATAACATGCAATGGCTGCCAGTGCATACTGTTCACGTTGACTACCCTCCGGTGTTTTTTGTCTCCAGAACCACACATCTCAGTGAAAAAGAATTACCACATGGTGTTACCGCAACTACTTATCTTATTGATTTGAGTAATTGAGCTTGAAGGATTGTATTTGGACATGTCTAAATTGTACTGATTGTTACAAAATCTCAACAAAACTTTAACAAAATAAGTTAAGACATAATGCACCAATAAATAGGAAATGACTATGGAAAGTGCTTCTCCCACCCCCCCCCCCCCCCCCCCCCCCCCCCCCCCCCCCCCCGCCCCCACCGCCTACACAGAAACAAATGAGCTGAACTCTCGCATCGTGTGTTATTTCACTAACTGGGCTCAGTACCTGCCGGACGCGGGACGTTTCGTGCCGATAGCATGGACCCAAGTCTCTGCACCCACGTGATCTTCAGCTTTGCTAAGCTCAGCGACGCTAACACCAACCGTCTGGAGCCTACTGAATGGAATGAAGAGTCCACGGACAGCCTGGTCGGTAATTACGAAGCCGTGAATAACCTGAAGCAGTCCAACCCAGGGCTCAAGACACTACTGGCCGTAGGAGGCTGGGCGCACGGCACGCAGAAGTTCACCTACATGGCCGAGACGGCTGCCAGGCGGGCGGTCTTCATCCAAGACGCCATTCAGTATGTCCGAGAGAGGAACTTCGATGGGCTGGACCTCAACTGGCTGTTTCCAGGGGAAGGGTACAAACAACAATTCACTCTTCTCGTTCAGGTTCGTACCTTGAATTTTATAGCCAAACTAAATAGCGTGGAAATAATAAAAGGAGACTTTCCTGTCAATGTTGATCTTATTCTGATGATGATCTTATTATCCTGTCATCAATGATAATCGTATCGTCTGAATTCATGTATTCATCTACTTTTAATCCCACATTACCCCTAACAATCCCCATCCAGTTAAAGTCCAAAACCATGTTTTGATGGACACTGGACCCCTAAACTTGTCCAACAGTTTGTGTGTACAGTTTGCCATGGTGTTAGGCTCACTGCGCTTGAAGTTTAGGAGGTTTTTGTTCGGTCACTCAGCCGTCCCGAAATATAATCCGAACAGGAAGAAGATAAAGTTAGAAAATAGTGAACCACCAATATACAGTTAGACAGCAAGTGAAAATGCTTTGAAAAAAAAATAAAAATCGAGGATTTAAATTTGTTTTATAGATAAAATCCAACAGCAAACAATAGTTCAATTAACAAACGTTGCTTAATTATATCTCTTTATATACACAATTTGCAAACTTCAAAAACAAATAAATAACCGAATTAGCACGAAACACCCTACCGGACCGATAGGAAATGGCAGTCCAAGCATCCTGCAAAATAATGGCTCCCGGCGTGCCGACACTCAAGCAAAGAGACATTTGTGTACGAATCTCCTACACTGTTCGGCTGACCAGCTCTGGGGAAAATGTTTTACTATTTTTGTTATAATACTGTTTTTAAATACTTTTAAATACTTAAATAATTTGTTAATACTATTTTTTTCATATAAACACCTCAACAAAAGTAAGTCCCCCTCTCAACAGTTCGTCATAACATCGTCAGGTAAAACATTTTACCAATCAAACTTAGTTGAAATTAATCCTATGACTGTTTCCTAAATGTTGTTGGAAAATAAAACTTCATGGCTGAATGAGCTCAAATGAATGAACAAAACTGCCCTTCTCAAAAGTCACAAAAGTTGATCAAATCTTCAGGTCAGTATCGCGTGTATCCACCACGCCTGTTAGTAATGACCGCCTGGCACCGTCTTCTCATGGTGTTGATCAAGCTGGCGACACGCTGCTGTGTAATGGCATTCCACTGAACCTGCAGAAGATGGGATAGTTGAGCCAGGTTGCTGTTGGCGTTGATGTGAGGATATACAGATCGCTTCAGCTGGTCCCAGAGGTGCTCTAAGGGATTGAGGTCAGGCGAGCATGCCGGACACACCATTCGATTGATGACTTTACCAGCCAAGTATGCAGTAGCTCTTTGTGGTGGGGCATTGCCATCCATGTAAACAAATGCTACACCGTGGGCTGCAGCAAGTGGTGCAACATGTGGACGCAGCACTTCGTCAACATATCGTTGAGCTGTCAGGTTGCCAGCAATCTGCACAAGTGGTGTTTTCCTGGTAAGGCTAATACCACCCCACACCATTACACTACCGCCACCATATAGGCTGTAACTGGCTGAACACAGCACTCGGCATGTTGCTCTCCAACTCGACGCCACACACGTCTCCGGCCATCACTGTGACGCAGACAACTTCTCATCTCACCGTGAACAACCCATTGCTCCACTGCTCCAAGCGGTATTAAACAGAGTGATTAAAACCTCTCGAACACACATTTATTCCCTTATTCTGTGCATTGATTATACATATGTGAAGGGGTGCAACTGATTGTCTGACCTCACAATTGCTACAACGATCCAACGATTACAATCTGCTTCATTATCTTAAGTGGGGTCACGTAGCTGGCTACAAGAACATGATTGGTTTTCTATAATTATTTTCAGCATCTATGAACTCAAAACGACAAATCAATCAGTGTAACAATATTTTCTCTAACATATCAACCCCATAAATCTACCAATTTCTGAAAATTACTGCCAAAGCCAATGATTTACATTCCCTGGAACGATTCTTGGCCGACTTGGTCTTCCAAATCTTGGATTAAACCAAACCATCGGATTACCGAAGCTTCGGATTACCGAAGCTTCGGACTACCGAACCTTCGGACTACCGAACCTTCGGACTACCGAACCTTCGGACTACCGAACCTTCGGACTACCGAACCCTCGGACTACCGAACCTTCGGACTACCGAACCTTCGGACTACCGAACCTTCGGACTACCGAACCTTCGGACTACCGAACCTTCGGACTACCGAACCTTCGGACTACCGAACCTTCGGACTACCGAACCTTCGGACTACCGAACCTTCGGATTACCGAACATTCGGACTACCGAACATTCGGACTACCGATCAGACTACCGAACCTGTCTTCATAACGTAACATTTATGTGGAATCCAATTCAACAGGAGTTACGTGCAGCCTTTGAAGAGGAGGCAGCGAATACAGATAGAGAGTGCCTCCTATTGACATCGGCTTGCTCATCCTCGCCATACATCATCACAGACAGCTACGACATTGCCGCAATCTCAAGGTGGGACATTTAATTATAAATAATAATTTGTAATAATAACGATTAGGTTTGAAGTTTACCTCGCCTATTAGAGTGACACCATTATTTAAAGAGTGTTACTTTGTTTAATTAGCTCTGTTTATCCGTTATTGTTATCTATACCATTCTGCAGTTCCCTGGATTTCATCAACTTGATGGCGTATGATTTCCACGGTTCCTGGGAAAGCACTACCGGCCACCACACATCATTGTACCCTGGTAGCTCAGATGACGGCGACAATCGTCTTCTTACTGTGGTATGCATCGTTCATCTTCCCTGTTCTTACTTGATTTTACTTACTTGAAGTTCCCATCAAACTGACCTTATCTAGTAGTAGTCGTATTTTTGTTCTTTAAAAAAAAATCTGATACTTATCCACCTTTTGGTTCTGTCAAGTATTTACAGACTATGTGCTGCATGCTTATGATAAATTACCTCGAGTAGGATTATTGAAAAGAATGTTGCATCCTGACGCGACCTTTTTTCATTGTATTATCTCAATGAAAGGTTAGTCATTGCAACAATGAGAAACCTTTTCAATTTTGTTATGAAATACTTTTAAAACGTACTCAACTCTCCATAGACTTTGTACACAATCGCTGAAGTAGTGTCTAGCTGGGTACAACATTATTCCCGGATCATTGAGCATGATGGATTTGTTTCCTTAACGTTTGACTGGATATTCTGTTTCAGTGATGGAGGTCTCGAAACCTTTATTTAGGTCTCAGTCTCGTCCAAGCCAAGTCTCAGATCTAGGTGGGCTGGTCTCGGTATTGAATGCTCAGGTCTCAGTCTTGGTCTCGGTCTCGAATGCCACGGTCTCGGGTTAGTACCCTTGAGACCCGTCGAGACCACAGCAAAATACCGTGCGCCACACAATTCTTTGCACCACAAATAGGTAGAGTTTTGTAAATTAACTCAAAGTGTTAATCTATCTCCACCGATGTTTGTTTTTATGAAGTCGACCTGTTACACTATTATGTCGACCATATAGACTGGCTCCGATATTTAGATTTGGGACTCGAACATCATACTTAAAGGCTGGCTCACACTATGACGAATAGGGGGGTACGGCAAGCTACGGTAAGCTGCGAATTTCAATTTTGAATTTGCCGCCACTCATCGTGTGTTGCCGTCAGTTGTCGCTGACAAATCCGCTAGCGACCGCAGACGACCGAAATCATCAGTCGCGTCCGTCGGCAAATTTTCAGCTTGTTGGAAATTTTGTGGCGGCAACAAAATTCGTTGTGATTCCGTTCATATTTCGTTAGAGACCGCAACCCTCATTTCCTTGACGTTTCCATGCCGTGCGATTCCGTCTTTAGTCGTTTTAAGGTCGTCACAATTTCGTCGGTAGTCGTTGTCAACGACCATTGACGGCAAAACAACGGCAAGTGACGTCACATCTCGAACCCTGACGACACATTGCGGCAAGTAACGAAATTGTAACGACCTTGGTGCGACGATGGATTGCGAATTTTGGCCGGAGGGTGACGGGTGATGACTGTTGATGGCGGGTCGTTTGCGAGTACCTGCGGCATTGCAACGGTGGCCTGCGATGGGTTACGATTTTGCAACGATGGTCCACGATTTTAAACTTTTAGTGCGATTTTTCACGTTGTGTGACGCCAGAACGTTGTGAAGAGTGGGAACGCCAAACTCGACTATTTATACGACCCGCACACACACGCACGCACGCACGCAAGTGGGTAAATGCCGTCAATAGGGGACGGGGCATTGTCCGACCGTCTTCCCTCTTTTGTTTGTACTCTAACGTTTTCGGATGATCGCCATAGGATTTGCACACGAGTCTGAATCGGGGACCTTTGCGGAATAGGGGACCCCATTGTTCCCTTTGTCATACGTCCCCTATTTCAATCAAAAACAAACTCATGTAGACACTACCACACTGAGGGCATACTTGTCATTCTATCCAATGGAGGACACTTGAGTGTGTGTGAATTACACCTATCAAAGTGAGGACACGACACTAAAATGCTGGTTGTTTATTGGTTTCATATTGATGTGCATTCTAAAGTCATCATTGCGATTGCAAATTGTAAATAGTCAAGTACTCTGACGCATCCGTACATGTATGTGAACTGACAAAACACCCTGCTTAGCTTTGATGAAGCTTCATTTTGTTCCGACAAAAGTCTTTGATGTTCCTCCAGCTTCGTGTCTGCAGTGCCACAGGACAGGATGTTTCGATGTCTCGTTTGCCAGGAAGCTTCTTCAGCAGAAAGAATTTATGCAAACCCTTCGTAACGTCTCCCTTCTCCTCGGCAGTCCAGGGACGACGTTTCACTCGTCTCGAGTTGTTCAGAGATGCCAGACTTCCAGATGGAACACTGATAGGAGCCTGTCGAGTACCTAATGTCAAATAGGAAACAAGTCGATATAAAACACAGATATTTAGGCACTTTTAATTCAGACAGCCCGATAGCCAGATGAACAAACAAATGGACAGACAGACAATTGGTTTTTTAAAGACAGCCCGACTTAAAATACAGACACATAAAAGCCTAAACTTACTGTTTTCACTGGGCACATCACAGGAATTGTCACTGCTATCATCGCTGTCCTCGTCACTATAGTGAAGCCTTCTGCAAGTCACAAAGAGCAGTTTTTGTTAGATTAATGCACACATACCTGACAGTTGGTCAATCTCTGCTGGAGCTGATGTAATGCAGGAGCAATAGCAAAAGAAATGCACAAAAACACGTATACCATTTGTTATCATATATTGTGAACTGATAACAAAATGTTATTTCTTGCATTTCTTTCGTTGTTGAAAATGTATTAGTGAATAGTAATTACTGATCAAGTATTTTTCAACAAAAGCAATCATTAATGTCTTTCTTTTGCTGTTGAGTAAATAATTTAAAACGACTGTGTCCTTACCACCAGTGACATGCAGTTCATCCAGGGATTTGCCCTGCTAGGAAGGCAAGTTTCCCCTCTCCAAGCTGAGAAAAAGTCGAGAAAGTTTGGTGACCCTCTGCACAGTATCTGGCAACTGGTAGTATTCACGATGGACACGCAAATCATGACCCATGAAGTTTGCAAGTGTTTCAAGTTGATGTTCCTTCAAGGCAAGAATTTGCGAAGCGGTTGCCACGTGCTTACGAAGTTTTGTAGACCGGATGCTGGCAGCATTGTCAAGGCCCGCCATGTCTGCGTACACTCTTATACAGTCACATCCTCTTATATGACCTGTACCTCCATAAGAACATCGTGCAAACAAGTAGGTGTTGTCGTGGGCGACTCCAGCTTCATTTCTATTTGCAATCAGAGCACTCAACCACGCCACCACCTCATTGCTGAGAAGCACAGGAACAGTTCGACCCCTCTTGCCAACTATTTCGACAACTCTGAACATCTTGCACAGATGCCGTTCAAGATCAGTCAGCAGGCATTCCCCGTTGACACTAGCTGTTGTGTGCTTCTGAAAGTCTTCTAGTTTCATCTTTGATACCTCCCCTTGCCTTCTGCGGTTGAACATAATAAGGTGGCACAGTGCGACTTCATTCAATCTCTTCCAAGCTGGTCCAATTTGTTCGCCCCGAGCATCCTGGACAAGTTCCACTTCCCTGTTGCCAGCTTCATGGAGGAACGCCGACATTTTCACAACATCAGCATTTGTCGGCAGAATTTTAGGTTTGTTGCGCTTTTCTTGGTACAGTGTTCTGTGTGCATGGGTGGATACACGGTCTCGCCAGGTCAGTTCGCACAACTGCAGAAATTCTTCAGCGTGTTGCGCTTTTTGCTTTTGGCCAGACTCTAGAGCATTTCCTTTAAGTATGAGTGCACACTTCTTGATGGAATGTCCAATCTTTAAAGCTAGAGACGGAACATCATACAACTGCTTGTCTTCATTAAAGCCAGCAATACCGTGAACAGCCTTGATGATATCATTCACGAAGTGGGGGTGGACAAATAATTCAAGTGATGCATTTGGCTGGTGTGTATTCTTGCGGAGTTGTATGACAAGACGACCCAATTCCCGTATCTTGTTTCGGATGTAGCCATGTTGATCTACATCGTGCCCGAGTTTCGAGTATTCCCGCTTGGCTACTTCCACAATCAAAGTGTCATTCTTGGCCAGCAGAGTCACCTCATCTCTCTTCATCGGAATAAGAACCTGGTTCAACTGGAAAGACACACCGACAGGTGGAGGCTTTAACAAATCACTCTTGTGAGCAACACGTCTACGCAGAGGAGTTGTGGTAGTGCTACCATGCGAGTGTGCAGGGAGTGCAGGTTTCAGTGGGCACTGGTGACGCCAGAGATCACTTCGCACATAATAGCCATAACAATATATGCACGGTCCGTATGCATGTGGAGCTACCTTATGATTAGGCCTATATCCTACAATAAGTGCACCCCGGCCTTTCCGAAGGACTTGGCAATTGTGCCTATGATTACCAACATTGCGGATTTTCCACAGAAGTATCTTACGGGCACTTGGGTTGGTCTCAGACGCAATCTCTACAACTTCGCTCTCTTCTTTGTGACATGACTGGAGATGACGGGGCAACTTAGATTGAGGTACTTCACAGTAAAAGCAGGGGGGAGGGGGGAGGGGGGAGGGGGGAGGGGGGAGGGGGGAGGGGGGAGGGGGAGGGGGGAGGGGGGAGGGGAGGGGGAGGGGGGTGCTTGCAAAAAACACTTGATTTACAAATTTGTTTCTGGCTTCTGGGCACCCAGAGTGAATATTTGATAGGGTTCAGAAAACAAGTTCACTAATGAATCAAAATCTTACCACTTTCTATGTTGCCGGATGCAGAAAACGTTTATGATTTAGAACGAGTGAAAAAAACCCAAACACCACTGTTATTTTCTTTAGGGGTAGACGCATATGCCTAATTGCCTCGGACTAGTTGCCCCTCTGAAGGAGAGGGCGAGGGGAGGGGTGGGTGGGGGGGGGGGTGAAGGGGGCGGGGGGGGGGGGGGGGTGCTTGCAAAAAACACTTGATTTATAAATTTGTTTCTGGCTTCTGGGCACCCAGAGTGAATATTTGATAGGGTTCTGAAAACAAGTTGAGTGTGTGTGAATTACCTCATATGGAGGAGGACAAACGGCAGGTCCTGTACCAGAATCAGCCTGTGGGCCATCATCCCAACTGGAACTGCTTTGTAGACTGTCTGAACCATTTAAGTGCGGACTCGAGAAAATCGGATGGGCCACCTGGCATAGAAATCAAATCAAAATCACATTTAATTTTAAACAAATAACAATTTCTTTGGGTTATCTCTAAAATATACTATCCATTTTAACACCATCACAAGCAACAACATTCGCCCTTGATGTGCAACTTAACTGACGACATACCGGTATTGATCCTCTTCATAAAAAGATATGTAATTCAAATGAGAATTTGTGTCATGTGCATTCATTATATGACTTCTAAGACTGAGCAGTTCACTAAATACTTGTAGTCAGCGTACAATACAGGCGTTGTTCATATTAATAATAATAATAATGGTAATTATTATTATTATACCTCCAAATAGGCACTTGGGGAGACAATCCCATAGAGATGTACACAAACTTAAAACAGTCCTAACTTGTTTACCCTAACCCTTTTGTCTAAGATCTTCAAAATTTGCTATTTAGACCAAAATCTGTCGTTCTAGGACAAAAATAACTCCCAAATATCTTTTTTTTTTAGGGTAGGTAGACACTTAGGGAGACACTAAAATGTCTCCCTAAGTGCCACTGTCTCCTTATTACCTAAAAACTTACGCTAATTTGTCTCCCCAAGTGCCTATTTGGAAGAATTACGCATTTCATTTGTATTCTTCCTAACCTGTCTGTTGTTAATTAATGCATTCTATGGTAATTTTCTCACCTGGTGCTCAAATAGGCAGCGTGTCACACCATCAGTGTACCGGACGCAGTACTTTCCTGATAAGAAAGCCACAAATTCAACCAATTAAACTTTAAAGGGATTACATGCAATTGGGAGTGGAATGTTGAAAAGTATTTGTTGTTTACAGATCATATATATTTTTGGTTCTGAAGGGGGGGGGGGGAGGAATCAAGTTTAGGAAAAATGGCATTGTTTATTTACATGTGGTACATGTCATGGGGGGATGTAAGAGGGTATACAGCTGTCTTAATTTATGTGTGACAAATGGGATTCTACATTATGGATTACATTTCTTACCTACGGAACCCCTAATGGGACATATGACGAATAGTAATCACCGTGACAAAATAAATTTAGTTTTGTATTTCTTGCCCACGAAATCATTTCGTGCCCATGAAATCATTTCGTGCCCACGAAATCATTTCCCGTGCGCTCGAAAAAAATAATTTCATGAGCTCGAAATAATTTGTGTGCTCGAAATAATTTATTTTTTGTGCGCTTGAAATAATTTCCTGCGCTCGAAATCATTTTGTGCAATTGTTAGAAATCGGTTAAGTAAATATGTTTTACAGCACGGTCTTGACGCAAGGTTAACGTGAACCCACAAATTACGAGGGCATTCCATTTGTTTTCGTCATATGTCCTTTTAGAGGCTCCGCACTTACCTTTGGTGAAGGAGATTATTACGGCAGGATACCATGATGAATCTGGAGGCCACAGTGCGATTACGTTCTCCCCTTCATGATGCTGGTGATTTGTCAAGGTTCCATCAAGACGACTACTTCGTTTCATGTTTGTTATGGTAGTTCTGTCAGCCACACCTAGACTAGCTAGCTGTAACAAGACAACAATACAACAACAATATACCATTAAACTGATAATACAAGTAAATATTAATAATTGTGGCTACTTATTTGTTTTATTATTTATACAATAACTACAATTAACTATTTCTTGTTCGCACGGTGCTCAACAACTCATGCTTGCGTTGGCAAAATAAAGCAGTTACATTTGGTTATAACTTCTATATTATTCTGAAATTAGGCATATTCACTTCCCACATCATCCTATAGACTAGAGTGAGAGATCGAGGCCATGACTACAAATTACCTTACAACGTAAATTAGCATGTCATATATGTCATAGAGTGAGCTACATTCATACGAGTAACATGCAAGCTTCCAACTAGTACAATTGCTCTACTTACCATTTATTCCAGCTCCATGGTACACTGCAAATGACCACGTCTTCGCATAAACTACAATATGCACTTAGGCCAAAACAACGTTATAATAGTTAAGACATGTCTGGGCTAGTTTAATTAGAGACATGTAATGTACATGTAATGTACATGTAATGTACATGTAATGTACATGTAATGTACATGTAATGTACATGTAATGTACATGTAATGTACATGTAATGTACATGTAATGTACATGTAATGTACATGTAATGTACATGTACATGTATACATGTATTTACGTCGTTGTCACACGCGCAACCAAAGGAGGGCGCTATGCCATTCAGGGTAATACTGTTTGCGTTTTATTTGACGGGGTAAAAAATGTGCATACTGCCTCACGTCAGGTCTTATGTGTCAACCGAGGACTCCTCCCAAACGCTTTGATATTTAACCAACAGTCAAAAACGGCCACGAAAGTGCCATTTTTCACAATATTTCATACCGAGGACGCGCTCGGTTTGCAAGGTGTCCTCAGTATGTGAGTGTGTACTTACATAAAAGCCCTCCATTTGCGGTATTGACATGTACACACACAGCTTTACCTTACATACGCACTGTGGACATTCCTTTGTCTTCGTGTAGTTAACAAACTTTGACTAAATACTAATTTTTCTCGCTTCCCCAAAACAAATTTACCCTCAAATTTGGATTATGGGCCTCTCAGCTGTCCCTTCTATCTTTTCTATATATAACCCTAACCCGTTTTTCCTCCAGCGCTCTTTTTCGGAAACTGAAAAACGGATTGTGGACGTGTGCAAGTCCACAAACCGTAACCTCTTCCCGCATCGTGTGGACCTATATTGTTCGGAGGTCCACAGTGCGTATGCAAGACTAACTCACAGGCTTTGATATCGACCGCAACCCACCGTCAGCCACCGTTCCTTGCCGCCAGCCAATCCGCTGCTAGCCGTCTGACCTCGTTCCTTGTTGCCGGGCTCCGTCGAGACATCGTCACTCGCCGCCCAGACAACGTCCGAATTTGGTCGCTAGCCTCCGTTCCCTGCCGCAGCCATTCGTCCCTTGCCGTCGTGTTGTCGCTGGAGGTCGTTCCCAACCGTCAGCGAATCTTGGTTTTCCCCTTTTGCCGTCGCTTTGCCGCCAACATTTTTTGATTTTCACGTTCGTCGCCTTTCGTTGGGTCTTTGCCGCTACTATGTGAGCCAGCCTTAAACATCATTTTTATTAATTTTTGTTCTCGGTCTCGGTTTCGATCTCGGAAGTTGTTTGTCTTGGTCTCGGCCTCGGCTTGCAAGAATCTCGATCTCGGAAGTGTGATCTCTGTCTCGAAACTGGTCTTGGTCCCAAAAGCCTGTCTGTCTCGAAAGCCTTGGTCTCTGTCTCGAAAGCCTTGGTCTCGATCTCGAAAGATTTAGTCTCGATCTCGAAAGATTTAGTCTCGGTCTCGAAAGCTTCGGTCTCGGTCTCCGACATAAGGGTCTCGGCTACAACACTGTTATGTTTCAAACCAGATACTTTACGTTATGTGTTTTTTATTTCAGTCTAGTGCCGTGGATATTTGGCTGGAGGGTGGGGTGCTTCCCTCTAAGCTAGTTCTGGGAATGGGTCTGTTTGGGCGCTCCTTCGAGCTTAGTGGCCAGGCAACCGGCATTGGTGCTCCCGCTAGTGGGGCAGGAACGCCCGGTGTTTCAACTCAACAGCCCGGTTTCCTGTCTTATTACGAAGTAAGTAGAACAAGATGATTTAAAGGGAAAATATACCATTTCTCAGTTGAAGCAGCACTAAATGTTTGAAATCTAAAGAAAGGTGCTTGACAAACAACCTCGTGAAGTTTTTAGCTCTGTGAATGCTGCATATTCCGAGAAAAATTGTTTATAATAAACATATTTTGATTTTAATTCAAAGTTTGCTGAGTCTCAATTTAAATTGCAACCACAAACTGCGTTAAGGGCGCTTTCTCGGCAAGTGGATTGCAGCTACTTGTGTGTTACGTACTGATCAGACAGATGGTAGGGCCAACGCGTGCATTGAGCGTCGTTTAAACACTTTCGCGCACTATTTACAGCAATATCTATAAGTGCGTTTAGTAGACGCATATTTGCAAATGACATTCTTTTGTCATTTTCTGCAAAATGACAGACGGAATAATTTTCCAGGGAGTTTAGAATCATAAATATCTTTACAACGAGTAAGCTTTTAAACAATATTTGGTTTGAATTTCAAAGTGAACAAAAAAATTGACAAGGCGGGGGGCTCGAACCTGCGACCCCCGGAATACCGAATACGTAATACCGAACCGGCGCTCTGCCAACTGAGCTATCTTGCCCAATGTTGGCGGTTTCTCCAATTGTCAGTATCTTTATTCGAGGGCGCTAGTCAGAAGTCATAAACACCAGAATGCCGTTTGTTCACTTTGCAAATTTACTTAGTCAGTTTTCCTTGTGGTTTATTTTAGTATTTGGTTTAGTTTCTTTCTGGATAGCTGCAAAAGGTATACATTGCCCCTTTAAACCGAGTTTCATATTCCTTACATACAAAGTTTAATGCACCCCAAAGCCGGGGCTCATCATGTGCTGAGACATTGAATGACATTGGGGACTTTTCATCTTTGCTTTGTTCAACTGCCGTCTGCAAAAGAGAATACACCAGATGCCCTTGATTTCAGATATATTTGTTTAAATCATCTATGTATTAAAGGCAAGGTGTAATTTTCAAAAAATATACTGTTTTTTTAATATGGTTGGCCATTTTGTTGTCTGTGACACCCTGTGTTATAGATAATCGATATGCGATTGGTTTTGATCAAAACATTGTTACAGATTTGTGAAAAACTCCAAGATAACCAGCTGACACGGGTTTGGGATCCTGAACGTCAGGTTCCCTATGCCTTCCAGGGCAACCAATGGGTTGGCTACGAAGATCAACAAAGCGTCCAGATCAAGGTACATGCGTATAATAGTGACCACTTTAAAGGGATCGTATACGTTTGGTAATTGGAACCCATTGTTTGTTCCAATCCTATATATTTATAGATATATACCATAATATAAAACTAACCTGTACAGATTTCATTTCAAAAGGTGGTAGCGATTTTGAGATATTGCCGAAAATCTGAAGCGGTTATGTCCACGCAGGAAGAATAATCTGCATTGAAATACACAATCTGAGAAACGTCACTGCAGTAACGCTTCTCAGATTCAAATTTGTTGGGATAAAAAGTGATATCTTTTTCCATAACCGCAGTACTTCGAAGTGAAAAGTTACTAAAAATGCATTATACTATCCAAAGCTGCTGTACTTCTTACCGAGTACGTTTTTATTGCCATTACTTTTTGGAGTAATTACCAAACGTAAACGATCCCTTTAACAGTTATTATAGGTAGTTTACACAATTTGTATTGGTGCATTTTAGAAAATGAATGGGTTTGGGGATTTATATTGTATATTCAATATTGTGACGCTGACGAGCTAAACGTTTTGTGTTTATATAGAAGCTGAACAAAAGGGATGTTCTTGGAGTCTGGTTTCTTGACTTCCTTGAGACAAATTTGAAGTGTTTGAACATAATCAGGTTTTTACAACAATTACCGGCCGGTGAATGTTACATACAACCTTAGGTAAGAAACACCATTTGCAGATATCAACAATGTTTACTACCGAATTATTATTAAGAAATATCTTACTTGTTTTAAATAATGATTCTAGGGATCCAACAAAATGATTGCGCTAGATATCCTGTAATTGTTTCGAAAAAAATGTTATTTTATTAAAAACTAAACCAGAACAACTAAAACAACTGCCCGACGCCGGTTCAAAACGAACGCCGTTTTTCTTGCGTTTGGCTCGGCATCCATGGTTGTAAGACTGCAGACAGGTCATGTTTAAAGATGGACTACAACTGAATAATGATAAAGGCTGTGTTGCTGTTTTTTGTTCGAGAAATGTATAATGATTACTAATATATCATTAGTATTCAATAAATCTTGTTTCTTCATGCAAAAAACAACAAAATTGATCGGCGTTCTACGACCCAGAAAAACTCAGTTTCAGCAAAAGCCCTTAACTCATGAATAATTCATACTTTGTGTGTGACGTACTACCCATGAAAACGCATACATATGGTGGCTCTGAAGGGACTCCGCAGATCGCGAATATTGACGTCAAATTTGACGTCATATCAATATTCGCGACTTTTTGGGAAAGTCGTGAATATCGACGTCAAATTTGACGTCAATATTCGCGACTTTTTTGGAAAGTCGTGAATATTGACGTCAAATTTGACGTCGATATTCGCGATCTGCGGAGTCCCTTCAGGGCCACCATGTATGCGTTTTCATGGGTAGTACGTCATCACTTTTCGCTGGTTTACAAGTCCGCTGGTACTATATCGTGGATTTCATTGTGGTTTTCAGTGGATCTTTGCCGGGAACCAGTACAGGGCGGGAAATTTCAAAATCGAAGAATCGAGGTCTAATTTTTTCGGTCAAATTGCAACAAAATTATTTAGAGAAAAACATGACCGTAACAATAAAGTGTTATCTGAACACAACATAAACAAGGTCCGATAATAAATTTAATGTGTGAGTTTTCGTTGTAGTCCATCTTTAACGACAACTCATTACTGATAATTCAAGCAATTACCAATGGTGTATTATACCTTTAAACAACATTGTTGGGTTTGGTTTTGATTTGTTGGAATGTTTTGACTTGTTGACCGAAAGGTATTTATGAATGGGAATAAAAATGAACATTATTAATACCCATGAGCCGGTTTTTAACATACTTTTTAACTGGCTAACCACATTCTTATTCCCATCTGGGATTTCTCAAAAGCACTCTAGGCACTGTAGCTCACCAACCCGAAGTAACCTGCAGAAAGAAGACAATGAGAAGAAGTTACAGTTGTTAGAGGTGGGAGGAAAACCCCAGAAGTATATTCTGGGGAAACCCATACAATCAAGCAAGGACCAAAACTCAAACCACATGTCCTGGCGGAATTTGAACCCAGGCCACAGCAGTGGAAGGCGAGGAAAGAACTGCTATATACGCCAACTAGCTGACTCCCAAAATCAAACAAATATATTGACAGAAGCGGGGTTTGAACCTGAGACCTCCGGATAGCCGTTCCATACTTTTCTCTCAACCTTTGTATTTATACATGTTTTCAAAAGGTGGACTTTCTGCTGGAGCAAAGCCTGGGAGGCGCCATGGTGTGGTCGGTAAATTTTGATGATTTTCACGGCAACTGTGGTGAGACGTGGCCGCTGATGAAAGCTATCAACCGCGGACTTGGTTTAGGTATACATTTTGACAGGCAGGTTTCGATCATGACTGTACACAGTGCTCTAATACCGAAAGCCATTATTTCCCTGCGCTAGCAAGATTAGGATTGAAAATAGAACCAATTCGCTTGTTTTAAACTTCAGAAAACATTTTGTGATTCCGTTAATGTGTGTTAATGTGTGATTCCGTTAATTAATTAACTCATCCCTATCATAATCATCGTCTTCCCGTCTCGAACGAAAACAGCATGCAGTTAGCAGTGCGAAAGTACAGCGCCAATATTTATGCAAATCAACCGAATACGACCGAGCGCCTCGTTCTAACCATCCATTATGCTAATACTAGCATAAGCTGACCTTTAAAGTCGTTGTCTTATTGGTCGATCGTTGCGTAGAAAATGTATACTTAGAGTCAGCAGTACCGTAATTTCCTGCGGTAAAGCCGCGGCTTATCTGACTTTCTAGACCACAAAAACATCGCCGCGCCTTATCTTTCGGTGCGCCTTATATGATGTCGCTTGATTTCAAAGTGGCGGTCTTTGTGTGAAGAATTCTTTGAACGCCGTAATCTTACTCAATAATGCGGTCAACCAATTAGCTCAACTCTTCGGACATTGTGACCGTGTTTCCATTCTAACAATGCCGTGATGTGTTGATCCCCTATGAATGTGCTTACCCTCCAACAATGCCACGATGTGTTGATTCCCCCCCCCCCCACGACCGTGTTTTTATTCCAACAATGCCGCAATGTGTCGACCCCCATTTTCTTTCTGGCCGAGTTTCTTTCATTCCGAAAATGCTGCAACAGAATTACTTAAACGTTTGGAATTCGCATTCACCCAACCTCTATTGTGTGAACGTTGAGGGTGTTTTATTATATCTTCATTTTAGATGTTTGTTTGAGAAAGTATTATAAGAATTTAACGTAATATTATCTTATTATTCAGGGTGACTGAGTGATGAGCCGACCAAGTTTCTTGAAAAGACCAACATCAAAGCCCTCAGCACCGCTCACTACTTCCCCAGTGACAAAATCGTTATCCAACCCTGAAGTCCAGTTAAAAAAATCTTCATTACCATTGGGTGTTGACGTTCTCTCAACACAAACTGCTTCTCAATAAATGTTGTCCCGGCCCGCTTATCTCCAACAAAGATACATTGTATTTACTTACACTAACCCTCGCCTGGCAGTTATTTAATTTATTTAAAAGGCGTTTGTCAATGTATTTCTCGAGCGAATTGATTTATTTCGCCATAATCGTTCCCCTATACGAATCTGGCGATAATTAAGGGCGCCCTCAATAAGCATATAGCTTCCAATAAATGTTGAAGAGTCAAACAAAACAAACCGTCCTTATCAGGACGACCAAACGAGAAAAGAGATGGTTCATGTGTCTGTTTCGTTTATTTTATTAGTAAGATATTAAATAGTTTAATGATCTTCAAAACAAAACTAACACTAAGAGTAGTGATGTATTAAACAAATATCTTATGAACGTGATTAACAAATTATAGGTTTGAAATAAAGGAAAAGAACTTTATTTAAAAACAAATCCCCTCTAAAAATCCCTTCCATATATTAAGTCAACTCTATGTTGTCTGATTACGTTGTCTGGAAAGAAACTATAATCACTGACTGACTGAACTTACCGGTACTACCGGTACTGAATTAATTTATAATCCCACGGACCAAAACATTAAACGTGGTTTTGAAACCCGATATCTGTGGGAGAGGCACGTGTATCGGCTTCCATTGTATAAACTCTGCGGTCAGGAACATCTGGTGTTTGCGATTGTTGATACATTTCGTGTCGGCTCACTCAATGGTTTTAGTTCATTGAACCTTATTTCTTTTGGAAAAAGACGCACCATTGCAGGGTCAGAAACCGCAATCACGCACAGCTAGCTTTGGCTCGATGGATAATTAAAGGTACTTTGGATTTTTTCTTCATGGGACCAGCCCATGGGGTTACGGTTTAATTCATGCTTGGAATAGTGGGATCGTTCTAAGGCAACAAAATAACCCCAATCATGCACAGCGTTGGCTCGATGGATAAAGGTACTTTGGGTTTTTTCTTCATGGGACCAGCCCATGGGGTTACGGTTTAATTCATGCTTGGAATAATGGGATCGTTATAAGGCAACAAAATGACCCCTTTCTGGCGATGTACCTACACCGGGTGGCGCCTGGTGTTCTTTTGGGTGCGTTCAAGCATGCGCCTTATTCGGCAGTGCGCCTTATCTGTTGGCGTTTGAATTTTTTTTGGGTGATTTTAGGGACCTGCGCCTTAACCGCCGTGCGGCTTTACCGCAGGAAATTACGGTAAAGGTCATAACACGGTCATGCTCAACATAATTATCAGAGATCAGACTGTGACTTAAGTTGTTTCGCATAGTAGCGTGATTTTAACGATGGCTTTTGAGAAATTGCACAATTCAAATTGAACTGTTCCCAAAAACCTTCTGGCTTGATCGGTGAGGGTCATATCAGTTAAGTTTTGCTGAGTATTTGCTTGGACGTTGACAATGTTATAGTCGAAACTACCTGTACATGTAGTTGTACTTACACGACTTAACGTTATGGGTTTATGTGCCTGACCATCTGTGGCTGACAGCTATAGCTCTAGTCTAAGCAGAATGGGGCAGGCTGCCTAAAAAATGATGGATTACCCACAACATGTCGGCAAATTCACGATAAACATTGTGATCACGAAGAAAGGATTCTCAGGCCTTCTGATGCTTGGGTCGAAAAACTTCCACGATCCGCTGCAGAATTCAAACAACACGGCAGCTAGATCTTCGGAGGACAAACGACGCTGAATCTCTGCCATTGTGTCGCGGTATGGGCATGCATACAGCTGCATATAATTTGATGATTTTGGGATTAACCAAGGTGTGATTGGACACTCCATATCTAATGCTATGTTCCCACTATCACGATTCGCGCCACGATTGAAATCGTGGTCTTAATCGTGGAGTAATCGCAGTGATCCCAGATCTTATCAGATCTTAAATTCAGTCGTGGCAATCGTGTTGATCGTTGAACAATTTTGGACGGTTCAAACATTTTCTACAATCAACACGATTAATTTTCAATCGTGATCATCGCATCAGATCGTAATGTGTCGTAACGGGTCGTAACAAAGCGCAACAGATCGCATCTAATCGTGCTTCCAAATTGTGGTGATCGGAATCAACCTTGGACAAGACAAACACCGCCTATGTTGGGATGCGCTGCGATCTGATTGTGGGTTGTAGTCTTCACTCTGTAAAAGTTCAAGAAACAATGAAGTCCATAGTCTGTCGTTCTGTATATATACCCGTCGGGGTCCAATCGTGGCTCAAATCGTGATTACTCTCGATTCCGATCGTGAAGGACATTGCGACCACAATCGTATTCAATCGCAACAGAGCGCATCGGTTCGTGAAGATCGTATCAGAACGTATCAGAACGTATCTGCACGTACCAGATCGTCCCAAGTCGGGGACCCCGATCGTGTTGATCGTGTCAGATCGGGACCCAATCGTGGACTCAATCGGGACAATCCTATCGAAACGTATCTGATCGTATCTGAACGGCCGGAAGACCAGATCGTGACAGATCGTGTCACCTAAAATTGATCAATCGTGAATATATCGCATCCAACAAGCGCATCAAATCGTACCAGAACGTATCTACTCGCATCAACTCGTATCCAAACGTGAAATTTCAGAAAAGGAAACAAACATTCCACGATCAGCTACGAATAGCTTATCGTGGCGTTCGTAACGGATCGCACGACAGTGGAAATATAGCATTAGCCTCGCCTATACTTATCTGTATTCGAATACGAGGCCGTGCGCTAGAAATCTAGCGCAAAATAAGGAAAACCATAACATTTCATAGATAGTTGATACAAGGCGATCGGTCATCTTCAATTGATTTGCATAAATAGTGGCCGCGTGAGGTCGCTGTTCGCTGTATTTTTTAACTGCAGCGCGACGAACTTCTTGCACAAGGCTTCGCGCATCACCGGCTATTCTGGATATACCTTTTGACGTAGTCGGCACCATATTGCCAGAATAACTAGGTATATGATATACCCGGCTACATGTATAATCATGTTTCGCAGTACAACTTTACTTATTTTGTCCTATCCTAACTACATAATTCTGCATAATAACTACGCTAGAGATCCAGCGGACTTACGTCAGATGCAGTATAGTCTTTGTCAAAGACGAGAGTATATATAGTGCGCCCGCAAATGACACGGTTCTAGACCTAGCTGGGTCGATATTTATAAAAGCTTGCTAATAACTTAGCAACCCACCAGGCCTTAACAGCCTGCTAAATCCATAGTTTTCTGCTTCGTGGTTGCCAACAAATTCATAAAACCTTGGTAAAAATGTTGCCAGCTAGGTATGGTGATGTTTTTGATGGGTCAAACACGTCTCTTGTTTTCATCCTGACACGTCTCTTGTTTCCATCCTGGCATGTCTCTAGTTTTTATCCCGACACGTCACTTGTTATCATCCTGAGACGTCTCTTGTTTTCATCCTTGCAAGTCTCTTGTTTTCATCCCGACACGTCTCTTGTATTCATCACGACACGTCGCTTGTTTTTATCCCGACATGTCTCTTGTTTTCACCCTGAGACGTCTCTTGTTTTTATCCCGACATGTCTCTGGTTTTTATCCTGACACGTCTCTTGTATTTACTCCAAGGAGTTAATGTAATAATTTCCTTCATTTTTTTCCATTATGTAATTTGTTTTCTTCTTAGATGTTAATGAGTGTGAAGACCTATCATCTTGCCCGCTTGCTAACCGGCCTTGTATTAACTCCATAGACGGGTTTGCATGTACCTGCCCGAGTGGTTATGAGTGGAATTCAACACAATGTATAGGTTAGATGCATATATCAATATTTCATTGTTTTGTTTTGTTTATCTTGCTTAGTATCAACTTATATTCATAAAAACCTGAAATAGTATACCTATTGTCATATTGGTCAAGAGCCTTAGCGTTAGTGTTTCGAAACTGTCGTTAAAACAAGAGACGTGTCAGAATAAAACAATAGACGTGTCAGGATGAATCGTGGAGTAATCGTAGTGATCCCAGATCTTATCAGATCTTAAATTCAGTCGTGGCAATCGTGTTGATCGTTGAACAATTTTGGACGGTTTGAAACATTTTCTACGATCAACACGATTAATTTTCAATCGTAATGGGTCGTAACGGATCGTAACAAAGCGCAACAGATCGCATCTAATCGTGCTTCCAAATTGTGGTGACCGGAATCAACCTTGGACAAGACAAACACCGCCTATGTTGGGATGCGCTGCGATCTGATTGTGGGTTGTAGTCTTCACTCTGTAAAAGTTCAAGAAACAATGAAGTCCATAGTCTGTCGTTCTGTATATATACCCGTCGGGGTCCAATCGTGGCTCAAATCGTGATTACTCTCGATTCCGATCGTGAAGGACATTGCGACCACAATCGTATTCAATCGCAACAGAGCGCATCGGTTCGTGAAGATCGTATCAGAACGTATCAGAACGTATCTGCACGTACCAGATCGTCCCAAGTCGGGGACCCCGATCGTGCTGATCGTGTCAGATCGGGACCCAATCGTGGACTCAATCGGGACAATCCTATCGAAACGTATCTGATCGTATCTGAACGGCCGGGAGACCAGATCATCATGTCACCTGAAATTGACCAATCGTGAATATATCGCATCCAACAAGCGCATCAAATCGTACCAGAACGTATCTACTCGCATCAACTCGTATCCAAACGTGAAATTTCAGAAAAGGAAACAAACATTCCACGATCAGCTACGAATAGCTTATCGTGGCGTTCGTAACGGATCGCACGACAGTGGAAATATAGCATTAGCCTCGCCTATACTTATCTGTATTCGAATACGAGGCCGTGCGCTAGAAATCTAGCGCAAAATAAGGAAAACCATAAAATGGCATAGATAGTTGATACAAGGCGATCGGTCATCTTCAATTGATTTGCATAAATAGTGGCCGCGTGAGGTCGCTGTTCGCTGTATTTATAACTGCAGCGCGACGAACGCCTTGCACAAGGCTTCGCGCATCACGGGCTATTCTGGATATACCTTTTGACGAAGTCGGCAACATATTGCCAGAATAACTAGGTATATGATATACCCGGCTACATGTATAATCATGTTGCGCAGTACAACTTTACTTATTTTGTCCTATCCTAACTACATAATTCTGCATAATAACTACGCTAGAGATCCAGCGGACTTACGTCAGATGCAGTATAGTCTTTGTCAAAGACGAGAGTATTATAGTGTGCACGTCGCTTAAAATCTGCTCTCGCAGTGCGCCCGCAAATGACACGGTTCTAGATCTAGCTGGGTCGATATTTATAAAAGCTTGCTAATAACTTAGCAACCCACCAGGCCTTAACAGCCTGCTAAATCCGTAGTTTTCTGCTTCGTGGTTGCCAACAAATTCATAAAACCTTGGTAAAATGTTGCCAGCTAGGTATGGTGATGTTTTTGATGGGTCAAACACGTCTCTTGTTTTCATCCTGACACGTCTCTTGTTTCCATCCTGGCATGTCTCTAGTTTTTATCCCGACACGTCACTTGTTATCATCCTGAGACGTCTCTGGTTTTCATCCTTGCAAGTCTCTTGTTTTCATCCCGACACGTCTCTTGTATTCATCACGACACGTCGCTTGTTTTTATCCCGACACGTCTCTTGTTTTCAACCCGACACGTCTCTTGTTTTCATTTCGACACGTCTCTTGTTTTCATTTCGACATGTCTTTTGTTTTTATCCCGACACGTCTCTTGTTTTCAATCCGACACGTCTCTTGTTTTCACCCTGACACGTCTCTTGTTTTCATCCCGACACGTCTCTTGTTTTCACCCTGAGACGTCTCTTGTTTTCATCCCGACATGTCTCTGGTTCTTATCCTGACACGTCTCTTGTATTTACTCCAAGGAGTTAATGTAATAATTTCCTTCATTTTTTTCCATTACGTAATTTGTTTTCTTCTTAGATGTTAATGAGTGTGAAGACCTATCATCTTGCCCGCTTGCTAACCGGCCTTGTATTAACTCCATAGACGGGTTTGCATGTACCTGCCCGAGTGGTTATGAGTGGAATTCAACACAATGCATAGGTGAGACGAATATATCAATATTTCATTGTTTTGTTTTGTTTATCTTGCTTAGTTTAAACTTATATTCATAAAAACCTGAAAAAGTATTCCTATTGTCCTATTGGTCAAGAGCCTTAGCGTTAGTGTTTCGAAACTGTCGTTTAAACAAGAGACGTGTCAGGATAAAACAATAGACGCGTCAGGATGAAAACAAGAGACGTGTCGGGACGAAAACAAGAGACGTCTGGGGATGAAAACAAGAGACGTGTCAGGATGAAAACAAGAGACGTGTCGGGGTGAAAACAAGCGACGTGTCGGGATGAAAACAAGAGACGTCTGGGGATGAAAACAAGAGACGTGTCGGGATGAAAACAAGAGACGTGTCGGGATGAAAACAAGCGACGTGTTGGGATGAAAACAGGAGACGTGTCGAAATGAAAACGATGGTACTTCATGCTGGCACGTCTCTTGTTTTTATCCCGACACGTCTCTTGTTTTCATCCTGACAAGTCTCTTGTTTTCATCGTGACAAGTCTCTTTTGTTTTTATCCTGACACGTCTCTTGTATTTACTCCAAGGGGTTAATGTAATAAAAAAATTCAATATGTAATTTGTTTTCTTCTTAGATGTTAATGAGTGTGAAGACCTATCATCTTGCCCGCTTGCTAACCGGCCTTGTATTAACTCCATAGACGGGTTTGCCTGTACCTGCCCGAGTGGTTATGAGTGGAATTCAACACAATGCATAGGTCAGACGCATATATCAATATTTCATTGTTTTGTTTATCTTGCTTATTTTCAACTTATATTCATAAAAACCTTAAACAGTATACCTATTGTCCTATTGGTCAAGAGCCTTAGCGGTAGTGTTTTGAAACTGCGGTTTCAACAAGAAACTTATCCGGATAAAAACAAGAGACGTGCCAGGATGAAAACAAGAGACCTGTCTAAATGAAAACGATGGCACTTCATCCCGACACGGCTCTTGTTTTTATCCCGACACGTCTCCTGTTTTCATCCCAACACGTCGCTTGTTTTCATCCCGACACGTCTCTTGTTTTCATCCCGACACGTCTCTTGTTTTCATCCCGACACGTCTCTTGTTTTCATCCCGACACGTCGCTTGTTTTCACCCCGACACGTCTCTTGTTTTCATCCCGACACGTCTCTTGTTTTTATCCCGACACGTCGCTGTTTTCATCCCGACACGTCGCTTGTTTTCATCCCGACACGTCGCTTGTTTTAATCCCGACATGTCGCTTGCTTTCATCCCGACACGTATCTTGTTTAAACGGCAGTTTCAAAACACTAACGCTAAGGCTCTTGACCAATAGGACAATAGGTATACTGTTTCAGGTATACTGTTTTCATCCCGGCACGGCTCTTGTTTTCACCCCAAGGGGTTAATGTAATAATTTCCTTAAATGTTGTCTACTATGTAATTTGTTTTCTTCTTAGATGTTAATGAGTGTGAAGACCTATCATCTTGCCCGCCTGCTAACCGGCCTTGTATTAACTCCATAGTCGGGTTTGCCTGTACCTGCCCGAGTGGTTATGAGTGGAATTCAACTCAATGTATAGGTTAGATGCATATGTCAATATTTCATTGTTTTGTTTTGTTTATCTTGCATATTTTCAACTTATATTCATACAAAGTCCTGAAACTGTATACCTATTGTCATATTGGTCAAGAGCCTTTGTGGTAGTGTTTTGAAACTGCGGTTCGAACAAGAAACTTATCCGGATAAAAATAATAGACGTGTCAGTATATAAACAAGAGACGTGCCAGGATGGAAACAAGAGACTTCCCAGGATGAAAACGAGAGACCTGTCAAAATGAAAACGATGGCACTTCATCCCGACACGGCTCTTGTTTTCATCCCGACACGTCGCTTATTTTCATCCCGACACGTCTCTTGTTTTCATCCCGACACGTCGCTGTTTTCATCCCGACACGTCGCTTGTTTTCATCCCGACACGTCTGTTGTTTAAACGGCAGTTTCAAAACACTAACGCTAAGGCTCTTGACCAATAGGAAAATAGGTATACTGTTTCAGGTATACTGTTTTTATCCCGACACGCCTCTTGTTTTTATCCCAAGGGGTTAATGTAATAATTTTCTTAAATGTTGTCCACTATGTAATTTGTTTTCTTCTTAGATGTTAATGAGTGTGAAGACCTATCATCTTGCCCGCTTGCTAACCGGCCTTGTATTAACTACATAGACGGGTTTGCCTGTACCTGCCCGAGTGGTTATGAGTGGAATTCAACACAATGTATAGGTTAGATGCAAATATCAATATTTCATTGTTTTGTTTTGTTTATCTTGCTTATTTTCAACTTATATTCATAAAAACCTTAAACAGTATACATATTGTCATATTGGTCAAGAGCCTTAACGGTAGTGCTTTGAAACTGCATGAGACGTGACAGCATGAAAACAAGAAACGTGTTTGAATAAAAAATAAGACACCTGTCGAAATGAAAAACGTTGGTAGTTAATCCTGGCACGCCTCTTGTTTTCATCCCGACACGTCTCTTGTTTTTGTCCTGACATGTCTCTTGTTTTCGTCCTTACACATTTCTTGTTTTTATCCTGACACACATCTTGTTTTCCTAGATGTGAAGCCAGGCATGTGCCCGATGCCCAGCCCTGATGTTGGTGGGATTTGTGTGGAGGCATGCAGTGGAAACAGTGATTGCCAAGGACCTCATAAGTGCTGTAGTAACGGTTGTGGACGCTCTTGTCAAGAACCTGTGTTAAGTGAGTTTAGAAGAAGAGTGGAGTACATGAATGTGGTCACAAATATTTACGACATGGGCAAACAAAATGCCACTAGGAAAGAGCATGTGATTTTGCATTCCAAATGGCATGGTTATTAGCAGGATTTGATTTTAACAAAAGATTTCCAACAGATTTTAATCCAAATGCTCCAAATTCACATCTAGTGGATGTAAATTTGTTTAACATTTTTATACCTTTAGGTCAAAAAGTCAAAACAAGTCGAACGTTTCTCAACAATTTTACATCTATTTTATAACGATTTTGTTCAACAATGTTACTTTGTGTTTTGAGGAACACCCCGTCAGCTATTTTAAAGGTATGTGCCTCGCATACGTGAAATTATATGGAGATAGATGCGCCCATGATAGATACATGATAGACGCGTGATATGGCATTGGAATTGGAACTATTAATATAGGGACCCGTTGGTCATATTGCGCATGCTGTGGGAGGTTTCAATCAATGAATGGGTCGTGGACAAGATTTTATAGGAGTCCAAATGTTATTTTACACCGAAAAGCATTTTAAAACTGGCTGGGCCATATTTTGTCGGCCGTTTAAACATACCCACGTGTCGGGCTCTTGACCAATAGGAATAGCTAAACTTTCTCAGGTGTTTATGAATGTGAGGTTGAATCTTTTAATGACGTGGTATTTTCAGTCAGGTGCGAGGAGGAACTGCCGGAGATATGTGAGTTTTCCCCCTGTGAATTTGCAAGCTGTCCTTCCGAACCTGACGCAACCTGCGAACCCGACCTGTGTGGACATTGTCGTCCCAAGTTTTTCAACCTGGACTTGGAGGAGGTGAACTGTGCCGGTAATAATTTGGTTTTTGGCTTTCGTAGCTCTGCAAAGATCAACATTTACGATCATTGGTTGTGCTCCGTGGTAAGATATACGTACACTGTATGGCATGCTGCCATGGATGTCTTTAACGTGTCACCGACTCGACCATGTTGTCGATGCGTTCTAACCAATTCAGTAGCCCAGTTGCGTGTAAGGATGATTACTCTCCCGATTTAATATCTATTATTAAGATGAATGGTGTATGAAATCGTTACAACGACATCATTTTATATATTGGGACATATAGGGGAAATATTTAGGATAATTTTTCCTTTGATAATGCAAGCATGAATTGTGGCACACAGTCAGGGTATGTCATGATAAAGATATATACCGTAGGACCATCGCAGATTGTCCTTTGAAGACGAGGTAGAATAACAAGCAATGGCAGCCATTTTGAAAAAAATTGTTTGTTATTCTACCTATATTGTTTTCAAGTACAAATCTGTGATGGCCTGTAGCCAAATATGTATCTTTCTCATGACAAACTCTGACTGTTAGCCAAATTCCCTACTTGTATAATTAATCCTATCTCCTATCTGCCGTGCTAATAATTAATAATAATAAATAATCTCCATCAATATACCTACAACAATGGACAGTATACAATAAAGGCCCTGTCACACTATGACATATAGCAGAAACGTATGCCGGCGTATGTGAATTTTCTCCAACACGGTGGTGTACGTTGAGACAAGTTCCCCGTGGGACAACTTGTGCTTCTTAGGTTTGGCATACGTTAGACGTACGTTAAAGGTACGTTAAAGGTACGTTAAAATACGTTAGTTGTACGTATAGATACGTCGGCTGAAGGTGAACCGTACAGCTAACTTATTAATAACAAATGATTAACTTTCTTATAACCTATGTCTGTCTAACCTATGTCTGACGTGTCTACCACGAGTCTTGACGTATTGGACGTATGCCTGGCGACTAACATAGTAAATTAGTAAACAGCTAGCGTTAAGTTGGCGCATTGCGAGCGTTTTGCGGGTTGGGAATGGCAGGTTTCTCATGAACCTAGGATATCTTGGGTGCAGCCTTCTTGACCTTCTTTGGTTGCTTGATGTATGCTCGATGAAGAGATGGCGAATGACGATACGTCTAGATTGGCGCCGTATTTATACTCGAAGCCAGTGTACGTCACGTGACCGCCTGAAGTACGCTGAGCACGTTGGGCACACGTTTAATCATACATCACTCGTACGTTGGGCATACGTCGTAAACGCTAGGCATACGTTGGGCATACATATACTATCTAATAAGTTATGTAAATGTGAATAAGATTAATACTGCTGCAAACTGCTTACTGGCTGGAATGACCTGAAATATACAAATCAAATAAGTTAAGAGGGCCTAATATTTCGATCTTAACAAGATCTTCTTCAGAGACTAATGGCCCAGTCACAATGTCGGCGATCTGTCGGGGATTAGTTTTGGCCGGGGGTCGTCGTAGAAAATAAAGAATCCTTGAACAATCCTAGCAATAATCCTAATAAAAGTGGAGCAGTCACATTGTCTGAGATTTTTTCAAGGATTTTGACCCGGTTTTGTCGAAAAATCGTGGGATTAGCCTCCGATCGCCTCCGATTGCATCGGAGACGATATCTGCAGCAAGAGCGTCTCAAACTTTTAGCGATCCGATCGGAGGCGCCCTTATATACACGGCGATTTACTACGATTCCACCGTACGATTCGTCGGAGACGATCACAGAAAGCGTACGAATCGTCGCAGGGCGCCTCCGATTCAGTCGGAGGGCGCCGGAGACCACTCGCAGACATTGAATCTCAACCTGAATTTCCAATCCCACACAGAATCTTGCGACTAGTCTCAGATTATTCGGAGGACGCCTCCGATTAATCGGAGGGCATCGTATGTCATCGGAGATTGTGTCTGGGATGCCCAAAATGGGTGAAAAATCTTGCGAGCAATCTTAAAATTTTAAGTTCAAAGTTGGGGACCGCGACGGGTGTGGCGATGCCAAAAAAATCTGCGACAAGCCGCAGGCGTCCGGAGAGCGCCTCCGACGGGTGCAAAATCGTGAGATCTGTCTTAAGATTTTGTTCAAATTTCCCGGTTTTACCCATCGCCGACGCATCGCAACTGATTTGTGACTGGCCCATAAATGACTGTGTACAAGAAACAAACATAGGGCAATGTACAGCATGATGCACATCATGGGCGCTGAAAAAACACAAAAGAAACAAAGCACAGAGTTCAATGGAACAAACAACAAAAGGAGGATTAGGCTGAGGGATTAAAGGGTGAGGTCAGTGTGGGTAGGATCAAAGGCGGGGTAGGAACAAAAACAGAAAGGGTAAAGCCACAAGGAAAGGGGTCCAGGGTGGAGATCAAAGGGAAGAACTAACAAATAAGTATGAATAGGAGTAATGAGGATGGGGGGGGGGGGGGGGTTTGAGGAAAACCAGAGAAGTGAGAACAAACAAAAACAAAAACTAAATTCTGGCAAGGAATGAATCTGAAACAGATGACAAATGGAGAAAAAATAGAAGTTAATCATTTCCTAGTTGGATGTTAAGCCCATGTGGTTGAATAATCCGAAGACGATTCATCCAGACTTTCTCCCGGCTGAGGCGGACTGAGTCTTTCCGATGGCCAAGTGATTCTATGATACGCTTTCAATAGATCAACCATGCGTTCTATATACGTTCAATTCGTTATGTATACGTTGTGCATCTGCTCCATCTCCGATGTAGATTTTCGATGCAAAGTTGGACGTGTTCGACCGTGTTTGGAAGTTTCCAAAATTTGATGAATTTTGTTTAAACGCTATATGCATACTTTTCTGCTAAACTTCATAGTGTGACACGCCGTTAATACTACAGGAACAGCTTTACTATATGTTTGCTTAATATTTGCGAGGTATGTTGAAGTGTAAGATATAGATGGCTCTATACCTTTAAAAAATCTCTTCAAGGCAACAAGTTCTGCAATGGGTTTGGTGACGACGATGAACAGTATGAAACTGGATCAGTTGTGGACGCCTCAGACGGCTGCAACCAGTGGTAAATAATCCGTTTTATTTCATCGTAAACTACCAAAAACTTAAATTTTTAGGAAAAAAAAGGTTTTGTTTTGGGTAGGCATACAACGAGTTATGGGGACACTTTGTTGTGTTTGAAAAAATCTGAGTTGTAGGGACATTTTCATGTCCCCATAACATTTTGGGTCTCCAGTAAAAGAGTTTAGAGGTAGAATTAGATTGGCATATACAAATCAACCATATAAATGTTACGTCAAATGAAAAAACCTTCATGTTTTGAGATAATTACAATTGGCGCCAGCGACAGGCAGCTCCACTTTGACAAAAATAGCTCCATATTAGTGCACGGCTTCATCAGAGAGTTGTGCTTTTTATCGGCTTGTCTTTGAAGCACTGCATGCCTTTAAAATTGTTTACAATCCATTTCGTTAAATAATTTAGTGTTCTTCAAAATCTTCGCGCATAGACAGGAATCGACGCTCGGGGAACTGGAATCGGCTACATCAGAGAGTCGATTCCTCAAAAAAAGTGGAATCGTGATTCCGATTTCAAGTTTGGAATAAATTCTTATCGATTCTGGCATGGAACCGCCCAAGCCAACAGCCAGCTGCCTATACACCATGCAGCAGTGTGACGTGTGATATTGTTCCACAGAGATCCTTATGTTTATTATTTTTTTTCGAAATAAAAAAAGGAAAGATGGTTGCTGAATGCAAATGGTCTATAACATGTTTATGTTTAATGGTTGTTGGGGTTTTGGGGTTGTTTTTTTAACAGCGTATGCACCGGACAGACGACTTGGACTTGTTCCAAGAGGAATTGTGGTAAGTGTTTTGCAGCCGAGCTGGAAGGCTACTACACAAATTCGAGACAGAAAAGCAAGCTTTTCTTTTCTTGAAAAATATAGATACTAATTTATTTGAATTTTGTCAACAGTCAGCACGAATTAATAGAAAAGTTGTATTTGCAAAACGTGAATCACAAGGTTGATACTAAACTAACATTTTTTTAGATCACAAAACTTGATATCAGATTTACAATTTTCCACAAGACACATAACTTGATATGGAAACGACAGTCGTAAAGGGGTCTAAAAATACATAGGAAAAAATGTGTTATAGGTTTCCTACAGCAATTTGAAGTAGGCCTTTAATGAGGTTTTGAGTTTTGTAAGCATGTGATATGGAAAAATGCCTATTGTTTTTCTTGCCAAAAAACTTGTATTCCACTACTCGCATACTATTTATGAACAAAATGTGAATAGAAGCATATCAACGATTACAAATAACAATAAATCTTAAAATTTATCACCCATTATTCATTATTTTGCAAGTTTGCTCCCCTGTGCCCAGTTAAGTTTTAGCTCATTTTGCCAGAACCCCTCGCATTTTTGTTTAGAAAAGAAATTGAGGGGAAATTGCCATCCTGCTCTTTGTTGAAGTCATTGTGATTGCGGAATGTTGTGATTTTTCAGGATCTTTGTTTTTGTGTGTGTACAATAGTGTAGAGAATGTATAGGTATAGGAAAAAAGTCGGTCCCATATCTTGTCGGGTGTAAACAAAAATATACTGCTACACTTGTTTCATGCATACAATTATGTACATGTACATTCATAATTGTTACTTGTGGTGTTATTCTTTGCAGTAAGGTTATCCTAATTTCCTTGGTTTTGAATGCAACATTCGACCGCATTATGCAGCGAAAGGACATGTTTATTGGGTAAGTGACTCAACGAGTTCCCTTTGGAGTTGTAGTCAGGTTTCTTATGTATTTTTGTTCACTTTTTTGGTGTAGATTTGCTAAAAATATACATTTTTGGAAACGTTAGGATATACTTAACATGAAAACCATTGTTTACATTTGTTTTCAGGTTCTTTATGGCGGATTTGTTAAATGGCATTTTGATGGCGTCATTAATAACACATCCCGCCATACCTGCATACCAAGTTTGAACCCAATCGGACTTATACTTCCAGAGATATAGGGCATTGAACAACAAATTAACCTTTAATGTGACACCCAATGACTTTTCATGTGCCACGTCACATTTAAAGGTCCATTATTTTTCAAAAGAACAAAATAATGTAAACATTGGTTTTCATGTTGAGTAGGGCCTATATCCTTTTCGTTTCCAAAAATGTGTAGTTTTTAGCAAATCTACAAAAAAGTGAACGAAACTTTCAATATGTACATTATGAACCTGACTATTGTAAACCAGGGCAATCTGTGGAATTATTTAATCTTGTTGGAATCATAAGCCTATATAGTATAAGTCACACTGTCACGATTTTTGAGACCACTGTCCCCTTTTTATGGTTGTATTAGTTTTAATTTGGCTGAAAAGGGAAAAGTGCCCCACTTGCACCCTTCTACGAATACTCACGATTCTATAGGCCTACGGTGGCACTACGAATATCGACTAGACCTCTGTACTACAGTGCTGTACGTATATCGACGACGCCTGTGCAATTTGCGCCGTTATTTGCGCCGTTATTGCGCCAAGATTAGCATAATATAGGTAGAACATCGTGGAACAGTCGTCGATATTCGTGTAGTGATTCGTTATAAGGAAGGCTACGGAGAGCCACGAATGCCTACAAGATTGCGCTACGAGTTTGCGCGATTTAGTTTCGATTGTACTACAACTGCCCTACGGTTAGAACAACAGTTTTGAACAGTTCAGGACTGTCGGGGGAGTTTGCCGCCGGCAAGGCAAGATTTATCGGGATTACGATGCCGCTACGAGAGTATGTCGTAAAAATTATTACTGTGTGACCTATATGCTTTAAGAGCACTAATTTTGAACTTGGTAAAAGCCCAACCATAGCTGAGTACAATTTACTACTGTTGGCTAAATGTTTTCTCTGCGACGCGCTCCAATTGCAAAATACCTAAATATTTTGAAAATTTGCTTTAATTATAAAGACCTCTCAAAACAATGCCAGTACTCAACAGCTCAAATAAAACGATGGCGGAATAAAAGACCAAACACGATTTCTATACTCTACGACAGTAGTACAAGTTATCCATGACATGAATTTTATTGTTCACGTTATAACCTCGGCAAGAGAAGTTGTTTAACCTTATGGGCCTAACAAAAATATTTAAAAAATAAAAACGATTTTCACCTACGCTTATTGTTTTTATAGAAAACTGAAGAAGTACCTGTCGATAAAGTTTGGCCTACCAGCAAATGCCATGAGGGATTTCAAGGTTGGCTGTAACTTATATATTTTAGATTTAATTTGTTTTATCTGGAAAATGTTTGGAGATCTTAGAGTTGGATTGAATTTTGTTTAATACAAACTTCAATCATAATGAAAGTTTGCATACACTGAAAATCTGTACTGATATTGTTTTATGTAATTTCTTTTCAAAGGCCTATCTACAGAACTACAAGATTTAAACTTGGTATACAGGGTGTATACAAAAAATGCAAAAAAATATAGCGGAATACCACACGTAGAATGTATAACTCACATCGATAGTATAAGGTTTCAAAGATACCGGTTTCCACTTTAAAATGAGACATCAATTGTCCAAATCTAACAGTGTTTGACAGAGTTATGAATAATAATTCCAAGAGGGGTTAAATTGATCAAGGGACCAAGTTTTTTCGATTTTGTTTGGATACTGTGCAAGTGTAGACATTGTCATCTTTGTCTGTGCAGGCGACACCGAAATGAACCAGCGATTTGAAATTTGAAATAATTATGTGAAAGTTTGAAAATTGTGAAATTTGAAATTTAAAAGGTGAAAGGCGAAATTCAAAATTCAAAATGTGGAAAAGCTTCTTTTTTTTTTTTTTTTTCATTAAGCACATAGTCCTCTATTTTAGGTTTGTTGTGTGTACAAAAATATGTTTAATCCCCAGTTAATACTTTAATATTTTAACAGCTGCGTAGGGGAAGTGTTGTTGTGGCCTTTAAGGTGTCAAGCGATGAAACCACTGATCTCAATATCGATGAAGCTGTTAAGATGATGCAAACTGAGGCAAGTCGCTTTTCTAATTTTTTGATTTCTCCCTTGACGTAGTGTCAAGAATTCGTTAACGTAAAAAAAAAACTATTATAAAAGACCTTACTTGTTTGTAAGTGAATAACAGATTCAGGGATCCTGTAAAATCAAAGCATCTGGTGTGCAGTGTTTTGAAGAATAGTGGAATTTCGTTGGAAAAATCCGACTATTTTCAAACGCCGTCCCCAATTTGTCCACATTGTATTTCCAATACTGTAACACGTCCGCGTATATTAAAGGTAGGATACACCATTGGTAATTTCGTGAATTATCATGAATGGGTGGATTTGGGGAGTTGTATTTTATTGTTTAACTGACCTGTCCGAAGTTTTACCATCATGGATGCTGGGAGAAGCAAGAAAAACGGCATTCGTTTTCAACCGGCGTCAGACAGTGTTCTTGGTTTTTTTGCGATCGCTGTGAGGCGATGGAGATTTGTTGTGTGTATAATATCAAATTCAATTTTTTTGAATAATTAATGGATATCTCATATTAATGGGTATAGTCTGGTTTGTTAACCTGATAATTCCCTGGACCTCTATAAATCGTTCGTTTTATCTGAAGGAAGTCAAGGAACCAGACTGCATTTCTTGGTTTTTCCAGCATCTGTGAACACAAAAATAAGTCAGCGTCACAATATGTACTATAAATATGAACCCCTGTAACCCATCCATTTTCGAAATTTACCGCAAAAGCAAATGGTGTATAATATACCTTTAACAATGCACTATCGCTAGAAGCCTGAAGGGTAGAGCACATTACAATATTACAATTGGCAGAGTTATGACTATTAGTACGCTATTATCGGTCGGTTCAATTCTTGACACACACAGATAGCTGCCAAAATTTAAACGCGCTCTAAAATACTGATTGTGGTCGCAGCTAGTTCAAATTGTGACTCGGAAAAACTTGAAATCTGATAATGTTGTTTTCTCATAATATATCACATTCACAGACATAAAACGTTAGATTGCGAGCACTGTTGGCTGCTTTAAACGATACAAAAAAATCACAACCGGCAAATGAAAAACGCCCTGAAATCCCCGAAAATTGCATGTTTTGGATTGTGTACTTATAATTCCTATTTCAAACATACGTTATGCTAAGTTCCAACTATCACGATTTGCGGCACGGTTGAAATCGTGGTCTTAATCGTGGAGTATTCGTGGTGATCCTAACAGATCTTATCAGATCTTGAGGTCAGTCGTGGCAATCGTGACTATATTGCATCCAAGCGCACCAAATCGTACCAGAACGTATCGACTCGCATCAACTCGTATTTTACGGAATTTCAGAAAAAGAAACAAACATTCCACGAGCCAATCGTGGCGTTCGTAACGAATCGCACGACAGTGGGAACCTAGTATAACGCTAGAAAGGAACCCAATTTAATACCGTTCCCGAGAAAAGACAAGACCTGGTTGTTTACATCGGACAGGACGTATTACACATACTTGTACATGCATGTTTGTTTATTATGTGTAAACTAGGACACATCCATGACGCCACGTCGGTGAATCGGGGTTTGGTATGTAATCGAGGACAACAAATAAGCTTTTTAGCAGTATTTTTTGTTGGTTACTTTTAGATAGTTGCAAAAGGTATATTCGACATTTAATACTTCTACTTCTAGGTGACTGGCGGCAGCTTCGCCTTTGAGTTTGATGGTGAGGAGGTGAGGGCCAACCAAGATTCCTTCCGCTCTGAACCCTACGAGGACGCTGGATGTGCACCTGACGGTGTCGGAGGATGTTCGGCTGCCACAGGACCTGTGTACAGCACCATTGGTGTCATGGCTGGCATCATGATCATGTTGGCATTGTCTCTGTGATGTATGTAAGCTGCTTTATTTGTTCCTGAAATTATTTTTAATCCAAGTTTGCTCCAAACAAGGCAAAAGCCACTCGAGGTATGGAGCTACAAAGATAGACAAAAAAAAGATAAAAGAAGCAAAATATAGAAATTCAGATTCTCTTGAAGAAAGAGAAATGAGGGAAAACATGCACCAGGCATTGTGCGATCTTGTTTGCTGGGCAGTCAGAATGTTCCAATTCTGCAAATCTGAATTCCACCCACATAATTCATTTAGTAGTCTTTAACTCTTACGTTACCTTATACTACACCGACTATGATAATTGAGAAGTATTTTGTACTGTACGCCAAAAGAATGCCTAGAACCTTGGGGTTTATCAGACCACACAACACGGGGGGGGGGGGGGGGGGGGGGGGGGGGTCACCCCCCCCCCCCACCCCTAACACTCAGTGATGAGTTCCGCTCGTTGCTGCTGTCTCTTTTGTTAATAACTCCCAGATTTTAACTTGAATCAATGGATTTGTTTGTTACCATGGTAATTGTTGAGAAATATTAAAAATAATTGCAAATAGTTGCAAATCCGTCAAGTTGTTATTTTTTAAAAATACGGCCTGAGCACTTAATGATGTGTGTTCACACTTATGCAACAAGATCTACTTTTATCTAGCAGGGGTCGGTTGACTGGTTCAAATCTGACTAGCAGCGGATACTGCAACCCAATGTTTCATGAGATTTAATTTGTGTCGGGCAAATTCATTATTAGATTCTAAAAAATTGTAAACAGATTTTGAACAGTTGATATGATACTTGTGGACATAGTTCACGATCGTCAATTAAAGTCGTATTGTGAGATTTGCCCCCTCAATTTCTAATCCGTGCGGTATTTTCTTTCTCCACCAGCAAAAACGAAAAATGGAGAATCTGGAATCCAACTACATGTACTACACTATTACAATGCTGATTGCTTCCAATAGCAAAACGTACACAGCCTTAATGTAGAATTAATGCTTAATGATAATCACTGTTCTGCTGAAACAAATCCATGTACATGTAACGCGTTAATGGATTTTAATTAATGGATTTTAATCAGCAGATTAACTGTAGAAGAGAACTGTATTTTTGGAATTACAAAAACAAAAAACCAAACAAACAACAAATGAACAGAAGTTAATGGGGGTGCATATACTCCCCAAAAGAAATGCTCATTTAATCTAAGAAATGCTCATTTGTAGTATATATATATTGCTTAACTAATAAACTAATAAAATATATTTTCCGTGCACAACACCCAACAATCATGAAATTTCATGAAATTTCATGAAGTTTCCTTCAATTAAAATCATATTAAATAGTGAAACTGAAAGTATATATTCAGTTAATTGTATTAGATTTTCTGTTAACTGTATTAATTGTATTTATAGTAGTATTTAGATTAATTATTATATTGATTTTATATTGTTATAATATATATCGAAAAAGGATGCACCAGTAATAATGATATGCTATTTTGTTAAGGTGGTTAATTTATATTATTAAAATTAAAATTAAGACGTTGCATTAATATTGAGGCAAATAGTTATGTGTGTATAGGAAGCATGAAACGTATACGGTACGAATACGTCAGAAAGGTGCAGGACTACATACCGTACAACAAAGGAAAAGGGTTGAAATTGTTATCTGAAGAGGACGCACGCACACACCCACAATCCTTCCGTACGTACTGCGGACATTCTGGTCTTATACTAGTTCAGAAAACGTTGGCTAAATACTCATTTTTCTCGCTCCTTCCCCCCCCCCCAAAAAAAACCCCAAAAAACCCAAAAAAAACCAAACCAATAAACCCCAAAACAACAAATGTAACCTCACATTTTGATTCTGGGCCTCTCAGCTGTCCCTCTTACCTTTTCTATATAACCCTAACCCGTTTTTCATCTAAAGGCCCTGTCACACTTTTGCGTATCCTAATTCCTTATGAGTTGCGCATTGACATTTTTTTCATACGCACAATATGCACCTCATATGCATCTCAATCGTTTTGTGTAAGTTTTATGTACGTAGGCATGCGCACAGTACGGCCCAGTACGCCGGGTAGTTTTGGGCAAGCACAAAACTACGCAGCGTACGCTGTTACGCAGGTCATAAGTTATAAATACGCAGCGCATCGGTCCCGCATCGGTCTAGACTTGGTGCCAAGTCGGTAATAGCGGTCCACTCGGTATACAGGGGGGAGGTTGCGGTTGCCTCGTTCCCAATTTCGAAGTTAATTTACCAGATCTGGCACGTTACTAGTCTTAAACCAGCCGTGCCGATAAACTTCGACTGAAATACACGGATTAAACCCGACTATCTAACGACTTGTCATCAAGTCTAGCATCGGTCGAGCGCGGTACAAATACGCTATGTGTTCGTGGGGGATAAGCGGTTCATACGCGGTGATACGCTGATGTTCACGCTATGGAATCTGCACTGGTACTGACAACAGCGGAAAGCCGCCGCCTTTTTATAACGCGTGGCGAGCGGCGGACATGCGACGGAAATACGCTCGGCATTCGTCGGAAGTGCGTCAGGCATGCGGTCGGGATAAGTAGGGTTTCCAAATAGGTGACCCTATTTACCTCTATTGTTCTAGGTCTCCTATTTCAATAAAAAACAAACTCGCACACAACTGTAAATAATGTATTGTGACTTGTTATGTAACCTGTGCATTGTAGGCCCTATATAATCTTTTTATGAAAACTGTGCTTAGCTGTAAAGATGTGGGAAATTCAGATGTCTAATGAAAATGTCGATGTTATGCAAACCAGAACAGAGAATCAAGACTATAGCATTTGACAAGCGGTGTACCGCTAATAAGCTTGAACCCTGATCATCACTTCAAACCATGTCATTACTCCTCGCCCGTTTGGTCTCTATAATTTAAGACTAGATTTAACAATTTTTTTGTTTAATTAATAGTTTTAGAAACAGAGAAAACATAATAATGCAAAACAAATTATCGTTAATGCTTTTCGTAAAAATGATTAAGAAAGGTACGCATTCTGTAGAAACTTAATTTGGAGGGAAAATGCATTGCAAGAAGACTTGAAACATTTATAGTATTTTGTAACAAAAAATATTAAAGATAGGTTTTCCCGGCGATATAGGAAAATGTTCACATTAGTTGGTAAAATATGCATTCGTTTTTGTGCAAAATAGTATGAACATTTATAATCCCGTTTTCTATTGATTCAATCGATCATTCTTTACCACTAAAGGTTTACTCAGCGTACGATTTTCCGAATTTAGTATCTGAATTTAGTATCGATAATTCATTTTGGTGCAAATGCGAATGAACACCCGCAATTATGTGTTCCTTTAATTTGTACAAAATGGATTTCACTAAATTCGCGAAACGCACCGAATGCATGGTACAGACACACATCCCCAATGTGTTGAAAATAAGAGAGAAAAGACATTAAAATACAATTTATAAATATCTGAGACAGTTATCTTCTGGTCGACTATTTTGTAGTCTAAACTCCTGTTTTTAAACGGCCAATAAAACAGGACCTAGCCGGTGTTTTAAACGCTTTTGTTGTGTTACATTAAATTTGTAAATATGAAGTTTGGTCCATGATTCTTTCATTGGTTGAAACCTTTCACATAATGCGCAATACTACTAACATGTATGCCGAATACCCTAATTTAAATTATAGCAAATGAAAGAGTATTTAATGGTAGGATACACCATTGGTAATTGCTTGAATTATCATGCATGGTGGATTTTTGGGGTTGTATTTTATAGTAAATATTGTTTAACTGACCTGTCTGGAGTTTTACAATTCTAAATGCTGAGAAAAGCCAGATAAACGACGTTCGTTTTCAAAAGGCGTCGGGCATTTTTTTCGCCATCACCAGACGGCGATTGTGATTTGTTTTGTTTTTCATTCAATTTTTTCCGAAACAATTACAGGATTTTTAGCGCAATCATTTTTCTGGATGCCTACAATCTATATTTACTTTCAAATAAGTAATATGTTTCTAAATAATTCGGTATTGATTTTTTCTCTCGATATCTACAAATGGTGTATCCTACCTTTAATTCAGGCCGTGACACAACGATAAATCGATTTGCTTCGAAATACGATTGCACATTCTTAATAATCGTCCACGCATGCATCAAACCAAACATCCTAATCACGTATTTTGTAATCGTTGAAATAAAACGTTATGCACATTCATTTATTTGAATAAAACAAAATGAAATCGAATGGTTATTTTTGCGCTAATTATCAAAATTAGCGCAAAATTGAATGCATGCATCATTTACAAATGTGCTCATTTTCCCATATCGTCCGGGAAAACATGTACCTTATTATACGTATGTACCTCTTAGAAAGTAATAAATGTTTGAGCAAATAAGACGCTTCTTGTAAATTCTTGTGATTGTGGACGAGCCATTTAATGGTGTGCATCTTTCAATTTATAACAATACAATTGTCAATCAACGTTAACGTTGACCCCCGTTAAAGGTAAATCATTCCCGGCCCCGCTGCATCCGTTTCGAAATTTCAACCGCGCTGAGTTTTAGGCTACCAATTTGTATGTACACAAATTAACGCAAGTTTCGGGGAGTCCTAAGTCCGCCATATTTGTTCTTGACCATTTTTATCATACCCCCCGAAATCCTGTTCGCGAACACGGTTTGTGTCTTGCTTCTCGTCATTCGGGACGGAAAAGAAGGTGTTGCACCAAAACTTAGTATAACGTCAGCTCACAAGATTCGTCTATAGCGAGCCCATTTAACAAAACGTACGCGACGGCATTTTAGAGTTATTTCATGCTCCTTCGCTTCATATGCTTCGCTTCGCTCATACGCATGAAAAACAGTTTGATTCTATGAGTAATACCCCTGTCACACCGGAGCTACGCTGCCGTTGCGCTCCCACGGCGACTAAAAAAGTTGAAAAACGCAGTAGAAGCGCAGTAGGATTGCCAAGAGCGTAGTGGGAACGTAGTGGAGTCTACCTAGGTCGTGGAAGGGTTTCCATGGTCGCCTAACCTTGGCGATTGTTTTGAGCCTGCTCAAAACAATCGCGGAGGGTCGGCGACCTGGTCCAAAACGCAGTGAAAGCGTAGTGGGATCTCAAAGAACGTACTACGGACGTAGTGAAGTCTACCTGAGCGTGTCATGATCGTAGCAAAAGCGAGTTGGTATCGCCGTCTGCCCAATCTGCGACTGATACCCCTGTCAGACCGGTGTGCAATCCCACAGCGACCTTACTGCGATGCAGTTTTCATCAAAAACGCAGTGGGGTCGCCAAAAACTGGCAAAAAATCCTGAAATCTATGAGGTAGGTAGCTCACAGTACGCTCTTGACTCGCTCACTGCGCTCTCACTACGCTCTCACTACACTCTCACTGCGACCTATGCGTTCCTCGCCGCGCTCTCACTGCGCTCCCACTACGCTCTACGCGATCTCGCTGCGACCAAGACGACCTCGCCACGGCCTTACTACGCACTCACTACGTCCCCAGGCAAGAAAGGGATTCGTATAGACAAATATTAAGTTAGTAAGTTATTTATTTTTACAACATGGGAGCGAGGTCTTGCACTAATGCGCTAAGTGATTCTCCACACAAAAAACCCAAAAAATTAATGTCCAGTAAATATATTCTAGATTTAAACTGGTTTGATTTTGTGTGTAATGATCCCATCGCTGTGTTGAATGCCTGATACGAAAAACCACAAAAACCATATATGGAAAAATGGAAACGTACACCTGAACTATGCAAGACAACACCTTCAGGCTAGTGTAGCAATGGTCCATCACACACAAATCAGATAAAAACAGTTAACAGAGAAACATCAACAAATGTAAATAAACTGCACAAAACACATTCTCAGCTCCACCTAAAAGCTATAGCCCTCTCGGCTCTTCGGATTATCTGTCCGGTATCCAAAACCTTTCATGATGGAGTCATGAATAATAACAACAATAAATAAATGGCATGATATCAAAACACCTTAAGAAAAAAAAATAGTATTTGTAAGTTTAAGTTATGCATACGTTAAATGTATTAATTAAATTTATTCTAAAACTACATCATCGTAATGAAGATAAGATTAGGTGAATAATGTAGTACACTAACAAATATATATTTGTACTGAACATTTGATTACCCCCAAATAAAAGACCTTATTATTACTACTTTATCAATTGAATCTGTGACTTCATAGAATTATTCGATTTATAACCAAAAAGATCATACTATCATACTGCATAAAGGTCGGATAATATGTTTCATTTTAAACCATTGCTATGACGTCACGCTATTGTTAAAAGTGTGGATTCGTATCTACGAATCAACGCTTTTGGACAATAACAGTGGATTCGTATCTACGAATCTTTAGTAAAGTGTGGATTCGGAACGGTTTTTACCTTGCCTACATTTTTAACAATTACGAATCCACGGTTATTCATTTCCTCAACCCTAATCCAGAGCTTGATTACATAAGAGCCTCAAGAACCTCCCTTTTTCGTTGTTTTTTTAAATGGCCGCTCGACACATTCTAATGCGGGTCATGTAGTGAACATGTCACGCCCTATCTTTCTATTTGAAATTAAAACATGTCTCACCCACGATTAAAAATCAAATATCATGTGGGTCGATCATGTATGCACCTACACGTCACACCCTAGCCTTCCCATTATACAAAAATATATTTTCACAGCTTGTACAAAGTGATGCTAAAGTCTAAAAGACGATCTTTTTTAATTGTCTTTTTCGCCATTTTGCGAAAAAGCCTTCGTTTTTGTTTTGATTTTTGTTTTAATTCTTCTTTTTCTGTTCTTTTTGGGACCATAATGCCATATTACCTTTAATCTGTTTAAATAACCTAAATTCGTTTTGATTACTTTTAATCTGTTTAAAATTTCTTTTGAATGAAATTTACCGGGAAAAAAAACAAATGCGAAAAAGCCCTATGTTCTGTTCCTCGAACAGACGTAGTCCTAGTTATTATTATTATTATTTTTTAAGATAATAAAATTTATCGTTTGTTTAAAAAAAAAAAAGAAAAAAAAAAGGAGGCGGCCTCCAAAAAAGAAGCGGGCGGTGACGCTAAACAATTTTTTTTGTTATTTGGCCTTATGTTAATTACTTCTATGGCCACGATACATGCATGCCTTTTCATCTCCACTCAACTGGGTAGTATAACAATACTTCTTTTGACGCAATGGTTTGAGTCTGAGAATACACTTGAAAGTGTGGATTCGTAATTTACGAATTCACTCGGCGCTTCGCGCCTCTTGAATTCGTAATTACGAATCCACACTTTCTCGTGTATTCTCCTATACATAGTTTATCTAAGAGGAAGGTTATCTAAAATGTTTGTTCAACAAATGCTCCCGCGGCATCGGTTTCCATGTAGCTGTTACACCATGGAGGTAAAGGTCGACGACGAGTTGTCATCTGGCCAACGATTGGGCGGGACCCTGGTGGAAGAGCCGTAATGTTTTGCACGGCTTTTGATTGGATAGAAGACATACACCGTCTAACCCACCGCTGTTTCTGCCATTGTGTATAGCGACATACAGTTGTGCGCATGTGCCATTTTCAAATCTAGATTAAATAAAATGCATTATTCATGAGCGGTGACCCGCGACAGAGGGACGATCAAAAAACGGAAATGACCAATGAATACTGACATTAGGGGCTTTTTTTATTTTGGTGAGTTCATTCATAAGAATATCCGTGATTTAATAAACCCCCAAAACCAAACAAAATTGGAATGACAAGCGCAAAATTTAAACTTAAATACAGACGCTCCGTTTCGTTAGTCATTAAGGAAAGGATGGTTTTCAGGACAAATTTAACAGTGAAGATGACTTTTTCTAAACTCAAAAAATGGTTTGTATAAAAAAGCAGATTGTGATCTCTTTGAATCATGTGTTTTCGAAAGAGCAAACCCAGCAAGTGATAAACAAAACTAGGTTTGAATATTTAGTTTTTTCCATCTTGAACGGAGTTTTCCGCAACGCGACATTGCGGTTTAGCATGATACCCGTCCAAATGGGAATACGCATATCGTTTGGGAATACGCGGTTCTAGATTTCGAATCCAAGTTGGCAAATCTCGGGCCTAATACGCGGCAAATTAAAAATTGTAAAGGGTATTCAGCCTGATTTGCCATATGAAGCACGATATGTGGCAGAGAAAACCCCCCCTCTTTTGTGTTGACCATTGTGTTCCCGGAATCTCAGGAATTCCTTTTAGGTTTCAAGGGGGGTGGGTTAGGTAACAATAGTGTTGAGTGCGTATAAAGTATAGGGATATGATTTGCCCACTCTGGTTCGAAATCTAGAACCGCGTATTCCCAAACGTGTCCTTAAACAATATGCGAGACTTACTTACACGGGTATCATACTAGGCCGCAATGTCGCGTTGAAGAAAACTCCGTTAAAGATAGAAAAAAAATAAAGATTCAAACCTAGATTTTGTATCACTTGTTGGGTTTGCTCTTACAAAAACACATGATTCGAAGAGATCACAATCTGCTTTTTTATACAAACCATTTTTTGAGTTTGGAAAAAGTCATCTTCACTGTCAAATTTGTCCTGAAAACCATCCTTTCCCTTAATGCCTAACGAAACGGAGCGTCTGTATTTCAGTTTAAATTTTGCGCTTGTCCTACCAATTTTGTTTGGTTTTGGGGGTTTATTAAATCACGAATATTCTTATGAATAAACTGATGAGAATTGAAAAGCCCCTAATGTCAGTATTCATCGGTAATTTCCGTTTTTTTATCGTCCCTCTGTCGCGGGTCACCGGTCATGAATAATGCATTTTATTTAATCTAGATTTAAAAATGACACATGCGCACAACTGTATGTCGCTTAAGAAACGGCGGTGAACCATATGAAGCGCGATATGTGGCAGAGAAACCCCCCCCCCCCCCCCTCTTTTGTGTTGACCATTGTGTTCCCGGAATCTCAGGAATTCCTTTTAGGTTTCAAGGGGGGGTGGGTTAGGTTACAATAGTGTTGAGTGCGTATAAAGTATAGGGATAAGAGGGGGGTACCCCTCTGCCACATATCGTGCTGGGTATACGTCTAACATGTCGAATGAACCCGTTTAAAAGGAAAAAACACTATTACACGACATTCTGAATGTTGAACTACGACGTTTTGAAAGTTGAACCACGACGTTTTGAAAGTTGAACCACGACGTTTGCAAAAGTTGAAATACGACTTTTGAAAGTTGAAGTACGACGTTTTAAAAAGTTAAACACCGATGTTTTGGAAGTTCAATCACGACATTTGCAAAAGTTCAACCACGACGTTTTGAAAGTTAAACCACGACGCTTGGAATTGCTTGTCCGTTTTAGAAAGCCATGATTTGTCGCTGTAAATTATGTGCCCCAGCAAGTTTTGAACGGGCATTGCACAATACCAGTAATCAGTGTAAGAATAATGTACGCGTATACGGTACAACGATCGACAGACGTCAACAGACTCGCAACAATGAATATAGGGGGGCAACTTTTCTTTGTAATCAATCACTACATTCAATCAATGTTATTCATTCTTAATATCATTTAATCATCGTTTTAATGTTTATTTTTTTAGTTTTAATTTGAAGTTGTAATCCCTTTACAATATTTATCTAGATTGTATTTGTTTGTATATTACCATTCGAGTAAGGATTGACAGGCTTTTGAGTCAGAGTGTTTTACTTTTGTCAATCCTGGCCAGCTTGAATCGGTTTGTTTTTGTTTAGTTAAATCTGTTTATTCTGTTCATTGCTTATTGTATGTTTGCAATTTGGCTGAATAAATAGTAATAATAATAACAATAACAACAACAATGCCAAATGGGTCATTTGGAAGACATCTCCATAGAAGCGTGCACATTTTTTTTCTTTTTTCTGTAACCTAACCTGTTTTTCCCTAGTGCTTTTTCCACGAAATTTGGTATTTGTGCATTTTGGACCCTCTGTCGATCTAGACTGTTAAAAAATTAAAAATGTTTCTCCTTCAGGGAGTTAGAACCTTAGGGGGCATCAAAATGTCTCTCTAATGTCAATGTCCCCTCAGTACTGTAAAACTTGAACTAAATTTTCTCTTTAAGGGTACATTTTAGGTAACCGGCCTAGTGTGTATCTACACACATGTAATCTACTGGGCTTGAGAACAAAAAACTGTTCCATTATGCGCTTTCGGGTATAGGGCCTATTTAAAAAAAAAAAATGAATGGCATTTATTCTTGCCTCTAGCCATTTATCTCTTTTTTATCAGGACTGTTTTCATTTAGTTAAAAAAATGTTAGAATTTGCAAACCAAACATAAATAAGTTAGAGACACTTTGTCCATGGAATAACCCAGTTGGGCTACAAAACGCGTTCTCAACTTCGAGCATTTTCTAACTCCATACTTACGTCAGAAAATGTAATTCTTTTCTAATTCTCCTTCATCAATAAAAAAGGTAAATTACACAACGTAGTGAAACACAAAACACGTGTTATTCATGGTGTACAGCTGGTGTGGTCGTGAGTAAACCTTGCTGTAATTTATTTTTATTTTCTAAATTGTTGAATCTATTTACAATTCATTACAATATTACAATTCAGAGGTATGATTATATTAAGTTAAATTCCAACCGACTTTTTTTCTTAATAGCGTAGGGTCTTCGATTCGGTGTCGAGCGCCCTCGGTGGCCACGAAAACCCCGCGTGGGGGAAACGTTGGTGCATCCAGGACGCCCGGCGAGGGTGGACTGGGCCCGGGACTGAGTCAAAGAACCAAACTGATGCTTGAGAATTGGGGATACGGCGGGACTAGTGTCCAACAAGGTTGACTGCTTGACCGAGAGTGGGCTAAGAAAGCCCATACGTGGATTATAGACCTTATGGTATACACTGTTGATGTCGTGTGGCGATAGATGCAAAAAGGATCTGTTTTCAATGTTTTTTGATGCTGTTCCCTCGTAGAGATTTTACATGAAAACTCACCCAGTAGCTTAGTTCCTTAAAGGAATTTATACAGTTATCTCTGGAAGATAATTTTTGTTTTAAATAAAATAGGTAAATATACACATAGGTAGATAAATAAATAGAAAGACTGTATACATGTACAAATGTACACTGTTTTTTGGTGTTTTTTTAAATAGATTTTTGAATTTCTAAATGTACATTTTTAGCTCTTACTGTTCAATTTGTATAAGTTGTGTTGTCTCTCTCCGCTGAAAGGTGGCGCCCTTTATGTTTACATGCGCATGTCAACGTTTGATGACCCTAGGCTTCTCATACTGCCTGCACAATCGAACTTTCGCAGGTAGGTGAGAACGTCAAGTTTTGACTGAATGTACATGTACAACACTTTGAATACAGTAATACTACTACGTACTAGCATGTAGGAATATACTAGTCATCAATCTGTCACATATCTTGCTTTATATGGATGTGTTAGGTAACAATAGTATGAAGTGTGTATAAGCCGGGCTTACTGCTGGGGAAAAATGGCTCGTCAAAGGAACAAACCTGTTTTTTCAGGGGCTCTTTGCCAGTAAAGTAGAGATTTTCAAAGATAAGTGTTTTCAAACAAACAACCCAACAAACAAACAGGCAATGATTGACACACAAAAATTTACGGAGGAAAAATATAATTTAATAAAACCATCAAGGAATGAAAGAAAATCAATAACCATAATATTTAAAACAACGGTAAAGCAAATGAGCAAATAGAAGAGACGACAATATAAGACTATGGGGAAGAAACTACTGTTCGCACCAGGAGATTAATCATTTTTTTCTGACAAAAGCACTACATTTCGCCTGAATATTACATATTAATGTACGAAATAACTTTCAAAATAAGATGCAACTTCTAAAATTCTGAGCCTTCTCATTAACAGATTGGATTCACAAATGGAATTTTAAAACAAAATCACAGATAAAATGAAAGTAATGACAGTTTTAAGAGGATGTGCAGTTTTGGTAAGGGTGTATAAGTTTGCACTTCACATTCAAGTTCACATCAAGAGCTCTGGCTGTCGATCCCCATTAATAAATGAATGAACACATTCTTATTCTTTTTCCAAGACAAAACAAAAAGGCAACCGGACCTGCAGTAAGTTCATCTCCAGAGACAATCAGCAGACATCATCTTGAGTGCTGCATATGTCAAGAGAGATATCAACAGCCAAAGATACTATAATGCCTGCACAGTTTCTGTGAGCAATGTCTGCTGAAATACTGCAGCACGAAGAACCAGGGCTGTACGGAGATTCCTTGCCCCGAGTGTCGACAGGAGACGAGACTTCCAGAGGCGGGGGTGCAGGGTCTGAAAACCAACTTTCATCTAATCGGTTTGGTTGAGGAGATTGAACTTCAAGAGAAGGTAGTGAGCTTGGGTGATGCTGGTATTTTGTGTGGTATTTGTGAGGAAGCCAATGAGGCAACGCATAGATGTCTGGATTGCGACCAAAATGTGTGCTCGGCCTGTGGCAAAATACATCTACGATTCGCAACATCTAATCACAAGGTGACTTCACTGAAGGACATTCGTGAGAAAAAGGTTACACTGACAAAGAAACAATCGAAACAACATCCAAAATGTCCGATCCATGAGGGCACGGCGACCCAGTTCCTTTGTACCACGTGTGAAGTGCTCATCTGCCGAGATTGTACCGTCCTCGACCACCGTATGCCAGAACACGTGTATATGGACAGAAATCTAGCCACATCGACATACAAGGAGTCGTTGGGTAAACTGTTTTCTCCAATTGAAAATGCCATAAATGAACTGCAGAAATCACAAGAGAAAGTCTCAAGACTGAAAGGCGATTTGAGTCTCTCACTCAAGAGGTGCACGACAGAAGTGCAAGACAGAGCAGCTAAGATACAAGCAAAGGTAACGGCTCAGGAAAATCGCATCCCTGACGACATCAAAGACATCCAAACGGACCGTGAGCAAAAACTGGAAGAATATGAGAAAACCGCGAGCTTGGTTGTGGAGAGGTTTCAGTTTTCACTAGATACGGCTAGAGAGGTGACAAGGACTGCATCCGATAGTGACTTCCTGTCACTCTATTCTACAATCAGCAAAGACTTGAAACTGTTGGCTGGTCAGGCTAATCCTAGAGTTGATAACAGACTGTCATTTCTGAAGAAGTTCAAGCAGAGTGAGGGGGTTGGTGACATCAATCTGGGTCAGGTGGTGGTGACGGAAGGCAAGTGGGAGCTGTGTGGGGAGTTTGGTAGAAAGGGATGCGGTCCAGGACAGTTCAATTTGGCTTGGGGCATTGCTGCTCGCTAACCTAATGAGATTGCAGTGACTGACTACAGAAACAAACAAGTTGTGATCTGCAGCATCGATGGCAACCAGAAAAGCACAATCCCGATGCAAGGATGTAAGTTAAAATTACATGCCATCTGTGAAATTATGCACTTGAATAATTTGCCTTCGGTCTTCACTAATATAAAATGTCAAAAGTGGACAAACCAAAAATGGAAATTTGATTTGCTTCAGTCCTAAAGCTCTTTGCAAAAGATGGAATTCCAAGAAAAAATACATCTGCTAGTTACAGAAAAAAAACACATTAAAGGTAGTATACACCATTAGTAATTTGTTGAATTATCAGGAATGGGTGGATTTGGGGGGTTGTATTTTATAGTAAATATCGTTTAACTGACCTGTCCGAATTTTTACATTCATGGATGCCGAGAAAAGCATGAAAAACAGCGTTTGTTTTCCACCGGCGTCGAGCAGTTATTCTTATGTTATCTTTGTTTTTTCGCGCTCGCCGGACGGCGAGAATGAATTTTGGTTTATACAATTCAATTTTTTGGAACAATTACAGGATATCTAGGGCCCTCATTTTGCTGGATGCCTACAATCATTATTTACTTTTAAATAAGCAAGATATTTCTTAATAATTCGGTAGTAAATTTTTTCGATATCTGCAAATGGTGTATACTACCTTTAATACTGTGGATTTGATGGAAGAAATATTTTTGCGTAAACATCAGTATACGCGTGTTTACACTCCAAAACCTGTGTTTACCGAGTAAATGGACTTTTGTTTGCTAACAATACAGTTAACATGTTTAGCAAACAAGTTTAGCAGCTAAACACCGTGTCCAATAAACATCAATGTTAAAAACTAAACATTATCCATCCACATGCTGAACATGTTTAGCATGTAAAAATTTAAAAACTGATAGCAAGAAAGTGCTTAGAAAAGTGCTTACTCGCTAAACACAGTTTTTAAAGTTCATGTTTATCACTCGTTGGCATGGAAGGCCCTTTTTAAAAATGTTATATCGCCCATTATTCACACAGAAAGATAAATCACAGTGAAGCATTTTATGCCCCACAATCTGGTTCATAAAATAGATAAACACCAAACATAACAAGATCATGCAAAATGAATTATAAGACGCGGTAATTTCTCAAGCGTGTGCACCAAACCGTAACCATGCATTCCTTGACAAACATTTCTTCCACTGCAGTTTTCACTCTTTCAAGAATGCTTGTATTGAAAGGATTGTGCAATAACTGCATACTATAATGTCGTTTGTTTTGACATGACTTTTACCTAGATCCATCCCTAATCGCAGCTACACCCACCATCAACCGTTTGTGAAGGTGTTTAACAGGGACAACACGCTGGCCTACGAGTTCCGAACGGTGCCAATGAGTGAGGTCGGTAAAACTGAAGTTGACCTCTGGAGTGTAGCTGTCAAGAACGATAGTGCCACCGTAGTAGGTGATGCCAAGAGGCTGGTGTTGACTGAACACAGCCCCATTGATGGTGAGCTCCTACGTACCATACCAGTCCAGGTTGAACCTTACTATCTGGCTATGGACAGCAATGATAGAATTGTCATCAGCTCATTGTCACAGACAGTAAATGTTGCTGATGGTAATGGTACTACACGGCGCACCATCAAACCCACCATTAATAGTCAACCGGTACGGAGCTGCACCGGTGTGTACACTGATAGCTCAGGTATCTATGGGCCTTTTCGAAACCGTTGCTTCGTCTTTGGCTTTGCCCCCCGAATTCCGAAATACTGAGAAGCAAATAGAAATGGAGGAAAATTGAAATAGTCTAACTTTTGGGTTCACATCAATTGAGTGAATGTTTCTGAAGTACAACAGGCGTCAGAATGTGGCTGGAGATCTTGCAGTTGGTAGTCAAAAATCGCCTTAAGCCAAAGACGAAGACGAAGCCAGGGATTCGAAAAGGCCCTGTGTTGCAATAGTTAATGGTGAAAACACGGGTCATATCCACCACTATGACCCTCAACTCAAGGTGGCTTTTTTTAAGTGCATTGCAGAGGGTCTGTACTGGCCCCGTGGAATCGCGTTCACATCAGATGGGCAGCTGGCAGTGGCTGACTGCAACTCAATCAAGATATATCACCAGGTGTGATGCGACATTGCTATGCAAACATGCTGCTTTTAACGTTATGTCACAAAAAACATAGTAAATATGTTTCACCTTGAATATACAGGGGAAAGCTCTTATACCGTGCGTCCCAAAAAAAACTATACACTTTTGAAATGGCTGCCGAATATAAAATATATGATTCTGGGGGGAAAGTTGTATATGTATGGAAAGCTCATAAACTCCACATTCATAGACACCAAAAAGTCCGAAAATAATTCATGCTTGGGTGAGCACTGCTCACATTTGTAAAGGGTATACAAATTAGGTTGAACAGGAATTAGCCTTCCAATTTGTGAGAGGTAAATCCCTTGGAGCTTACAAAATTGAGGTTGATATGATACATTCATGATTTGCTGAGTGAATTTCATGGTTTATTAAACCAAATTGTTATGTTTGAGTGAACAGGAATTGCATTTGTTATTGTAGCATTGTAACTTTCCCTGGTAGACTCAGTGGTGTGTTCATGGGAGTCAGGATGGGGTGCTGGTACATGTTGTAATTTCCATGTTACAAACTGTTAATTTTTACATCTGTGACTTTGAATAAAAACCTTTAATAAATGTCACAGATGTTGGCTACTTATTCTTCAGTTTACCCATTTACCTGAAGAATAAGTAGCCGACATCCTGGACATTCCTTTTTTCAACTATTTGAATATTCAATTTACATAATTCCTACCCCTGGGTATTAAGTAAATCAATGAGATGTTCAACTAATCTTACAATAATTGAAATGTGGGGTGAAGGTTTTTATTCAAAGTCACAGATGTAAAAAAATAACAGTGTGTAACAGTGTGTAACATGGAAATGACACATAAATGGATTAAGAATAAATTAAGAGCTGTAAGTTGTTTCTCAGTCCTCATTCATCTTGGACTGACAACCAAAGATGGAGAGGCCTCAGTTTTCACCACAACAGCGTTCTTTTATGGTAACAGAATACCTTTGCAGTAACAGTGCCACTGCTGTCCTTCGGAGGTTCCGGCAGGTCTTTCCGAATGTAAGATGCCCAACACGCGCAACAGTCTAGTGTAATATCAGGAAATATCGGGAAACAGGGTCCAGTCATAACCAGAATCAAGGAAGGTCTGGGCGGAGAAGAACTGGAAGATCAGCGGACAACATCGCAGCTGTACGCCAAGCTCTTCAAGATCACCAGGATGGAACAATTAGCAGTCACCGTAATGGAATAGGGATTCCACACACAACCTTCAACAGGATTACCCGACTAGACCTGACATTTCATCCCTATCAGATGATCAAGCGGCATGAACTGCTTCATGGTGATCACCAGCGTCGCTTAATGTTTTGCCAGTGGCTGCTTCAAAGACCTGCCCGCTTCCTGGATGACTTCCTCATTGGAGATGAGTCTGGCTTCGCCTTGAATGCCCAAGTGAATACCCACAACCTGAGGGCATATCGAGAGCAGGGACACCCTCCTGACGAGTTTCACTGTGAACGTAGTAATAGCAGATCTAAGGTGACTGTTTGGGCCGGCCTCACAGGGAATGGAAACACCATCGGACCTTTTTTCTTCGACAACAATGTCAATGGAGCTGCCTATGTCCAGATGATAGATGAGGAAGTTGTCCCTGCCCTTGACAGGATTCCAAGATACCGCCGTCGTCGAAACGGACGAGATCAGGAGAAGAATCACCCGCGAGATGAATGACCTCAGGCGAGACAGACCAATGGTCAGGAGAGCTGTACGGGACATGATAAAGAGAGCAAGATTGTGCATCGAAAGAGGAGGTGGACATGTAGACCATTGAACTGGAAGACTTTGATTTGTAGTTTTCTTTATCATATATTTTCTCCCTTTTGTTTTCTCTTACAAGATGGATGAAACAGTTGTAAAATTGAAAACTGAAAAGAAAGACTGACATGTTCATGTTACAAATTTGTGAATTTGTGTTAAACTCTACCATAATTCTTGTGCGAAACCCAAGTGCTAAAATGACTGGTTGGTTGGTTGGTAGATTGAGTGATTCACCGAGTTATTGATTAATTATGATTGATTTATTGAATGATTAAATTGATTTGTCAAGATATGCACAAGCACACCCAGGCAGAGAGAGAGAGAGAGAAAGGGGTGGGGGGGGGGGGGGGGGGGGGGGGGGGGGGGGGGGGGGGGGGGCACATACATGTCCTCTTGACCCTTATCCCATCTACCCAACAAAGTTCTACCCTACATTTCACCTCCCCTGCACCATGTACCATCACCCCGTCCTGACTCCCAGGAACACACCACTGAGTCTACCATGGAAAGTTACATTGCTATACGGTAATAACAAATGCAATTCCTGTTCACTCATGCATAAAATGTTAATCCCATAAACCACAAATTTCACTCGGCAAACCCAAACTCATCACAATTGATCATAAATTGGTCATATCATCCTCAATTCCGTAAGCTCCAAAGGATTTACCTCTCACAAATTAGAAGGCTAATTCCTGCGCAACCTAATTGCCATACATTTACAAAAGTGAGCAGTGCTCACCCAAGCATGAATTATTTTCGGAGTTTTTGGTGTCATATGAAAGTTGAGTTTATGAGCTTTCCATACATATAAAACTTTTCCCCCAGAATCATATATTTTTTATTCGGCAGCCATTTCAAAAGTGTATAGTTTTTTTTGGGGACGCACGGTATTAGCGAATAGATTACTTTCTAAACGAAAGTATAGATGGATAATACATTTACAAGCATTTTGTGTTGTATCATATAAATCAATGAATAATAATACACATATAATTCAATTTGGTATGGATGTAAAATATTACAATAAATTCCAGCTGTAATGTTAACTGCCAGAGTGATGACCTATAATTATGAAGATTGGAAATGCCGGGCGACTTGACCGATAAAAACAAGAATTTAATAGATCTGGGGTGTATGCAGCAGCCATTTTAAAATTGTATTAAATAATTTACACTCCTGGGTCAGATTGACCCAGAATCTGCATTCAAATTTGCTCAGTGCATATTGCGGGTCAAATAGAAAACTTGTTGGGATCAAAATTACCTAAATTTGACCAAGAAAGGTGTCGTTAAAGGACTGTGCAAATTTGGATGCAGATTCTGGGTCAATCTTTCCCAAGAGTTTTCTTTAAAGTGTGGACTGCGTTTTTCCCGAAAAGTGTTGTCATAAAAGGCCACTGTTTTTTCTGGTATGTTCCAACAGCCAAATATAACCCCAAACAAACACACACACACACAAAATAAAAAATCCCAGGCATAATACCTATGCAACCAACCAACCAACATATATGAGGTATGGTACGAAAGATGCACCTTTCCACTTTACAATGAGATATCAAATCTGAAAATGTTTGACAGAGTTATGACCATGGGGCCAAGTTTTTTAATTATAGGCAATGGAAAAAGGTAGCCTACTTGCTCTGTGTAGATAATTGCCTGACCTACACTGCGAAAACTGTCTTTAGCAAGTAAACAAAATCCATGTCTGTAAACATGTTTAGCATCAGGATGGATAGAAATTGGACACATCCGTTTATAGCTGCTAACCACCAACAGCTTGTCCACATTGCAACACGAACACGCACACACACACCCACACATCCTGCTTTACCTTACATACGTACTGTGGACATTCCTTTGTCTTCGTGTAGTTAAAAAACGTTGACTAAATACTAATTTTTCTTGCTTACCCAAAACAAATTTACCCTCAAATTTTGATTCTGGGCCTCTCAGCTGTTCCTTCTATCTTTTCTATATATAAACCCTAACCCGTTTTTCCTCTAGCGCTCTTTTTCGGAAACTGAAAAAACGGATTGTGGACCTGGGCAAGTCCACAATCCGTAACCTCTTCCCGCATCGTGTGGACCTATATTGTTCGGAGGTCCACAGTGCGTATGCAAGACTAACCCAACAAAATCGAAAAACTTGGTCCCATGTAAATTTGACCTCTCTTAGGGAATTACTTGTTACTCATCAGATTTCGACGTCTCATTTTTTAAGTGGACAGGTGTATCTTTCAAACCATACCTATGTTGGTTACACCATGAAGAAATAAGAAGCTTCCTATTCTTCCATGGTTACACATTCTACGTGTGGCATTCCGTTATATACTGTTTACATTTTTTGACACACTGTATTAATCCACAGGGCAGAGTACATGTACAAATTAGGAACGTATAATGTATTTAGTGTTGTTTTAAAGCATTTACTTCGAGCTTATAGAATGATGCCGTCATAGCATCAACTGAATCCACCTCCTAAGTGCCGACCTGTAGCACTTGTTCGTGCTAGATCGCCATGATGCGGGATAAGTCTGGAAGCTGGTTCTGATACACCTTGTTGTCGGAGTGTCTCCCTGACAAGTTGCATGCCATCAACCTCAGACGATACCTTAGTGGATGGAGTCTATTTGAGAAGGGAAGTGAGAGCAAATCTTGTTGAATAGGCAAGATCAATGGAGTTCTGACAAGCAGTTTTAGCATTGTCGGGAACCATGACTGTGTATGCCATAACGGCGCAATCAATATACCAACCGCTTCATCACGCTCAATGATAATGAGCACTTTAATTTGTTAATTAAGCTGAATGGTGGGAACGCGTACAAACGGTGGTAATTTGACCAGTCCAACGTGAATGCGTCCGTGTGAGCAGATCCTGGGTCTGCTTGCCATGAAACACAAGGCACAGTTTAATGAATCAACCTTGATGCAAAAAGATCAATATTAGGCTAGGGGAAGATTGAAAAAAATTGAGGGGTTGAGTTTCCATTCCAAAACATCCTGAAAATTTCGGGATGCAGAGTCTGCAACGCACATTTTGGACACAGCCAAATTTCTAGTCAAGGAATTTAGTAGTTTTGACTTTGACCCGCCCTAGTGTTGTAGATAATATGCTACCACTGTGGCATTATCTGATTTAATATGGACAGATGTATTATTATAATCTGCAAAGAAATGCACCCCAGCCTAATGCGGATGCATCAGTTCCGATCACGTGATCAGGGTCATGTCTGTGCATATAGGCGCAAAGGCTACTGGCAGCTCTGTAATCCACCAGTTCAGATAAGAAACTGCGTTTTTGGAAAGGCTCATTTAGCTAGCCTCAAAATCACCACCATGATGTGATACAGGGTGTCTCAAAACAAATTACAACGCACCTTAAGGTGATCGTAACTTCCTACATAAGTGTCGGAATAGAAACATTCAAATGACAAATTGCAATAAAATTAGTTGGCTACAATTTAAAAAAAAACGCGCTTGGTTCGGTTCAGTAATTACGGAGAAATGAGCGATTGCGCAGCAGTAGTCAAAGAACACTTCCATCCAAGTTTGTGTAATACACACAATTTCCTTTGTTACTTACTCTTTCCCTTTTCAAAAAGCCAGCACTGTTTAAAGGTAGGATACACCATTTGCAGATATCGAAAAAATTTACTACCGAATTATTAAGAAATATCTTACTCATCTGAAAGCAAATAATGATTCTAGGCATCCAGCAAAATGATTGCGCTAGATATCCTGTAAATATTCAAACAAATTCAAATTCGTGTCGGACGGCGATCACGAGAAAAAACACAAATAGAATAAGAATAACTGCTCGACGCCATATGAAGCGCGATATGTGGCAGAGAACCCCCCCCCCCCCCCCCCCCCCCCCCCCCTCTTTTGTGTTGACCATTGTGTTCCCGGAATCTCAGGAATTCCTTTTAGGTTTCAAGGGGGGATGGGTTAGGTTACAATAGTGTCGAGTGCGTATAAAGTATAGGGATAAGAGGGGGTACCCCTCTGCCACATATCGTGCTGAGTATAGTTTTTAGTGCTTTTCTCGCCATCCATGATTGGAAAACTTCGGAATACTAAATCTACCCATTCATGATAATTTAAGCAATTACCAATGGTGTACTAATCATACCTTTAATTATTTGATAAATATCATTACAGTACTGAGTAATAATCGATCGTGACATTCATAACACACGATTCATGGTCCCTTAACCCCAGTGAGGCAATCAATGGTTTCATAATTTTCGTGAACACACGTGATGCACACGCTAAACCAAAAAGGAGACGGGTAAATTTGTATACCACATTGCACCAAGTGAATCGCAAGTATTTCCTATGCTCAACAGCAATAGGTGCTGCAAAGTTTGCATCTTTAAGATCAATACAGGCCATATAGCACTGAGGCCGTATCAGCTGAATTGCTGTGCGTGAATAAGATTAATACTGCTGCAAACTGCTTACTGGCTGGAATGACCTGAAATATACAAATCAAATCAGTTAAGAGGGCCTAATATTTCGATCTTAACAAGATCTTCTTCAGAGACTAAAAGAAGAAGATCTTGTTAAGATCGAAATATTAGGCCCTCTTAACTTATTTGAATTGCTGTGCGGATAGTTTCCATCTTAAAGTGGAAGTATGCCACAAAAGTATTAAGCCCCTTAAGATTAATTATGGGGCAAACAAAAGCCATCCTTTTTAGGTCTGGTGAAAATATGTGAAATAAAATCACCGTCAGTGTGGTTCGTTTCTACTATGGTTTTTTTTTCGAGCATTTTTGCCATTTCTGCGGCTATAATTTTAGCCTCGTGGGTTTCAAAACGCAAATCCCTCGAATTCGTGTTTGGTATGGCATTTTAATTCGATATGGTAGTGCTGAATACCATCAAGCACCCGATTATCAGATGTAATCTCACGCTATTTGGCCATGTGATTTGCGAGTTTGCCTCCCAATAACCCTACAACCTGAGTGTTTACATTGGTGCTCACTCACCGATTTTACTTGGCATCGGATTGCTGCCTTGTCTCCGCTGGCTTTCTTTTGTGGCAACGTTCTTGGCGACCGGAGTTTCCCTGTCGCGCTTGCCCGGTGTGGAAAGTTCTAAGATTTCCACTTCGTTTTGGCCGATCCGATTTCAAGGTAGAAACACTCGAACCTTGGCCAAATGTTTGACCTGGTTTATTTGTCTCTTGAATGTCCTTGCACTGTTGGAATAAATTATCCCCAAACAAAAGCCCCGTTATGGGCACTTTGGCCGAACAAAGAGATAAAAACTGGTGGTTCAAGTCGGGCTTATCTGCGTCTGTACGTAGTTGAGCTCGGCGACCGCATGGCCAATTATATCCATTGAATCTAGAATATTGGTCGCCAGTGCTTTGTTATCTACACTTTTGCTGCTCATTAGAGTCTCAATGCATGACACAATTGGCGCCATTCCTTTCAGCGCCGCATTTTCTACCTTGTGTAGCTTGATGTCCATTGATCTGGGGTTGGACTGCAGAGAATTCCAGATTTCTGAATTAACTCTTGTGCCATCCAACTCCGGGATGTTATTAGACGGTCGCTTAAGTTTCTCAGTCACCTTCTCCTATAAAGTTTTCTTTCGGAGTAGCTTGCTGATGGTGCTCGCTAGTTTGTCGTCGACCTTGTTTCCAGAATCTTCTCCGGAGTAAAACTGCTTGACTGTGTCGAGTTCTCCGGCATATGAATTATCATTGGCCCCGGGTTCTGGTTGTCGACTAGTTGGCCCGTTGCAACTGCATGACTCGTCGCTAGATGAGCTTGATATACTTGACCGACGGTTGCATGGCCGATTTTCTGTTTCTTCGCTGGTGGGTTCCCCAGTGAAGTAAGGACTGTAGACTGAAGAGTTTGCATTGCGTCGGCCATCGACGAAATCTGGTCTTGAAGAGACGCAAACTCCTGCCGAGTCACCCCGTCTGAGCATCTGCTTGCTTTCTTCGACTATGTCTTGGCTTTAGTGGCCGGTGGATTACGACCGAAGGCATAGAGCGAACTTGGACGGGATTGGGTCGGCGTGTACGTAGTACAACGCCGCAGCATTCCAGGTCCGACGGACCATCGAGAAAATTCAAAATGTCCGCGGAGAGTTGTGTAGACATGTTAGCGAATGATACCGGTCACAAAAATGCACTGAGGCGTACATGGCGAGGCTCACTTATATCCTTTTAACAAAGGACTCTCTCAAGTGTGACGAATAAATACCGGTGGCAGGTGCAATCTCGAAGTATAGGCCGAAGTGCTATGTGTGGTTGCGAGGTTGAATACTACATGTATATATAACACGAATGGTCTTGGCTTGTGAGTGCTTTTCCACTTTTTATTATAGCCCAGTACAAAAAAAGTTGGTGCATGTGATTCTACATACAACAAACAAAACAAGAAAAGAACTACAAATCAATACATATAAGGAAAACAATAAAGAAATACGTATAATTGATAAACATTAAATTAAATGTAAAATACAATGAAATAATCAATACACATAAAAACATAAGCCGAAACGTCTAAGGGCACTATAGAGAAAATAAGAGTATGAGTCTACATCTTTAAACTGAGTAGTATAAAAAGTCAAACCAAATTTGTATAAAATATTACTGACCTTAACTTATAAAATCAAAAGAAAAACATTAACTGATAGCCTTCAATCTGCTAAACAATCCCATTAAACTTCAAAGGGTAATTGACCCATTTGACCTGTGAAGCATCAACAGGTGTAGCCTATATCAACTCTGGCTAGCTAGCACCGAGGCCCGTACAGTGACCCTGTGGCCAAACCTCTGACCTGCAGTTAATGACTTTTCCATGAACTTGGAAAGTAGTCGGTGGACAGTTCCACCCTAGCAGATACAAGGCTGACAATAGTGCAATGATCACATATCAATTGTTTCTCAGTTGAGGTAGGTAACCACTAAGCAAATGCACTCCAATTAATATCAATAATATCGATATGAGTTATTTTAAATAGCACAATTGCAACCAATCGATACACACAATACAGTACTAAGTTTCAACCTTATAAAATAACAGAGTTTCAAACTGTTGTCTGAACTTAATAGTAATCGTTAAACTATCAAATGCATGTTGCAAATGATAGCATAGAGCAAGGAACTTGCTCTGTGGTTATACTTGATACTAGGGACACGTCCCTGAACCTTTTCAACAAAATGCTTTAAAAGATCCAGATTAAATATAAATTGAACCTAAGAAAGGAACTTCAGGAAATCTGGCATTGCAAGGGAGTAACATATCCCAACACAAAACTAATCAATTTCTACAAAGTATAAGAAGGAGCTACATGTATGTACTTGTCATCATAAATTCTTCTAGCAAACAACCATGAATCTCACTATATAATGGTCTATCCCAAGGAAATAAAACAAAAGTGTGTACTCACTCTGCAAGTATCCAGGCGACAGCAAGGAATGGATGGGTTTGATGCTGTGTGTGTCTCTCAAGGAATGGATCATAGATTTGGTATTGCGTGTGCCTCAGTAGTCTTGTTTGCAAGACGATCTTAATCGCGGTATAGACGATGTGCCCTCTGACGTCACGTGTTACATCTGTATTCAAATGTGCCCGGCAGTGATGCGCACCCATCGTGTTTTACATAAAATTTGCTTAAAGAGTGACGTCGCAGGTCAGATCGCCTTTGAATTATGTGACCTCTGATGTCATCTCTTAACCAAATTTATGTAAAACATGATGCGTGCGCATATTGACGGGTACATTTGAATACAGATGTAAACAGAGCTGAGGCACATCGTCTATATGCAGCGCGTGTAGGCCGCCGATGCGGGCGTCCTCTAACGTACGCCGTACCATATACACGCACAATGACCTTCGATGACCTTCATTCGCGCGTGGTCTACGGCGTACGTTAGAGGGCGCCCCGCATCGCGAAGATTGTCTTGCAAACAAGACTAGTGCCTCAGGAGTGAACTTGACCTGTTGATAACAGGGTACCAGGGCCACTGCACGCATGGGCGCTACTTGTTAACACTTTTACAACTATACCTTATTGTAAGGGACTGTATAAAGGATTGTCTGCAATTAGCCAATGCACAAAGTGCTTGGTCACAATGAAAACCAATGAAAACCAGTTTTAAACTGTTTGGGCACACCCTGGGTAAAGAAATGGAATAAATAAATTTTAAAAAACAACTATAACTTTACTTCAAACAATTTAGGCAACACGATCAAGCAGTGCACAAATCTGTTCAGCATCACAAACTATTTAGAACAAGGCACGCAGTACATGTACTGTAAAACAAGGCCGTGTTTAAAAATTGAAACATGCACACTGGCGAAAAGACGCAGAATGTGTGGAAGCAAACTGAAATGGTGGTCAACCGATCCCAAGGGTTTGACAGAAAGTGAAAAGAAAAGTGGCAGGATGTGACTCTAGGAAATACCACAGGGAGTAGTGTAATCAAACAGGAAGATTTAGTTTATACAATTCTACAGGTTACGAATTGATATGGAAATTGTAAAACAAACTAATTTAGCATTTTTATATACACATTATTTTATTGGTTTGTAAAACACAATAAACTTGTTTCAAGTTGAGTGGCACAATTTTGGGAAAATATCTGATACTGAGCAGGAACTAGGCAATTATTTGTCAACCCAGTGCACAAAGATTTTGTTTTGTTTTGATAATTACCCTGAAATTTAATAATAATAATAATAATAATATCAGAGGATTTATATAGCGCAAAGTATCTGGAGAACCATTCAAATACGCCGGTCACTGGAAATTATTGTGGTCCGTATGAAAGATTGAATAGATGAGTCTTCAGAAGGCGTTTAAATGATGGAAGATCAGTTGTGTCCCTTACCTCGTCTGGCAAGATGTTCCAGAGACGTGGTGCACAGCTATAGAAGGCCCGGTCTCCGTAGCTTGCTAGGCGAGTTTTGGGAACATAAAGTGTCAGTGATGAAGTGGATCTGAGACCTGGTCGCATGTTGCGAAGTTGTAATAGGTCTCGTGTGTAGGATGGGGCTAGTCCGTGAAGGGCTTTGAATGTGAGGAGTAAGAGTTTAAATTGTATTCTGTCGGACAGGAAGCCAATGAAGATTGTATAGTACAGGTGTAATGTGTTCTGAAGATCTTGTTCGTGTGAGTAGGCGGTCAGATGCATTTTGAACTTTTTGAAGACGTGTTAATGATTGCTGGGGTAGTCCTGTAAGTAAACTATTGCAGAAGTCTAGTCTAGAGGAGATGAACGCGTGGATGAGTTGTTCTGCAGTATGACATGAAAGTGATGCCCTGATTGCTGCTATGCGACGTACGGATGCGTGTAGCAAGACTGGCAAACTGTGGTAATATGTCGGTCAAGGTTCATAAACCTGTAAAAAATGACGCCAAGGTTGCGCGCATCAGAACAAGGGGAAACTAGAGTGTCTCCAATGCGCATGCTAGCAATATTAACTTCCTGTCTGAGGTGAGGCGAGCGAATGATGAGAAACTGGGTTTTTTGAGCGTTAAGTTTGAGTAGATAAATATATATATATACAATATAGATGTAGACAAATATATTATAAACAAAACATTAAGATAGGGAAAACCTGTCCAGAGGAAAAGCTACTCAACAAAGTGACATCCGGTAAAAACAAAATAAACCGAAATAATAATGTGAGAATTCGAAGAAAAGAAAATCTAGCTGACATTTAATGCTACTACAAAAATCTATATTTTTTCCTGTTATGCTCATGTAGGAAACAACAGATAAGATCAACATTAAATATTGGGAGTTACATGTAATTGTTGTTTTATCTTTCATCTGTCTTTATACTGCTCTGGGTCACCTTGATGTGATTGACATTGATAGTGATAGTATTTAGGTAAAGAAGGAACAGCTGCAAGTTTTACGTACTAGCATCTAAGCTTCTTTGAGTGAGATTAGTACCAACGCAGTTGTTCTTAAAAATTATTTATATTTTATTTGAACAAAAATTATTACAGTTACAGTACTATAACCAGAGATTGGTTGTGTTGTATATCTGACAAATGACTCAGATTCAGACTTGGACTCTGACTCGACCAGCAGACTCGGGTCTTGACCGAAATTACCACAAACCCTTGAAGCCAACTTGTGACTCCGACTAGACCTTTAACTCGTGTTCGGCCTGTATGACTCAAGATTCAGACTTGGGCTTAATGCTTGGTGACTCAAATACAATTTAGGAACACTTAGTCGACATTACTTTTAACAACCTGTCTATTATTCTGTCCCTATGTATACTCTATCATCTTGGAGTGGGCCCTTATAATTATGGGACTGCTTCTTAGCTTTTATTTCTCAATATTCTTCCACCTCTGGCTCTCCAAAGGACTTGGCTAAATTGAAGAGGACACATCAGGCCTTTACTATACAGCATGCTCGCTCAGGACAGACCCTCAAAAGGCAAAGGGAACTTATTTTTCAACTAACCTGATAGTCAGCTCAATCTTGGCACTATTTTTTTGTTGACACCTGCAAAACGAACAAAAGTGAGAACGATATAAAACACTGCATACACGACCCTTCTAAATCTATGAAACAAATCTTGAAAAGATGAAGACAACTTCAGTGAACTACAGGTTGGAAAACGGGGGGGGGGGGGGGGTGTTGTATCTGTGCTGAAAGAGTGGGAGGGGGGCTGTTCACTGTCTTCACCATAGAGGCTCTGTTAATAAACCTCACCCTCATTTCCCCAAAGCGAGATCTACCCAAGCTGATTTGCATACATGTACATCCACTGCAGCATCATTTTACCTCAAGTGAGCTGTTGTAGTATCTTTCGAGATTTGATGTTGGTTCCAGGATTGGGGTGATCAGCTATAGTCGTAGTGGATAACCATGGCCGAGTTCGGGCGGTCTATTCTTGACACGCGTAACTTGTTCTTGCAAAACCCTGGTGGATAGGTGGTGTGTGTTCTTGTTCCGAATGCAATGTTCACGGGTCGCGTTCCCGCCGATCGAGCGCAAGAACATAGTTCGCGTGTCAAGAACAGACCGCCCGAACTCGGCCCATGTGTCTAACAAAAAAGTCTAAAAGATAAGGATTAAGTCAATATTATTACACAAAAGGTATATTTTACGTGTATATTTATCTTGAAAAAACAAATATTTTCATGGTGTCAATAATGACATTTGTTGATGACCTTGGCATTATTCTTCGCGTGAAGTTAAAAAAAGGCCTTTAAAGGGCTACAAAATATAAAGTTTCTTATCCAATCCTCAGAATTCAGAAATGCACATTTGTGTTCAATTTCACAGCATTTTCGCTGTATCAGTGCCCAAACTTTCACAAATACAAAAGCATGGATAATAACATAATGTTTATTGAAAGTAGGGCCTACCCTTAATTTACACCAAACAAGGGATATGTATGGTGGCCCTGGAGGGACACGCATATCATGAATATTGCCGTCAATATTTGCGACAAATTTCATGACTTTTCCCAAAGTCGCGAATATTGACGTCAATATTGACGTCGATATTCGCGTCAAATTTGACGTCAAATTTGACGACCGGACCTAAATTTTGACGCGAATTTTGTTCCAGCAAGCTAGGTTTTGGCTAGTCTTGCTCCAAGACCGAGTTTGTTATTTGTCCAGGGCGCGCCGTCCGCCAATGCAGTTCATCAGTTATCCATAATCCAAAAACGGGCTTATTGAGGGCGCCCTCGATTGTCACGAGAGATCAGTTGATTTGTTCAGAAACAAATCTCGTGAAATTTGTCGCGAATATTGACGTCAATATTCACGATATGCGTGGCATATTCCCCAGAATCACTAAAACCGAACAGGTGTCATTCCTGTTTTACTATTGAAAGGCGATGGAGTTTAGTGACCTCAGTTCTATACTCGAGTAAACAGGTTTATGGTTTCAGCATTATGCTAATGACATGCATCGTGTGTAGTACCTTTTTTGTATTTCCCAATGTTGTTGTTGTAAAATGATAATTAACAGTGATTAACACTTTACTGATAAGATTTGTCTGGGTTCGCCGATACGACGTGATTGGTGTAAAACAGGTACATTATCCATAATTCACAAGATATAGAACGAACAGTAAAACGAACGTGTAAACATACTTAGGTCATGGGGTAAATAACTGTATTATTCAATACTATTAGACTATTGTTGACTCATGCCAGCTCTTCAGTTTTGTTCCTCCTGCATATAATTAGACCCAGCCTTTGAATAAAATAAACTCTTTTGTGCTAAACTGCAGCGCGGACGGCGGATAACTGAACAATGAACCGTAACCGGTAACTAGCATGCACCCGGATATGCACTTTTGGGTATATACACGCCTGACGCCGTACAGTCAACAGCGGCCCACATACACCGGTATGTTACTTAAGTTATACCTTCTCATCTGTTTGAATACACCTTCGTTGGGACAATTTATATTTGTGCAACCTGCATTGCCTTTTATTGCTTATGTTTTCAATAGTAATACATATTTGTGGGTACAATTTCAAGTGACACTAGAAATATATTTATGGACAAACACTAGCTGTTTCGGCTGATTATAGGCCCTATACCATAATGTGTACAAGCTGTACATGTACGTGCGGGCCCGTTTCCGGGTGAAAATCCGCTTAAAATTCACCTTTTCCTGACGTTTCGAGTCGTAGTTTGATAACCATGAGGTATTTTACACCGGGGCGAACGGTTCTGTATGGTTTAACTCTTTGTCGTTCTCGTGGTTTATATTATTAATTTTTTTCTTGAAAATAATCACCGTACTTTTGGCTTTAAAAGTGTGAGCTTTTCATTATTTTACTGTGTAAGTGCAGCGACTGAGCGCTCTCGCGTCGACTCTTTTGACTCTAACTCCAGACTGGAGTATCGAATTGTATGGGGGCGAACAGAATCGAATAGCTTAGACCCTCCTCTCTCCTTTCATGTAAAACCTGCTTTGATTGGTTGAAAAAAAACACCGTACTTTTCACAAAGAAAAAAGTGGCCAATGACAACTTTCGATCGATAAGGCATGTACCATTGCTCACCACGCGTTTCGCGATCTTGAACTGGGCTCATAACCGGTTTTACAGCACAGATTTTCTTCGATTTTACTGTTAGTTAGACGTTTAAAAACTGTCCATTTGTAAATCAGTTCTCTGGGATTGCAACTGTGTTGTTTTGATAAGTTAATTTCATTTTAAAATAAGGCAAATTTAGACCTGAATACTGTTCACTTCACGGCAGTTACATAAATTTGTGATGGAAAGCACGCGCGCTTGCTTATTGGGTTGTACCATTTTGTATGTGGGGAGTATTGTGCATGTACACTTATACATTGTACGTCGGATTTCGTAAAGTATACCATGGAGCAATAAACTATTGCTCAATGAGTATACACAAATGTAACTAAAAGGATATTTCTCACCGTTTCACCGTATTAAATCGGACAAGATTATAATTAATGTAAAAAAGGCACTGCAGTGACATGTGCTTCTTTTTATTTAATTTTTAATAGGTTGTAAAACATAATACGAGACAAAACCACATTGGACTGCTATCAACAGCAATGTCAATTCGACTAAAATTCAACAAAGTCAACCACTTCCAAGTTGTCTACATACATCAGAACTGTTTTATTTATTTATAAGTCTTGTCTGAAATAATCGAGTGTTAATAGAAAATAAAAGATTTCACTGAACCCCGTTTCTTGCTTGCAGCTAATTATGCTTGCCAACGTTCAAACATGGTTAGTTTTACCCATTTTGTGAATGGAGTGTGCTGGACCACATTTCAGGGTCGAACGCACAGCTACACATAGCCTTTAAACAAGGCCACATGTCTGATAGAGGCCGAGCGACTAAAAAGAGACTAATCGCGAAAACCTGAGTGAACGCCAGTGCGAATTGCCCAGACAAGTGGCCTTTATCAATCTAGTTTGGATTTCTTATGTTAACCTTTGTTTCCAACTGGAATCGCTACCGAAATGGTAGCGTCCAATCAGCGAACGTATCTCTGCATTACGTCAGCTTATATTTGAGTTGGACTAGTTCATTTTACAAACAGGGAATGTCCAATCATGTCACTTACAATATTTAGCTCAAATCATTAGTTGCTTCCTAATTTATTGCAATTTTGCATGTAAAATAGATTTAAATGTGATATCTTGTATTTATCATTCATATATTCAACTCAGAAGCAACATTTATTTACGTTTTTTTACCTTTTCTTACATGCTTTGATATTGAACGAATCACGAACGAAACCAACTGGGAGATCGCCGTTCTGATTGGGCGTATTGGCATGCTAATATGTACTATGAATAATTCATGCCGAGCAGTGAAACCTACATTGCAAAAGGCCTCGTGACATTCGTCACTCGGTCGCGTGTTCACCCCAGGTATCTAGACTCATCCCAGCCGCTTAGCCAGAGTCACGAGGCCTTGTCAAAAGGCTAAGCTACACAGGGCTAGCGTTAATCCAATTTAATAGCCCTGAACCTCTGTGGCACTCTCGACGCGCCAGATTTAAACTGTGAAATTAAGTGAACAAAAAGGGGGGTAACAAATTCATATGATCCAATGACCCCAATCAGACTTGTACTTCCGGAGATAGAGGGTCTTTAAAACTGCACTTTTAATGTGACGTCTCATGACACCCGACAATGTTATCATGACGGCACATTAATTTTCGTCAAATCCTGAAATACTTGCATAAAAAGTTTGAGTCTAATCGGACCCCAAAGTGTATTGGTTGAAACATTATTTCTCCATGGTTGAAATGAAGAAACAGCAAAAAAATACTTAAAAAACAAACAAACAAAAAACCACAAGAGCTTGCTGTTGAGTCTAAAATGCTGAAACAGCTAACAATGTTATTGTGGACCGAGTTCTTTCGAATTTCACTTCCAGTGCTCTAGTTGTGGTTCTACTACGCAGATACGATGTAATGCAGTTATTGTTCCCTTTACCCAGTGCATGCTCAGTGAGTTCAGTGCCGATATAGCGTTCATAGGAAACTTTCTAGCGAAATTAGTATGTTATTGTGGTTATTATAAACTTCTCAGGAAACTTTAATTCTATCCAGTGTTGTTTTTTAACAAATGGTGGATCTACAAGGGAATTGCACATGTTAACTCTGCCAAGTCTTAGTGCCAGTTTCGCCTGCCACAGAGCGAAAATGAAAATGGCTGCTTTGTATTACAGTGTGTGTATTAGGCAGTTTTTCTAAACTCCAGCTTAGGCTTCGTATATGCGGCTCCATCATCTTTTCCAAATCTGGGGTTTGGAAAACGGCCCGAGTGAGAAGTACACAAACCGCCGTAATGATCATCGATAATGCGCATGCGCTTTCATCACAATGGGAATTACCTTCTTTTCTGATATACCTTCGATCGTGGAGACAATTTCAATTTATGCAACTTGCATTTCTCTTAAGTGCTTAGGGTTTCAATAATAATACACTTTCGTAGGCACAATTTCAAGTAAAACTTGGTTGACCTATTGTTCTCAACTGAGGCAAATTTCTTGTAGGTTTTGTGCTAAGTTCATACTTCTTTGGGCAAGTTGCAGACCCCCATAACCAGACCGTCAGAGCGTCATGGGGACCGTGCCTGCTTAGCCACTCGGCAGTGTTATTGTCTCATTCATTTCTCAATTCACCTTCAAATCATGGAGAAACTGTCCTGATCCTATCCACATAGTCACAGCGCACAGTGCAAGATACATAAGTAAAAATGACATTTAACATTACAAAAAAATGTTATTTTCCTTTATTAATTTGAAACTGAAAGTTCATTCTATTTTTTGTTCTCAAAAAAAGTTACATTTGGGTTTGTTATTAGCCACAGTGCCCTATTTCTTTGAATAAAATATATAATGTTACTTTTTATCGAATTACTCGGGAAAAAATACTGGGTCTAATGGAAATACAAGTTCATGATTAATATTTCCCATTAACATTTCTCCCAAATAGTCTTTTACCAAAACTTAAAGCAGGTGCTGCAAATTGTCCTTTTCTGTTAATTATTGTACCGGTATGTTAATCCATATCTTCGCCTTAACTTTCTAACAATACAACACGTTGTTATCATGCATTTGGTGGGTCGCTATATTCGAGCAGTTTGATGCAGTCGAGGCCCAAATACATGTAGTATATTTTAGTGGTAAAAAAAAAACAATGCGAAATACAGCTCATTTCGTGCCAAATCACCAAATACTTAGAAACCCTTCGTTGTATGTCCCGTAGGCCGTGAATTCAATGTTCAAATACCAGAAGTGCATGCCAAAAGTGCGTTGTCATTTGTGGAATTGTTTCCTTGTCAAGTTTCCGCAGTGTCATGGACATAGCGGTAACTATAGGTACAAGGAAATGTTGATGTTGTGGCACTGAGTTGGCCTTGAACAACCACAGGTTATTGTTGGTTTGCATAATAAGTGCGTTTACATTGTTTTGTGGAATTGTTTCCTTTTCAAGTTTCCGCAGTGTCATGGACATTTGTATAGTTTAACGGTGACTATAGCCTCAGGTACATGGAAATGCTGCTGTTGTGGCACTATATTATTGGATTGCGTATGAGTGGTTTCTGGATTAGGGCGTTGTGCATTTAGGGAGGAAGTACATATAGAGCAGGCTATTTGTTGTAAGAGTAGATTCAGGTGTTGCCAAGTAGCCTGATTTGTTCAGCATTTATTCGGTAAGGTTTTTCGATAAGTGTTTGGAGTGGAACCAACATTGAGGTAGGTCGAGTCTTCGTTTTTTCATTATGAAGCAATAATGTCTCGGCCTCGACAAAGTGAATACCCGTTGCAATAATAGCAGGTACGAACCAGTCAACCTACCATAGCTAGCTCGGTGGTCGATTTATTTAAGGTGCTTGCGCGATAAAATAAGGTGGTGGTTTAAAGTGACTTGTAAACATTGCAAAGAAATAAGATTTTTGTTGGTAAAGGTCATTATCTCTATAAAGTTAAGCTAGTGCTAACGTTACGTCTTCTCTCAATTACTTGACATAAAGTGGCTTTCAAAATCGTGTTTTTTCGTGTGCAATTCCTAATGCATTACATTTCTTTTGTCGCTGTATAGGAAGGATGAAGACGCTGGTAATCGTGTGCGTTTTAGCTGGTAAGTAATTCTATACCAAATACATTTTGTTTAGGCCCAGTGATAACCAGTACTGCAAAGACATGGGCAATATTTACAAATGTTTTACCCAATGAAGGTTTAATTATCAATTGCCTACACCCATGGGCTTTTATTGCCTAACGGTAATTGGGCAACCGTGTTTACTAGACTTTTTTTTTTTTTTTTTGGGGGGGGGGGGGGGTATTTTTGATTGCTGTGCCGTTACCCATCTGTAGGTCGGATTTGTTTTCAATCAACAATTATTAATGCCAATTCAGCATGTTTGCATAAATATCAATTTATTTGCATACACTTATAGGTTAATTTATTAATGCAGAATTGTTAACAATAAAATGACGCAATACAAGCAGCGTAGCTATTTTTAGAGGACGCAACAATTTTGCTTTTCCCCAAAATAGCAAAAATAAACACTAGGATTATTCTATCAATTCCCGTAGAAATCCCGTAGAGATTTTTTACAGTAGATTTTATATGGATTTCCAAAGAATAAATTTTGAAATCTTTGATTGCTTGTAATTTGATACCTGATCACGTCATCGTGACGCCATTCACATTCGACTTGAGAGCTTTTTTAACTTCACTATTTGAAGCAAACATTGGATTAGCCTATATCCCTCGCAGTTGATTTTCAGCATTTATTTAAAGGTAGGATACACCATTGGTAATTGCTTGAATTATCATGAATAGGTAGATTTTTTGGGTTGTATTTCATAGTAAAATAGCCTATCGTTTAACTGACCTGTCCGAATTTTTACAATCATGGATGCCGAGAAAAGCACAAAAAACAGCGTTTGTTTTCAACCGGCGTCGAGCAGTTATTCTTATGTTATCGTTGCGAAAAAAAAATATTTTTCAGAATAATTACAGTATATCTATCACAATCATAATTGCTGGATGCCTATAATCATTATTTACTTTCAGATGAGTATTATATTACTTAATAAATCGGTAGTAATTTTGTTGTTGATATTTGCAAATGGTGTATCCTACCTTTTTCAGTGTTTTTTTTCTTTCATTATAACTTCCGGTCTGTTGTCGTCATCAATTTGTCTCAACCTGTTCCTCACCGCCGTTTCTTAAGCGACATACAGTTGTGCGCATGTGTCATTTTCAAATCTAGATTAAATAAAATGCATTATTCATGAGCGGTGACCCGCGACAGAGGGACGATAAAAAAACGGAAATTACCGATGAATACTGACATTAGGGGCTTTTTTATTTTGATGAGTTCATTCATAAGAATATCCGTGATTTAATAAACCCCCAAAACCAAACAAAATTGGAATGACAAGCGCAAAATTTAAACTTAAATACAGACGCTCCGTTTCGTTAGTTATTAAGGAAAGAATGGTTTTCGGGACAAATTTGACAGTGAAGGTGAGTTTTTCCAAACTCAAAAAATGGTTTGTATAAAAAAGCAGATTGTGATCTCTTTAATTCATGTGTTTTCGAACGAGGAAACCAGCAAGTGATAAACAAAACTAGGTTTGAATATTTAGTTTTTTCCATCTTTAACGGAGTTTTCTGCAACGCGACATTGCGGCCTAGTATGATACCCGTGTAAATAAGTCTCGCATATTGTTTAAGGACACGTTTGGGAATACGCGGTTCTAGATTTCGAACCAGAGTGGGCAAATATCAGGCTGAATACTGTTTACAATTTTTAATTTGCCGCGTATTCGGCCCGTGATTTGCCAACTTGGATACGAAATCTAGAACCGCGTATTCCCAAACGATATGCGTATTCCCATTTGGACAGGTATCATGCTAAACCGCAATGTCGCGTTGCGGAAAACTCCGTTCAAGATGGAAAAAAATTAATATTCAAACCTAGTTTTGTTTATTACTTGCTGGGTTTGCTCTTTCGAAAACACATGAATTAAAGAGATCACAATCTGCTTTTTTATACAAACCATTTTTTGAGTTTGGAAAAACTCACCTTCACTGTCAAATTTGTCCCGAAAACCATTCTTTCCTTAATGACTAACGAAACGGAGCGTCTGTATTTAAGTTTAAATTTTGCGCTTGTCATTCCAATTTTGTTTGGTTTTGGGGGTTTATTAAATCACGGATATTCTTATGAATGAACTCATCAAAATAAAAAAAGCCCCTAATGTCAGTATTCATCGGTAATTTCCGTTTTTTGATCGTCCCTCTGTCGCGGGTCACCGCTCATGAATAATGCATTTTATTTAATCTAGATTTGAAAATGGCACATGCGCACAACTGTATGTCGCTGTACACAATAGCAGAAACAGCGGTGTCCTAGCATGAAGCCGATTATTTACATCAATTATACAGTGATTTCAGTAAACCTTGCCACAAACACCAACATACACTGAACAAAAATATAAACGCCCACACAAAAATAAACGCCCCCAAAATGATTATCTATTTTGATTTCTAAACAACACTAATATTGTGTCGATCTCTGCCAGTGAGGAATTGCTCAGTGATGCAGTGATTCCACCAACAACACAGACGTGGGTGGAATTACTGCATCACTGAGCGATTCCTCACTGGCAGGAATGGACACAAATGTTATTTACAAATCAAGACAAATAACAATTTTTGGGGGCGTTTACATTTTTGTGGGCGTTTATATTTTTGTTCAGTGTATTATTCATTTTAAACATTTTTAATCTGCCGCTAGAGGGCGCTATAATAATTTAGATTCTGGTCTGTTTAATGGCAAAAGTGCCGCGCAGAATGAAACGTGTATGGAATCCCAAAGTGTATGGGATTTAAGGTACAGAACAAGAAAACGAAAAAAAAAAAATAAAAAAAAAAAAAAAAAAAAAAAAAAAAAAAAAAAAACCACAAGCTCTCCCTAGCTAAATGTTTACGAAAACAAAATACGAAAACAATAGCCGAAATCAGAAACGGCTAACAAGAATGAGCACTGAGAACTTGACAGGTTACTGAGGATATAGAACGGACATTTGGCAGAAGGATGGACAGTATCGGACAGTATTTTATCAGGATTGGACAGTATGCTGTCAGTTTGGACATTATTTTGGCAGAATCGGACAGTATTTGGCAGGATCGGACAGTATTTTATCAGGATTGGACAGTATGCTGTCAGTTTGGACATTATTTTGGCAGAATCGGACAGTATTTGGCAGGATCGGACAGTATTTTATCAGGATTGGACAGTATGCTATCAGTTTGGACCTTTTTTTGCAGAATCGGACAGTATTTGGCAGGATCGGACAGTATTTTATCAGGATTGGACAGTATGCTGTCAGTTTGGACATTATTTTGGCAGAATCGGACAGTATTTGGCAGGATCGGACAGTATTTTATCAGGATTGGACAGTATGCTATCAGTTTGGACCTTTTTTTGCAGAGTCGGACAGTATTTGGCAGGATCGGACAGTATTTTATCAGGATTGGACAGTATGCTGTCAGTTTGGACATTATTTTGGCAGAATCGGACAGTATTTGGCAGGATCGGACAGTATTTGGCAGGAAAGGACAGTATTTGGCAGGATCGGACAGTATTTTATCAGGATTGGACAGTATGCTGTCAGTTTAGACATTTGTTGGCAGAATCGGACAGTATTTGGCAGGATCGGACAGTATTTGGCAGGAAAGGACAGTATTTGGCAGGATCGGACAGTATTTTATCAGGATTGGACAGTATGCTGTCAGTTTAGACATTTGTTGGCAGAATCGGACAGTATTTGGCAGGATCGGACAGTATTTTGTCAGCTCGTAAAGTATTTTGTCAGCTCAGCCAGTATTTTGCCAGCTCGGCCAGTTTTTTGCCAAGATCGGATATTGGCAAGATCGGAAAGTATTTGGCAGGATCAACAGGGATGGACGTATTTTCGTGACTTTTTAACGATTTAGTTTTAAGCTACAATTTATTTCAGGCCAAATGCACGTGTTTCGAAAAAAACTAAAGGAAAGTTGTAAAGTGCCAGTTTATAGTTGACCGTGAGGGATCTTAGTACGACGTCTTCATCAGCAGCCTAACAACAGCCATGCAGCTAGGGGCACGCTAAACGCGGACACTTGAGCAAGCTTCCATAAACAATGTGACATCATATGACGCTAGTATTAAGCGGACACTATCTCGCACCAAACAGTTTTTAGCATGACATCTGGACAAACACAAACACGCATTACAGACGACTAACAACCAAGATCCGAAGGCCACACACAAACCCGATCGAAGGTCAATGCCGTCGTGGCTATAACCATAGTTGCCGTTAGCCTTGGTCAAGGCGTTCATCATTACCCGTCCGGCCGTACGTACGGAGCGGCGGTAATCGGAGCTTAAACAGCGACCTCACGCGGCCACTATTATATGCAAATCAACTAAAGATATATGAACGCCTTGGATCAATCATTGGATCAATCATCTGCTGCAGAATTTAAACAACACGACAGATCTTCAGACGACAGACGACGCTGAATATCCGCCATTTTGTCTTAAATGTCATGCTGCAAATAAGTAACTGCATTTAATTTGATGACGTCGGGATTCAACCGCGTTGTGATTGGACACTCCACATCTTAGCCCCGCATACGAGGTCATGCGCTAGAAATGTGGCGCAAAATATAGAAAAAACATAAGATTTCAAAATGGTTGATCCAAGGCGCAAAGGTAGCTTCAGTTGATTTGCTTAATAGTGGCCGTGTGGGGTTGCTGTTCGCGCTGTATCTTTGCACCGCGCGCTATGAGCGCAAGCTAGCATACAGGGCGCGCGTGTATTTCTGCGAACGGATAACGACAGACGGATAACGACGAACGCGCCTTGACCAAGGCTAAGTTGCCGTGGGAATCTGTGAAGCGTGAAGCGACTGGAGCAGGATCCCGAACAAAAAACACTTTCAAAAACATCAGTGAACAAAGAGCCAAATGTCACCAATATTCTACAAATTTTGTTTATATTTTTTCCCCATTTGATGGTCTTTTTGGTTGTAGCTGCAGGATTTAGTATTGTCCAAGGTTCTAAGGCTCCGTGTGAACTTGGAGACACCGTCAGCGAAGAATGCGCCAACTGGTAAGGTTGACATTCATGTTTGGTTAAAAACTGGGCGTTTTATGTTATTCTTGTGTAGAAAGAGTTTCGGGGGTATATGGAGAACTAGGGAGCATTTGCTCATTGACCACAGTGGAACAGTTTTCTGGCTGAAATCATGAAATCACGGCGCTCTGAGCAAACTTGTGTTAATAGCGAAAAGTATGTTTATTAAACTTATCACCTCGCATCGCGTCACAAAATATAGTTTCTCCTCTTTCAAATGAATAATATTTCTTCATAGTTTAAGTGGAATAATTATAATTTTTATGCACTTTTCATTTAAAAAAAAGGCAATTTCGTGAAATTTTCAAGTGTGCTATAGCGGTCACGGCACATTTCGTTTATTTTTGAGGGTGCGGGTATACTTCTTCGAATGGCACAAGTGTTAAGGGTCGTATACGGTTACCGGAGGTCACTATAAACTATCTCCTGTTGCGATTTTTGTCTTTTTTAAGGCACTTATGTAACCTAACCCGGTTTTCCCTTCAGTCTTGCTCTGTGGCTAAAATAATTCACAAGAACATTTGGCGAAGAAAAAGATGAACGTTAACGATAGCCGGATTCGAACCACAGACCTTTTTATCAGTATAGATTGCCTCTCTACCAACTAGGCTATAATAATTACTATTTACTTTCCAGCATTTTCTAGAGTATTAGTATTTGCTCCATTTTGTATGAATATAAATGAGTAAATGACTTAGATTTGCAATATTTACTCGTCATAATTCAAGGTTGGGTCAGGACTACCTTGAAAAAAGAGAAGAATATGAGCTTTTATAAATGGGGTTAGGCAGGGAAAGGTATGAGCATGAATGATGGAGTGTCTATGATCAAAATACAAGCAGTTGTACCGGGTTTGGAAAAATAAATAAGACGTAGTTGGCCCATCATTATTTGCAACATTCTGGGGATGGAAAGGGGCAGCCTGACTGCGAAGCAGCAACTTGAGGTTCCAATTTCATTCAAACACCCCTGTCAGCGTAGGAGCTGCTGTGCGTGTGTGTCTGTACGTACACACAATAATACAATATAATGTTATAAACCATTCGGCTGTGCAATCAACTGCAAGTAAGAAGCACTACTATTTTAGCCAGTGAATGCAAAGCAGTACTTTGCGACGCACGACATTCTTTTGTGAAACATCACTGATTATGCAACGCAGGCCCGCGCTACTGTGAATGGGTAGTTTTTGCATGAATTTGCATGAAAATGTCATGGCTCATTTTAGCAGATTTGCAAAGACTAATGTGAATCATGGTGTTAATTTGAACTCTTTCTGTTCTGATTCACAGCACATGCATGCTAAGTGGCCGTGGTATGGGTGATAGGGTGTGGTCTTGTGAGCAGACTTGCCCAGGTAAGTAAATTGTCATGACATGTAAACCTTCTATTATGAGGGATAAGAAGAAAAAAAGAAAGAAATTGCATCATGTTTTGTAAAGGGAAAGGAGAAAAAAAAGAAGGAAAATAAACAAACCAAATAACGAATATGTGCAACAGCCGCATCATTGTGTATTTGCCTAGTTTAATTGGATTGACGACAAGGGCCCACGCCGTAATTGGCTTCGTTCTACGGACTCACTAAAGTCGAATTTAGTAGATGAGTGGTACAACCCCTAACAAAAGGCTAGTTACACCTCTGGCCACCGACGTACAGCGCCCCCAGTGTCACACAGTTTTTTCACCCTCCCCCCCCCCCCCCTTCCCCCCTTCCATCGTGGACCCCCATTGTCCTCCCGTTATCCCTCTTTTGTTTGTAAACTAACTTTTTCGGAAGACCTCCATGGGATTTGTACACGATTTGGAATCGTGAACCTTCTGTCAATCGTGGACACATTGTTTGCCCCAACATTCTTTTGTCCGACGTACACGAGTGCCGGTGTTTACACAGTCACCCTCACTGGTTATCCACGAACCCTCATTCGCCGACACAGATTTACACCTCTGCTTGGCGACGTCAGATCAGTTTTACAACTCTCTCGTCCGCAAATGTAGGCCAGTCGGCTTCTGCTAAACTTACTTCTTCTCTCTAACCCCTACACGCAGTTTATAATTACGGCCCAGCTATGGGTAAAGCGGTTGCAGTGACCAGAAAATGCCTCAGACCACAGCTAGACCAAATGCCCGTTACATCTGGGATTTACTTTTTAATGACCTCTGCTTTAGCGCATGATCCAGATTTGAGTCTTTTACCGAGAAGTTCCCGGATGTCAAATTTGGTGGTGGTACAAGAAGAACAACAACAACAACGTTAAGCTCTTATAATTAACGGAGACTTTGGTTTCTTTCTCTCTCTCTCATTTAAAGTTTGTCCTGCAAATGTGGTATCAAGTATCTGCACCGCAGACAGATGCGAAGCTCAAGAACGCTGCAGGCATCCAAACGCTACTTGCGTCGTGCTTGAGTGTGACACCTGTGAACATGCATTTATGCTAGATGGGAATCTTGTCAACTGCAGTAAGAAAACATCTACAGTTAAAAACCAACAGTCGTTGTCAATAATGGAATATTCATAAATACCTGAGACAGTTCAGCCATTCATATTGGCCAAAAGCCCGTCACGTGGCCGTTATACACCGGTATTAAACGGATGATAAAGGCACGGTTTGGCTGGTCTTAAACGATTTTCCAATGTCACATACAATTTGGACTCCTATGACATCCAGTGCCTTTTACCGTTTTAGCTATATGGTTTAATGGGTTGAATGTTCATAATCCTCACATGACTAGTATAAGGCATGCACAATACTACTAGGGGTCAGTAGTTCATGGTCCTAAATTAAAGGGACAATACATGTAGATCATTTTGTCAGTTGTACATTGTTATCGTTTGAAGCAGCAAAAGTGCTAAAAATATTAAGAAAGGTGTTTGGCAACTAACCTTGTAAAGTTGCAGCTCTGTGAATGACGCATATTCCGAGAAAACAGTAATTCTAAGACTTTGATTTCAATTCAAAATTTGTCTACTCACAGTTTGAATTGCGACCACAATCTGCCTTCAATAATAAAGTAAAATTGTTAAACAACATCTGTAGACAGTTAAATATTTTTACTTAGTTTGAATGTTGGACCGAAAAGTTTAGATTTTTGACTAAAAGGTATTTATGAATGGGAATACAAGTGTGTATAGGTCGGTATTAAACAGTATTTTAAAAACCGAGTCGAGGGTCTTTGTCAGCCCCCAGACTCCAAAACAGTATTAAACATACTGTTTAAAACCGGCCAACCACAATTCTATTCCCTTAGTTAATGAGGTAAACACAACTTTCATTCTTTTAAATATAGAGATTGGGTTTTGGCCTCTTGTGGAATGGAGACATTACATGTGATACACTCTCCATATTATGGGAACGTAACATTATGTTTGCCGCATGTAATTCAAGTGATTAATTCTGTACTCAGAACATTTTTTTAAGAAATCATTTGTTAACACGATGCAGCGGAGCGAGATGGTGAATGTCCACAGGTGCCGCCAGGATTGGTAAACAACTGCAGGCAGAGGTCTTGCATCACTGACCAGGACTGCCCAGGACGCAAGAAATGTTGTGAAGTAGATGGGTGCGATGATCGTACATGTCTGGTCCCCCGCCCAGTAGGTAATTGTACTGCAATTTTCTTGTTTTTTCTTCATTTTAAAACCACTAAAACACACCTTTCAACTGAAATAACATAAAAGGTTATCCCCTCTACTTTTGTCTACCTTTTGTGTTACCTCAGAACAAGACGATCTCTGTAAATGTACTGGTACCCGATTTGCCTTTGCACACATACGATGAAATGTTCATCTTGCAAAAAAACACATTGTCACCACCTTATTAAAGGGGTACAAGGTCCTAGATTTGAAGGAAAAAAACAGTTGTTTATACCTCGTTTATACCTCAGTGTACGATATACAATGTACATTGTTGTGTGTGTCCATAAATTACACACAGCAGCAATGTTAATGTTGTACATGTCTGCAAAAGGCCAACACTTTATGACTGGAATCCCGACTATACCCTAACAGCTCGAGTTTTGGGGGATCAAAAAGTGACCCCGAAATTCGTTGTACACAAGAATAACGAAAATATGACCTCTATCTGATTAACATAATTTCGTTCAATTCGCGTTTTGTAACCCAATTGAGCGCTCCCAGGACATAGTGCCTATCTAATGTGTGCATTAACATAAGGCGCACACCCGAGCGTTAATTATCTTAATAATGACCCGTGACCCTATCAACGTGCACATGCGCAGTTGAAATAACTGGCTAATATTCCAATGAAATGGTAATTTCAGTCAGGTGCGATGAGGAGCTGCCAGAGATCTGTGAGTTTGACCCGTGTGAGTATGCAAGCTGTCCGTCTGAACTCAATGTAACCTGTGCAGCCGACAAGTGTGGACATTGCCGTCCGAAGTTCTTTGACCAGGACCTGGAGGAAGTGAGCTGTACAGGTAGGTAATTAAAGGGCACTAGGCCATGAAATTCCTCAAAATGTTATGTTTTGAATTGTTTACTTATTCTATTTCAAACATCTGGTTGGAAAGAAACAGAGGATTGACAGGCTTTCGAGTCACAGTGTTTAATTATACTTTTGTCAATCCTGGCCAGCTGGAATTGGATTGTTTTTGTTTAGTTAAATCTGTTTATTTTGTGAATTGTTTTTTGTATGTTGCTATTGGCCGAATAAATAATAATAATAATAATAACCTAATGTCTTACTGTTCCCCTTTAAACAAACCGGAAAAAACAGTTGTTCTTATTGTCTTTTTGATGTGTAGGATACACATTGTGTGCGTCACGCACATGCAGTCGTGAACCACATAACAATCGAGGCTCGATATTGTGTTTTCCTTTATTCCTTTACTATACCCAATCCCCATTGCTTTGCGCTTGCACCGTCGATCGAGGACCGAATTTTTCCATTCATACCGCCGACCGAGGGGCTTTTGTTTCCTTTGTTCTCCTTTGTGTCTCGCCCCTCGGTCGTTATGTGGTACCAGAGCATAGCCGAGCACCAATAAACAAATATGGTTTCTTACACGTCTGCAAAAGGCGAACACTTTACGGCTAGAATCACGACTACACCCAAACAGATCAAGGTGTTGGGGTTGCAAAAGTGGACACCAAAACTCGTTCTACACAAGAATAACACAAACACGCTCAGTTTTTCAAGGGTGGTTGTGTGAATGTTTATATCCTAGTTTTAAATGGTTTTTTTTCAGATGAACAACATTTCGTTCAAAACAAAACATAAGAGATATAGTAAAAAAACTTTGACCACATCTCATGGACAGCGTTTACTATTGGCCCGACGACGTGGAAGGTCTTTAACTTCCTCAATAAACAATAGATCTCATCAATATTCCCAAACCATGAAAACTAGTTTTAATAATAATAATAATGCGTATTACCTCCAAATAGGCACTTGGGGAGACAATCCCATAGAGATGTACACAAACTTAAAACAGTCCTAACTTGTTTTACCCTAACCCTTTTCTCTAAGATCTTCGAAATTTATGCTATTTAGACCAATTTAGACCAATTTAGACCTGTTCATCGAGCCCTTTTAAACATTCTAAATACCATATTATCTCCCTGGGCGTATAGCTCGATGCCGCCATTTCGGAGCAAAGCAGCAAAATTATTCACAATAACCATCTCTGCCTGGGTGGAGAAAAGTAAAGAGTTCAAAGTACCGTGCTCAAGGGTACACGCACACAACCCCCGGCTTGACTCGACATGCAAAATTCCCTGCAGACTATGAATTCAATGCTCTAGACCACGGCACTCTATTATTGTGTTGCTAATTATTATTTTAGACCGTTGAATTTAGCACAGGCCTAACACTTAACTTTTTTTCGTCTCTCTTCAAGGCAACAAGGTCTGCAATGGGATGGATGACGATGATGAACAGTATGAAACTGGATCAGTTGTGGACGCCTCAGACGGCTGCAACCAGTGGTAAATAATCATTTTTATCTCATTGTGGGCTACCAAAAAACGTTAAATTTGAGGGGGGAAAAGATTGTTGTTATGTACCTGTTTGTTACCATTTGCTTTATGTTAACCATGATTAATAGCTATCTGCCTATATGGACGATGTTTCCTCTGTTTACATATGTATTCAAATGTCCCGGCGGTAGGCACACGCATTATGTTTGCATACAATTTGGTTAAGGATGTCGTCGCAGGTCATTATTGAATACAGGATGTATACAGAAGAAGACACGTCGTGTATGCGCGTGCTTAGTCTGCATAAAGCAAATGTTGAATGTTTAACACTGTTTTACCTCTCAGTTTGACGATAATATGGGTTTTCCCGTTTATTTAAAAAAATAAATAAAAAAATAACAAACCAACACAGTCGTTCAATTTCGTCCGCAACAAAACCCAAAAACAACACGCTTTAACGAAACCAATTAATTTCTAATTTTGGTCACTCTATTTTAACATTACTGGGGAAATATTTGTCATTACAGATCAAATTTGTCAAAACTGTTGCCGAAATGCAGCATTCAGAGATCCAATTCGTCCTATGTCAATCAATTTCAAACTTATGTTAAATAGTCTGGTGTGTGATTGACTCAAGCACACATCAGACTATGTATTGAACACTTAAAATACTTTTTAAATAACAAATACTCTGGAACCGATATTTGAATGGAGTGACCACATTTTGAAATTGAATGGTAAATGACTAAATTGGTTTGGTAAAAGCACGAGAAAAACATTTCTTAGACGAGACGAAATTAACTTCGAGAGTTAGTGAATTTGAATAAGAAATGCTTAAAAAATGGAAATAACTCCCGCAAATATCTGCATGTTTGTTTTAATTTACAGTGTATGCACTGGACAGACGACTTGGGCTTGTTCCAAAAGGAGGTGTGGTAAGTGTTTGCCATAATAAAGCAAGATATTGGGCAACAGAAACCTCCCTTATTTGTAGGTCATTGTATTAATCCCGGAATTTCAGGGAATCGCTTAGGATTTCTAGGGGCATGCCTTGGGCGATACTAGTCTGAAGTGGGTATAGTGTGATGACCCTGGAGGGACCACGCAAAGTCGTCATTATTCGCGACAAATGTCACGACTCTTCCCGAAAGTTATGAATATTGACGTCAATATTCGCGACCAATTTCTTGACTTGCCCCCAAAGTCGTGAACATTGACGTTAATACGACTGTGGGGGAAAGTCATGAAGTTTGACGCGAATATTTACGTCATTATTTAGCGCGTTCATAAACAGGTCAAAAGAAATAAGTCCCCCCTGGGAAATGTAGTCTGAAATGTTACAAATTTATTGTGCAATAAAGTTTCACCCAACAGGTTAAGGAGCCTAACTGTTTTCCAGAAAAATGCACATTTCCCAGGGGGGGGGGGGGGGACTAATTAACTTTTGACCTGTTTAGTTTGTGGCGGTCATTGCGCAGACGGAATGTTGGGGTTTCTGAAAAATTCTTTTTAGGTTTTTAGGTGGGTTGCGATTAGGTAACAATAGTATATAGTGTACAGGTATGGTGGACTAAGAGGGGAGTCTGTTGGTCCCATATCATGCTGGGTATAAAATAGGGCGTTCCTTTTGTGTGAGAACCCCAGAAGCAAATCCTTTGCGCTTTATTGTACAGGGGTGAAAAGGCAGAAAATTGTATTTATTCATTTTACATTTTACTTAACTGCATCTCCTTTTTTTTTATGCTTATCTTCCATACCGTTGCGTCTGTTATCGTCCAAATAAAAGAGTAAGTGTTTTTCAATATTGTTTGACCTTCACCGACTTGTATAGGTTTACCTGGGTATTTTAAAACATTGTTCATTCAAATTCACCAACTCGCATTCAATTTTGTCCAAACAAAAATCCAAACCAATAGTTATTTACTATTCAATTTCAAAATGTTGGTCACTCTATTTAAACATTGTGGTTTACCCTCGTAGTTTGGAATATTCGACATTACAGATCAAATCGATCTAAGCTGTTGCAGAAAGACAGCATTCACAGAATTCGTCTGATATCAATCAATTTCAAACGTATGCCAAGTAAATTAGTAAATTGAGACATGCACGTATCAGACTAATTTACTTAGCATAAGTTTAAAATTGATTGATATAAGACGATTTTGATCTGTGAATGTTGCCTTTCTTGAACAATTTATAACATGGTAGTTTCGAAACACACACACCATGTTATGTGTGATTTAGGTTTAAAAGGAAAATCTTCAATGCCAATAAAACCACTACGTTTGTTTCATGCATGTACATGCATATTGTGCATATATAATTTTCTCTTGTGGTGTTTTGTTATTCTTTGCATGCAGTAAGGTGACCCAAGTTTCCATGGTTTTGAATGCAACATTCGACCGCATAATGAAGAAAAAGGACATGTTTATTGGGTACGTGACTTATTAAAGAATTCATTTGGACACAGAAATAACATTAATGGATCTGTATGGATCTAACTTAACAACATATTAGTATAGGTTTTACCGCACATTTTAACATTTTGTTAATTTAAATTCCTAAACGGTTAACTTCAATTTCGTCCCAAATGTAGTCATTGGTCATTCCAAGTGATCAAAGGTCAACCAGTTTCAATTTTGTTCCATTCAATGTCGCCATCAGATGTCAATCGAATTTGTCTCGCCTTTTATACATAATGCAATGATTGAATTCGTCTGTGTTCAATCGATTTCAAGATTTTTTCGCTCAAATTCGTCACACGCTGGCACAGCTATACACACAGAGGTATTCGGAAAAGATATAATTTTGCAAACTAATATACCTGATTAAATGCTTATTTAAGGGTGTAGACCTACGTTATACAATAAAACTATTTGTAAATGTGTTTAAAGTAGAAATGGAAAGATGAAAACGTTAAAATACCAAAGATAGCATATAATCATGTGACAAATCTAGTCTTAAAATCTATATCTGTGGTTCATGTGCTGGAGGAAAGATCAAAACACGCGCACCAAACTGATGTTTGAATATAATACATGTACCTCGAAAATAATCTCCAAAAAGGAAGGTTATTCGGGAGCCTGCATGCTTCTATACCTTCTTTTTTTCTCTGAACGTGAATTGTAATAATGCAAGCAAGTTTTCCGAAAATATTTGAAAATTGCCCTGCGACGTTTATGATCGCATGCCGTTGGACTTGGTGTCTTTATACTTTCAGAGATCTCCCCGAAGAGCTTATTTCGAAATAATTATCAACAAATTCTAACAGGAATTGATTGTATAGTTTAGCAAAATTGCTGGTTCTGCCGGGGTTGGCTTAAAGTTTTACTGATTTATAGGTATGCAGAAAGTTCTAATAAATTTGCTATCCGAAACGGAAGGTTGCACTACATGCGCCTTCTCTGCGCACATTGAGTTAGGTCACGTGCTGGATGAAAGATACAATTCGCCTACTTTACGTTAGTTGTTTGCGCGTTCAAGAGAGACCACAAACATGTCCAGTTTTCGCATCGTGAATGGGCGCGTATCCACGCACTGCCGATCTAGTCTTTTTATTATAATTGCACCACATCTTGCAGTACGCATCTCGCGCATGCCATTCTTTTCATGCCATTCTTCAGTTAAAACCCCAGAAATGTGGAAAAGAGAAGGTGTTTACTAATATATGCCCAACCATCTACTACCATTTTCGTTTAGAAAAAAATACAAATGGAAACAATGTCAACCTAAAATGTTGTAATTATTATTACTTTATTTTTTTAAAGAAAACTGAAGAAGTTCCTGTCGATGAGGTTTGGCCTTCGAGCAAATGGCATGAGGGATTTCAAGGTTGGCTGTGATTTATATATATATATATATAAAAGACCTATATATTTATCTTTTTTTAAATCTGGGAAATAGTAACAATTCCTGAAGTTGCATTGAACCTTGGCCATCAACAGTAGCTATACCGAATTTACATAAGGACTTTCCAAAAATAAACTGTAACCCCCCCCCGCCCCCATCCCGACGCCCCCCCCCCCCCTTCCCCCCCCCTTCCCCTCCCCCCCCCCCCCCTTCCCCTCCCCCCCCCCCCCCCCCGACCGACACCCCCCCCAAAAAAAAAAAAAAACACGTGTCACCTGAAGTACCTCAGACTGAATGGGTTGTTTTGGTTTACTTTGTTTTGTCAATTTTAACAGCTGCGTAGGGGAAGTGTTGTTGTGGACTTCAAGGTGTCAAGGGACGAAACCACTGATGTCAATATCGATGAGGCTGTTGACAGGATGCAAACTGAGGCAAGTCGCTCACTCCATGGCTCTCGAAGTGCTAATTAGTCAAGGATTCGTCGACAATTATTGTGCACTATAGTAGAGGAAAAAACACAATGGGTGTATGAAAAATCTAATTAAAATTGGCTAATTCTAGACATTATAGGGGTTGGGATAATGTATTGTTTCTCAGACACCGAGTGCAACACTGCAAGAACGTTCGTTTATCAAGGGCGAGTTATAAAAAATAAGCAAGTGTCATTTTCGTCACTTCATTTTTGTCTTCAAAGGAGCAATCTGCGATGGACCTATAGCCTAATATCTTTCTCATGACATAGGATGACAGTGTGCCACATTCCATGCTTGTATGGGTGTATGGAACTTTGTTTTTCACCAATAATGTAGGAGATGAATAGTAACCATCTCAATTAATATTTCTCTCAGGTGTCTAGTGGCAGCTTCAGCTTTGAGTTTGAGGGTGAAGAATTGATGGCCGAGGTAGATTCCTTCAAGTCCGAACCCTACGTGGGTATACCAGACAAGGCGGCCCTGGCTGGACCTGCGTACAGTGTCATCGTAGTCATGGCCGGCATAGTGATCATGACCGTGCCATCTCTGTAATGTACGTATAATTTGGTTTAGGTTTTTACTAAAAAGGGGCGCTGTTCATATCTCATGGACATTGATCGCGACGGCTTGTTACTTTGTGTATCATTAATGCCATTTTGAAGTCACGACAAACCTTTCATAGATTTGGCCACATCCAGAGTTGTTGGGTCTTTCGTTAAGGCCTGACTGGTTTTTAAGTGGTGTGTCTTTGTCTGCAAATCCCGTTTTTCATAGGCATAGGGATGAAGTAACTTCAATATTTGGATTTGTCCTTCATCAGTAAATATATAACTTTAAATTGCACAGTAAATTATGTTAACAGTTAATATGTGGGGGTACGTATGGTAGCCCATTACCGTGACGGTTTAATGGGATTTTTTCCCTAAATAAATTTTAATTTGGTGCTGTATTCTTTTTTATCTCCAGCAAAGAATAAAGTGGAGAATCTGGAATTCAACTACTATAACAACGCTGGTTGCTTCCAATAGCGAAACTTACCGGTACAAAGCCTCAATGTAGAATAACGAAGACTGAAAGGAATCAATACGGAGGCAAACTCTGAAAACGATTGTTTCATGTTTACAGGAATATATTATTAGCCATTTTTTGTTTTACTTTGCCTCATAGAAAGGCTCTATTATGTTTGTATGTATAGTTCTTAAACACAACGCCCACAGATCATCAACAATGTACACTGGAATTTCATCGATTCGTATAATAAACATTATAGCAATGTCGCTTCCCAGGTTGTATTGTAAAATTAGGCGTGATCTCTGGCCACACAGCATTCTGGTGTTTATGACTTATAACTAGCGCCCTGTTTGAGAATCCGACAACTAAGGGCAGGATAGTTGGATGAGCACCAGTCAGGTATTCCGGAGGTCGCAGATTCAAATCCCGCCTTGCCGATTTCTCTGTTCACTGTGAAATCTTTTACAAAATAATTAAAATAAGTAGTTTCAAAAAATAATTGTATATGCCAATCGCCCATTACAAGGCCAAAGGCCTCTCGATCAAAGACACTATAAAGCATCGTTATACATGTATTTTTTTAAGAAAATGTGTGCATCTGTATTATGTTAATCTTTTGAGGTGATTGGTTTTTAATTTTTTTATGAAGTATGCTTTGTATAAATAATGCTTTTAGAAAAGTGGAAGACTACGTCAAACGAAAGCAGAAAAGGGATAACTATTTTGAGTTTCATGTCTTTCGTGACTTTTCACCATAAATAGTTATCTGGTGAGAAGAAACACAAATGCTGTAAATATGCCTACAGTGCGTCTTGTAGAAAGAAAACCGAGATTTAAATGTTTTATACTCAGAAAGTATTAGGCTCAATGAATAATAGTAAACGCCACCAGTTTAAGGTTGTGAAAGGAGTTAGCTTACAACGGTGTCATCACTGATTATGTGTCCTTTATGCGTTAAGCGTAATCACTTGTTCGAAAAGAAACGCGCATGTGTCCGTATTGCGTCATCCGTTTAATTTGTTTACACTTCAGGTAGCGATAAAAACAAATGACGCATACAATACGCATGGGGATTATTGCCCGTGACTTCAAGAATCGACGGGGTAATAGGGTAAAAACACACATAAATATTGGTTGGCGTATAAGAAGGCAGTTTGTTTGTGAATCTTTATTGAAACATAATTGGATCTGTCTAGATTTAAATTTTCAAATGCTTCCTTAATAAAACATTGGATATTTACTCCCTGTGTACTTTAATGAGAAGCTCAAATCGTGTCAATTTCTTTTCGTAAAATGTTGACTTCGTCAACGCTAATCTAAATTCAATAGAGACTTGATTAAGAAAGGTACTTTTTCCTTAGAAATAAAAAATAAATAAAAATAGTCAGCGCCGTCTGAAAAGAATGAGCTTGGAACATAAGATGTTTCGTAATTGTTTTGTTAGGTACTTTATTATATGTTTTCCCAGTCAGTTTAATATATTTGGCAGCCAAATTGATGACGAATCACCTATTTTCGCACAAATTTTGATTCACGTTTTGTATCATCATTCAGTTATTAGATTGTTAAATTTCAATCTAAATGTATGCAACTTCATTTTGCAACGATTCAAATAAACAAATTTGGCATTCAAATTAAAATGTCACATTGGGTCATTCGAATTCGCTCGAGCTTTCAGTTGCGCCAGTTTGGCCATTCGAATTCATTATTAGCCAGGCATTTATGGAATAATAGGAATAATAGGAATTCATTTGTTCCTTAGAATTATTATTAGTGTCTTATTCCAATTTGATTAAGAAAATGAGAGATTTTCTTGAAAAATTTTGCCACAAAGGAGCAGCTACAAAATAACAAAATGTATCACTTTTGCCCGCTTTTTTGCACAACAAAAAGATAAATCAGTTAATGAAAAGAAGCACGAAAAACAAGTTAGAGATAATAAACACCCAGATCGCAATGTAATTCATAAGGGAGCAAAAGGTAACAATTAAAAACATTTAAAAAAAATATGTGTTTCATAATCATAATTCATTTCATAAACCTATTCTGAATTGAATTTTGTTTATAGTAAAATGTACCATTATTTAATTCATCCCGCCCACACCTACCAAACCCTGCCCCCACTGTGCATTCATCATAACATGGTCTTATTGTTTAGACTAGTGCTGCCCACTCCCTTCCTATTCTTCACTCTGGCCACCTCCAAACGACAATCATCAGAAGATCATTGCCTTCCCATCACCAACTACAACTCATACTCATCAAAGCAACCATCTCCATTTGACTTACCCACGGCTAACACTACCCCTCATCGCCGATCGAAGATTATACTCAGGGGTGGCCTGTTCAGCCGCTACCAATGCCTGCACTGATCTCAAGAGCTCTCAAACTCTATCGCAGCAATTTCTTTCGGAACTCAAAGATCTTGATCGCAGACTCACACAATCCATAAAACGGCATGCAACCCCTATCCCCGAATGGTTCCAGCACCGGGAATCGAACCAGAAAGACGGAATTGAGCAGAACGTCAAACAACAACCTCCAACCTGGCAGCCTAATACTTGTGTTATCCTTCACTGACAAGACCCGCTGTAAACACACCCGATTCACTCAAGTTTACCCCTCACAGTCGCGAGTAATTGGCATCGACTCATGTAGCACCAACGGAATACCACCAAGTGGAAAACGTGCCAGTCTTTACAGGTCGTGAAGGTTCTGCACTAATCGTTTTTCTGGCCTAAGATGACAGAAGACGTGAAAGACTGGTGTGAACGCTGCAAAAGGTGCTGCCTACGCAATACGCCTTCTAACAAAACCAGAGTTCCACTATAGTTGTAGTAGATATTACGATAGTACGTGAGCCTCTAGAACTCATGGGGATAGATTATCTTAAACTTGAACGCTTCAAAGGTGGAATTGAGAACATACTTGTACCCACAGACTATTTCGCCAAGTATGCACAGGCCTACCCAACCTGGGATCAAAAAGATACCACAACAAGATGCCAAAGTCCTCTGGGAGAATGTCATAGTTCAATGCGGCTTTTCGGTTAGAAATTACTCAGACAAAAGACGGAACTTTGAGGGACATCTCATCAGTGAACTGTGCAAAGTGTGTGGAATTAAAAAGAGCAGAACTACTCCATATCATCCTCAAGGAAATGGACTCACTGAGAGATTTAATCACACCCTTCTAAACATGCTAGGAACACTCGACGTGGTTATGAAACAAGACTGGAAACAACACGTACGTGTAGGTGCTATGACCCATGCCATACGACTCCACACGCCACGAGTCTACGGGCCACGCCCCAATTTTCTTAATGTTTAGCCGTCATCCCAATTTGCCAATTTGATCTCATCTTCGACCTCACACCGGGCGAAAACAGAGGACCACCTTCCTGCGATGAAATCATAGAGAATTTGAGAGAAAACCTTATAGGCCTCCTACAAAACTGCCAGCGAGATTGCAAAGAAAGCCAAGGCTAAACAAAAACGGCTGTATGACAGGAGCCCCAGAAATGCTCCTCTTCGTCTGTGTGACCGTGTACTTGTGTAACAAAAGCACTTCGTTGGCACATCAAATCCAGCAGACAAATGGAAAACGCAACCGTACGTTGTTGTCCCCAAACATCAACATATACCTGTGTATGTTGTCTCAAATCTCGAAACAGGCAAAGAGCGCACACTCCCGCAAAACCTGCTGACACCTTGCACGTTTCTCCCAGTGGCTCTTGAAGTAACATACAACAAATAATAAGACAGAACGGCACATTTGACGCCCGAGGAAGGTGAAACCATTTCTCCATGGTGAAACCAAGGCCAGGAAAGAAGAGGAAGCAGACAACATTTCAAGATGATGGGAAAGTGAGCGATGACTCCAGCGACGAAGCAATTAATGTTGGGTTCATTTCTGTTATTACTCATAACCACCCAACAATCCCTTCTTATTTAAATTCACCAACGACCAATGCACGCACGGTGTGGCGAGAACTTATCGTTGCCTTCAAATCATTCTGTTCATGACTGGAGACGAGAGCAGTCGAGTATACACCATTTGCAGATATCAACAATAATTACTACCGAATTATTAAGAAATATCTTACTCATTTGAAAGTAAATGTTGATTCTAGGCATCCAGCAAAATGATTGCGCTAGATATCCTGTAATTATTTCGAAAAATGTAATTTTATAATGAAAAATTCGCGATCGCCGGACAGCGATCGCGAAAAAACAAAGATAACATAAGAATAACTGCTCGACGCCCAATTGAAAAAAACCCGCTGTTTTTCGTGCTTTTGATTGTAAATCTTCGGACAGCTCAGTTAAACGATATTTACTATAAAACACAACTCCCAAAATCTACCCATTCATGATAATTCAAGAAATTACCAATGGTGTTCCCTACCTTTGATATTCCTCTCCTATTTTCATTTTCCGGTCCCAGGTGAATACACAATTATTTGCTATATTTTTACAAGTAATTCCGTATAATCCTCTATATCAACCAACTTTCCCATTAAGTGTAATTTCTTGACAATTCATTAATTTTGTTGTATTTGCGTGACACGATTGTCCATCGGGATTTGAGAAATGGACAAATCATTCTTTTCCCGATAATTATAATCTTTCTAAATAGTATATATATACTATCTAAGTCAGCTACCGCTACTGCATGGTATACTATTTTGCTAGATTATCTTTTAAGTATGCAGGAGTATACTAGCAGAGTGACGGTTATTTTGTATTTTAGTGAATTTATGATCATTTGCAGCTGCGGAAAGACTTTCAGTATCCATGGCGCATTATGACGCCATAAAGACAACAAATAGTCTTCGAAAACGCGACCGCCTGCGCGTGCGCGTTGTCTCTCCCACGTCACCACACCACACCGCGCTAAGATACAAATCGCGTACACTCGAACAAAAATAAAGCGAAATCTTAAAAAACGTGCATGGATAACGTCATGGGAAACGATGGATGAAGATTGTACTTCGGAAAATGGCGAGGAGAAGGTAGGTTTGTATCTTCTAATTTCCTTGTTCTTTCAAAAGTAAACGGCGATTTTTTGTTCAAGTAATATAGGTTTTCTTGCACATTTTAACACCTTTTTTTCTGTGTATGTATCTGTACCATTATAGCTAGTTGGCAAAGCATCCCAGGGGAAACATCACACGAATTTGTTGTGCATACGCATCACGTGGTTAACTAAACGGAAACTTCAATCTCGTCCCAAGTAGACTAGAACGCGCAAATGCTACAATGAGTTTAGTCGTTGGTAATTCCAAGTTATCAATGGTCAACCAATTTCAACATTTTCCAGTCAATGTCGTCAGATGTCTGATAATTAGACACAATTAATGCAATAATTGAATTCGTATGTGTTCAATCGATTTCAAGAATGTTTCACTCAAATTCATTGCACGCTGGTACAACCATGCAAAGACGTATTTGGTACGGTATCGGCCCTATTGCAAGACAATAAATTGAAATATGAATACATTTGTTTTTTAGATAGGCCTATTTCTTACATGAAGTTGAAAAAACACTTTCATTTGCATGTGTAGAAATATCTTTTCTTCAAAATGTTGACGCATAACATTTTTGAAGAAATGGATACACATAGGCTTACGCATTTGAAAAAGAAATAATTTTGCAAAATGATATAACTGATAAATTCTTATTTAAAGGTGTAGACCTAGGCCTACGTAATACAAGGGAAATATTAAAAACGTTCAAAAAAAGAAAAAAATGCCAATTGAGGCTTTAAAGGTAGGATACACCATTGGTAATTGCTGGAACTATCATGAATGGGTAGATTTGGGGGATGTATCTTAAAGTAAATATCGTTTAACTGACCTATCCGAAGTTTTACAATCATGGATGCCGAGAAAAGCACGAAAAACAGCTATTGTTTCCAACCAGCGTCGAGCAGTTATTCTTATGTTATCTTTGTTTTTTCGCGATCGCCGTCGGGCGATCGCGAATTTTGTTTTATAAAATGAAATTTTTCGGAATAATTAGAGGATATCTAGCACAATTATTTTCCTAAATGCCTAGAATCATTATTTACTTTCAAATGAGTAAGATATTTCTTAATAATTCGGTAGTAAATATTTTCGATATCTGCAAATGGTGTATCCTACCTTTAAACGTATAACACAAATTTGGACGAAGCTTGTAAAATTATAGGGTGTCCTAAACTACACGATTACTCGGTCATCACCCTCCAATCTACCCCCCCCCCCCCCCCCCCTCAAAAAACAACCCTGAAACGAAACAACCCCACCACCACTACCATCACCACCCCTAGGCCGTCTTGTAATGCCATGTGAAAAGGTTGTAAATCCAACTCAACTTGTTTTTCTTCAGAATGCAGAATTTAATATTTAATTAAAGGCAAGTAAAAATAAGTAATAGTTATAATCCCTATCACCTGGAATGTCGATTAGGCGAAACAAAGATACAATGCTATGTATGGTGTCCTAAAAGAAATGTGGAACGCGTCATTTTACTCAATAAATATTCACCACTTGCTATTGATGTTTGTATAATAGACAGGGCCCAGACCAGGAAAAACTAAGGGTTTTTCCTGTCAAGGTTTTCTCAACGGTTTCATCATCCTGAACCTCAACCATTTGATATTAGCTTGTGGGCCACCCTGATTTTTGCCCCTAATTCAAAATGGCCGCCAAAATCCAAAATGGCCGCTAAAATTACATTAATTACGTTTAATTACACTAATTACGTTTAATATCAACGTTTTTGTGTGTGATTATGTCATCTTGAATGTACCTCCATTGAATTTAGCTCCAGAGCCACCCAGAATTTGGCCTCAAATCCAAGATGGCCGCCAAAATCTAAAATGGCTGCCAAAATTACATAAAATACATATATACTGCTAATTACGTTTAATATCAACTTTTTTTTTTTGGTGATTCTGCCATCTTTAATGTACATCCTTGAATTTACCTCCAGAGCCACCCAGAATTTGGCCTCAAATCAAAGGTGGCCGCCAAAATCTAAAATGGCTGCCAAAATTACATAAAATGTACTTCTAATTACGTTTAATATAAACGTTTTTTTGTGTGTGATTCTGTCATCTTGAATGTACACCCATTGAATTTAGCTCCAGAGCCACCCAGAATTTGGCCTGAAATCCAAGATGGCCACCAAAATCTAAAATGGCTGCCAAAATAACATAAAATACATACTGCTAATTAGGTTTAATATCAACGGTTTTTGTGTGTGATTCTGTCATTTTGAAGGTACATGTACACCCATTGAATTTAGCTCCAGAGCCACTCAAAATTTGGCCTCAAATCCAAGATGGCCGCCAAAATCTAAAATGGCTGCCAAAATTACCCTAATCAGGTTTATACTGCTTCTTGTTTTTTTCTGTCAGAGTTTTTTCAGTGATTCCGTCATTCTAAGGACTTTAAGATTAGTCTGGGGAATACCCAGGATTTATCGTCTAATCCAAGATGGCTGTCAAAATGGCTGTCAAAATGGCTGCTAAAATGGCTGCTAAAATGGCTGCCACAATGGCTGCCAAAATGGCCATCAAAAGCATCTTACTTAAATTTAAAGTACATCTTTGTTTTATCCTGTTAAAGTTCACTGAAGTTGGTTTCATTATGGCGTCTTGAACCTAAGCCTTTTGAAATTAACTTGTGGCTACCCAAGATTTGTCCGCCCAAATCCAAACTGGCTACCAATATTACCTTAATCAGATTTAAACGGTCTCTTATTTATCCCCCATAATTTAGTAAAGGACCTGGCTCAGACATGCAAGCAACTCGCCTCCTGGTTTTGAGATCACAATCTCGGGGACTAATGAATTACACCTTAATTCTTACAAAACCATAAGACGCGGCATTCAAAATCAAGGTGGCGTCTCTAAATGGGGCTTGGACCCACAGCTGCTGTTGGTAATAGGCTCTTCATGATATGTTTCCTTGCATTAGTTGAGGTGCAAGTGGTTTTCTGAAAGTCTATCTTGAGGGCATTGCTATCAAATGCAGCGAGACGCAGGTCATCAAATGTCTGCAGGTCTGTTGATGGTTTGAGACACTTAATTGACCAAGAATGTTTCTGCCATCTGTATTGCATTTTCTGTTAGCTTTGGACAGTCGAAATTCAGGATCAGGAAGAAATTTTCTGGTTTGCACACAGCATTCAGGGTTGCAGGTTTAGTTGATATCTTGCTGGTTGTATCGGATCCAGTCAGCGCATGGAGTGCTGGAAAACACTTTGTGAGCTTGTCTCCCAGCGTTATGTAGATATCGTGGAGTGTTAATATTGATCTTTTCACTCTTGAGTTGTGGATGAGCCAGAACTCTTGGAGGCCAAGATCTCTCAAATTGACCTGATGACAGCCTGATGACGCCTGGTGGCAGAGTCAGGGATGTAGGTCCTGTCCGGTGACTTAGAATGTCCTGCACATGGAACATCATCCTGTCATCAGCTTCCTCGTGTATGCAGTTGAGCCGAAGGAATGGAGAAGCACACACAGCTGAAACAATTCATTCCCTTTGTGATATACCAATGTATAGAGGTTTGGTGTCTTGTTATCAGGTCGGGGACCTGAAGATCTAGCGACGTCGCTAGACTGTACAACAGTCGCTTGATCGAGCGACGATGACGTCACCGTACATGACATGACGTCATTCTTTTCTTATGTTATTATTGTATTACGTCACTGCGTTGGCAAGCTCAGCCGACAAAAACCGCCTAGCGAAAAAATTGAGTCCTTTGCTCAACTTACGGTATGTATATAATTGTTAGTTTTAAATTTCTTCATCGATTGATGAGTGTAGATTTTTTTATCACCGTGTCTATTTTCCAGTAAAGTCATTTCTCCTTGTGTGTAACGTTTAGTCTTCTTGTAAAACGGGAATGGCGGCTGCAAATGTTAGACTTGTTCCTAGTCTTCCAAGTTTATATTGCAAACTACAAAAAGCGTTTGCGAAAGGAACTAAGTTTTAGCTAAACTTTTTGTAGGTTTATAAATGCTTCAGATAAGTTTCTTCATCAATCTACGTCTACAAATTCCATGATTTGTTTGTGAGTTTTCCAGGTTAAGCTGTTTAGAATAGTCTAAAACTAGCTCCCAGTCCCTCATTCCGCTTTCGCTGTTGTCTGCTACTTTTTGCCAGTTGTTCTCAGCTGCGCTGGTAGTGGTACGTACGTGTACTGCATGCAGCCGGGGTTCAGTTTATTTCAATTCACCAAAGCAATGTAGTAAAACAAATAAAATCAGAACCAATCAGATTACACAAAAAAGAAACTAAATAAAAAAAAAAAAGGTTTATTGTACCAAGATTCAAACATTAAACAAATGAATAGATAAATTATTATGAACTAATAAAGGCATCAATAACCCCCCCCCCCCCCCCCACCCCCCAAAAATGTTTTAAATTATAATAATTTTGTTTTAAACCTCCCTTGCAGCTATATTTATCTACCTAAATAAAAGTATCGCCTTTTTATGCAAGACATTTTGTAGTTTACTTAATACTATTTTTATATTTTATCCATTTTACAGGGTCATGTCAACAGCAGAGTCTGCCTCTCCGACATCTTCGAGAAATGTCATTACTTCTTCGATACAGTCTTCACAAAATCTGACTTGACTGCTTATTCATAGAGCGTTCATCATCTTACTGACATCATGGCCACAAAGAAAAGTGACAAAAGTTTTGCCAGTGCCTTGACTTTTTTTTGGACTCAGCTGCCATGTATTTAGTGTCCGGAGTACACCCAGCTTTCCATTTTGTTTCATCTGTGACGTTACAATTGACTCCTGAAAAAGAAACAAAATGATAGGGTGCTCTGATAATGTTTTGTATTAAATTGCTTTAATTTAAATAATTTTTTTTTAATTTTTTTTTAATTTTTTTTTTTTTTTTTGGGGGGGGGGGGGGGGGGGGGTTGGAGGAATTTGTGCCTCTATAGTTCATATTTATTTATCTATTGAATCATAGCACAATAAACCATAGAGAACAAACCTTTAAAAAAAATTGTTGTTTTTTGTCTGTGTAATATCTAGTTGGTTCTGATTTTAATAATTATTTAAATATCCGAACAATTTATAAATTATAGGTCTACAAAAAGCTTAGCAAAAACCTATTTTCCCTTTTGCAAATCATTGTTTAATTTTTTTAATCTACAAATTAAGCTTGGTTTTCCAAACCCAAGCTTCGTCTCCAATGAGGCTTCCTTCATGCAGTTTAGCAATGGTGATGAAGCCGTACCGGAGCCTCTAAGCTAGGGTTTATAAAACGGCATAATGTTTGCTGCAGCCGCCATTCCTGTTACGATAAATAGCACAATTTCAGAGGGTATTTTAGAAAATGTAGACGTGATCGTAAATCTACTTCACGGCATCAATGAAGATATTGACCCTTAACATTAATACATCGTAAGTTCAGCAAAACTTCCATTTGTTGTTCACAAAACCGTTTTTTTTGTCGGGCGTACTTGGTCATGTGACCTGACGTATGACGTCATCGTCGCTCGATCAAGCGATCGTTGTACAATCTAGCGTCGTCGCTAGATCTTGCTTTGTTCCCCGACCTGGTTATCTGATGGTGCGCCACTCAACATAGAATGCCTGGAAAGCAGTTTCGCTGATGGAAGATGACCAAAAGTCACCATGTCTTTGGACACTTACAGAGAGGACAGCATCAAGAATGGAGAGAGGGGAAGAAGAGGAAAGTGAACCTTGATTTTGAATGCTGCGTCTTATGGTTTTGTAAGAAGGGGTAATTCATTAGTCCCCGAGATTGTGATCTCAAAACCAGAAGGCGAGTTGCTTGGATCTATTGTTGCAAGTACTGCAAATGCAAGGGAGGTGATTGTTGTAAGAACCCATCACTGAATGAACACTGCTCATAATTCTCATACCTGGGCTCTGTTGTGTTACTTTATAATAATTAAATGCTTGTTTTCTTTCTTTAAACAAATCCTTGTATTGTTTAAATTCCGAATCGTCAGTTAAACTCTAGTAGATGACACAAATGTTCCAACTTTGCTCTAAGTTTGGAAAGTTTAATTATTAAATATATATGGAAATTCCCGGTGTATGTATCTATTTGTATGGTAATAAGTTGACCGAACGGTTTTTAGAAATGTTCTTGTAAAATATCAAAAGAACATCTTGAGCACATCAGAAAATGTCTAGCTCCAACGGTTTAGAAGATACAGCTATGTCGGAAGTAGCACTTCCGATAAAAAGGGCGTGGTCATTTAAAAAAAAAGGGCGTGGTCATTTCCGGGCTGTTTACCCCGGATAGAGATTTTGGCACACATCCCAAGTTGTTTCTTGGGGTCATATCAGCCTAGAACAGTTGAGTTATCCTCTCCTAAATAATGTGCATACATGTCTGAGCCAGGTCCTTATTAATTAATACTACATTATGGGGATAAATAAGAGACCGTTTAAATCTGATTAAGGTAATTTTGGTAGCCATTTTGAATTTGGGCGGACAAATCTTGGCTAGCCACAAGTTAATTTCAAAAGGCTTAGGTTCAGGACGCCACAATGAAACCAACTTTAGTGAACTTTAACAGGACAAAACGAAGATGTACTTTAAATTTAAGTATGATGCTTTTGGTGGCCATTTTAGCAGCCATTTTGGCAGCCATTTTGGCAGCCATTTTGACAGCCATTTTGACAGCCATCTTGGATTAGACGATAAATCCTGGGTATTCCCCAGACTAATCTTAATGGCCTTGGGCTTAAAATGACGAAATCACTGAAAAAACTCTAACAGAAAAAAACAAGAAGCAGTATAAACCTGATTAGGGTATTTTTGGCAGCCATTTTAGATTTTGGCGGCCATCTTGGATTTGAGGCCAAATTCTGGGTGGCTCTGGAGCTAAATTTAATGGGTGTACATTCAAGATGACAAAATCAACAAAAAAACCACGTTAATATTAAACGTAATTAGCAGTATATTTTATGTTATTTTGGCAGCCATTTTAGATTTTGGCGGCCATCTTGGATTTGAGGCCAAATTCTGGGTGGCTCTAGAGCTAAATTCAATGGGTGTAAATTCAAGATGACAGAATCACACAAAAAAACACGTTGATATTAAACGTAATTAGCAGTATATATGTATTTTATGTAATTTTGGCAGCCATTTTAGATTTTGGCGGCCATCTTGGATTTAAGGCCAAATTCTGGGTGGCTCTTGAGCTAAATTCAACTGAGGTACATTCAAGATGACAGAATCACTAAAAAAAAAGTTGATATTAAATGTAATTAGCAATATATGTGTAATTAATGTAATTTTAGCGGCCATTTTGGATTTTGGCGGCAATTTTGAATTAGGGGCAAAAATCAGGGTGGCCCCCAAGCTAATATCAAATGGTTGAGGTTCAGGATGATGAAACCGTTGAGAAAACCTTGACAGGAAAAACCCTTAGTTTTTCCTGGTCTGGGCCCTGTCTATAAGCTTGAAGATAACAAAATTAGCGTTGAAATGCTGTTTGTTTTTTCCTATAGTATTTGCTTTTGTCGATCCAAAGATATGTTGTATTTACCACCAGCACTCAAAATCGAGTGTGTGTCACTATTTAGAGAAATACTGCGCCTATGCGCCAATCGATCAGCATTTTACACATGGGTAATACTGTAAAGAATGTTGGCATAGTGAACATTTTCTTTCAAACCTCTTCATAATTACCCGAACCTATTCAATATCAAGATGTCAACACCTTTCGGATCTCCGTTGAAGTCCAACCATGCAGTTTTAAGATATTTGTTGTCTTCGTATTGAACTTACATGTAATAATCAAACTGAAAAGTGGCACAACATTGATTTTAGGTAGCTTTAGTTGATTCGGTATATCTCTGGACTGACAAAACCAAATCAGATGAAATAAAAATCATCTGAAAGCCAAATGAGTAGTCTTTCTTGAAAGTCTTCCTGCATTTTTTATGATTATGTGTTCCACCTGCGCCATTTTTTGGGGGACACCTTGTATACAAGTAATACACACATGTACGCTTGACATTATTTGCTCACCAAGAGCACCTTCGACAAAAAAATCAATTTATTTTCAGTCTACTTGTTTTGAAATACCGGCCTATTTTTCTTTCCGATCCCTACCAGTTTACCCCCGACCCTCACATAATCTTGAAGCTCCAGGCCCTATAAGATGAAGCCTAGACCGCGACGCCCGCGATTGCGTGACTCACCCTCCGATCATCATATTCCCCTCTTCATACAGCCGCTGCAGGGCTACAAGAAGCTGATACGGGGCCAGGTGAGACGTCTACGAAGAAGGCTCAAGCAGCAAGGACGGTTAGCTCCGCTCCAACCATCCACCGAAAGAGGTGTCCAAGGAGGACTGTTTGAAGGACAACTGCCTCTCGAGGGACCAGACACTGAAATTGTTTTGAAGCAGGAGCGTAAAGGAGACCCGGACACGTCAGTGGTTTCTACGGAAGATGACAACTGGACGGTCAGTCCAAGAGAAGCAGCTCTCGGTTGGCATGATGGAGGGATGGTACATGTAGTTGGAGAACCGGGAGAGATGCACGACGCATACACTGGACACGCATCGCCAGGCTCAATGGGAATAACGCATGCCACCGCTGAGAGGCAAACAACGAGCGCTCAGAAAAAACAAGGCTGGGAAGAGAAAATATTTGAAGATCCATTTATCCAGACAGATCAACTACCGAGCGGACAGTTAGTGAAGGGTGTTGTTGAAGAACTCCCATCAGATGCCGAGGAATACCGGCTGTCGTGGATCAGTGACGAAGAAGCGAGCTTTCAACAACCTGACCAGCCACGGTTTGTACAAGAGGACTTATCCAATACGTGTCGCTTCTCGACGGGAGAGGTCATCGAGGGAGGGGATGAATCGTCTCAAGAGACTCGGACCCAACGAGTGGGAGGTCCAGTTAACACGAATGGTGCGGAGGGCTCCGGGATGCGCAGTAATGCGCAACATGACGTCCTGGTGGAGATAGAGGATCCTCTAACGACGGATCTCATTTTAGCCGAACAAGGGCAACTTTTCCATGCCGACCAAGCAAGAACGCGCCGTGACCTTTGCAGGCCCGATCGTCCAGACTGCGGGAACGACGGGCATCCTGCTAGCCGCGAGGCAATGATGTCTGCCACGCATCAAGTCAAGGTGACCGTACGTCATCGAACCGTTACTGAGATCTCCACGAATGCGGTAATATCAGTCGATAGTGACCTGCTCCCGGGGAACACAGAGCCTCACACTGTAGTGAACTCTAGCTTGTGCCTGTCTCCAAATGCTAACCATGTGCTTTCGGGGAAAGATCAACGCAGGCACAAGATTCGCCGTGTCAAAGTTGTCCATTTCGCCGATGAGGTTGGCAGGCCACTCTGCTCCAACTCTAGCATCGTGCCACAGGAGAGACTGACGAACCAGGGGCCTTCTGAGAGTCGCCGCAAGCCGCCCGTGAAAATAGAGCGGGAAGCTTTTGTTCAAACGAGCGACGGGTTTAGAAACAACCAGGAAATGGGAAGAGAATCACCAGGTGAAAAATCAAAGGGTGGTTCCGTGCCCGCTGGGATGACAATACATTCAGTACAAACTAGGGAAGTAGATGATAACAGCACACAGATCAGGGAACGAGAAAAATACAAAGCCGACCCAAGTCCACCTGAGCCTTTATTGAAAATAAAAGACAGCAGTGACAATCTCGAAGACAGGTGGTCACAACCCGTGACTGCAGCATCACCGCCCTCGAAGCAAAAACCCTTGTCTAGCCCTGACATCTGCGATGACATTTCGGAGCAAAGTCAAAGTAACTCACAGCTTGTCTGCGAATCGGCGGTTGGCACTCGTGGGACAACGAAAGAGACCTTGCCCGCCGCAGATGCGAAACCATCCCCTGTCAAAGGAGGGCTCCCTACCGGGTCAAGTCGCACCAATATGGAAATCACAGAAGCCAACACGAGGACGTTCCCTTCAATCTCGACGCAGACCTCAGCCCTAACGGTAAACCGCGACAGCGCCCCCAGAGCTGATTTATTTGCGCTCCACGAAACCGGAACAAGAAGCGCACAATCGGAACGCAGCTGTCGTCCATTCGTCTACCGATTAATACGGTTGTGCATTGTAATTCTGTGCATTGTCGTCGTGGCGCATTTAATGGCCCTGTTCTTGGCTGTAGGCTTCGTCACAGAATGTGACAGGTACAATCTTTTTTTCTCACCCATCTGGGGTTTTCCTTGGGTGCAGGTCGACTTGTCGCCATTAGCCGTAGTCCTCAAACAAAATCTGAATTTGGTTAATTTCAAACCGCCCCCAACGTAGGATGTAATGTAGTTAAATCCCAAGACAATTATAAACGGAAATATAATCTAAGTGGCTGACAGATGCAGGTCACTTTTTTACTAATGTCTTTTTTAATGTCCGCAATATTCCCACCATGAAAAGTGACAACTATTGACTAAAGCTGGGTTCGGGCGGTCTGTTCTCGCGCGCGAACGTCAGGAACGCGACATAAGAAAATTGCACTCTAAAAAGGATCACACACCACCTATTCATTGAAGTTTTTGAAGAACGAGTTTCGCGTGTCAAGAACAGTCCGAACCTAGCCCATTGGTACATGTACTGTGCCCATGATCGTCTACTTTGAATAGCGCCCCCATGAACATTTGAACTGCCCCACACCCTCTTATTTCCCGCCCCTGCCTTTTATTTTTAATTTACGGAAGCCGGGTGACCAGTGGAGAGATAAAAAATCTGTGGAAAATAAATAAACAAGTAACCCCCCCTCCAAAAAATGACCTCGCTACGCCAATGAGACGTTAAACTTACTAAAGAAGTACTGTTTATATCGCTATTTCAACGTCCAAACGATAACGAATCCAATTTTGTACATTTGAAAAATTGTGTAAAGTACGAAGTTTTCATTACAACAGATTTAAATTTAAAGCAATTTAAATTCATAATTTGTTTTTAATGAAATGTGTGTGTCTTAATACCTCAAACGAATTGAAGCGTCTGTCTAAAGTGTCTATATATCTGTATACATCGAGATTTCAGGTATGCACACGTATAAATGCCAAATGCATTACTGAAAGCAACATTAAGATGTTCGCCTATGAAACAATCCCACAGTATTGAAAACGGTATTGAAAAAGTGGAAAATAAAAGTCAAATCATGTCGGCCAAAACGACAATTAAGGCCGAAAACAAATATTATTTTACACAATATGACATGTTGGACAAAGTTTTTTTTTTAGACACACTGTACAGTTCAGTCTTTGAAAGATAGTAGTACCATGTACAATAAAGGGAGTATATTTTGGAAAAAAAGTATCATTTAAAATCTGTTAATAATAATAATAAATAATAATACAGGTATTTATATGTTAAAACAAGATTGAAACTTTAAGTGTACATGTTGAATTTACAAGTAAAGCCAAACAGTATTGGAAGATAATTAACCACAATAGTCCATGTAAAGTCTTGCGCACAAGGTCACGATTAAACTTTCGGGCACAACCAAACCGCCGGCTATAGGACTTTTACGTGTGGTTGATTTTGTTTACTTTCTTTTTACGAAGATCTGAATAAAGAAACGGCTATAATATGAATGATAAATTTAAACTTAATTTTAAAATATATGAAAATATGCACGACTGTCTATATTATTGAAGAAAAGCAGAAAAAACATTTGACCTGGGCCGGTTGCACCAAACATGTCCTACATGCTTGTCGTAAGATAAGAATTTTAGAACAACCCTAAAAACACCTCGTAACTGCGGTTGCACCAAAAAGCTTTAAAAATGCATATCTTACGACACACCGTAGGACATGTCCTAGTGTATAATTATAACTGTATTAGGACCGTCGCACGTCACAATCCCGAAATTAGATATAGCAACTGTACACAGCATGTTTTCAATCAAATATGTTTTATTTTTCTTAAAAAACATTTTTTTTTTTTTTTTTAAGATTTACCGAGATTGTTCCATGCTATCAGAAGTTATGCATGTGCATGGAATACTATTGAAAGCTGTTGAATTCAAATACAAATTAGATTTTCATAATTGAAATTAAGACCAAAAACATTATTTTGCATTGTCAGATTTTGTATTTAAAATTGGGAACAAGTGAACACTTTTCCACCGAAATATTAATGGCGATTTTTGTATTTCTTTTTTTGCAAGTCAATAAAACATGATGTATACCTTATATCCCCTTAAAAAAACATATATATATTGGAGTGAGCCAAATAGTTTTCATTTTGTTTCCTTCAAATTTTTTGACTCGTCTAGTGCGTGTTCCGTGTCGATCAAAACAATTCCGAGTTGTAGATTGAACAATTTCACTTTGTTCGACCCTACTTTGTTCGACCCTGCTATTTTTGTTGTATTTTTTGGGTAAAAACAATTGGAGCATTTGAACAAAATCGAAATAGTTAACCCCACGTGCAGTCTCCAAAACGTCTTTTAAAATCGCTGTTTGGTTGTTCTTTTTCCTCAGCTACTGATTTTCTGAAAGATTTTTTTGATAACTTATTGCCTAATCGTTTTTAACTCGATTTTCGTGTTTTTCGAAAACTCGTCTAATGTGATGCTATTTGGTCTTTCGAAAATGTTTAGTTTTGAATAAAAAATGAAATTTTCTTTTTCAATTTTTGTTGACAAACAAATTACGGAAGCTTAAAGTGACCATTCGCGTTTCCGCGTTTCTGAGAAAATCTATCTCAGAAAGACGGAATACTGAGATGTCTTTCTTAAGCCCCAGTCCCGACGAAAGCCGGATACGCTACGGATCACCCCGGATGCACTACGGTTCATATCCGGGGTCATCCGGGAGTGGAACCGTAGTCAAACCGTGATGAACCGTAGCCAATCCGGGACCATCCGGGGCCATTCGTGACCATCCGGGGACATCCGTAGTACGTCCGGGAAGTCGAGCGTCACCCCGGATCAACATCTAGCATCCGGGGTGAACCGGGGCCATCCGGGAAGGGAGAGGGGGTGGCGGAGAACCGTAGTGAAACCTTAGTGCGACCGTAGTGCGACCGTGATGATCCGTAGTGTATCCGGGATAAACCGTAGCGTAACCGTAGTGTAACCGTGTTTATCCGGGATGAAACGGGAGTTGGTTCACACACGGTTCCACGACGGTTCCACTACGGATGACCCCGGATACACTACGGTTCACCACGGATTCACTACGGTGTCACCCGCGGATTCACTACGGTTTTTCCCGGATGAACCGGGGTCATCCGGGGTGAACCGTGGCACATCCGGGATGAACCGTGGCGCGCATCCGTAGTGAAACCGTGGCGGAACCGTAGTGAAACCGTGGCGGAACCGTAGTGAATCCGTGGCCATCCAGGGTCATGAGGGAAAAACAGGCTTGAACCGGGATGATCCCGGCCCATCCGTGGCGGAACCGTAGTCAAACCGTAGTATAACCGTAGTAGGACCGAGGAACATGTCTGGCCTGCTTTACCTCTGGCCTTTTAAAGTCTTTCGTCTGTGATTTTTGGAGCACGCTAAACACGATAGAAACTATAGGCCTACTGTTGTTTTGTCATTTCTGTATGGTGGCCCTGGAGGGACACGCATATTATCGTGAATATTGACGTCAATATTCGCGACAAATTTTACGACTTTCCCCCAAGTCGCGAATATTGACGTCAAATTTGTCGTCGATATTCGCGTCAAATTTTACGACTTTTCCCGAAAGTCGCGAATATTCGCGACAAAATTCACGACTTGCCCCCAAAGTCGCGAATATTGACGTCAATATTAACGACAAATTTCACGACTTGCCCCCAAAGTCGTGAATATTGACGTCAAATTTCGCGACTTGCCCCTAAAGTCGCGAATATTGACGTCAAATTTGACGATTGTCACGAGAGATCAGTGAATTTGTTCAAAAACAAATCTCGTGAACTGAACCTAAAACAAATCCACTGATCTTTCGTGACAATCGAGGGCGCCCTCAATAAGCCCGTTTTCGGAGTTTTGATGATTGATGAACTGCATGACGCCCCGAACAAAAACAAATTCTCGTCAAAATTTCGCGACTTTGGGGGCAAGTCGTGAATTTTGTCGCGAATAATGACGTCAACATTCGCGAGTTTCGGGAAAAAATACCGACGTCAAATTTGACGTCAATTTTAGCGCCTTTTGGGGAAAATCGTGAAATTTGACGTCAATAATGACGTCAATATTCGCGACTTTGGGGAAAGTCGTGAAATTTGTTGCGAATATTGACGTCAATAATCACGACATGCGTATTCCCTCCAGGGCCACCATAAAAACAAGGTGAAACTTTTGTGTACAAATGCCGTGCCATGTAAGCCAAAGAGGAGGAACGTAGGATGCGATCAGGTAACACGCTTTCGAGTAAACTCGTACCTTGTTCAACGCGTACCTTCGTCAACTCGTATACCTTGGACAACTTGTACCTTGTGCAACTTGTACCTTGTTCAACTTGTACCTTGTTCAACTCGTACCTTGGTCAACTCGTACATTCGTCAACTAGTACATTGGACAACTCGTACCTTCGTCAACTCGTAGATCCTTGGATAACTCGTACCTTGGTCTGTATTTCTGAATTATGCCATATCTATACTATAAAAGATGTTAAATTCGCCATCTTGTCCCTGGGCGCCGCCATCTTGGAAACGCAGGGCCGCGCCATCTTGGCGCATGGTTCGCGCCATGTCAGGAAAGACGCGGCGCTTTTGGTCGGGCGACTCGTCGCCGTGCGTGTGTGCCGCCGGCGTCGGTGTGCCAGGTCGTTCGCGACGACGAATCCCCCGGAGAATAAGAAAATAAATATCGTATTCGTCCGTGGTAAGATTTAGGAGAAACAGACGTTACTGATAAACGTGTAATCGCCTTTCGATTGCCTGTTGATGTGTGTGGGCCTTTTTGCGTAAACTATTGCGTTATTTTTGCCTTGCCCGGAGTTCGGGCCGAAGCCTTCCCGAAATTGTATACCGTAACTCGGTTGCCGAATTGTTGGCTGTTCGCGATTAAGCGGCAGCTATTGCGTTACACGCGCTTGAAATACTTTCTAGCTGGTACTCTACTCGCTAAGTTTCGCGATTTGTTTGTCATACAATCCATTATGTTTTAGGACGTCAACAAGGTGTATCTATAAGTTACGATTTCACCCAGCTAGCAGGTGCCGCGCGAAGCGCGGCATCCTGCTAGTTGTTATGAAAGAAAGAGGAACTCTGAATATATGCACCTGTATAAAACGACAAGCCGATAGAAAAATGTGCTCCCCTACCACTGACCTCTATACATGGACAGATCATCATTGTTTCATTTTGAAGTCGGCATGCGGAGAAGTGCAACATGGCGGACCCACGACGTCACTCTGTGAGCCAATGAAATGTCCAGGTGTTGGTACGATACGTATTAGGTAATGTTTATAAATACAAAATGTACAGAGTAAATCCACTGACCTCTACACCTGGACATTTCATTGGCTCACAGCAGTGACGTCTCGGCTCCGCCATGTTGCACTTCCAGTTCGCGCCGACTTCAAGTGTTAGCACAGCAGAATATGGACATTGATCCGTCCAGGTGTAGAGGTCAGTGTCCCCTACACGTGTACGTGTTAAGACTGGTGCCTTACTTTTAGTGTACGTAAACTAAACTTATCAAGACGAGTTACCAAACACTACAGACTGGTGTCTTTCAATACACGTAAAAGAAATTCCATTACAACAAGGGACTAATAAATAAATTACGTCATTGTTTGACATTCGCAGCGCGCACGCGCAAGGCTGGCTGCGCTGATAAAATTCGACAAACAGACCCGGGTTGAAGAAAACCCGGCGAGCATTCACACTACTGAAAGTAACCCGGAGAATTGTCTCAAGGCCGTCGTTAACCCTGATATTGGTGGGTTAACCCATCACGCGAGTAGGGTTCGAAATTACCCTTGTTAAGTGGGGTTTCGAGGCAGTTAACCCGGATAATTTCTAACCCCGAGAAGTGTAGTCACGGTGAACGCTCCAAATTACCCGGGTATAATCTCGGGGTTAAATATTTCGTTAACCCCGAGATAACCCGGGTAACTGCATAGTGTGAAACCGGTATATGTGTTGTTCAGAGGGGGAAATCACGGACGTGTGCCAGCATGGGGTTCATTGTCATCGTTGAGTCTTGCCAAGATCCTAATAATATTTGATGGGATCTTGCTATAATATATAGAGACATGTGTATGAAAATGCAATACGTTTTAATATGAACTTATGTGAATTAAGTTCTTTTTATAAGTAGGCTTAATTTGAGCGTTTTAAAAGTATTATATAATTATACTTGATATAGTAGTTTTTACCTTTTTTTATTGTGTGATCCGTATTAAACGTATGTCCGTTGTTAGTTAGCACTTGGTTCGTGATGCATATCATGGTTCGTGGGCTATTTCATCTCCTCTGTGTAACACACAACTCATTAATAATGATAACATTTCAATTGGATCTTGTCCAAGGTTAAACATAGTCACGACAAATTCGACCGTATCCAGGATCTTTAAGTACATAACTCTCATTTAATTACAAAAAAGTCCCGAACACATGGAGTTTCTTGAAACATGAGGGCTAATAATAGATATAGAAATATCCGTGTCAAATAACAGATTATACATTGCAGGCAACTTCTCAAATCAAACCAAGGTAAACATTTACGCAAAGCGTAAACAATATTATACTCTTGCGACAGACAATTTTCAAAAGCTTTGGTCGAGCAAAATAATTGGGTAATTTCTCAAATGAGTTGCAAACAAATTGTATCTTCTGAAAACAGTTGATGTCAAAATGGAACAATACCACGTTAATACTATACACTGTTAAACAAATTGGGAAATGTTTGCCCAATATTCTGCCCAATGTTGGTCTACATATCAACAGGTTAAACGATTGGTAAAACATTGCCCAATCAGTGTTGGGCATTCCCCACTCCCCCTTCCCCTTCCCACCAGGAATTGGTAAAAATATTTTTCCAGATTTGTTGATCAAAATATTTAGGACATTGGCATGTACACATGGCGAGTCCGCGCCGCGATCATGCATGGGAAGTTTACAGGCCGGTGTGAAAAGTAATTCTGTCCCCCCTGGTAAATGTGTGTCCCCCCCCCCCCCCCCCCCCCCCCCCCGGACAGACTTACAGGCCGTAACCCGGTAAATCTGTCCGGGGGGACACATTTACCTAGGAATTTCTGTCCCCCTCCAGGTAATCCTGTCTCCCTGCCCAACGTTAAACGTGTCCCCCTGGTAAATTTGTCCCGTGCAACGTCACAAGTCTAGCACCCATTATACGCAACAACCAGTGCAGTACCCGTTCACCCCCCTTCGTGGTGCATCATTAATGTGGCAGACTGTAGGATGTGTAGAGTCCTACAAATTACAGGTGGTCAAAAGTGCTGCCACATTTCGTGCTGGGTATATAGAATTTGTACGCGTGCAAGAAGTCTAAAAATACTGAATACTGCCATTTTCCCTTTCGCGCAGAAACGTAGATCGGTTGTTTTAATTAATAAAGTTATTGTAGTTTTTATTTTTATTTTGATAAATCGATGAAGGGAAGAGAAGTCCAAATAATAAATATCATTTGGGCTTTTCATTGAAATAACATCGAAATAACCACTTATATGTGTGGAACACTTGGGGGACAAAATTAACTGGAGGGGGACAGAATTAACGGCTCCAGGGGGAGACTTTTACCTAGGTAATTCTGTCCTCTCGGACAATTTTACCGGGGGACAGAATTACCGTCCACACTGGCCAAGCGGTTCCTACTTTTGACCATTACTTCCCTTCCAGTCTACAAGGGGGTGCCGTAGGTGGATGAGTCAAAATGTATGAATTATTCAGTAGTTGCATTTATCACTGTACAACACTTAAGCCCCTTTCACACTAGACGATTTCCCCGGGAAATTGCCGGGGAATTTCGGTCGGTCTGTTTACACTACCAAAGAAGTCCCCGGGAAACTGCTTTTCCAGGGAAATATTTACCTCTGCTCGAGAGTTGGGTTTAAGGAGAAATCCCCGGGGTTTAACGTTTTTCCCGGGGGAAAAGCAATAGTCCAGGCAAAATACATAATTTTGTTTTGTTGACCTCAAACAAATTGCAACAAATTGTTTTTCACCACAGTGCACTTCTATAAGGTTCCTAGAATTACATACTAAAAATCTACAAAAATCCAAGTGGTGGAAATATGTCTAATTTGCATAAATCGTTAATCCCTGCCATGTAATATGTTTATTCCCATATTTGGGTATATATTTTATTTTTATTTTTTGAAAAGTTTATTTGGTGATTCTACTTACACAAGTGACTGAATAATTATGAGAACACAGTAATTATCCAAAATGACAACTTTGTGACCCTATAAATGTGCGCACATTACACTGTCTCCAGATATCATCATGTAGTCAGTATTGGTGAGCTTCAAATTCACGAAGTTGCTTACTGGCACAGTTATCATATTAAAACCTTATGAAAAATGCAATGGATCTGGATCGATTCATGATCGAGTTTAGACCCCGGGCTCCCGATCTGTTGTTTTGGTTTTTTCGCGATCGCCGTCCGGCGTTTGAGAATTGTATTTATATAATTTAATTTTTTTGGAACAATTACAGGATATCTAGCGCAATCGTTTTGCTGGATGCCTACAATCATTATTAACTTTTAAATTAGTAAGATAGTTTCTAATAATTCGGTAGTATTTTTTGTTCGATATCTGCCAATTCCGTGTATCCTACCTTTAATTAAGGGACTTTGCTGGCTACTGAGCATCAACATTAAATATTTGGACAAATCTCCAGATGTTCAGGGATGCGATTAGGTTTTGATAAAACAACAATTATTATATATGTGGCAAGCACAGGGTATAATGGGGTGGGAGATGACAATCGTTACGCGGTCCACCCTGTTTCCACTAATGTCATCAAACTGATGTATGCAGTAACACGTTAAGCTGCTCATCATCATACGAAAAACAACAGGGTATATAACGGTTCGCCTTATTTAAAGGATGCTTCGACGTTCAGAAAAAAACGTGACGCCGAAAGGTGATCATTAAATGTTATAGTGTGTATCCAAATAATATTAAAAGCGACAAATTATGGTTTAAATGGATTTTCCCGACATTTGTTTGTACCCAACGTTTTTACAGTGAGTATGCATTAGGTAGAATTATTATCGGGATGAGGAAAATGGAAACTTATCTCAATCCGTTGAAGAAGGTTGGATGCGTCTTGAGTGGAGCTTCTTGTAGTACTTCATGGATGTCTCCACACAAGCCTGGACATCACTAGGAAGACTTTCAAAAGCCGGAGGAGGTCCTAAAGACTTGAATTTTGAACTGTTAAAAGCTTCATCGAAAAACCCTGCAACCTTGTTAGCATTTCCCAAAGATTTAGATGTTATCCATGTTTCAGTGATGGCTGCCCCTGCTTCCCAGGATAGAAGCTCATCAGTGTATGGGATGCCCAACTTGTGACAGTAGGCTGACAAGATGCCTGGTGGATTGCCAAGTAGGTCATCCATGTCTAGAACGACCGGCTCTGGATCCAGATGCTTCTCAACATACTCAAACAAATCGTATAGCTCCTGGAACCCACAACCTGCAGGAAATAGGTAGTCTGGCAGCTTTTGTAGATCCATGTACTGGGCGTATGGTTCACCAAATGTATACAATAAGGACTTCTTCCAAGAAAGTAGCGCCTTTGCTGGGTGTCGAATCAAAAAGCTATACCGGAAACCTTTGGGTAGCATATCATATTTAGCATCAAGATAAAAAGCCATGTCTTTACAAACGAGGATCTTCTTCTCTGCATACGGTGCTTCAAGCAGCTCATCTCGAATCCAACCATACGTACAGCCTTCTATATCAAAACCAGGGACATTCTTATCGAGGGAGTCGTGGTCGAGTATTTCTTTCAAACGTTTCTCCACTGGATTTTTGAGGTTCGGCTTTGGATTTTTCCTCTCTGGGCCCAAATGGAAGGCACAGCTGTAAGGCTCGTTAACAGCTTGGAGGCCCTCAACAAAGCTCAGGCATTTCAGTAAGGCAGTAGATACCGTTCGAGGCAGGCACCACAGAAACACTCGGTTTATGTTATCAGACATCTGTCAAAGCAATTAATATTAACATTGAACATTTGTTAGAGGATTCTGACAAAGTTCTTGTATAAGTGTTGCAGTTAAACGAGAACTGTCCGTTTATTTTGAGTATTTTTATATATTGTACCCACTTCCGCACTAAACACAGTAAAATCGCCTTTGCGAATACTGTGCATTCGGCCGACGGTGTCAGTAACAACTCGCAAAGAGTGAATTTCCTTGTACCATGGTTGTACTTACCCCGTCGTCAGCCATTATCGTTGACGTTCTGTAGTGTATGGACATGTACAGTACATGTATAACTTATTCATAAAATACCGAGATCAAAATGAAATAGTCAGCTCAGATTTGTTCAATACCTTTGCACAGTGGTTTAAAACCCTATGTGACCCAGACATGAGTAGATTATACTTACAAAACGGTCAATAAATCATCAAACAGTGTACAAAATACATTCAGTGAACTTGGCAAATATTTTTGCAAAGGTTTTATTGGGTCAGAAGACGTAAAATTGCTCAAAATCTGTCAGTGTCAGAACTTAGCTACTGTCAAAAGAGGGCGCTATATTGTGTAAGAATGAATTGCGCCCTCTGTTGACTATGGTTTTAAGTCAGCGTCTATAAGTGATACATAACCTTTTTTATTTACTGAGTGACACCAAATGCGAGGTTTCTCTGAATAAAATAATATATTAGGGTATGTTGTTTCGAAGACATCATTAATGTCACAATTACCTTTATTTACTTATGTTTGAAGTGCCATAAAATGTTAAACTTTCGACGGTAAATCATGATAATTACAATGCTTTTGTTTCGTGTTTGAGCATTTTTATTAAACGTCTTTTATTTTAAATCTGATTCGCAATATCGAAAATATCAACTTAGCACAAAATATTCATGGACACATACATCAACTAATGATTCACTGAAGGAAGACATTGAATAGTTCGTTTAGGAGTTCACTTGAACAGTTGAAGGCCTTGCCATTTTATCCATTCTTCTCTTAAAGTGCGGAGTCTTCGGGTGTTTTTTTCTTGTGTGAATTCGGTTCCGTGAAGGCTGTAATCTTCAATTATGTCTCATGCAACATCGATATAACCTGGTCTTTTACGGCCGACCCATCTCCCTTTGAGATATATATTCCAAATTTCCCGTTTTGAGGGTGGATCAGGCGGTTCCATTGTTTGCCTGTAATTAACAATTAATGAGGGTATTTAAACAAAAATCGAAACCAACATGAGTTTAAAATCACAAGCCTCTATTTGTCAGTACATTATACTATATATATATTTCTGGAGATTGTTGTATATTGTTATATTTAAAAAAGCTATGAGAATAAAAAAGAAAAATTGTGAAAAGTATATAAATATAAAATCCACATAAGGGTTGTAGAAGTTTGGAACCTGGATATAATAGCTTGCGAGTTTCCCCGCCGCAAAGGACACAGTTACAGGGTCAGCCGAAGCCAGGTGTCTTAAATAAACAAAGCAACGTTCCCAGCAGTAAAGATTGAATAGGTTAATTCCCAGGGACTACAAAACAATTTCTAGCTGGAGAAACAAAACGATTTTGCTTTTTGGAATTTAAATGTGGTTGGTTATACATTTCCAATAACACGTTCGGAATCGTCATTCCCAAACCCAGTAGCCCCCCCCCCCCACCCCTCCCACTAAAAGGAAAAAGATGAAAGTAATATTTATGAGGTTTGCCAGGGAATATAAAACAATTGCCAACAAAATTTAGTTTTTTGCAACAAAAGTGGTAAATATTATTAAATACCAATAACACGCCTATAATCATCGTCCTCAAACCCTTACCATATTCAAAAAAACCAAATACACGATACTAACCTAGGACTGTATGCGGTCACGTAGGGAAAACACCGCTCAAACTGTAGGAGGTTGGCTGTGACGAAGTACAAATTATAACTTGTCTGTACGTTTCGACTGAACTAACCAAAGCTTTGGTCTATTCAATTCTCAAGAGTTGCGCAGGGTTAGGAATCTGGTAAACACCTTCAACTTTGACCTTACTCAGTGAACCGCATATATTTATTGCATGAAGTAAACAATTATATTGTACATATAGACATACATGTACATTAGTTCGTGAATTGCCATTACGACCGAGGATTCCCTATTGTGTTTTCCTTTATTCCTTTACTGAAACCTAACCCCATTGCTTTGCGCTTATCTTGCCGATCGAGGACAAAGAAACCGTCCTTCGAGGATCTTTTGTTCCCTTTGTTTTCTTTTGTTTTTCGATCCTCGATCGCAAAAGGAAACAAGCACATTGACACGTACACCCAACACGCTATGGAGTGTGGGGTACCTCTATTTTCCGACCCACCTTTTCTTCTTTTGTTTTCCGTTGTTCCCTTAGAAATCTCGAAATACATAGCGTTACGAGTGTGGGGTACTCACAGCAAAATTGTGGTTTTGACGAATAAAGGATGTATATTTCTAACCACTTGTATAATGTTCATATGTTTGCATTAACACAAGAAACTACTCGGTACCTTTGCATTAAAATATTATTAATATATGCCATGCCAAAAAAAACACCTGAAACTTGTTAATGTATATTGTTCTCCTCCACAAGTTGTTTGCCTAAAATGTACATTATGTAAAGTTTCAGGCAATAATATATATATATATATTAAATTGTTTTATTCAATGACAATCAGAAAGCTACAATATGCTGTGTTGCTGGAGTTGTAACTTGTACACACAAAATGCGAATGCCAAGTTGAGCAACCTTGTTCAATAGCTTCTGGTATTTCTGATACCAAAAACCCAGCTTCAGACCAAATTGAAAGCATGCTAGAAAAGAATTGAATGCATACAAAATTGAATCGCAGGTCAACTAAATTTCTTTTCAATATTATAACCAAAATATTATCAATACTCACGATGTTGAACCAGGTGATTTGTAAAAAGTGACAAGTATTCATAATATGAATAACCTGCTCCCACAAAACCAGACATGGGGGTGTTTTTTCTTAAAGTGAAAAATTGTTATTTCCATTTAGTACACATCTTCAGCTTTCATTTAATTTATATGGGTAGGTTAGTGCGTATGGGTAGGTTGGTATACCTACTAACTGTATTTTGTCAGTGGAATAAGTGTTTTAAAGAAAAAACAATAGACATTTTTTCATATCACACACACAAAACTCCAAACTTCAAAGGCCTTTTTCTCAACATTTTACTTTTGCAACATGTCGATAAATGCAAACCTTAAACAGCTATAACTTGTTAATAGAATGCCCGATTGAAGCGCAACATACAACACTGCAAGGGGACTTTTATCCTCTTTTCTAATACCTGAGAACCCTCATTTCAACCTCTGCCCAGTTCCGTCTCATTTTGCCAGAACCCCTCATATGCCCAAATGTTTTCAGCTCACTCAGGAGTGAAGTTGTTTTCCTTCAGTGGCAGGCAATATACGAACTGAAAGGCACTCCGGCCTGTGGAACTCAGAACACTCGTCGATGTTCATAACGCCATTGGCCGGTTCTGGCCTCGTCAGGATTTCATCCGTCAAGAACCCCTTGATGCGATTCAAGATGATCTCAAACATTGTAAGTCCACAGCACAGGCGCTCACGGGTCAGGAGGTCGCCTTCCCTGGCGTCTGCAATTTGCTGCCGGTAGAAAGTAGTTGATACTGCGACTAATTTGCTTAATGTAAAAATCCATAACAGAGGACGGCTTTTAGTGATTAGTCCACAAGCTACAGGGATACTCTAAGGTAAACGCATTTAAAAAAAACATAATTAACGCAACGCAAAAACTTGTTCAGGGCTTCATGTTGAAATTTGACAAGTCCAAAAGCATTGTGTTTAAATCTCAACAGTTGGTATACGTTGTACACCTAGAATGGTTTTTGATATTTTTTTAAAATTGAATTGATTTTCCAAAATCAATTTTTTTAAATTTGAATTGATTTTCCAAAATCAAGTTTTCCTCAATTTTTTAATTTTTTTACAAAATTAAAAAAATTAGTACAAGCAGTTATACAAACCATAGGTTTTGATCTAAAAAATGTTGATGTAATGAACGTCGTGCATTATATCTGTACCATTATATACGCATTCTCTCTCTAAAATTGTAGCATCTCCCCAACTACTCTTCAGTCTCTCTAGCTCTGCGAGTCATAGGATCCGCACCCGACTTCATATTCAACGTATAATTATGTATGTATGTACATGTACATGCGTTTGTTTATGGTGTAAATGGAGGACACATACCTGGCGACACGAGGGTGAATTGGGGTTAGGGTTAGAATCGAGGACGACCTCGATTGAGATTCGTGTACAAAACCAATGAGAGCCGTCGGAAAAAGTACAAACAAAGGAAATTATCGAAAGGAACAAAAGAAACTCCTCGATTTACACCATAAACATGTTCTTGTATCGTATTACGATCGAGGATCGAAACACAAAAGAGAACAAAGGGAACAAAGGACGGTTTGCTTGTCCGAATTCGGTCCTCGATCGTTGGGGCAAGCGCTAGGTAATGGGGTTATGGTATAGTAAAGGAATAAAGGAATAAAGGAAAACACAATATCGATCCTCGGTCGTTATGTGGTTCACGACTGGGTGTGTGTGTATGACCGGCAATCGTGGTCGTCGGACAAAAGAATTGGGAGTCAAACAATGGGTCCACGATTGACACAACGTCCACGATCTTTTTTCGTGTACAAATCCGAAAACGTTAGAGTACAAACAAAAGAGGGAAGACGGTCGGACAATGCCCCGTCCACGATTGCCGGTCTATACATGACTGTGTTTTTGTGTGTTAACTGCTTTATTAGTTTACTGTTTTTTATTGGCTATACCTAAACTGAAAACCAAAATATAATAGTTTACACAGCAGACCTGCTGCTGAAAACTGTAACCTTTTATACTTTTTTATTTAAAAGTATAGGGATACCATGTACATGTCGCATTGCAATTTGAAGAAAGCACCTAATTAGAGCATTAAAAGAATATATATCTATCATTTCAATGTAACATAAGGAAAAGCAAATGCTTCAATTCGTATGAATAAAAGTAAAGTCTTAAGGCCAAATTTATAAACGGTGATTTTCCCTTGATCACGATTAACTAGGCTAAACTGTGTGTGATAACCGAGTGTACAAATCTAGGCGCGAATTTATAAAGATTGCTTAGATCAGCTGCTGTTTATCAAACGTACATGGTTAGTGACATGTGTCTAAGTAACAACAGAACTTGTAATCGTCCCAAGGGGCTTGTTTATCTCGTGTACAAGTTACACTATTTCTATCGGCTTGCTTGTGGGACGGACGTATGGCCATGGATCTGCTGCGTATCATTAAAATAGCACAGGAGACCCATTTTGTGGTCATGAGTAAAATTATTATCAGCGTGTTTTTTCGACATGGCGACCCTCCCACTAGTGAGTAGTGTCAACTGAGCTGATCAGCTGAGCACAGCGATATGCGTGTTTTCGAAGATAGACGTGCCCTTTTATTCATCATATTACGTAATCCGCTGTGAATAGAATGATGTACGGCTAGACCACTATAAACATCACAGACCACTAAACATCGGCTAAGCAGGAACTTGTACACGGCTGGATAAACAGTTGATTATTTTCTTACCGAATTGCGATGATCACAGAAGTTTATCCACACGCGCACTTCTCTGTTTTAGCCACTGTACACTAGTTGTACGCGACTAAAATAATCAGATGATCATCACCGTTTATGAATTTGGCCCTTACTGTTTAGCATTTGCTAACAGAAATGGTACTAGCAAATGCTTCATACTTGCATTCGATTGCACAGCCATAACAATTATTCGTAACGATAGAGTCTCCATTGTGACGAGATGTTTAAATGAAATCGGAAACCCGAGTCCGGGTCAGGTGATATAGGGCCTACGAAAAATATTATATTTGCTTTCCATACTGCATGTACTGTTGACATTCCTTTGTGTTCATGTAGTAAAACAAAAAGGAGGGGAAATAATAATTGTACTCGCACTGTACACATTCTTTAAACCTGAATCATAACCCTTACCCCATTTTACCCTTAAAGCTGTGCACATGGGTAACACCACAAACCGTTCACTCTACCTGCATTCTGTGGACATCTTTTGTTCACACGTGCACATACCACATACAAGAAAGGTCTGGGTTATTTACTCCGTTTTATTCCGACCAAATGAAGCAAATGCTAATATTCTAGCAAATGCTAAAAAGCAAAAAGTAAATACATGTACTTTTGATTTTTAGCAAATGCTTTTCAGTAAAAGCATTTGCTTATTTTTTATTTAAACAGATGGTAGTAAATGCTTACAAATGGTTAGTAAAATCAAATGCTAGTTTGTAAAAATCAAATTACAGGTTTTCCCGGTCAGTTTCCCGGTCTTATTTTTCGCATTAGGAAACACGAATCTGTGTCTCTTCTCCTAAGAGAATTACATTGGCTACCCATTCACTCTCGCATTTCATTCAAAATGTTGTTGTTGGCATACGAATGTTTTTATAATTTTGCGCCACCTTATTTGATAGAGCTGTTAACAGTGTACACACCATCAAGAAATCTTCGTTCTAATAAGAAAAAATTGTTTGTTATTCCACCAGTTTCGACCAGGTCATATGGTGAACGCAGCTTCGCTCACACTGCTTCAACCATATGGAACAATCTTCCGGAACATTTGAAAAATATTGATTCCATTGATAAGTTCAAGATTGCTTTAAAGATGCACTTATTTAACATTTAATTCATGCATTTTTGTTTGAAACCTAGTACATCTTGTATTTGTATTTTGTTGTCTTTTTTTCTTTCTCTACAGCGCATAGGGACATGTTTAATCACTATGTGTTATGCGCTATATAAAAATGGTTAATTATTATTATTATTATTAATCAATTTGGCAGCATCTACTTTTAAGATCAACATTATTACTTAGGTTAACTAAATAGAAATCTAAATGCATGCAACTGCATATTGCAACGATTCAATTTCAAAAATGAGGCATTCAACTTTAAATTTTACATTTGTTCATTCAATTTTACTCGAGCTTCCAGTTGCGCCAGTTTGGAGATTCAAGTTCACCATTAGGCAGGCATTATGGAATATAAGCAAAGACATTCGAAAACAGTTCAGTTTGTATATAGGATTATGCAGTGTCTTATTTCTAGCTTTTCTTACACAATTCTGCCACGAAGGAGCAGTGACTAAATATAACCACCAAATTGATCATTAATTTTCCTCGTTTTTTACACATAAAAAAAAATCTGTTGGAAAAAAGAGATATATACATACACCCAGAGTTCAATCTCTTCATAGCTCCATGGCTCAATTAAATACAGAAGATAAGTGGGCAAAAAGTAACTAGTAAAAACATACACAAAATCATGTGTATACGCTTTAAAAAGCGGGGAAATGATTCCCTAAGTTTAATGTTGCCGAAGTTTATTGTTTGTATGTCGACTTTAACACAACGTATAATTTTCCCGTATTGATAACTTATATTTTACTTCTTTGGGTTAAATTGAACAGAATAGAATTAAAGTTGTGAAAAGTTAAAACAAATTAAACACTTCGCATCTTTCCTAAGTCGTTTCCCGTTATTTTGGATGCACGTAAATTGAACATGTGCAGCCGGGACGACTCTTGTAGCGTTCAGACCTATTGGTTGATTTGCTTTTTAACTTTTAAACAATATTTTCATATTTGAAGGGTTGAACCTTCCATAGTTTGCCAATCTGTGGTTGGAAAAAATAAGCTACAAAACAGCGACAGAAAGGTAGATGACCTTGTCGTTACTAATGTACGGATGCTCAAAATAGAAAAAACAGTTCAGTGTGTTTGCTGCCACCAAGAGTCTCAAAGGTTCCCATTGTTTCTAAACGCTTACATACAAATCAAGCGCACAGTTAAGGGTATAGCTGCTTTTTAAAATAATTGTTTATTATATCCGCCTGCGTAATTTAATCTCTGTCTGCGTAATAGCTTGGCACATAGCATTGTATTGCGGATGTCTGAGGTTGTTTGGGGGTATTATAACTTCTAGCAGTTATTTAATGTAAAGGTTTATCATGACAATGCAATGACCGTTTTATTAATAAATTCATAATAATGCACATTATGCGCATAAATAAGTCTGGCGGCAAAAACAATTTAAAAAAAAGAACCAGTCCGGATGAATTTCTCTCGTCATTTTTTCTCAATTTGTCCCGGAAATTTTCCAGAGTACCTACATTTGTTTGGGTACAAAAAACAACATATTGCGAATCGCAGGTTGCGATGGCACAAAACGATGCGACTCGATCGTAACCACGCCGCGATTCTCGGCCCGCGATTCTGCTTATTGGTCAGTATATAAATACGACAAATTGCATCCCTAATCATAGACTTACTCTCATCGACACATTCATGCAATCAATATTTATTTTGTCTTTTATCTGTCCGGATTTGTTTACCAGGGTCAATACTTATAAACTCAAGCTTCTGAGTTCGTTTTCATAAAAGTCTTTTTCACATCAAATTGCTCACTTGATTATACAATATTTGCAAAATGCTCTATTTGATTAAAATCATTAGTAATCTGTAAAAACTCAATAAAAACGGTTCTGTCACACAAAAATTGATATAGGCTACCCGAAGGACTACCACAAATGTCAATATTACTTGGCATAGATTTTGGTCATCCTACATAAAGTCGTACATGTGTTTAGGTGGCACTTCGTACTCAGCGTATATGAGCTTGTCGTAGAACGTGTCTCGGTCATAGGTAAACCTCGTCGAGCCAATGGTAGAGGTGGGCGTATGTACCTATAGTGATGAAATAAGGGTTTTAATGTTAAATATATGCCCATGAACAGTTAGTACGGCAGGATAAATGGGCCCCCCAAAAAAAAATTAGAAAAATAAAAAAAAAATAAAAAAAAAATTCCCACAAACAAACAAACCACGAGGTCATAATTTGCATATTTCAAAAATGGCCGCCGTGCGCATAAAATCATGTGTCATTAGTACCTAATGAACCGATTTGAATGATCTTGGTGTCAAAATAATTTATGGTTTTCTGAGGTGTTGATTCGATTTTCCTAGCGTAGTTTTCTTTCACACAGACTTGATTTTGTTAGAGGCAGGGGGGGGGGGGAGGGGGGGGGGCACTGCTGTTTATTGATTTAGTTTTACCTGTTGCCGAGAAATGTTTACCAAAAAATCGACATTTGCTCCTGGGAACATTATGAATCATGTTTCATAAGGTCATAGGTCTATTATCTGTCGTCTGTGGAGAAAAGAATCGCATCAATAGTTCTTACCCTGTGACCTCCGTTTAATTCTCCCATGAAGAAACCATCGTTGGTTTGTCCCAGCGAAGTGGCGGTGTTAGACGCGGGCAGGGAGCTCCGTGGGACACACGTGTCCCGCCTTGGTCGTTTGCGGTTCATACACTGATATACACACAAACAAAGATGACACTATAAGATATACCCACCCCATATTCAAGGGAATATACAACATTTGCAAACATAAACAAAACTACCAAATTTGTATGAAATACCTTACTGGACTGTTTGTGAATGATAGTCTAAAGCATCCTGTACAATTATAACACCTGGTGTGCCATTATTTTCTAGAAAAGCGGTATATGAACCTGCAAACTTCTTGTTGGGTGCTCGAGTGCACTGAAAGATTTTAACAAAATGGGAGACAAATAAATATTTTAAAATTATCTAAAATCTATAAAAAAAAAAAATGTTTACATTTTTGTATAACAAAATCGCAAACCCTGATGTCTATACAGGGTTGCCCCCTGACCCGGAGGCGAATTGTTTTCCCCAAACGACATCGCCATAAAACTGTTTTTTAGCGCATCTGATTGGTTGTTTAACATCTATGTCATCCATTCATCCATGTGTCGCATTGCATGACGGGTACTAGGGTCAAACAAGCCAAGAGTCCCAGGGTAAAAAGGGGTTAGGGTTAGTGTTAGGGTCAATAAGTTGAGAGTCCTAGGGTCAATAAAACCCAGAGTCCTAGGGTCAAAAAGTTGAAAATCCTAGGGTCAATAAATTGAGAGTAAAATTTGCTACCATGACGTAACAGATAGCCAATCAGATGCGCTAAAAAAACAGTTCTATGGCGATGTCTCCCATTTGTCTCCCAAGAAAAAGATTCGCGGCCCGAAGTGGTCTTGCCGCACTGTGGCCAAATTGATAGGCCTATGATATGTGATAACGACGGATGGGGAAAATGGTACCAATAAGAGTCTGGAGCTAAAGGTCTGGAAGTCAGGTTGGCACAGCGGTTTTTTCCTCGACTTTCACCACTATGACCCGGGTTTGAATCCCGCCTGGGCCAATATGTGGATTGGGTTTTTTAGTTTGATTCCGTGGGTTTTCCACAAAATATTCTTCTGGAATTTGTATCCCACCTCTAAAATTGTAACTTCTTCACATTATCCTCTCGTATTCATTCATCCTGTAATTGGCACTATAGTGCTGTTGAGTGTTGAATGAAATAAATAAAATAAAACTACTGGACCAAATCGGGATTTTTAAAATCATTTTGCTTCTAGAAGGATTCACCATCCATTGGTATAGTTCTGGCTATTGGGTGATGGAGATTTGCATACATGTTCGTGTTTGCATGGGCCACCATGTATATGCATATAGTCAAGCAGATTGCTGCACATTATGATAAAATTCACCTGATGATAAAAACATGAAATTTGGCACAAAATCATGGTATGCCATGAGAAAGATAATTGGCTATGGGGCCATCGCATATCTGACCCAGGACACACATTAGGTAGATTAACATGCCATAGGAGCCATTTCGAAAATGTTGAAAAATAATGGCATGTTATTTTACCTAAAGCCCCTGACACACTTGTCCGAATCGCCACTCCGTTCATGTTCCGAGTACAAAATTATGGATTCGGTGTTTAATCGGTTTGAACTGAACTCAAACGAAATTCCCTCGGTTTCCCTCGGTTTTCCAACGCTATATAATCGTGTACGTTCGGTGATGCACTGAGGAACTCGGAGAAATTATTGAACCTGTTTAATAAGTTCTCCGAATTGTCGCGGCAACCTCAATACGGACGGTATCCGGTATACACACGGAATATGCACGGAATACACACTGTACTCATTCGTTGCCATTCGTTGCAATGCGGAATAGGTACGGAACAGTACGGAACAGTTTGTAGTGCACGTTGAAAAGTCTTGAAGCGTTGTGAGAGAAGGTGCCGGGTGCGCTCCAATTTATAGCCGTCCCACCCTCGGTTGCCGTTTGGTGCGCCACCGGTACATGTTCAGAATATAAACGGAATGGCCGGAATACGCTCAGAATACGATCGGAATAGTTCGGAATGCATGCGGAATAGTCCGGAATTGCGTCGCTTTTGACCGGTAGACGTTCGGTGAACAATTCGGTGCATATTCTTTGCAACCGGAGACGAACGGAATATAAACGGAATGTTCGGGAAGCGGTCGGTTTTGAGATCAATGAATTTTTCAAAGTTTGGCATGTCCGGTGATGATCGGAGAGGTTCTGAATATAGACGGATTGCAATCGGAATAGCAACTTATTAGATCCGGAATAAGACCGGATTATGATCGGTGTATTTTCATTTCTGGCTGGTTTTTTGACATTTCTCTCCGAACGTGTCCGAATTAAAAATATTTCAGATCGGTTTATGAACGAAATTATAGATTTGGACAAGTGTGACAGGGCTTAAGGTTAAATCTGCGATGGCCCTATAGCCATAGTGTCTTTCTCGTAACATACTATGATTGTGTGCACATTTTCGTGCTTTTATCATCAAGTGAACATTAATGTTCTCCAATCTGCTTGACTAATACAGGATAAACGTAAAGTCCTTGACTCACAATAAGATGAATTGACGCGACAAATATTGCCAGAGCCGCCAGTCCGCATAAAACTGCGATCACGATCTCGGGAGCGTACTGGTGCCATACGTCATTGAAGCTGTTCACAATCCACACGGTTGAACCATTCACTTCATAGTTGGCACCTTCAAAGCCAAACACGTAGTTCTCCGTCCGAAGCTGTGAGAAGAAAATATGTACCAATCGAAGGTCGAAAGTTGAAACCTATAGGCCTAAATAAAATCTGTATCAATGACATTTTGATTAGATTTTTGTTTAAGGGTGACAAATAGTATAGGATTTTTGGCACGTTTTAACACTTTTTTAAATTAAAATTCATGAACGGTTAACTTCAATTTAGACCCAAAAAGACTGGAATGCGCAAATGCTACAAAGAATTTAGTTATTGGTCATTTCATGTGATCAACAAGTGATCAATGGTCAACCAATTTCAACATTATTTCATTCAATGTCGTTAGATTTCAATCGATTTCGCCTCACCCGATGATCATCTACATATGCATTGATTGGATTCGTCTGTATTCAATCGATTTCAAGAATTGTTCGCTCAAATTCATCGCACGCTGGTACAATCGTGTACATGTACAACCATGTCACAAATTTAAATGACATTTATATGACATTTATTTCAACATGACGAAATTGCTTCATTTCTGTGCGTTTGGCAACTGGTGATGACGAAATTGTATTGTTTTTCGATAAAACGTATGGCAAATGTGTGAAATTCTTTGGACAAATGTGAACATGAGCGATTGCACCTCACTGTAAAACTTTTATTTCCACCGTAAAGTTTACAGTAATATTTTACGGTATACTTTACATAGCACAAATAGAAAAGGAAGAGTGCACATGAATATCAAACCAAAATATTTCACAATAGCTCGTTATGGAGTAGAACCGCTAACATTGATGACTGAAAAGTATATTTGATAAATTGTATTTCTCTGAGTTCTTTCATATTGCCTTCTACTTGGTCCTCTGACCCATTAAGCTACTTACGCTTTCTTCAAGATTACTCCTGTCTGTTATCTTGGAGTTGATGTTTGTGTCGATGGTGAGTGTAAAGTTGACTCGAATTTTCCCATGAAGATTAGTGGTTACCTGTGGGACAATGTAAGAAATTCAATTGTTGAGAACGGCCACATGTACAGTCTTTTAACATAAATTATAGGTTTACCCGGCTATTTTAAAACATTTTCATTTTCATTCAAATACACCATCTTCTACATTCAATTTTTTCCGAGGAAAGATGTCACAAACTGTTACCATACCAATTTAGTCATTTACATTTACCATTCCATTTCAACGCTTCGTTATCATTTTTAAACACCGGGTGAAGAATATTTATCCTTAAAGTTTCCAACTTTTACCCAAAAAATGCTCCTAGCATTCACAATTTTCAGAAAATCCCACTAGACTAATTGTCAAAAAGCAACACTCAGAGATTGAATTCATCTTATAACAATTAATGTCAATCTTAAGCGCCTGTCACACTGTCATGATGTAGCCTCCCGATCACGATAAGACGCAAGACTCGACGACATCGTGAACCTCAGAACGATATGTGAAACAATATCGGACCGACTTACTAAGCGTCGTTCCGGCATCCTACAGGTCGTGCATGGTCGGCAGCATTGCCACGATTAGTTTCAACAGTTGAAACATATCGGGATGGTTGGCAAACAAATCCAACACGAATCAAAGTATGTTCTCTGTCTCTACTCAAACGCTTCACTCTAAGAAATAAAGGTTCAATTTTGCACCGTATAGTTGATACAATAGCAGCACCCCTAAGGGTGCAAAACAGAACCTATTAGGGTTCAGCTCGAACACATTGTACCCTTAGAGGGCCAAATTTGCACCTTTGAACCTTTTTAAGGTTCAAATATTTACTTTATTTGAGGGGTGCTGCTAATATTGTATCAATTAGAGAGCAAATTTGACCTTTATTTCTTAGAGTGTTGTGTCATAACGAAGTCGTAACCAAGTCGTAACGAAATCTCAATAGTCGTTAAGAGAATGGCAGTGGTCGTACATGGTCGGCCAATTTTGTTGGCCGACTTTGATACGACCTTTTAATACGACTAAGACGGGCGTCTAGACTGCTCATGCGAGTATAAATGTAACTACTCAGACATGTTTTTGAGTCATTCAGTCACAGTATCCAGTGCAGTTCACTTGGCTGCTATAGCTGAAGAAGATGACGGAGTCGTTTCGGCATCGGTTCTCGGTCTTTCGTGTCGGTACTCAATCGGTTGTGTCGATACTCTGTCGGTAGTCTGTTGGTTATGTAGTAACGAGATCAGTACTCATGTCGTACAAACAAATCAATTGAACGGATCCAAGTCGTAGCAAAGTCGTAGTATTTGGTTCGATGTCGTTTCGGAGTCGTAGTATTCGGGACGACATTGCAGCTCATTCTGATCATGGTCGGCAGACTGGAGCTCGAAAGACGAAATTTGAATTTGGCGCCACATTTCCTACGTCTTTGTAAGATTGTCTTTTAATCTCATGGTCTTGACGGGGTCTTGGTCATTGGTCTTGGATGCGTGACTTAGCCTTAATGCTATGTAAGTTACTCTGATGGGTTCTTGACCCAATCACACATCAGACTAATTAATTTAATAGTCTGAAATGTATTGGTAAAAAAACTAATTCGATCTCTGAATGATGCCTTTCGGCAAATGCTTTACGAATTTGATCCCTAATTACAAATTTTTCCGAGGAAATGTAAATGACAATTTGATAAAAGCGTGTAAATTTATTTATCGGAAAAAAATTATTGTGAATGACATATAAAATAGCCTTTATCAAAACCCAGGATTCAATATTTATTCAATTCCCTTGTAATATGTACAGTATAATCCCGTTACGATGAAACGATACAAGAACAAAAGTGGATAATTGTTTTAATGACCGGCCTATGTGCATTCTACTGAAGATATCCCAATGGCGTAAAATTATGACGAAATTAAACAAAACTGTTTTTAAATTGTGTGGCATTAGACGAATTTGATTGAAGTGGAACTGGTAACATTAATACTCGAAGACAATCCTGGAAAACATGACGTGCTTATTGTTTGAATGTGTACTACAACTCAATTTGAAATTGTCTGACAAAAGACGAAATTATACATTAGAAGTGCAGTAAATCGATGCTGTTGGACGAATTTGAATAAATGTATTAGAATCTGTAAAATCGATTGATTAACGTTTTATGATATAGCCAGAGAAAATATACTACTAAAACAAAATAACCTGGATCTCTTGCTTATTGTCCTGTGTATTTAATGCAAGGAAAATACTTTTAGTAAATTTATGATGAAACTGTTTCCGATTTTGATGCGAGAAGGTTTTATAGATGAATATTTGTTTTATTTTTTATTTATTTATTTATTCATTTCTGAAAGTTTACAGTCAATAAAAATGCCTACGTCCTTATGTACATTAACACGGTTAACAGTAGTTCTAGAAATTGAATAGTCATGTACAAGAGGTTTACGTTTTAGAGTTACACTCATTACGTTACATTTCTTTAAATTAAAAGATAGGCCCCAAGTTCTACACCACTCATACAGTTTATCTAAATCTTCCTGCAAATGAACACAATCAGAGTCCTGATAAATTGGTCTATACATTTTAGTGTCATCAGCAAACATCAAAGACTTATTCTTAATGCATTGTGGTAGGTCGTTAACGAAGGGAGTAAATAGTAAAGGGCCAAGAACTGAACCTTGAGGGACACCTGAAGGGACTGGGTACCAGTTTGAACATTGACCCTCAACCACCACTCGATGCGTTCTATCCGATAAGTAACTACAAGAAGTCTGAGTACAGATGGATGAATGTTGTAGTGTGCCAGTTTATGAAGTAACTGTTTATGACTGACCCGATCAAAAGCCTTTGAAAAGGCTGTGTAAACTATGTCCAGCTGCCCTCCCTGATCAACAGCATGGTAGGCTTTTTTGTAAAACACAGAACATGCAAGATGATGTAAAACATCACGGCGACATGCAGTTGAAACATGGCACATTATACAGTTTACAACGTGAATTTAGCACTAACCTTGGTGGACGAGACTTCAGAAGCGTTGATGAAGTTAAAAACTGTTCTGATATTAATTTCAAGTGACCTGCAAAATGACATGGATTAAAGAAAAATTATGTTAATATATGATCATGATTAAATTACTTCTACCGTTATCACTATCAAATAGATAATTTGCTCTTTGATTATCCATCTAAACCGCCCTATGTTTAAATGTGCCCGCCGGTATGCGCACCGTTTATACGAAAATTCACGATTGATGCATACAGTCTCCATTACACTCATACAGTATCCATTTTCCTTTCAGTTTTAAACCTAAACTAATCAAGTTGCTGGTCGATATTTCCTTTACTGAACTCAGTACCCCTTAAAGATTCAGGCGTGAATCTTCAGGCGTGCAGTTTTTGAAATACGCGCGCAGTACGCACTGAATAACCAGTCAGTGTCGTTTATGTATTCTTTATTAGTGAAGGAACGCACACGCGCCCGTGGTGGCGAGGCTGAGTAGGCACACGCGTTTTCAAAGGACACGTGTGACTGGAAATACGACTAGTGAACACGGTGCGTTGTTTTGTCAGAAAATGTGGTTCTACAAAATGGCGGACCGTTATTAGTAACAAAAATAAACAAAAACCACGCAAATGATGGAATAGTTGTTTGAATCTTTATATTCTACTTTTAACAGAGCTTCCTAACCATATTCATTTCATTTTTATGCATAACAATACCCTATCCAAAGCAACGTACCTCTTTAATTGGGAAGCTATTGTTCTGTAGATTCTATAGATATATAAATATATCTAAATTCTTTGAAAACCCGACTTTAAGCTCAGTTTGTGGCCACGTATGGTTTTAAATACCAGAAGATTAAAACTTGGGTAAGTTTTTTCTATATAATATTATGCAAGTATAGAAAAGTCTCGTCGCAACAAGCCCTAAGTGCAATAGGACAATTCATTGTGGAATTTCACTGCTGTCAAGGCCACAGGGTACAAGCCTGCTTTTCAAAGGTCGTGTCAAGTCCACTGTTCCAGAAAATGGAAGCCTAATCTCTTCTACATGGCCGACCACATGACGGAAGTTGAACCAAATAAAAAGTATACATGTAGTTTGGACTATGGTTGCACGATGTACACCTAAACACCTTCATGTTAGTGTAAAGGGGTTGTAACATGATTATTGAAAGCCTCTTTTACATGCAACAACACAGACAATTTCTTTATCTTTTTCTTTTTTTCTTTCTTTCGTATAATAGATAAAACTAATTTGCCGGTTATTTTTAAACATTTGTCATTCAAATTCACCAACTCCCACATTCAATTTCGTCCGAGAAAAAAGTCACACGCTTTTATCAAACCTATAGTCAATTATTATTGAATGTTAACGTTTGGTCTGGGGAATATTCGTCATTACAGATTAAATCAAGTTGTTCTCGAAAGGCAGCATTTAGAAATTGAATTGGTCTTTTATATCAATTAACTTCAAATTTATGTTAAATAACTCAGTCTGATGTGTGCTTTACCCAATCACAAACCAGACTAATTTACTTAGCATAAGTTTAAACTTGATTGACAAACAACGAATTCGATCTCGGCAACAGCTTAGACGAATGTGATCTGTAAAAAGTAATGACAAATATTCTAAACCAAGAGCTTTAAAAGGGTGACCAAATGTAGACATTGAATGCTAAATGAAAGTTGATGAGTTGATTTATAGTGTTTTTTTAATTAGACACACAAAAACAAGAGAAAAACCAAGGTACCTTGTGAAATTGTCCACATTGTGAGCGATGAGGGAGTAGTTCTCTTTAAAATCGAATCCGACGGCCGTTCTGAAAATGAAAGGGGGAACACTTGTTCTAAAATGTACAGGTTGAGTAAATACAAATGTTCACTGGTTCCACAAGGCCTTGTCTTTCACTAAATCCAAACAGGCTACCAATGTTTGTCTTTGTATTCAGCCATCATGGTCTGGGTGTTGACCATGGTTAGTTACACACTTTTGTTGATATCGTATTGATACATGTATTGTTGATATTGAGTCATATAAACAAAATCTGGGTCTTTCTTTAATTATTGATGTACCCTAAGAAAACCAGTCTCAGAATAGACATCTTCTACCAACACAATGGCAACAGTTAATGGACCTTTGGGACAATGAACAACAAAGGCAACAAATAACAATCAGAGTTTTAATTAAGTGGAATTGGGTCAATCCATTAGGTTAAATTACGGTGTGATATTCATTCATATCTTCCGCGGGGGGGGGGGATTTTGGACGGATAATTAACGAAGGACGCCTTGCACAAGGCTATAAAGTTATTTGAGTTGGCGTGTTGTTTCTTCAAAGAATTGCTGGGATTGCGGAGTCGGCAAATCTTCAGAATCGAATTTTTCAGGAATGGAATTGACCACTTCAGAAAATCGATTCCCTTAAAAAAGTGGAATCGCGATTCCGATTCCGGGTTTGGAATTAGAATCGATTCTGGCGTAAAATCGCCCACCACTAATTTCCAGTTCACTTAATTCTTTCAATGATATAGGCCATCAGCCTGGGGCTGGTAGGTATCAAATAATTGGAATAATGCTCATGGTAATTTGGGGCAAGGTATGCACCCTGTACATGTAGGTGGAAAATATTGTGATGATAGCATTGCAACGGTGGCAGCTTTTGGGATGTTACATGTATTGTCCTTTGAAAAGAATGGCCGCCAAAATGCTTGTTACCACATAACTAACACGCTAACAAGCATATTGGCGGCCATTTTGGAAATACAAAATAAAAAGTGATAACAACCAAAAAGCTGCCACCGCTCACGCTGCAATGCTGTCGCCCATTGTTCAACTCTAGGTGTGCATACCTTGCCAAAAATTGCTATGAGCATTACTCCTCTCAATAATTTGATACCAGCGGCCCAATTTTTGAACCGAGGCTGGTGGCCTATATAATAGACGGTACAATGTACATAAATAATATTAAATTTGGTAATACAAATGGATCTGTTTGTTTTTCAATATTTATCCTTAAAGAAATCTGGTACAATTTGAGAGGAGAATGGTTTGGACTTACTGTGCTTCTGTGTGTTGATCACGATGTAAACAGAACATGAAAACAAAGGAGTAAACAAAGGAAAAATTAGGGAAAGCAAAAATTACCAAATCTGAAATACTTTTCTCTAGAGAAATAAACACTGTTTTGGTACACCATAATAAGAATATTATGAACGTAATGCACTGCAGGTTTGGATGTTGTTTCTGAAAAGATTTACCATTCAATAATCTAGGGTCAATTTCATAGAGCTGCTAAAGCACAAAAACCCTTGCTTAAAGGGATCGTATAGTCCGTTTGGTAATTACTCCAAAAATTAATGGCAATAAAAACCTACTTGATAAGAAGTAGAGTAGCTTTAGATAGTATAATGCATTTTTAGAAACTTTTCACTTCGAAGTACTGCGGTTATGGAAAAAGATATCACTTTTTTTTCAAAAAAAATTATATTTGAGAAGCGTTACTGCAGGGACGTTTCTCAGAGTGTGTACTATTCCAATGCAGATTATTCTTCCTGCGTGGACAAAACCGCTCCAGAATTTCGGCAATATCTCAAAATCGCTACCACCTTTTGAAATGAAATGTTTACAGGTTAGTTTATGGTTTATATCTATAACTATATAGGATTGAAACAAACAGTGGGTTCCAATTACCGAACGTATACGATCCCGTTAATTAAAATGGCACTATGTCCTGGAAGCGCTGAATTGGGCTACAAAACGAAAGGATTTTTAAACGAAATGACGTTAATCGGAAAGAGCATTTAAAAGTAGGATATAAACATTCACACAACCGTCCTTAAAAAACTGGGCGTTTTGTGTTATTCTTGTGTAGAACGAGTTTCAGGGGTCACAAAGGTGACCCCCAAACTCGAGCTGTTTTGGTATAGTCGTGATTCTAGTCGTAAAGTGTTCGCTTTTTGCAGGCGTGTCAGAAACCGGGACATTGGTGCTGTATGTAATTATGTTACACACACAACGTGTATCGAACATTGAATGAAAACGACAGGAAAAACGTATGCGTACACCGTCTTGTTAACAACCGGGTCCCCCCCCCCCCCCCCCCCGTCTTTTCACGGAAACGGTAAGACATTAGGTTGGTCTCTTTTCAACGAGACGTTTGAAATAGGATACAATCAAAAACTTTAAATTGTCTGGGATTTCATAACATAGTACCCCTTTAATGTTGTATGACACCGAGTTCATGTCCAGGAAGTAAGTAAGTACTATAGTTTTAACACCATTCGGTTGAATTTTTTTTTTTACATAAACAACTAAACATTTTCGAAGGACCAAATACTAAGCATCACATTAGACGAGTTTTCGTAAAACACGAAAATCGTGTTAAAAACGATTAGGCAATAGGCCTAAGTTATCAAAAAATCTTTCAGAAAATCAGTAGCTGAGGGAAAAGAACAACCAGACAGCGATTTTAAAAGACGTTTGGAGACTGCACGTGGGATTAACTATTTAGATTTTGTTCAAATGCTCCAATTGTTTCTACCAAAAACATACAACAATTATAGCATGGTCGAACAAAGTAGGGTCGAACAAAGTGAAATGGTTCAATCTACTACTCGGAATTGTTTTAATCGACACGGAACACGCACTAGACGAGTCAAAAAAAAAGTGACCGAATTTGAAGGAAACAAAATGAAAACTATTTGGCTCACTCCAATATATATATCTATATATATTTGTTACGGGGATATAAGGTATACATTTTATTGACTTGCAAACAAAACTTTTAAAAAAATATATTATTTCGGGGGAAAAGTGTTTACTTGTTCCCAATTCTAAATACCAAATCTGACAATGCAAAAAAGGTTTTTAGTCTTAATTTCAATGATTAAAATCTCATTTGTATTTGAATTCAACAGCTTCCAATAGTAATGGATGCACATGCATAACTTCTGACAGCACGGATCAATTTCGGATGTTTTCTTTCAAAATGAGTGAGAGAACATTTAGGACAACCCTAAGACATGTCGTAACTGCGGTTACACCAAAAAGCTTTTAGGCCTGTCCTAAAATGCATATCATACGACACGCCGTAGGACATGTCCTATCCTAGTGTATAATTATAACTGTATTGGGACCGACGCAGGTCACAATCCCGAAGTTAGATATAGCAACTGTACACAGCATGTTTTCAATCAAATATGTTTTATTTTTCTTAGAAAACAATCAAATTTGATACACCAATCAAGCATGTCAATAAAGAGCATGTTCTCTCACTCATTTCGAAAAAGAATTACCGAAATCGATCCATGCTATCAGAAGTTATGCATGTGCATGAAATACTATTGGAAGCTGTTGAATTCAAATACAAATGAGATTTTAATAATTGAAATTACGACTAAAAACCTTGTTTACATTGTCAGATTTTATATTTAGAATTGGGAACAATTTTCCCCCGAAATATTAATGGCGATTTTTGTATTTCTTTTTTTGCAAGTCAATAAAATGTATCTTATATCCCCGTTAAAAAAAAAATATATATATATATATATATTGGAGTGAGCCAAACATTTTTCATTTATTTCCTTTAAATTTGGTCACTTTTTTTGTTGACTCGTCTAGTGCGTGTTCCGTGTCGATTAAAACAATTCCGAGTTGTAGATTAAATAATTTCACCTTGTTCGACCCTGCTATAGTTGTTGTATTTTTGTGTAGAAACAATCTTTCTGTGTAGAAACAAACGTCTTTCAAAATCGCTGTCTGGTTGGTTTGTTTTCCCTCAGCTACCTTTCGAAAAGATTTGTTGATAACTTATTGCCTAATCGTTTTTAACACGATTTTCGTGTTTTACGAAAACTCGTCTAATGTGATGCTATTTGGTCCTTCGAAAATGTTTAGTTTTAAATTTAACAAAATGCAATTTTCTGGGTGTTAAAACATGCAGAAGTATTATTTTCAATATTTTCAATAAAAAATATAATTGGCACTTTACTTCAACCCCAACATATTGCCGCGAATGGCTGCACTGACTATTTAAGTCACCTCCCCACTAAACGTAATTTCATGTCGTAAATCCATGTCCTACTATAATGCGTAAGTTGTGATGGTGCAACAGTAATTGTGTCGTAATTTCTTTCGGTTGCACGAAAGTTGTCTTACACCAGTCAGAATGCGTACGGCAAGGAAGTTAGTACATGTCGTAAGACATCGATGGTGCAAACCATTTTTCGTTCGTAACTTTAGTACATGTACAGCACTTAAGACAGTTGGTACAACCGGCCCCTGGTGTTAAAAAAGGGTGACCAAACGTTGGAATTGAATGATAAGTGACTATAAAATGGTTTAGTAAAAGCCTGTGAATGTTTTACTCGGATGAAATTGAATGCGAGAGTTTGTGAATTTGTATACCAATTTATTTTGTTAAATAGCCGGGAAAACCTATAGGCTGTCAAAACGCCAGTGAAAGGTTTTATAATCTTTTTGTAGACAATTTACTCTAAAACTAATTGCATAACCATAACTCAATTTAAATGTTCCAATTTCGGCAGTACGCGTATACAATTAGGATAACTTTGTCGCTATAAATACATGACTGGCAATTTTACGACTTTGACAAGCTTACCTGTTGAAGTTGTTGAGCAAAATAAAACAATTACAAGATATACAATCCAGTGTCTAGAATGTGCTGAGTGCCTGCTTCCCATTATGTGGCCGTAAACGGAATCACATGTTGATAGCGATGATGAACTCAGAGTAATAGGTGGAAATCCGACTGTAATTAGGCCAAAATTTTAAATACTTCCAAACAAGGTTGATTCTATCCGTAGTGTAGCACTGTGTGTATGCGCAGACGTATCGCATGTCGCCCATACCAGTTGATCACAAAAGCATGAAAAGCATTCAAGGTGGCGTTCGTGTATTGTGTGGTGTTCCCTGTATGCCTTACGCCCTTCATTTTGCATGCATGGCAAACTTTCCTTTCTTTTGGTTTCTGTTGGGAGCTGCATGACTAAACCTTCAGGTCAAAACACCGCCTGCACACATTGTGCAACACAAACAGGCAGGCTTACACATACCAACTACGTCACTCGGGAAAGCTATTGACGTATTTTTAGCACTGAGAGTCGCGATACTGTGTCTAGCTCTCATCCTTGACCGAATAGTTTATTTTGGCAAACACCACTGGTACTCCGGCAGCCAAATCCCGATTTTTAACGGAACCTTGCACTGGAGGAAAAACAAAAATGTTTTTGCAGATCCCTGCTCTGTCAAACCTTGTCTTATCAGAATGTGAATGATGACCGCTTTGGAAGTTTGAGCATTGCTTTGGAAGTTTGAGCATTTTGAGATATTCGAGAACTGTTGACTTCATTACTTTGTCATGAAAAGCAAGTAATGTGCACAAAATATTGGTGGCGCTGTTCAAAAAAATCATTAACATTTTATAACTTGTTCTTTTGGGACGAATAAATATTTAAAAGCAATCATTTACAAGTGAAATAAAATCGTTTTCCAAAATTATTTTGTTTTTAAAACATTGAAGTGTATTCAAGAAACCAAATTATTGCTCAATGTAAGATTTTTTTTTTAGAAAAGCCCAAGCATGGCAACTTCGAATAAACTGGAACCGTTTGACAAACTATATGACCATGTACATTATGTAGCCTGGGTACTAAACATGTTTAAAACACATTACAATCAACGTGTTCATCGTACGCGTAAACAGGAGACACTCGCATCTGTACGTATTATTGTTTGAACGCCGTTAAATGTTGTTAAGATAAAGTAATGCAACAGTTCTTAGAAATATGTTTATTAGATCATGTAGTAAGACAAAGAGGCTATGTTTTCAGCAGTTAATTTTGTGAGGATGCCTGTGAATTAAGGGTGTGAAAAAGATGTCCCGTTTGGCCTAGTTGTCGTGGTATATTCATCGCTCTATGACTCTACACAACTGTTGCAAGACTAGTACCATCTTTACGGCCAAAATATTAATGTCTGCTGGTCTAATTGCATTGTGAATTATTTTTTGTTAGTAAAATCTCACTCACATGACATAATCAGAGGAGTGTCTCTTTTTGGTGGAAATACTAGTATAAACCCTAAATGTCGTTCTGGATCCAGCGTATACTGTATTATTTTGTTATTATTATTATAATTATATATTTCTGGTAATGAAATAAAGGGTCCCTCAAAAGCGCCAAAGGCACTGTAGCTCGCAAGCCTGAAGAAACCTGTAGAGAAAAGACAATAAAAAGAAGGTACAGTTTTAGAGGTGGGAGGGAAACCCCAGAATAATATTCTGGGGAAAACCCACGGAGTCAGGCAGGGACTACAAACTCAATCCACATAATATTGGCCCAGGCCGGATTTGAACCCGGGTCATATAGTGGTGGAAGGCGAGGAAAGAACCGCTACGCCAACCTGACTCCCCATATGTACTGTATGGTTACCATGGACACAAAACAAACCAGCTAGGAAATCAAGTGAGTATTGAAATCACTTTGGGCAAACACTCAATCACAATTAAGTTTTACCTTGTTTATAACAACAAAATACGCCTACGTTGATAATGGCAACAAACAAACAATAATAGGCTTTTGATTAAAAGAGTATTGTTTCTCACAATAATTGGGTCTACGTCAAAATGCTTTCTTACTAAAAAATTTGGAGATTTCCTTAAATTTGTTTAAGTCTTTCACGTTATAGGCAACTCTTCATCTACCTTTTAACCCAATTTACGGACACCTCGTTTTTTCCCGTTTTTGTTTGCTGGGCTAAATATCACAATGTTTTCATTGTTCACGTGATTTTCCATAAGGTTTTAATATGGTAACTGTACCAGTAAGCAACTTGGTAAATGTTAAGCTCATCAATGCCGTCCGGCAATCGTAATTTTTCTTTAATTACATGATATCTAACAATACAGGATGTATAGCGCAATCATTTTGCTGGATGCCTACACTTAATCATTATTTAATATTAAATAAGAAAGATATTTCTAAATAACTCTGTAGTAACAAATATCGATATCTGCAAATGGTGTATCCTAACTTTAAGTCAGGAACAGGGCAGTTTCGGGGCCGTATCGTAAGTCCGACGCCTCATAAGTTCGAAATTTCGGAATTATGAGGCGTCAGATTTATGAGGCATCGGACTTTTAATAATAGTATTCGGCCTCATAGCTCCGACACCTCATAAGTCTGACGCATCATAAGTCCGACGTCGGACAAACGAGGCGTCGGACCTATGAAGTGTCGGTTATATGGCCCAAATGTTCATTTGTTTAAGGCAAGAGCGAGCTTAGTCAGAAGTCCAAAACAAATGCATGCCCTTCCCCTGTGTTGAGGGACGTACTTGCGTCGGACCTCCATTTTCCCGGACTTTTGATGCGTCGGATTTATGAACCGACGTTCAAGTAAATTGTCGGACTTGTGAGACGTTTGGCCTATGGGGCATTGGACCAATGGGATGTTAGACCTGTGGGGCGTTGGACTTATGGGGCTTTATTTGGTTGGGGGTGATGTTTTGTCAGACTTGTGAGGCGTCGGACTTATACGAGCGGACCCCGCATTTTCTACAGCAGCTCAAGATCAGCGCGTGTGGTCTCTACTTTCACCTCCTGGGTGAAAAAGGCAATTGTAGTACAAGTGTCTTGCACAAGGACACAGGTACCGTGTTCATACCATTTTACAAACCCAAATACCACCGCCAGGGGCGTAGCGAGGACATTTTCATTGGGGGGGTTATAAAAGTGAATTTGCCGAATCAGAGCTGAGCGAGCGCGAAGCCATTTACGGCGTGGTGTCCGGGGCCCGCTTAAAGGCCCCGGGGAAAACATGATTGTAGATGCTCTGTGGTGCAATCTAAGGCATGTCCTGGCTACTTTCCACTGAATCTTTGAATCAAATTTGCCCCCAAAAAATTATTGCATTATTTAAACAAAAACGCTACCGGCGACAAAAATAGATCATATGACGCACTAAACTGTGTACATGTATAGCTATTTGTAGTTGATGCAAAAGATGCAACTCAAATGGGGTATGAAACTAAACAAATCTGTGGTTCGAATTCTGCTGTAGGTCTTCTCGTTTTTCCTTCTCAAATTGAAAGTTTTAATTTTAATTTAAGAGGGAAAAGAGACCTAGAACCTAAGTGTTGTACAGTGACCAATGCAACTACCGAGTTATTTATAAAAACTGCTTCACCTGTCTACGGGGGGAAATAGGAAGTCATTATAAATTATTCCGAGTGGCGGTTCTTGTATTTTTCAAGGCACTTAGGTAACTAACCTGGTTTTCCTTCAGCCTTGCTATATGGTTAAAATAATCCACAAGAACATTTGGCGAAGAAAACAAAATAAACGTTTACGGTACGGTAGCCGGATTCGAACCATATACCTTTCGATCAATATATTACCTCTCTACCAACCAGGCTATTGTCGAGTTGGTTGAGGACAGCCATTTTTTACAGTTATTTAATGTATATGGGTTGCATTGGGGTTTTCTTTCTCATGATTCACGCACAACCAACCAGCTGCTGGGAAAAAAACTACCGCGAACTGCTACAGGGGGCTAGTTATTACGCATAGACCATGGGACGAGTGCGATTATTGTGTTCGTTCGTGATCCCCATTTTGGTACAAAATGAAAACATCGAAGTTCATTCAAGTTGTTGTTGCTAAATACAAAAATGACTGTTCATTTTTGCAAAAGTGGCACTTTTGGTGTATTTTTGGCGAAAATATGGACCGATTTTTTTTTTTTTTTTTAAACTTGCCGTTACTTGAACCTAGGCTTTGGCCCGTGTTTGGCTCCAGCGTAATTGCCGAACTGCATAACTGAAGCCAAAACTGAAACACAGTTTCATTTAACAAAACGGCACTCATGTGACTAAACCTAAATTGTGACCAATCGGAAATACTGTGTTATGAGTTTCTGTCGGCATCCAATCAGCGCTATCGCTACGCACAGTTTCTGACCCGGTGTACAGCAATCCAACATGGCGGCTTCTAAAGACGACACCGAGCCTTTATTTACGTGCATTTTGCACCGTAATCTAGAGCCAAAGGCAGGGTTTCACCTTTTTCTATTCAAAGCTGGTCTCGGTTCCTCGAGTTTGCTGACAAATTGAAGAGTTTGAAGGGAAAACAGTCAGATATAGCGAGATAATTTCTGGCCAAACATGACTCCGTGTTGCAGAGAGCGGATGGGTTTGCATCGGCAGGCGGACCACCGAAACCTTGCTACGCCCGGTTTACGGACATCAATAAGATAGAGCAAGTCATGCTGTCCAAGAGAAACGACAAAGGGAAATCTTTGGAACCGGTAGATGTTGCAGTAACGTTCAGGCCTAGCCCATCATATTTGTTGTCTGTTGTCGAATGAATGCGCATGATTCTGCCTCCACTTTAGCACTTTAGACTTCAATCAGGGCGATATAACACCTCGGTGTTTGTTTGTGGTTCCGAAAAAATGTTGATGCTCTTAAATGACATTTACGATAACAGGCCATATTCTCTTAACTATGATATTGACCTTATATACGGGGCCACACATTCGAACACGCTTTATGTTATTATAGTTCTGTACATTGTACCTCTTTCTTTTGTCATTTGTCAATGTAGAATATGTTATGGAATGAATGTGTTGTCGGTGCTGTGCATGTTGTCGGGGGTCATACTAATAACCGACAACACGCACAGCACCGACAACACATCAAAAACATTTGATAGTGACCAAAGAGGAAGAGAACTATAATAATACAATACAAAAAGTCAAAAGATTGTCATTCAACTCGAGGTTGCAATTAATTTTTAAAATGGATATCTTTTTTCACGCGAATTTTTTTCTATATCCAGCATGAACGTTGGCCGCTATTTTGCCTTCTGGCTGAAGTTTGACATTATGCACGAGTCTATCAGATGTGGTTGTAGCTGCTACCATAGACTCGTGCATAATTTCAAGCCGCAGCCAAGTAATCCGGACACAGCCTACAGCAACTCTGCGTGCTAATTTAATAAATGAAATTGTTGGATTCACGACAACTTAGCTACACATACATGTAGCTCGTCAAATCTCGTTTATGTCAAATTACGTGTAGGCCTACTTAAATTTAGCCAGCTCTGGCTAAGTACATGTATACACCTATCTTTTATCCCCTTTTTTATCAAGGGGGGGGGGGGGTGCGTTTGTATTGACCGGCAATCGTGGTCGTCGGACAAAAGAATTGGGAGTCAAACAATGGGTCCACGATTGACAAAACGTCCACGATCTTTTCCCGTGTACAAATCCTATGGCGATCATCAAAAAACGTTAGAGTATAAACAAAAGAGGGAAGACGGTCGGACAATACCCCGTCCACGATCGAAGGCCTTTACACACTTGCGTGTGTTTGAGAAAACATTAGGTGTGAAGCGTGTGCAACTTTGGCTCCATATTTTTGTGCAGAACATTTTAAAAAGAAAGAAAAATAGGGACAAGGGACAAACTAAATTTCTTTTCTTGTAACAAGTCATTTCCAAATTCCATCATTGATTGTATTTTTCCCTTCTGTTTTCTCTCTAGACTTAACCTTATATGCAGTTGCTAATCAGGAGACGAGCAGTGATGATGGCAGACCTCTAAAGAAGACTTGTGTTTACTCAGATCCAATGCCAGCCTACCATCTAAGCCCCAACGTTAGAAGCATGACCTACCGGCTATGTGCATTATCTGCCAAAAATCGCATGCGTTGTGAATATTGCAACATTAATGTGCTCACTTCAGTGATTTTGTGATTGTTATAATTCTTAATTTTAGAGGGAAAAGCTGAGAGAATTATGCTCGAACTGGTTTTTGTTTACTAAATGAGAGTCAGAAGCATTTTTCTGACACTTTTCATTCTTTTCACGAAGTTAACTTCCACTATCCCTGTTCCAATGAGGGCAACTATTTTCAAGGCTCTTTCTAATTGAAAAGTGTAACCTAGTTGAAACTTATTAGTGAAACATCCATTATGGAGTATGAATATCCCTCTTACTGAGAAAAGATGGTACAAATGTTATTACAACATTGACTTTAATCACAATTTTGCCAAAAAAATGAGTGAGTACAGAAGTTTATGTACTAGTGCTGACAAGAATAAAATGACAAACAATAGATATTGTGTGGATCTTATCTTTTGATGTATTTCATTATTATGTATTTCATTACAAGCTCGCCTTGCATGAAATCCTATTAAAATTCCCCTTTAAACAAAACACTGAGCTGATTGACCCCCCCCCCCCCTAAATAGATACAAAATATTGCAGATTGAAATTGAATATAAGCCATTTTATTTATCAATCAATTATCTAATAACACACTTAAATGGATCAATCTGGGCACCCATCAACCCAAAGAGAGCGTGTGCAGTCACACGATGGCAAACGCTGGAAATTGTAGGTATGTTGAAAAAAATATGTTTTCCTCAGCGTGTGACAGCGTGTCCCAGTGTGTGAGTAACGCGCTTAGCGTGTTGCTAACGCTAGCCTAGCGTAGGTCAGCGTTTGCCAGCGTGTTGCCAAAATTACAACACGTTACTCACGCGTTTGCCTAAAACGTTCTTGTGTGACAGGGCCATAAGGTTCTATTTTGTTTGTAATCTGACATTTGAAGTAAGGTGTTAGAAATATATGGATTAGTATAGACGATGTGCCTCTGTTTACATCTGTATTCAAATTTGCCCGTCAATATGCGCACGCGTCATGTTTTACATAAATTTGGTTAGGAGATGACATTTGAGGTCACATAATTCAAAGGCGATCTGACCTGTGACGTCACTCTTTAAGCAACTTTTACGTAAAACATGATGGGTGCGCATCACTGCCGGGCACATTTGAATACATATGTAAACCTGTGACGTCAGAGGGCACATCGTCTCCAGCTACACCGAAAAAAACTAAGTGTGGGTGATTATTTTTAGATGATCAAAATTAATACCTTTCATTCAAAAAAAAAATATCAAAACCCACAAAAATGCATACATATACAATGGTGTAGGTTATAACTATTTTTCTAATATACATGTAATACTTATAAATGAAGTAATAATATTGGCCTTATTGTGATCAGCAGCAGCAGCGTGGCTAGGGTTTTTATTCTAGCGGGGGGGGGGGGTGTGAATGGAGGGGCGCCCAATTGTTTTATTGCTAAAACTGGTGGACGAGTTTTGACGCCAGACACCCGGCTTTTGTCAAATCAAAAGGGGGGCGGGGGGGGGGGGGGGAGCTAGACACCGACTTTCAATAGGGGTGCAGTTCAAAACCAAATTCATGGTCATTGTTAGCCTTTTGTCAAGGCCTTCGTGGCTTGGACAGCTTCGTAGAGCCGCGATCCCAAGCGACTGGAACAGGAGACCACGCACGCGAGTGGCGCAGCCACAAGGGCCTTGTTCAACTTGTTTGCGGTTTCTTTATAAGCTTCATTTTTGCTACCCAAACGGTAGCAAAAGTCCAAACCAATCAGAAGCGACGGGAGTCAGCGGGTCAGCATACATTAACCAATTATGATTGGTTAATATTTAAGCACTTTACTTGTTTGCATACAAGTTATGAATAATGCACGTTTCATACTCTATGAACATTTCATCCCTCGTGGATTCGCCACTCGACTCGCGCGCGTGGTCTCCCGTTCCAGTCGCTTGGGATCGCAGCCAGGAAGGCCTTGACAAAAGGCTAGGTCATTGTCAGACAATGGGACGCTAGTAAAATGAACTTCCAATCCAGAAATATATGGTCGCCAACAATGATACAATGATTATTTTCTCCGATTGCCCAATATCCGGGGGGGGGGGGGGCATGCGACATTCCACGCCCCTTCGTAGCTTCGCCACTATATGCTCTGCACAGGGGGGGGGGGGGGGGGGGGGGGGGGCGGAGGGGGGCCCAACAAAGTGCGCCACCAACGTTGAAATTTATCTCATTCATTCTTCCACGCTCATGAGCCACACATCTCACACAGTAAATACGTATAGATCGCTACCTCGAAGCGCACCATTGAAACACGTACAAATTTGCTCCGTGCTCGCTCTCCGAATTCAGTGATTCATATAACGTCCGCAAAGCCAGGTACACAGGCACGATCTACTCGAAAAAAAATTTGGGGCGACGTCATTTTCTGCCAGTTTCGTTCGAAAACAACACGATAAAACGCAAGGGGGTCACAGGCAGATTTTTTTTTAAATTCAGTATATCACTGCTACATCCTTTTTTAACGTATCCATGAAAAAAAATGAGTGGGGTCGAAGCACGATTTTTCACAATTTATCGATTATTATTGCCCTTTTTAGGGGAGGTATTTGTTAACGTCGTTTGAGTATTTGTGCACAATCTCCACGCGCATCAACGGTACGTCAACGCTTATTTCTTTCGACTGCTTTTTTCATTTTCAATACAATTTTTGTCATTGGATGATAAACATTAAGGTAAATAACAACCTTGTACAACTACAAAAGACAAGATGTTAAGATTGGATGCCAAAAACTCTTTATTTTTCGAGTGAGAAAATTGTTCCCCCCTATTTTGAGAATGGACGGTACCACAGCGTTTCGCAATCACAGCCTCGAAGGGCCCCCCCCCCCCCCCCCCCCCCCCTGGCTCTGCACATATAGCCAGGTGCAATGTACAAGTACTCGGCATTATGCAGTCAACTCTTTGTGTTTGATGTCAGAGGTCTCTCGTGAAAAGCTATTCATCGTACAACGGGAATTTCCAATATGAGAAATTGTGTTCATCGGAAAACAGCAACCGAAGCTCTGGCCTACGTGTACTTTTCTGTCGTATAGTGATAGATGAACTATATCCCAGTCAGTGCCCAGTACTTAGTTGTCGGACTACAGGGTGTGACTGAGTCTGCTGACAGACTGCATGGAGAAAAAGACGTTCAAACTGTACTAAAAAGGCTACTTGTGCATTGATCAGAGGTGAGTGATCGTCATGTTGATATAGGTTTTCCCAGTTTTGTTTAACTCGGGTTGATTATATCGCAGTTTGATAATTTTCTAGCACATTTCATTTTCCTGTATTTTTCTGGGTATTCTGCGTTTTCATGTGGATGTACATCAAGCCTAAAAAGCCGCCAGGCCCTCCAAAATACGTCCAAAAGATCAGAAACATTTCCAAACCGTATATCTTTTCAGATGAAATAGAACAAAATTATAAACACAACAGCGTCACATTAAATGCCCCCAAAAAATGAATTTGCTTTCAACACCGATCGCCGCCCCCATGAGACGAATTTTACGAATTTAGGGCGAATCCGAAATATTATAATTTTACTGCACCTCAACTGGAAATCATTAGTAACTTTTAGAAAACAGCCCTTTGATGTGTTTGTTATCATAATTATTTGTATGTGCAGTATACAAACATGTTGTTTAATTAAATTGTATACATTAAAACTGTAGTTGCTGGACATTTGCCAATCTATTCTCACCATGCATAATAATTACAAATATTGTTTTAAATATTATAGAGTACGACTGAGCAAGATGGCAGAGGGCGGTGTAATCGATCAAGTCTTGGATGAGACCCTAAAGGAACTTCAAGAATGTCCTATCTGTTACACTGAGTACAAGGATCCTAGGATGCTAACCTGCTCGCACAGCTTCTGCCTGAAATGCCTGCAAGAACTCAAACTTACACGAAAAGACGACAAGAATGTCGTCTGTCCGTTGTGTCGAAAGGAGACAGCCCTGACTGAAGCTGGCGTCGACGTGCTACCCGTACCAAAAGCTGCCGATCAACAGAAACAAACTGGTCAGGTGTTAAAAGTCACATGCCAGGCGTGCGATGAGGAAACTGAAGCCATATCTCGATGCATGAATTGCAAGCATTATCTCTGCCGAGACTGCCAGAAGGCGCACACTAGAATGTCAGTTTTAAAGGGTCACAAGATTGTGGCATTGACTGAGCTACCTTTGGAATCAGAAGAAACAACAGGGGACACTGAACTCAAGAAAGCTCCCAAATGTCGCAAGCATCCAGATCAAGATCTCTGTTTATATTGCAACACATGTGAAGTCCTCATATGTGATGAATGCACAAGCTTTGACCACAAACAATCCATGCATTCTCACGCCAGCATTTACAAGGCGCTGAGCAGATGCAAACAAGAAGTAAGTGAAGCCGTATTCAACACGAAAGAGTGCATTAAAGAATTCATTTCAGTAAATCCATCTGCAGCCGAATCACGAAAAAGACTTGACGACATGTTGGCAAAAACCTACTCTGAAATTTCACAGAAGGCAGTAAAGGAAATCGCCAAAATCCGAGCGAAAACACAACAGCTCGAAAAAGAGGCAAGGGACATCGCCACTAAACGAGATACAGGATTTGCTTATGCGGAAACGTCTGAACTGATTCTGAGTAAAATGAATGATGTGATGACTACGGCAACGTGGTATGAGATCCTAGAGTCCAAGAAGAAGATGCTACGTGATTTGAATGAGCAGGTGGAGGTGCACGAGAGTTTGAATATCAGGCACGAAATGTCATTCCTTGGCTTTAAGGAGAGTGAACAAGCTGGTCAGCTTGGGACCCTGCTCCTGGATGAGAATCATGCAATTCCTACTAGGCAAGTGACATACAATCCAACGCTAAATTTGGCACAATTTGGCACGCAAAATGTGGCACAATTTGGCACGCCAAATATGGCACAATTTGGCACGCCAATTCAGCACGGGAAGTTCGCTGGTGATTCCCCGCTCGCCCCAAAGGGTTTTTCATTCGGTAGTTTACCTATAGGCCCCACATCTTAGTGAACGCATGTAGGGAATACTTTCTCTCATCTTTATAGTGTCTCTGGAAATAACAGGATCAAATGAATGGATATAATATTTTCCATTGTGTTCAAGGTGTCTTGTAGAGATTTTCCCGGACGATATCAGAAAAAGTGCAAATTAATTTGTAAAAGATGCGCTCGTTTCGTGCGAAATAGTATAAACGTTGACAATCTCGTTTTCTAATTAACAATTGATGATTTTTTTTCCTTCATAAAGGTACATTCAGCCATAAACAAAATCAGCGTACGATTTCCTGAATGTGCACTGAATTTAGTATATATTGATCATTTATTTTAGTGCCAATTCGAATGCATACCTGCAATCCTGCGTTTCTTGTAATTTATCAACAATCGATTTCGCTAAATGTGCAGCCGATTTTCTGGGCTTTAAAAAAAATGTATGTTTGTCAAGCATTGGAATTAATGCATGTGTTAACAAAAGTAACATACGGGGAACGAAACCAAATGGAGAGAGAAAAGCCAACAAATGAATTATCCATTAGGCCTTTAATACATTGGTTGGTTAATTAATTATAGTCAAAGTTGTATCATGAATTGTATCGGTCAATAAACTTTCTTTAAATTAAATGCAGAATATGCGAATTTCGATTATAAAAAAATTAATAAAACAATTCACTTCAGCCTGTGAAAGAATGTCAAATCGATTTGCTGGGAAATAAATTGAACATTCTAATAATCGGCCACACATGCGTCAAACAGAAAGCCTAATCACGTACTGTTTTGTGATCCGGAAATCGGTAGAGCAGAGATTTATTTCACTATAGTAAAGTTAAATTATTATTTCGAATTTAAATTGTTAAGCTTATTTAATTACATAAACAACGTAGTACTAGTTTATGTCGTTCCCAATTGTTTATTTCCTTGGAGCATAAAATCATACAAATAAAGCTTTTAGAAAGGTGTTTACTTGCTGAACACAGTTTTTGCAGCGTAAATCTTTTCATCCAAGCGATGCATTTTAAAGCTTTTGCGTGCGTCTCGATTTCAGACGTCGCTCGAGTCATGAGCCGAACCAAGGCAAATTTATGTAAATAAATAGTAATTCGAAGAATAACCTAGAGATATCCCACAATCCAGTTCATGTACGATCGATCGATCGGTGTTTGTTTGTTTGTAAATTGCATTCAAAACTCCAGTGCATTTAGTTCGCCTGTCTGAAACCAAAATCTAATTTTGTCGACTGAAGTCGCTCCTAATGCCTTTTGCTTCGGCGCGACTCAGGAACGCCAGTCTGACTTTAGCATAAGGTCGCATGCAATTAAGCAGATAATATGCAAACTATATGCAATGTAAACAAAGAACAAAGGTTAGAACGGCAAAGGTCAAAATTAGTCTTTTAGAGAATCACAGAGAAACTATTGGGACACGAGGAGCTTGTCTTTGCAAGAGTGCGCTTTACAGAAAAGTACAATTGCATGCAATTGAGAGGAAAAAAATGCAGCAATAAAAAAAGTAGGTCGTGAATTTGTGAAGCCACACTGTTGCCGTAGTGATTGAACCTCATTGTCTTGGCAGCTCCTTGCAATGGACCCATTGCATGCCTTGAGAGCTGTTTATTGCGGACTGATTCACCGCTAGCTACCAAACCCCATTTGTGTAGTCCAAATGACAATGGGGTCTGTGAACCTGACTATTTTTGAAAAAATTGTTTACAACGCCTTCCACACTTTTATTCCCTTAATAATTTGCATGTTGTCACATTGTCTCTTATTTTCACGTGCTAATTATAACTCGATCTGTATATGGGCCTATGTAAATGTCATCTGTTATGTTCTATTTTGTTTGTAATCATATATTTGAAGTGAGGTGTTAGAAATAAATGGATTAGTATAGCTACATTTTTACAAGGGCGTGCGCCTCCCCCCCCCCCCCCCCCCCCCCCCCCCCGTAGCTACCACGCCACTGCACAAAAGTAGCCAGGTACAATGCACAAGTATTTGGCATATGCAATTAACTCTTAGTGTTTGCGGTCGAAGGTCTCTCGTAAAAAACTATTCATCATACAACTGGAATTTCCAATATAATATGAGAAAGTTTGTTCATCTGAAAACATCAACCGAAGCTCTTGCTACGTGTACAGGACTATACTGTGGTATAGTGATGGAGGAACTAAATCCCATTACCAATTACTTATAGTTGTAGGACTACAGGGTGTCTGCTGACAGACTGCACGTTCAAACTGTACTAAAAAGGCTACTTGTGCATTGAGGTGAGTGATCATTATAAGGTTTTCCCAGCTTTGTTTAAACTCATGTTGATTATACTGTTTTGGTAATTTTCTAGCACAATTCATTTTCCTGTATATGTCTGGGTATTCTGCGTTTTCATGTGGACGTACATCAAGCCTGAAAAGCCGCCAGGCCCTTCAAAATACGTCCAAAAGATCAGAAACAATTCCAAACCGTAACTAACTTTCAGATGAAATAAAAGAAAATTATAATTACAACGTCAAATTAAATGGGGAAAAATAATGAATTTGCTTTCAACACCGATCGCCGCCCCATGAGACGAGTTTCACAAATTTAAGGCGAATCCGAAATATTAAAATTTTAGGCACCTCAACTGGAATTCGTTAGTAACTTTTAGAAAACGAAATTAAGAGCTCGACGATGTTTGGGGAAGAAATTAAAGTGCCGTTATAAGGAATCAACTTGTGTACTATAAGTGTTAAAATAACTGGGAAACCTATAATAAACGGCATCATAGGACAGAAGAACTTGAACTGCCCTTTGATTGTTTTTGTATCATATTTATATGTGCAGTATACAAACATGTTGTTGAAGTAAAGTGTATACATTGCATGTAAACTGCCATAGTTGCTGGACATCTGCCAATCTATTCTCACCATGCATACTAATTACAAATTATTATTTTAATATTACATGTATAGAGTAAAACACGAAAACACAACAACTTGAAAAAGAGGTAAGGGACATCGCCACTAAACGAGATACGGAATTTGCTTATATGCGGAAACGTCTGAACAGATTCTGAGTAAAGTGAACGATGTGATGACTACGGAAACGTAGTATGAGATCCTAGAGTCCAAGAAGAAGATGCTACGGGATTTAAATGAGCAGGTGTAGGTGCACAAGAGTTCTGATATCAGGCACAAGAAGTCATTCATTGGCTTTAAGGAGAGTGAACAAGCTGGTCAGCTTGGGACTCTGCTCCTGAAGGAGAATCAGGCATATTCTACTTCGTTACCGGTGTTTGGTGCTCGGACATCATTTGTACAACCTGATGATGCGTGTTCCCCTGCATGGTTTTCGGATTATGGCGCCTGGTGGTGGATTTTCATTAAGAAAATAGTGTACTCTAGGCCCTATATCTTATAGTAAATGCATACAGGGAATACTTTCTCTCATCTGTATACTGTCTCTGGAAATAACAGGATCGAGTGGATGGATATAATATTTTCCATTGTGTTCAATGTGTCTTGTATAGGTTTTCCCGGACGATAAAATGTGCACATTAATTTTTAAAAGATGCATTCGTTTCGTGCGAAATATGAACGTTCACAATCCCGTTTTCTAACTACCAATTATTGGGGATTCTTTTTTTATAGCTACACTTCCACAGAAAAAAAACCTAAAATAATGTGGGTCGAAGTTTTTAGATGCTCGAAATTCTGAAAAAAATCCAAACCCATCAAAATTCATACATTATTATACAGACTACCTAGCTGCAATTGGTGTAGGTTTTATTTATTTGTATAATAGGCCTACATGTAATACTTATGAATGAAGTGATAATATTTAGCCTTATTGTGATCAGCAGCAGTAGCGTAGCCAGAGTTCTCATTAATTCTAGCGGGGCGCAGTTCAAAATAAAATTTATGGTCATTGCCAGACAATAGGAGTTAGGACGTTAAAATAAAACTTCCAATCCAGAAATGCATGATCGCTAACAATAAATGTAATAACAAAATGTGAAAAGTAATCATGTTAAACTCAATGATAGCATTATTTTCTTCGATTGCCAATATCCGGGTGGAGGGGGGCATGCGTCATTCTACGCCTCTCCGTACTCCACTGCACAAAAGTAGCCAAGTACTCGGCATTAAGCAGTCAACTCTGTGTTTGAGGTCAGAGGTCTCTCGTAAAAAGCTATTCATCATACAACGGAAATTTTCAATATTGAGAAAGTGTGTTCATCAGAAAACAGCAGCCGAAGCTCTTGCTATGTGTACTTTCCTGCCGTATAGGGATAGAGAAACTAGATCCTAGTGCCCAGTGCTTAGTTGTAGCTGTGACTGAGTCTTCTGAGGCTGACAGACTGCATGGAGAAAAAAGACGTTCAGACTGTACTAAAAAAGGCTACTTGTGCATTGAGGTGAGTGCTCATCATGTTGATAAAGGTTTTCCCAGTTTTGTTTAACTCTTATGTATTATATCGCTCCGGTAAATTCTATTTCTAGCGCATTTCATTTGCCTGTACATTTCTGGGTATTCTGAGATTTTATGTGGATGTTCATCAAGCCTGAAAAGCCGACAGGCCCTTCAAAATACGTCCAAAATTTAAGATCAGAAGCATTCCTAAATCGTAACTTTTCAGATGAAATAGAACGAAAATATATTTTCAACAGTGTCAAATTGATGAAAACAAATGCTTTCAACGCCAATCCCCACCCCCATGAGACGAATTTTACAAATTTAAAGCGAATCCGAAATATTTAAATTGTACTGCACCTCAACTGGAATTCATTAGGAACTTTTAGAAAATGAAATTAAGAGCTCGACGAATTATTATTTTAATATTATAGAGTACAACTAAGCAAGATGGCAGAGGGGGGTGTGATCGATCAAGTCTTGGAAGAGACAGAGACTCAAAAGGAACTCCAAGAATGTCCTATCTGTTACATTGAGTACAATGATCCTAGGATGCTAGACTGTTCGCACAGCTTCTGTCTGAAATGCCTGCAAGAACTCAAACTGACACGTAAAGACGAGAAGAATATCGTCTGTCCGTTGTGTCGAAAAGAGACAGCCCTGACTGAAGCTGGCGTCGACGTGCTACCAAAAGCTGACGATCAACAGAAACATACTGAAGGTCAGGTGTTAAAAGTCACGTGTCAGGCGTGCGATGAAGAAACCGAAGCCATTTCTCGATGCATGAATTGCAAGCATTATCTCTGCCGAGACTGCCAGAAGGCGCACACTCGGATGGCAGTTTTAAAGGGTCACAAGATTGTGGCGTTGACTGAGCTACCTTTGGAGTCTGAAGAAACAACAGGAGACACTGAACTCAAGAAAGCTCCCAAATGTCGCAAGCATCCAGATCAAGACGTCTGTTTGTATTGCAACACATGTGAAGTCCTCATATGTGATGAATGCACAAGCTTTGATCACAAACAATCCATGCATTCTCACGTCAACATTTACCAGGCGTTGAGCAGATGCAAACAAGAAGTAAACGAAGCCGTATCCGAAACGAAAGAAAGCATTGGAAAATTCATTTCAGTAAACCCATCTGCAGCCGATTCAAGAAAAAGACTTGACGACATGTTGGCAAAAACCTACTCTGAAATTTCACAGAAGGCAGAAAAGGAAATCGCCAAAATCAGAGCGAAAACACAACAACTTGAAAAAGAGGCAAGGGACATCGCCACTAAACGAGATACGGAATTTGCTTATGCGAAAACGTCTGAGCTGATTCTGAGTAAAGTGAACGATGCGATGACTACGGCAACGTGGTATGAGATCTTAGAGTCCAAGAAGAAGATGCTGCGGGATTTAAATGAGCAGGTGAAGGTGCACAAAAGTTCGGATATCAGGCACGAGAAGTCATTCCTTGGCTTTAAGGAGAGTGAACAAGATGGTCAGCTTGGGTCTCTGCTCCTGAAGGAGAATCAGCAAAATACAAGTATGTTTGTTACTTCCAGTCCGTCGTTTGGTATGTGTGCCCCTACAACTGGTGGATTTTCATTCGGAAAAGTGAAGTGAACGCATGCAGGGACTACTTTCTCTCATCTCCACTGTCTCTGTAAATAACAGTATAGAATGAATGGATATAATATTGTCCATTGTGTTCAATGTGTCTTGTAGAGATTTTTCCGGACGATATCAGAAAATGTGCAAATTAATTTGTAAAATATGCATTCGTTTCGTGCGAAATAGTATAAACGTTCACAATCTCGTTTTCTAATTAACAATTGATGATTTTTTTCCTACATAAAGGTACATTCAGCCATAAACAAAATCAGCGTACGATTTCCTGAATGTGCACTGAATTTAGTATATTTTAGTGCCAATTCGAATGCATACCCGCAATCCTGCGTTTCTTGTAATTTATCAAAAATCGATTTCGCTAAATGTGCAGCCGATTTTCTGGGCATTTATAAAAAATGTATGTTTGTCAAGCATTGGAATTAATGCATGTGTTAACAAAAGTAACATACGGGGAACTAAACCAAATGGAGAGAGAAAAGCCAACAAATGAATTATCCATTAGGCCTTTAATACATTGGTTGGTTAATTAATTAATTAGTCAAAATTGTATCATGAATTGTATCGGTCAATAAACTTTCCTTAAATTAAATGCAGAATATGCGAATTTCGATTATAAAAACAAAACAAAAACAATTCACTTCAGCATGTGAAAGAATGTCAAATCGATTTGCTGGGAAATAAATTGAACATTCTAATAAACGGCCACACATGCGTCAAACAGAAAGCTTAATCACGTATTTGTAATCGTTGAAATAAAAGGTTTATTTGAATGAAACAAAATTAAACCGAATGCTCGTTTTGGCCAAAATTAAACCCGGATATACGTCGTTATCAAAATCAGCGTGAAATTGAATGCATATTTTACGAATTAACGTGCACATTTTCCGATATCGTCCGGGAAAACCTATAATTATTGGAATATTAATTACTCCGGCTGACAAACTTGTTTTCACGCATTCTTTTAACTATTCGTGTATTTTTGAAAATCGTATTGGTTAAGAAGTGCTGCATGGGTACATGCATACTATACACGTGTACACTGTGCCGAGTGTTCGGTATATGATGGTGTTTTTTATAATTATTTGTAATTCATATTATGTAATTCATATTATGTAATTCATATTATGTAATTCATATTTGTAATTTCATATTTATATATTGTTTTTATTAACCATATTTTAATGAATTGTTGTATAAGTTTCATTTGTTTATAACTGTTAGCATAATACAGCTCTAAGGCTGTGACGTTTGAATTGTTAATAAACCAATAATAATAATATAGGTTTTCCCGGACGATATCGCAAAATGTGCACATAAATTTGTAACTGGTGCATTCGTTTTCGTGCGAAATAGTATGAACGTTCACATTCCCGTTTTCTATTTAACATTTGATAATTCGTTTTTGCACAATGGTGCATCCAGTCGTAAGAAATCAGCACGCGATTTCCCGAATGTGCACTGAATTTAGTATGTTGATAATTCATTTTAGCGTGAATTTGAATGCACACCCGCAATCATGTTTTCCTTTTAATTTATCAACAATCAATTTCGCTAAATGTGCAGCCGATTTACTACGCATTAACGACTGGTCAATCATTGGAATCCATTTTTATGTGTTATCAAAAGTAACATAGGTGGCCTATGGGGGAATTAAACCAGGTGGTCTCATCTTTGAAACATACCAAATAAATGCTACATAAACCCCTAAGTTGAAGAACAAAAATCTTTATTTGCTCAGCATTTGCCACGATCGCATCATATAGCTAGATTTTACTTTATGCCCCCTAACATTTTCCAATAATGGCTGCAAGAGGAAGATACAGACGAGTCTCGGACGTTGATCGAAATCGTCTTATCGATGCCTTTGAGGCTGACGACGCGGACTACTTGGAGGTAGAAAATATACTGGACATCAACTACTCATGTCTTGGTGGATAGTTCATTGACGGATAGACAATTGAACTGATAAAATGACAGATAAGTCATTTACAAAAACATATTAACCTCAATCCACCAAAATCCTCATTTGGATAAATTCCTAAGTAACCTCAATCCTGCAAATTCATCCAGCATTAGGCCTTATGACCTAGAGCCTGCATTATCCTCCACTGGCGAACCCTTAAACGCCCTCAATCCTGCAAATTTCAAGTGACCTCATTCCTGCAAAATCCTGCAATTTGCAAAGAGAATTTTGAAGGATTTGGGATGGTTAGGGTTAAAATACATTTAAGATAAAGAGCCAACATATTATTGATCAATTAGTCCCACAATACATTGATTTGTTAATTATAAAACCCATGTTGTATCGTGAATTGTATAGCCATATATACTTTTTGAAATTGAATGCAGAATATGCGAATTTAAATTATAACAAATGAAAAAGAATATTCAATTCAGGCCGTGACACAATGATAAATCGATTTGCTGCGAAATAGATTGCACATTCCTAATAATCGGCCACGCATACGTCAAACCGAAAGCCCAATCGTGTGTTTGTAATCGTTTAAATGAAACGCTAAGCACATTCATTTATTTGAATTAAACAAAATTAAATTGAATGCTCGTTTTGGCGAAAATGAAACTCGGACATACGTCGTTCTAAAAAACAGCGCGAAATTGAATACATATTTTACAAATAAATGTGCACATTTTGCGATATCGTCCGGGAAAACCTATAATATATCATTAGTATTCAATAAATCTTGTTCCTTCATGCAAAAAAACAACAAAATTGATCGGCGTTCTATACGACCCAGATAAACTCAGTTTCAGCAAAAGCCCTTAACTCATGAATAATTCATACTTTGTGTGTGACGTACTACCCATATAAACGCATACATATGGTGGCCCTGAAGGGACTCCGCAGATCGCAAATATTGACGTCAAATTTGACGTCAATATTCGCGACTTTTGGGGAAAGTCGTGAATATCGACGTCAAATTTGACGTCAATATTCGCGACTTTTTTGGAAAGTCGTGAATATTGACGTCAAATTTGACGTCGATATTCGCGATCTGCGGAGTCCCTTCAGGGCCACCATGTATGCGTTTTCATGGGTAGTACGTCATCACTTTTCGCTGGTTTACAAGTCCGCTGGTACTATATCGTGGATTTCATTGTGGTTTTCAGTGGATCTTTGCCGGGAACCAGTACAGGGCGGGAAATTTCAAAATCGAAGAATCGAGGTCAAATTTTTTTGGTCAAATTGCAACAAAATTATTTAGAGAAAAACATGACCGTAACAATAAAGTGTTACCTGAACACAACATAAACAAGGTCCGATAATAAATTTAATGTGTGAGTTTTCGTTGTTGTCCATCGTTAAGCTTTTTTAAATACATAAATAACGTAGTACTAGTTTATGTCGTTCCCAATTGTTTATTTCCTTGTAGCATAAAATCATACAAATAAAGCTTTTAGAAAGGTATTTACTTGCTGAACACAGTTTGCAGCGTAAATCTTTTCATCAAAGCGATGCATTTTAAAGCTTTTGCGTGCGTCTCGATTTCAGACGTCGCTAGAGTCATGAGCCGAACCACTGCAAATGTATGTAAATAAATGGTAATTCGAAGAATAACCTAGAGATATCCCACAATCCAGTTCATGTACGATCGATCGATCGGTGTTTGTTTGTTTGTAAATTGCATTCAAAACTCCAGTGCATTTAGTAAAGTATTTGCATCGCTGCTTTGTTCGGACTCCAGAGTCCACATTTGATCTTAGGTATGGGTAGAAGGATTCGAGCGTAGAGACTATAGAATCCGAACAGCAGGACCAACCAGTATGGGGAGGGTGGGTGGGATAAATATTTTGGATCTTACCTGTCCTCGGAGCGACAAACCAAAGGCTTCTTCGACTTACCGTTCTCTCTCGTAGTGACCAAATTCACAAAGTGAATGTGGATCTTCCGACCGCTACGTCGCAGCGATGCAAATAGTAAAGTATTTGCATCGCTGCTTTGTTCGGACTCCAGAGTCCACATTTGATCTTAGGTATGGGTAGAAGGATTCTTCGCTCCGAACTTAGACCCCCAATCCAATCCACTATTCTCTCTTCCTCTACCCCACAACCCCCATCCCATCCCATATCTCATCCCATTTCTCAGCCCTAATCTTACCCGTGATTATCCTCGGGATACACAGCCTTTGCCACCAATAGTTTTTGTATCGATTTGTCTACCAGTTAATGGTCTTGATGTGTTGTTCCCTGCCGACAGGATCCTCTAGCCACTAACCCTCAAATGAGGACAAGCCCATGTTTTGCAGGTACCATCATCCTTGTTTGCACACTACCGCAAGGCGTTTGGCAACTTTCACTATTCCTCATAGAGCCGTCTCAAGCTGCCTTACCTTTATGCATTGTACTTTTCTCATTGTTCCCTTACTGCTGTAGCCGACCAATTCTTAATTTTGCTTTGTCACACGGTGTCGCCTCACCAGCCCTTGGCATGTTGCAAAATAGTGAAAGCCTGGACTACCCTGAGATGGATTGTAGCACCTTGACCATTCTTACAATGCACATAGTTTGTCTCCGTCTCGACGACATATATACATGCTGAAATCTGAGCTGCCTAAAACGACCTCTCGTCTTGCCCGTCAGCAAATTTCGAGTGAAAACCGCTTTCTCACTGAGCCCATCCATCGGCGAAATTTGGCCGCCGCCCATTATACCTCCAGGTTGCTTCAAATTAAAGGACATCCTCATCCCAGTCGACCAGCGCTATTCGAATTCCCTAAAATGTTACATATACAAAATCCTCCACAACATATTGTTAAAATTAAAACCTACCGTCCTGAAACCAAAACTTTACTTGACTGCGCAGGGGGAACAACGAACAAATCAATGAAATCACAGCCAACACTAACATTTACCTTTAGTCCTTTCTTCCCAAAATTGTGAGAAAGTGGAACAAGCAACAAAAGGAAACAAGCAACAAAAGGAAACAAGCAAAATGCAGCATACTGTGGCGGGAACTCCCCAGGCCAACCTAAGGCTGTTAGGATAAGTCGGACACCCATTAAACCGACGACAATCTTCCCAACCCAAGGCTCTTCCCTATACGAGAGATCACTCAGAGCAACCTAAAGGCTAAGGGTGCAGGTCCGTTTTGGTGGACATATACCACCGATTATGATGATGGCGATTACTCTCTGTTAATTACACAATAAACCTGTGAACAAAGACACCTTATTGTCGGTATAGGCCTACAAAGATCAACAATGATGATTTATTCTCAACAATCAATACAATGTACGATAATTACGATTCAATTGGGGCTGTTTCCTTTCCTGAGTTCCTAATTACTGGGGAGGAAAACCTACTGCTTACAGCAGCAACGCGCAACCGCATCAACAATGTGCAACGCCATACGCAACGCGCGACAGCATCAACAATGTGCAACGCCATGCGCAACGCCCAACTACGTAATGTCCAACAGCATACGCAGTGCACAACAGCATACGCAGTGTACTGCAGCATACGCAATGTACTACAGCACAATGCACTATAGCGTACATAATATATTATCTCATATACTGTACAATGAACCACAGCATATACAATGCACTAGTGGCGTGCGCAAATTACGTACAACTCAGAAACACAAGTCGTGAACCTACATGTACTGTACTTTTTCCGGTGGCGCGGCACTCCACCAACTAACCATGAACACGCATTACGTACCACCCAGGTAAACACGTACACCATGTAAAAAACACCTACATGTACTTACACCTATAGGCTTTGTTACACAATCTCGTGCATTCACGCAGCGAGTCACTGAGCGGTAAGCTCCGCCCAGCCAGCGCGCGCAACTACAGGTCACGTACACCCTGGGTTACATTTCATTCATAAGGTTATAATTACAATAGCATAACAGCACTAAGTCATTGCACTTTCCGTCACAATGCCATTAACTTTGGGAGCACCAAGCTTCGACGGCAAAACAGAGTGGACGAAATGAGTCTGACCTGTACTTACCAGCCTCACTGGACTGCTGGGCAGAATCTCCGTGTTATTTCGTTTCAAACAATACTCACAATCTCCAATACTTTCCAGATGTCCCTTCTTCATCGTAACCCCTTCAATTGGTGCGCCAGACGAGGCCATTGTTTTGAAGAGTACCCAATGATGTGCTTTCACTTCTGATGTGCCAAAGTTCTAAACCTGACTTGCATCCTTCCTCCGTCCCTCGTAGGCGTGTTGTCACGCGGCCGTCGTCTTGTATGCCGAACGAGGTCAGTGCTTGCTACAGCACTCTCCCACTTCAATGCATCATGGTCCTTCCTGCAAAGTATTCTTATGCAAATCGGTTAGCTCAGCTAAAAATTTAAAATATATCCACTGATGCATGCTAGCCCCAAAGTATTCAAAATCATGATTTACCTCCTCCTTATGATTGATTAGCCGACAGTGGCCTTGATATTTATCTCCTGATAATGCGCTTTGCCTAACTCATTCTGCGGCCTGCTTCCTTTATTTACGGTACTCATTCCCCAATTATTATTGTTAGTCCCATTTCACCTAGAGGTTTTATTATCTCATTGCTATAACCGGGGTTTATCTCCTCATTTGTTGTTTGCTTTATTTCTTAAACTTCACTGTTATTTGCAAAACAAAACCGTGGACATCAAAATTCATCGATTGGGCCACGCCCGCCATAGTGAGTGTCTTGTAGCGTGACGTGGGCATGGCCAAACACTTGCACAGTGCAATTTTAACCTTTGTGTAATTTCATACAAGCAGGTAACTAAAACCTTGAAGTGCTTAAAGGTTTCCTTTTCTCTGTATTAACAGTAATGGGAGTCGCATTTAGAAACGAAAAAAAAAACCCCAACCATTACTAAAACCAAGTGGGTATAATTTGCCTACAAGTGAAATACGTTAACTCAACCCAAGTGCAGAAAATCACGCTAAGGCGAAGAATCCCGCCGGACAGCATAGCTACCAATTGGTCAGACGTCAAAATCATGCAATGCGAGTTGTCGACCTCCCGAGAATCTGTGGCCACTGAATCGGCCTATCTGGCTTACATTCAAGGGGAATACAGAATACACATAAATAACCCCGTGCTATTTAAACTGGGGTTGTTGCCCCCATTGTCATGCCTCTGTTTTATTAGGCAATATCTACAACCTACAAGCGTCAAACCTTATACGTTTTAGATCCAATTTACCATAAATACCCGCTTCATTATTCATTTCATCTTTCTTGACTATTTTATGTTGGTATTGCCTCGTTCCTGTTTTGTCTTCTATTGTAACAACCTTGACTTCCTATTGCTGTCTAAGTAATATTCATAACCCTTTGCTTGCCCTTGTTTGTTGCTTTGTTGCTTTATTACATTATTACATTATCATACTTTCTGCACAAGCATATTGTTCGTTTGTTGCCATTCTTGGCCGAATAACTAATACAACATATAAAACATAACAGATACCTTTAGTCCGGGAGCCCAGCCAGGTTTAATCATAATTTTGAGTGCAAAAGGTTTGAAGCGTGGGATATGTTGGGGTGACTGGGACAACTGCAAAATGGGTTTTCTTAAGTTTGGCGAGTGGTGCGTTGGGTGGGGGGAGCCCCTGACAGACCCCCCAAAATTCGATTTAATCATAATCTTGAGTGCAAACATAATTTCTTCATGAGTCGAAAGTTTATCGTGTACTGAATAGGATTTGTATACTTAAGAAAAATATAATTGGTGCTAAGTACACTTAAGAAGGTCTTTAATTAGTGCTAATTACACGTTTAATCATAATTTTGAGTGCAAGGATAAAACAAGTGTCAATGTGTAGCTGACACCTTGCTGGAGCAAAATCTGCCACTTAAGAAAGTTTCAAGTGGTGCCATCCCTAATTAAGAAAGGGTCAAAGGTCATCATAAGTCATTAAACACCAATAATTATAACGTTGAGTGCAACTTGCATTCATGTGTATACAAACAGGTTATCATAGACCGATCACTGATCACAAGCTTAAGAACAGGATATATAGTGCAAAGAGTAAGAAGGTCTGTAATTAGTGCTAATTACACGTTTAATCATAATTTTGAGTGCAAAAATAAAAGTGTCAATGTGTAGCTGACACCTTGCTGAAGCAAAATCCGCCACTTAAGAAAGTTACAAGTGGTGCCATCCCTAATTAAGAAAGGGTCAAAGGTCACCGGGGGTGTAAACTGAACACCAACAAAGAACAATGTAAGTGCAACTTACATTTCTATGTGGATCAACCGTTTATTATGGACCAATCACTGATTACACAGCGCAATGTCCGATCAAAATGTCTGATTAATAAATGATTAGAATGATAATTGAAATCATAAAACGTCAAAGTGTACATGTACTTTACCAAACGCAGGAACAAAACCCACCGCATACGAAATATCACAAAACAGTCATGAAGTTCATTGCAATTGCCTGTACCCTCTCAAACACGAATGGGTGTAAATATGTAGTACGTTAAAGTTAGGGAATACAAAGTTAAAGTTAGACAAGATGACAATACTGCCGCCTCTTAATGAAGAATGCGTAGTACCTAATGTTACCTAAGAGTTTGTTCAAAAGCAAATATAATCTATGTCGGTTGGGAAAGCAACAGCTCTGGATGGCATTAGTGTTAAAATGATCAGAATTGCTTCACCTTATCTTAGGCATATATCATTAAATCTTTAACTGGGATTTTTAACCATAAGATGTGAGCGATACCCTACAAATTTGAAACATGCAGGAAATAAATGTAGTACAGGTAACTATCGGCCTATTTCTATACTGCCAATTATCTCTAAGATTTTTGAAAGATAGGTGCACACATCGGTATATAGCTACCTTGATGAAAACAATCTGATTCCTAGTTGCCAGTCAGGATTTAGACTCCTGCACTCAACTGAAAGCACCATTCACGACTTAACAAACATGTGTGTTGAGGCCATGGAGAATATAGAAGTTACAGGCAGTGTGTTTTTAGATCTCAGTAAAGTATTTAATTGTGTTAATCATGAAATCTTACCAGAGAAACTAGAAAAGATGAACATGTCATCTTCTGTAATTAATTGGTTTATTAAAGTCGTAAATAAGTGACCGGAGTCAGTCTGTAAATATTGGCGGCACCATGTCCGTAAACATTGGTGTTCCGCACAAGGGTCGATACTAGTTCCTTATTTATACTAGTGATCTTCCATTTTCTATATTACCAAACTGCAACTTATTTATGTAAGCTGATGACTCCACGTCAATATGTGAAGCTCCTCAAATACAGCTCTTACTAGTTTTCACAACTGGTGCGTAAGAAACAAGCTAGCATTAAACCCCCCTAAAACTAAATGTATGCTTATTGGTACAAGGCAGAAAATATCCAATGTTGACTTAAAGGTAGTATACTATTTGCGGATATCGAACAAAATGACTATCGAATTATTAAGAAATATTTTACTAATTTGAAAGTAAATAACAATTGTAGGCATCCAGCAAAATTATTGCGCTAGATATCCTGTAATTGTTCCAAAAATTAAATTGTATATAACAAAAATAACGATCGCCGGACGGTAAATCTAACAAAACAAGAACAACATAAAAAACATTGCCCGACGCCGGTTGAAAACGAACGCCGTTTTTGTTTTGCTTTTCTCAGGATCAATGACTGTAAAACTTCAGACGATATTGACTATAAAATACAACCCCCCAAATCCACCAATTCAAGATAAATAAAGCAATTACCAATGGTGTATCCAACCTGCATTGCTGAGTGATAGTCTTATTGAAAACGTGAGGTCTTGTAATTGTGTGGGCGCAGTTATTGATGAGCATGAAGTTGGTGCCCACATGTCGAATACGTAAGGAAAGCTGTTGTATCTAAATTTAAACATAATCCGTGATTATGTTCCTAAACACAGCCTACATACACTATTTTGTAAGTTTAGTTATGCCAACATTAGAGTATTGTTGTACTGTGTGAGGAGGAAGGTACATTTTGTGCGGGTTTTCGTCTTTCCCATAAATCAGAATTGGCCTTAAACAGTACGGGCTGTAACTACGAAAGCTGTTTAAGCCATTGGATGCGTATAAATTAGTAGTCACTGTTTAAACCTGGTGTCTAACTTCAAACAAGTACTACAAAGCTTGTTTTAAGTTAGCCGCGTTTAAATGACCATTGGAGTTAAACATGTGTTTATAACAAACAATAGCAATTCTTAAACAAGGTACGGGGGTTGTTTAGTGAGTATTCTGAGCCATTTAGAAGCCAGATATGTACACAGAAAGGTAGAAAGGTAGACAGGATGGATGCGCTTCAAATCTTCTTAATTGCACAAGAGGAGGCCAACTAACAAGAATATCGTCATGGTCGCCAACACCAACGTGCACCAGGAGTTTTTAGGGACAAGGTGAATCCCTTAGAAGAGTATGACGAGGAACATTTCATCAGACGTTTCAGAGTTAGCAAAGACACGTTGAACGATTTACTTGGACTTCTCGGATTGTATTTAGGACACCCAATTCTTTGTTGTCCTTATAGCAGATCGGCTTTTATGGTCAGGAAACGAGATGGACATTTCTGAAGTATTAGCTTTCCAGGCATCAGCTTTTTTCTGGTTGGCTTTAGTGTCACATCGTTTGTCACCAATACATGTAATGGAATTAAAGTTCCTCATGGTCTCAACGAGAGCCATCCTTTCGTCAGCAGTGAAACTGTTACTGCGTTGCCTTTTGGTATCAGCCATTATGGCTCAGGCTGTAGAGTATCTAAGTAAAGACCTGCTGAAGATTTATCTACTGAGGCCTATCGTATGTTCATACTGTTGCGCAATCCTCTATATTACAATGTAATTAACAATAGGGTCCACGGTCAATAAGTTTAGACTGTCCAAGTTACACGAGGATAACTAAACAATCATTTAAGATAATTAGTAAGAGCTGTTTAATTCAGGTGTTTAGGAAGACGCGTGTAACTTGGATTTATCCACGTCTATATGCTACATTGGTATAAAGATAAACAGCTTTCGTAGTTACAGCCCTTCTTTTCTTAAAGTTAATGTACAAACATACCTAAGTATCAATGCTTTGTATTCCTATAAATATCCTTGTACATCTGTAAATATTCTGTTTGTATTTTTGTGTAAAAAATAAATATATAAATCTGCTTGGGGAGGTTGTCAAAATAGTATTTCGCAATGAACCCAGCCCATATCGGGATATTTTTGGCCCGTTAGTACATGCTGCATCATCCATAAACCATAAGATAAAACGTGTGCCCGTACTTGTAAACGTCTGGCAGATTTCAGATATCTTCCACTTCAAGCCTTCTCTTTCTCGATTTGCAAGACGCAGTGTTCAGTGGTTGTGCAGAAAAGGCCTGTTGGAGCTCGCTTTGATACAAGATCCCCATCGTGTCATAAAGTGTATCAGACCCTGACAAGGTGTTTGTTGATTCACAAAGTTATCGATCGAATGCATAAAAAACTCGACTTTATTACGATAATTCGGAATCCTGGTGACCTTTGACAATTTCTTTAGTAAGTATGGCACAATTTGGAATGTTCTTAATTGACACACTTTGCTCTACCACAGTGTATGGTACACATTAAAACGTGTTTGTTTTTATGGCACTTGACATTATAATTAAACCGTGTAATCAGCACTAATTAAAGACCTTCTTAATTGAAATTTGCACTATATATCCTGTTCCGAAGCTTGTGATCAGTGATCGGTCTATGATAAACTGTTGATATAAAAAATGCAAGTTGCACTCAACGTTATGATGAATAGTGTTTATTGATTTCTGATTACCTTTGACCCTTTCTTAATTGTGGATGGCACCACTTGAAACTTTCTTAAGTGACGGATTTTGCTTCAGCAAGGTGTCAGCTACACATTGACACTTGTTTTATCCTTGCACTCGTACTTATGATTAAACGTGTAATTAGCACTAATTACAGACCTTCTTAATTAGACTTTGCACTATATATCATATTCTTAAGCTTGTGGTCAGTGATCGGTCTATGATAACCTGTTGATATACACATAAATGCAAGTTGCACTCAACGTTATAATTATTGGTGTTTAATGACGTATGGTGACCTTTGACCCTTTCTTAATTAGGGATGGCACCACTTAAAACTTTCTTAAGTGGTGGATTTTGCTCCAGCAAGGTGTCAGCTACACATTGACACTTGTTTTATCCTTGCACTCAAAATTATGATTAAACGTGTAATTAGCACTAATTAAAGACCTTCTTAAGTGTACTTAGCACCAATTATATTTTTCTTAAGTATACAAATCCTATTCAGTACACGATAAACTTTCGACTCATGAAGAAATTATGTTTGCACTCAAGATTATGATTAAATCGAATTTTAGGGGGTCTGTCAGGGGCTCCCCCCTCCCAACGCACCACTTGCCAAACTTAAGAAAACCCATTTTGCAGTTGTCCCAGTCACCCCAACATATCCCACGCTTCAAACCTTTTGCACTCAAAATTATGATTAAACCTGGCTGGGCTCCCGGACTACTTTACCTGCCTTCTTAATTCACTGGGGCTATTCCTCTTTTCATAAATACATTATTACAAATTGGGCCTTTCCCAACCTCTGCCTTGTGCCTTCGCCAACATCAATATCTGGGGCTCTTCCCCACATCTCTTTCTGGGCCTTTCCCCATCCCTACCTGGGGCTTTTCCCCGCATTTATTTCTGAGGCTTTTCTTCACATCGATCTCTGGGGCTTTTCCCCATATCGATCTCTGGGGCTTTTCCCCACATCGATCTCTGGGGCTTTTCCCCACATCCATCTCTGGGGCTTTTCCCCACATCGATCTCTGGGGCTTTTCCCCGCATTTTTTTCTGGGGCCTTTCCCCCACCTTTCTGCCTTAGGCCTTTCCCCACATCAATGTCTGGTTTTGTCCACATTAAACTCTGGGTTTTTGTCTCACATTAATCTCTGGCTTATACATCTATACATCTATACATCTATACATCTACACATTCTATACATATCTCCCTGGTGCCTTTCCCCACATTAACATCCCAGCCTTTTCCTCACATTAAATTCTAGGTTTTCCCTTACATTTAATTCCTTGCTTTTTCCCATTTCTCTGGGGCCTTTCCCCATCTCAACCTGGGGCCTTTCCCCCACCTCTCAGCCTGGGGCATTTTTCCACATCTATTTCTGGTTTTTTTTCCCCGCATCGATCTCCGGGGCTTTTTCCCACATCGATCTCTAGGGCCTCCCCCTACACCCATCAATAGCCTTTCGCCTCAATTTATATCTTTGTATATGGGGCTTTCTATTTCATGCCTATCAACGGTGCTTTTGACCATTCATGTCTACAAATCAGGTTTTCCACCTGTCAAAAATAAACATCAATGTCTGTTGTTTTCCCACATTAAACATTAATCTCCGGCTTTCCCCCACATCTATTTCTGGAGGTTTTCTATACATATCTCCCTGGGGCCTTTCCCCACATTAATATCCGAGGCTTTTCCTCACATTAAAATCTAGGTTTTTCCTTACATCTAACTTTAGGGCTTTTCCCCATTTCTCTGGGGCCTTTCCCCACCCCTCAGCCTGGGGCCTTTCCCCACATCTATTTCTGGGGATTTTTCCCCACATCGATCTCTGGGGATTTTTTCCCACATCGATCTCCGGGGCTTCTCCCCACACCGATCTCCGGGGCTTTTCCCCACATCGATCTCCGGGGCTTTTCCCCACATCGATCTCCGGGGCTTTTCCCCACATCGATCTCTAGGGCCTTCCCCCACACCCATCAATAGCCTTTCGCCTCAATTGATATATTTGTATATGGGGCTTTCTATTTCATGCCTATCAACGGTGCTTTTGACCATTCATGTCTACAAATCAGGTTTTCCACCTGTCAAAAATAAACATCAACGTCTGTTTTTTTTTTCCACATTAAACTCTGGGTTTTGCCTAACAATAATCTCCGGCTTTCCCCCACATCTATTTCTGGAGGTTTTCTATACATATCTCCCTGGGGCCTTTCCCCACATTAATATCCGAGGCTTTTTCTCACATTAAAATCTAGGTTTTTTCCTTACATTTAACTATAGGGCTTTTCCCCATTTCTCTGGGGCCTTTCCCCACATCTATTTCTGGGGATTTTTCCCCACATCGATCTCTGGGGATTTTTACCCGCATCGATCTCCGGGGCTTTTCCCCACATCGATCTTCGGGGCTTCTCCCCACATCGATCTCCGGGGCTTTTCCCCACATCGATCTCTAGGGCCTTCCCCCTCACCCATCTATAGCCTTTTGCCTCAATTTATATATTTGTATATGGGGCTTTCTATTTCATGCCTTTCAACGGTGCTTTTAAACCATTCATGTCTACAAATCAGGTTTTCCACCCGTCAAAAAATAAAAATATTTATTTTTGCTCTTCACCTCATTTTCATGAATGGGACTTTTCACCTCTTTCCATGAATGGGACTTTTCACCTCTTTTCCATGAATGGGGCTTTTCACCTCATTTCTATGAATGGGGGTTTTCACCTAATTTCTATGAATGGGGGTTTTCACCTCATTTCTATGAATGGGGGTTTTCACCTCAGTTCTATGAATGGGACTTTTCACCTCAATTCTATGAATGGAACTTTCCACCTCCTTTCTATAAAAGGGGCTTTTCACCTCATCTCTATGAATGGGGCTTTTCACCTCATTTCTATAAATGGGGCTTTTCACTTCATCTCTATGAATGGGGCTTTTCACCTCATCTCTATGAATGGGGCTTTTCACCTCATCTCTATGAATGGGGCTTTTTACCTCATCTCTATGAATGGGGCTTTTCACCTCATTTCTATGAATAGGGCTTTTCACCTCATTTCTATGAATAGGGCTGTTCATCCCATTTCTATGATTGGGGCTGTTCACCTCATTTCTATGATTGGGGCTTTTACCTCATTTCTATGAATGGGGCTTTTTACCTCATTTCTATGAATGGGGCTTTTTACCTCATTTCTATGATTGGGGATTTCTACCTCATTCTATGATTGGGGATTTTTACCTTATTTCTATGAATGGGGCTTTTTACCTCATTTCTATGAATGGGGCTTTTTACCTCATTTCTATAAATGGGGCTTTTTTACCTCATTTCTTATGAATGGCTTTTCACCTCATTTTTTATGAATGACTTTCATCTCATTTTGTATAAACGGGGCGTTTCACTTCATTTTTATGAATGGCTTTTTATGTCATTTTTATATAAACGGGGCTTTTCCCTGTCTATACCATGGTCACCTATAGCATCCCCCAAAAATCTAAACAGAATTTTGGAGAAACCATAACACTCCGGAAAACACTAAACACCACAAAAGAAGGGGGGAGGGGTTACCTCTGTCCCATCTCTTGCTTACCATGAAACTTGTTAGAGAAAACAATAAAACCAACCGCAAAACTTGCCAGCCCTCTTATCTATTTTATACCCTAGTCCAAACACACATCCCCATGGGGTATGTTACTCTGATCATGCCAAAACACTGCCCTGCCTATGTACACATGCATTACCTGTACATATACACATTATGTACCGCATATCTTGGATTAGCAGCAGTATCGTCTAACAGGAGTCAGTTAAAGACATAGGAATTCACAAGATAAGATTCACAGTTAGAAGTTCTTGACATCGGGCTTAAATTGAACTACTTCGTCCACACTGACGTACCTAAATTATTTAGGCAAATGCTTATCACCGGTAACCTTTGTTTAGCATTTTGCATCTTGACATGCGCATCTACTGCATAATATCAACTGTAAGATTTTGTATTTATTTATTTATTTTCCCAACAGTTTAACTGCAGCAAATTTGTTCGGCTTAACCGACTCATTCCAAACATGCCTTAGTTGATAAAAGTATTATGCAGTAATATAATCCTTTATTAGGGTCAACAAAACATTATTTCCGATTTTGGAAACAAACATACCATGGTGGCAACTTTCGTTAAGGTAAACTCACGCAACAGTTTGCGCACTAAGGATTAGCAAGGTTTAACAGCCAGAAAATATTCAATCGAAATAACTCGTTGTTTAGGATATGACTAGTCTTTCTGAAGACCTTATTTTAGCCAAACAATTTGTATGCGGGGCCTGTGTTTGTTTCCTCCCACCATTTCACTACTATTTCCCATATCATATAGGTACAGCACGTCTACTCCAGCAAAAGATCAAAAACCCCTTCCGATTTTGACGCTCAGTGCCCATTGCTGTAATGCTTGCCGTTTATTAGACAGCAACAATTGTCCACTTTCAGTAATACTCTTCCAAGGAATTGACCATAATGTCATATAAATCGCCAGACTCCGAAATTTGTTGTCTGATATGCACATACAATTTGTAAATAGAAAATTGTTCCCAGATACTTGGTTGCAGTCCTTTCACAGACATCACTTTCACATATTTCGTTGTAATTTATCATTATCACTTTAAGGGCAATTACCAACTATTTACCAGACACCATTTTCTGGGTAATATTTGCCAACATCGGGGCGCCCAACCCCGCCGAGAGACCACACTTGAGTCTGACCCTTATCTTCTGTTCATTGTTACACTCCGCCAAGACTATGGTCATCTAGAGCAACCAAATCCTGCAAGTGCAACCACAACTGAAAATTAATATATTCTCCTTAGACCTATACAGTTACCTTTTACTGTACATGTTCCCATCGTACATGCCTACTGTACTTTCCACCAACACCGTTTGGGAACTTCCTCTCACCAAGATATACTACCTTTGTGTATAATCCTTGATTAATATCTATATCTTGGCTAAACTTACTCTATACAATATTGTTTAACATCAACGCATGAGGAGGCATGGTTGTTCCCAGTCCACAAGTGCGAATTTTCTCCATTCTCGCTTGGAATACATTGAGCCACATGCTTCAAAAGAGTGAATATAATTCAACGGATGGAATGTGCTATTGCAAGGCAGCGCAAAAGCGGCCTCTGTCTTCAGTTAAAATATTGAACTTTGATTGCAACCGATAGCCAAACGCATTAGTTCACCGTTTCCGAGTCTATTTCTTTGGTGAATTTTGGCTATCATGAACGGAATGTTAAAGTAAATATGCACGTATACTTCACCACCCTCTCATTCCTGTTTGCAGGTTAACACCATACAACTTGCCATCTCATGCCCTGTGGCTTTGCCGTGGGGCTTCGCCGCCTTGTACACACACTCCCATAACAATCAAGGTCTGATCGCCTGGGCTGTGCCAAACATAAACCAATTTCAGGGACTAACTATAAATACCCTTTCTAGGGGCCTATTATCACTCCTAAACCTTGGAGACCCAGGGCAAAGCTTTACCCCTCTATCGCTCCAAGGACCTCCTTAGTGCCTCTGGTAATGAAGATTCTGCTTCACCAGACCCCTGCCATACTAGTCGTCACATGTCCTGTACAAATGGGATTAAATCAAGAGAAACGTGAAATACATAAACGGTGATGTGTCTGTTAAATCACAGAGGGATAAATCCATCGTTCTAACCTTGTCCATCCTACCTCTTGCTACCAGCATACCCATATTCACGGTGAACTGCCTTTACAGTCACCAGTGATAATATTTTAAATTCAGAAAAGGTCTGACATATGTCCTTATATAGGACTACAAAGTTTTCCTCTGAGATAAACCACTCATTCTGAATTTAGACAAAGTTTGGAAAAAACAACCCCTCACCTGGTAGTCACTTGGCTACCTACGGACTCATTCGCCGCATCTGATATGAAACATCCGCTAATGCCCATGAAGTTTCACTAACATAATTGCATAAGCTGGCGCTACGGTGGCCTTAGAGCTTGAACATTTTCTATATGCCTTTTCACAGCTATTCTCCGCAAATCTGCCCAAAGGTTTGCCAAATTCATTATTTCGATCAACCTATTGGGGATCAAGCTTCCTTTTTATGCACAATTGTCACGAAGATATGAACGTGAATCATATTTGTAAAGAACAAATCAATAACTGTGAAACAAAGGAGAACAACCGTTAATCATATACCCATAACCAGGAAGGGTTTACTAAACCTGCTGGGTTTTACTGCCGTAGGCCTTACTTCCTCAAATCTCAGAATTGTCAGGAAAGCCGAACATACGTAATAGCCGTACTATACTGTGCCAAAGCTACCACTAATATACTCACGGCGACGCTAAGGATTACAAATAAAATGTACATGTACATGCTTTGCATTTTGAAAGCCACCTTACGTCTTCTTTATTTTAGACACCCTTGCATTACTCATAGATTTGGTATACTCTGATAACCGGACCGGCATTTTCTTTACTAAAGAGTACTACTATAAGAACCATGATAAAACCCGGTCCGACATAGGCCTACTTATAAATAACCAAATTCCCATATCCACATACCTTCGGACAATACCCACGCCTTCGTGAAAATTCCGCAGGAATGCGAGGCCATCTTCTTCTCGCAGTGTCGTGTCGTGCATGCTTGAGCGCGTGCTATTATCCAAAGTACAATATAGCTTTGTGCAATAGCGTTGTACAATAGCTTTGTACAATACAAAGACTGCGTACGCCTACCTAATGTACCACGCCCGTCGCGCTGACCCTGTCAGCCTCAACGTACGTATATACATTGAGGAATTCCTACATGGTATATGTGGAAACACACAAATGGTATTCAAAAGAACGAATTTTAAACAAGAACTTGCCCAAATTCTTATTATGACCTTCCGCAGCCGAATAACCATAATCAAATTTCACATTGACAAAATGACATGGCTGCTCCATACAATTGTACCTCCTTAGCAGTGTCATGTTCGACCACCGGCAAAGATTTAGATATCTCCTACCTTGTTTCCTAAAACGAACACCAAACCAGGCTCTACCTCCATCGGAATCGCAAACCTGCACAATTCCCCACCATTAGGATCGAAGTCCTCCGTTTAGGCACCCGTTATGGCCAGCCGACCTAGTAATTGGCTGATCAACGGGCCGGGTATACATCAGCGTAGGCTACATGTACGTCTTGCTCATATTGATCAAATTTACAAAGTGAATGTGGATCTTCCGACCGCTACGTCGCAGCGATGCAAATAGTTCGCCTGTCTGAAACCAAAATCTAATTGGGTCGACTGCTGGGGTCGCTCCTAGTCGTGCCTTTTGCTTCGGCGCGACTCTGGAACGCCAGTCTGACTTTAGCATAAGGTCGCATGCAATTAAGCAGATAATATGCAAACTATATGCAATGTAAACAAAGAACAAAGGTTAGAACGGCAAAGGTCAAAATTAGTCTTTTAGAGAATCACAGAGAAACTATTGGGACACGAGGAGCTTGTCTTTGCAAGAGTGCGATTTACAGAAAAGTACAATTGCATGCAACTGAGAGAAAAAAATGCAGCAATAAAAAAGTAGGTCGTGAATTTGTAAAGCCACACTGTTGCCGTAGTGATAGAACCTCATCGTCTTGGCAGCTCCTTGCAATGGACCCATTGCATGCCTTGAGAGCTGTTTATTGCGGACTGATTCACCGCTAGCTACCAAACCCCATTTGTGTAGTCCAAATGACAATGGGGTCTGTGAACCTGACTAGTTTTGAAATAATTGTTTACAACGCCTTTCACACTTTTATTCCCTTAATAATTTGCATGTTGTCACATTGTCTCTTATTTTCACGTGCTAATTATAACTCGATCTGTATAGGGGTCCATGTAAATATCATCTGTTATGTTCTATTTTGTTTGTAATCATACATTTGAAGTAAGGTGTTAGAAATAAATGGATTAGTATAGCTACATTTTTACAGGGGCGTCCGGCGCCTTCCTACCCCCCCCCCCCCCCCCCAGCTACCACGCCACTGCACAAAAGTAGCCAGGTACAATGTACACGTATTTGGCATATGCAATCAACTCTTAGTGTTTGAGGTCGAAGGTCTCTCGTAAAAAGCTATTCATCATACAACTGGAATTTCCAATATTACATGATAAATGTTGTTCATCTGAAAACAAAACCGAAGCTCTTGCTACGTGTACAGGACTATACTGTGGTATAGTGATGGAGGAACTAAATCCCATTACCAATTACTTATAGTTGTAGGACTACAGGGTGTCTGCTGACAGACTGCACGTTCAAACTGTACTAAAAAGGCTACTTGTGCATTGAGGTGAGTGATCGTCATAAGGTTTTCCCAGCTTTGTTTAAACTCATGTTGATTATACTGTTTTGGTAATTTTCTGAGACAATTTATTTTCCTGTATATATCTGGGTATTCTGCGTTTTCATGTGGACGTACATCAAGCCTGAAAAGCCGCCAGGCCCTTCAAAATACGTCCAAAAGATCAGAAACAATTCCAAACCGTAACTAACTTTCAGATGAAATAGAAGGAAATTATAATTACAACTGCGTCAAATTAAATGGGGGAAAAAATGAATTTGCTTTCAACACCGATCGCCGCCCCATGAGACGAGTTTCACAAATTTAAGGCGAATCGGAAATATTAAAATTTTACTTGACCTCAACTGGAATTCGTTAGTAACTTTTAGAAAACGAAATTAAGAGCTCGACGATGTTTGGGGAAGAAATTAAAGTGCCGTTATAAGGAATCAACCTGTGTACTAAGTGTTAAAATAACTGGGAAACCTATAAAAAACGGCATCATAGGACAGAAGAACTTGAACTGCCCTTTGATTGTTTTTGTATCATATTTGTATGTGCAGTATACAAACATGTTGTTGAAGTAACATTGCATGTAAACTGCCATAGTTGCTGGACATCTGTCAATCTATTCTCACCATGCATACTAATTACAAATTATTATTTTAATATTATAGAGTACGACTGAGCAAGATGGCAAAGGGAGGTGTGATCGATCTAGTCTTGGATGAGACAGAGACTCAAAAGGAACTTCAAGAATGTCATAATTGTTACACTAAGTACAAGGATCCTGTGATGCTAGACTGCTCGCACAGCTTCTGCCTGAAATGCCTGCAAGAACTTAAACTGACACGGAAAGACGAGAAGAATATCGTCTGTCCGTTGTGTCGAAAGGAGACAGCCCTGACTGAAGCTGGTGTCGACGTGCTACCTGTATCAAAGGTTGCCGATCAACAGGAGCCACTTGGAGGTCAAGGGTTAAAGGTCACGTGACAGGGGTGCGATGAGGAAACTGAAGCCATATCTCGATGCATGAATTGCAAGCATTATCTCTGCCGAGACTGCCAGAAGGCGCACACTCGGATGGCAGTTTTAAAGGGTCACAAGATTGTGGGATTGACTGAGCTACCTTTGGAGTCAGAAGAAACAACAGGAGACACTGAACTCAAGAAAGCTCCCAAATGTCGGAAGCATCCAGATCAAGATCTCTGTTTGTATTGCAACACATGTGAAATTCTCATAATTATGTGATGAATGCACAAGCTTCGATCACAAACAATCCATGCATTCTCACGCCCGCATTTACCAGGCGCTAAGCAGATGCAAACAAGAAGTAAATGAAGCCGTATCCAAAACGAAAGAGTGCATTGAAAAATTCATTTCAGTAAATCCATCTGCAGCCGATTCACGAAAAAGACTTGACGACATGTTGGCAAAAACCTACTCTGCAATTTCACAGAAGGCAGTAAAGGAAATCGACAAAATCCGAGAGAAAACGAGATACGGAATTTGCTTATGCGGAACGTCTGAGCACTGAGTAAAGTGATGACTACGGCAACGTGGTATGAGATCTTAGAGTCCAAGAAGAAGATGCTGCGGGATTTAAATGAGCAGGTGTAGGTACACAAGAGTTCGGATATCAGGCACGAGAAGTCATTCCTTGACTTTAAGGAGAGTGAACAAGCTGGTCAGCTTGGGACTCTGCTCCTGAAGGAGAATTAGGCATATTCTACTTCGTTATCGGTGTTTGGTGCTCGTACATCATTTGCACAACCTGATGATGCGTGTTCCCCTGCATGGTTTTCGGATTATGGCGCCTGGTGGTGGATTTTCATTAAAAAAATAGTGTACTCTAGGCCCTATATCTTATAGTAAATGCATACAGGGAATACTTTCTCTCATCTGTATACTGTCTCGGGAAATAACAGGATCGAGTGGATGGATATAATATTTTCCATTGTGTTCAATGTGTCTTGTATAGATTTTCCCGGACGATAAAATGTGCACATAAATTTTTAAAAGATGCTTTCGTTTCGTGCGAAATATGAACGTTCACAATCCCGTTTTCTAATTACCAATTATTGGTGATTCTTTTTTTATAGCTACACTTTCACAGAAAAAAAACCTAAAATAATGTGGGTCAAAGTTTTTAGATGCTCGAAATTCTGAAAAAAATCTAAACCCATCAAAATTCATAGGCCTACATTATTATACAGACTACCTAGCTGCAATTGGTGTAGGTTTTAATTATTTGTATAATAGGCCTACATGTAATACTTATGAATGAAGTGATAATATTTAGCCTTATTGTGATCAGCAGCAGTAGCGTAGCCAGAGTTCTCATTAATTCTAGCGGGGCGCAGTTCAAAATAAAATATATGATCATTGCCAGACACTAGGAGTTAGGACGTTAAAATAAAACTTCCAATACATAAATACATGGTCGCTAACAATAAATGTAATAACAAAATGTGAACAATAATCATGTTAAACTCAATGATAGCATTATTTTCTCCGATTTCCCAATTTTCGGAGCGAGGGGGCATGCGTCATCCTACGCCTCTCCGTAGCTGTGCCACTGCACACAAAAAGCCAGGTACAAGTACTCGGCATTATACCGTCAACTCTGTGTTTAAGGTCAGAGGTCTCTCGTAAAAAGTTAGTCATCATACAACGGAAATTTCCAATATTGAGAAATTGTGTTCATCAGAAAATAGCAACCGATGCTTTTGCTATGTGTACTTAACAGTCGTATAATGATAGATGAACTAGATCCCAGTGCCCAGTACTTAGTTGTAGGACTACAGGGTGTGACTGAGTCTGCTGACAGACTGCATGGAGGAAAAGACGTTTAAACTGTACTAAAAAGGCTACTTGTGCATTGAGGTGAGTGATCAGCCATGTTGATATATATTTTTCCCAGTTTTGTTTAACTCTTATATTTATTATATCGTTCCGGTAATTTCTAATACTAGCACATTTTATTTGCCTGTACATTTGGGTATTCTGCGTTTTCATGTGGATGTACATCAAGCCTGAAAAGCCGCCAGGCCCTTCAAAATACGTCCAAAAGATCAGAAACATTTACAAATCGTATATCTTTTCAGATGAACTAGAACGTAAATATATTGTTAACAGTGTCAAATTGATGAACACAAATGCTTTCAACGCCGATCCCCGCCCCCATGAGACGAATTTTACAAATTTAAAGCGTATCCGAAATATTTAAATTTTACTGCACCTCAACTGGAATTCATTAGAAACTTTTAGATAACGAAATTAAGAGCTCGACGAATTATTATTTTAATATTATAGAGTACGACTAAGCAAGATGGCAGAGGGGGGTGTGATCGATCAAGTCTTGGATGAGACAGAGACTCAAAATGAACTCCAAGAATGTTCTATCTGTTACACTGAGTACAAGGATCCTAGGATGCTAGACTGTTCGCACAGCTTCTGTCTGAAATGCCTGCAAGAACTCAAACTGACACGTAAAGACGAGAAGAATATCGTCTGTCCGTTGTGTCGAAACGAGACAGCCCTGACTGAAGCTGGCGTCGACGTGCTGCCAAAAGCTGACGATCAACAGAAACAAACTGGTCAGGTGTTAAAAGTCACATGCCAGGCGTGCGATGAGGAAACTGAAGCCATATCTCGATGCATGAATTGCAAGCATTATCTCTGCCGAGACTGCCAGAAGGCGCACACTCGGTTGGCAGTTTTAAAGGGTCACAAGATTGTGGCGTTGCATGAGCTACCTTTGGAGTCAGAAGAAACAACAGGGGACACTGAACTCAAGAAAGCTCCCAAATGTCGCAGTCATCCAGATCAAGATCTCTGTTTGTATTGCAACACATGTGAAGTCCTAATATGTGATGAATGCACAAGCTTCGATCACAAACAATCCATGCATTCTCACGCCAGCATTTATCAGGCGCTAAGCAGATGCAAACAAGAAGTAAAGGAAGCCGTATCCGAAACGAAAGAGTGCATTGAAAAATTCATTTCAGTAAACCCATCTGCAGCCGAATCACGAAAAAGACTTGACGACATGTTGGCAAATACCTACTCTGAAATTTCACAGAAGGCAGAAAAGGAAATCGCAAAAATCCGAGCGAAAACACAACAACTTGAAAAAGAGGCAAGGGACATCGCCACTAAACGAGATACGGAATTTGCTTATGCGGAAACGTCTGAGCTGATTCTGAGTAAAGTGAACGATGCGATGACTACGGCAACGTGGTATGAGATCTTAGAGTCCAAGAAGAAGATGTTGCGGGATTTGAATGAGCAGGTAGAGGTGCACAAAAGTTCGGATATCAGGCACGAGAAGTCATTCCTTGGCTTTAAGGAGAGTGAACAAGATGGTCAGATTGGGACTCTGGTCCTCCTGGAGAAGGAACATGCTATTACCGTTGATACTATTGGTACATTTCGGTATCCCCCTATAAGACGCTTTAAACTAAATATTTGATTAAGGAAATAAATGTGTGTTCGAGAGGTTTTAATCACTTTGTTTAATACCGCTTGGAGTCTGCATGGGTGCTGATAATTATCAGCACCCAGACTCCAAGCGGTATTAAACAGAGTGATTAATACCGACCGAACACACATTTATTCCCATTCATAAATACCTTTCTTTTTTAATTCAGCCTCCAAAAAAATTAAAAATTCGGAAAATTGTCGCATGTAAATTTGGGTGTTTCGCCATTCTGTCTGTGTCAAATGACATGTTTCCGCCTCTGTCGCTCTACACAATACATTATGAACTATTATGAACCAGACTATTACTGCCACTGGCAACCTCGTTCCCAAGGTGTCGAGCTGTACGCGCCCAACACTACCTGCTCTTATTATTGGAGACGAGGTACGGTTCAGGGTTGGAAATAAAGTGAGCCCTGGGGACGGAATTTTGTTGCCAGGTGGTTTTAAACACTTCCAGCCATGTCTTTATCGTCCGTTTAATACCGGCCACGTGACGGGCTCTCGACCAATAGGAATGCCTAAACTGTCCCAGGTATTTATAAATCAACCTTATAAGTGCGCGGTCAATGACTATTCTTGAAAAATTGGGATTTCAACCATAAAACTGATGAATTAATTCAACACATTGAGTGTTGAATTCATCAGTTGTATGTATGGAATTCCAACTTTTAATAAGTAGTCACGGACCGCACACTTATAAGGTTAATTCAACACTTTAGTTTTAAGCGTGTAGGCCTATTAGTGGATTCTAATTGTTAATTAACAATTGAGGATTCTTTTTGGGGGGTCCGCTCGCAAGTCCGACGCCTCATTATGTTCGACGCCTCATTAGTCCGACAAAATACCAAATAGGGCTCATAAGTCCGAGGCCTCATTGGTCCGACGCTCTATAGGTCCGACGCTCCATAGGTCCGACGCCGCATAGGTCCGACTCCTTATAGGTCCGACAATTAATTTTACTTTTATTTCTGTTCATAAGTCCGACGCCTCATAAGTCTGACGCCTATAAGTCCGACAGTCACGAATAATAAGCATTGCGCTCAAAAAAAATTGAAAATAATAGCGCCACCAAGTGGTACAGTAAGAGATTACACAATGAGTTCCAGACTACTGAAGTTCGAGTAGATACATGTACTCAACCTCGTTACCATGGGTACGATCTTGCTGCGCCATGTTAATTCACACCATGACTTGCGCGATCTGAACCCCTGTAATTGTGTAATTTAGTTGGTATATTTAAATCATATTTAAATGTGTTTAACGCGCAACGGACTGCTATAAGGGTTTTTTTTGGGTTTTTTTGGCGTAAATAATTCTTTCAAACATGAGGTGGGATCACAAAATTATTATTAACGAGCTCGCATGCATACACGTTTGTTTATGGTGTAAATCGAGGAGTTTCCTTTGTTCCTCTCAAAAATTTCCTTTGTTTGTAACTTTTTCCGACGGCTCTCATTGATTTTGTACACGAATCTCAATCGAGGACGTCCTCGATTCTAACCCTAACCCCAATTCACCCTCGTGTCGCCAGGTATGTGTCCTCCATTTACACAATAAACAAATATAACAAATATAAACTCTATAACTGGATAGGTCTAGCGGTTCTGTACGTGAAGCCACTCGGCGGCCATTATAGGGATATTAAAAACATTGCAGGCGTATATACACGTTCGCATAGCGCACGACCGAGAAAACGAATTTAATATCACAGGAAACCAAGTTAATATCACAAAAACAATCCAGTTTGATCAGGAAAATTAAGTTAAACATAATAACACCCAAGAATGACATGTATACGCCAAGTTTGAATGTTAAATTGGCCTATTTTCGGGAAAATATTTGAGACATTTGTGTGAGACGATGCAATGCAGTGCAAAATCTATGGGATATGTCGGACAAGTACATTTGTATTTTAAAGATTTTGTTAAACATTTCCAACTTCTAAGTTCACCTTCTTTTTTTTCTTCTTTTTTTTTTGGGGGGACGAATTCCACATCATAACCTTATGCACTAACCATACAAAAAGGGAAAACGAGCTTTTTTGGATTAAGTAAATTCTTGAAATGTTTGGTTTAATTTTATATCCAGACACTAAAACTTCCAGTTTTAGGATAAAATTAAAAAGAGAAAATGTCCTCTTTTTTTTTTAACTGGCACAATTGTCTAGGTTTGAAATCAACATAGGGTTTAGCGAATATTTTAGAAAGGGTCCCAACAATTCTTGCTGGACAAGTGGACAGAAACAAATTAATTATGTGGTTTGAGCTTAAACCATAGAGCTGTATAATAAAGATACAGCTCTATGGCTTAAACTATGAACTTCGATTCAGAAACTAGAAATAAATCACAATTAAAACATTTCAATCACACGTGTAATTAATAACATATAAGTCACACAATGGATTCAATTTTGCTTGCTTTTATTTTGCATTGATACACTACATATAACATGTAATAACCAATGCCGTATTTATAATATTCTTATTATGTATTGTTTACTGATGTTATAAAACCAAAAAAAATACAAATTAAAATTAACCTTCGACTTTCTATGAATTTAAAACCAAAATAAAAACTTGCGATGTCATTTTAGAATAATAATTGTTCATACTATGCAAAGATATATATTGGCAGCGTTCTTCACAGGCCAGATTTTAATAGGACACTCTGTACGGCTCGAATTGTGAGTGTTTCTCGATATTTGTGCGATATGACACGATATTAAAGATTTGTACACCACAATTTTTGTTTTGTAAAGGCCCAGTCACACCGGGCTTGCGACCAGGTTACGACCTAGCTGCGACCAAAACATGTTGCAATCCTGGGCAAATCGTACAAAGAGCGTGCGACTGGTCGCAGAGGTCGTGGGTCATCGCCACAGCAAAATCAGTCGCAGCAAGGTCGATGGTCATGTTCAAAACTTCTGACCTGCGATTCCAAATCGTAAGAGGTTGTAGACAGGTCTTACATGGTCGTACCACCAATCGTGCATGCTCGCACCACCAGTCATGGATGATCACGGGTCACACAGTCGCACGATTAGTCGTGCAACTGGTTGTAGGTATACACGACTGATCGTGCGAGTGGTCGCAGGTATACACGATTGCTCGTACGATTAATCGTGGGTACCTGGGACTAGTCGCACGATTACCTACGACTGATTTTGCGATCAATCTTCTCCAATCGCTTGTGATCGCACGACCAAGCATGCCACCAATTGTACGTACCAGTCTTAAGAGCAATCACAGCATACGACCGCTATGAAGATCGTCGCAAAACATTGGCGATTGGTCGTACCTCTGCTAAATCGCACCAATCGCACGATCCAGAAATCGTACGATCCGGTGTGACTGGGCCTTTAGAAAGCAAAATAAAACCGTGATTGAAAAGAAAAATTTGACAGGGCGGCATAACATTTTAACAGGGCGGCATAAAAATATGACACAGCGTAACATTGACACGGGGCGGGCTACCCTGCTGGGGGATTGTGGGTAAATCCAAGTCATTTTAACATCTGTATAATTTGCTTTTCATATTAACAATAAAATGTTATCCAGATTTGTCAGTTTTCATGAAACACGTGTTCACTATAGGAAAGCTTAAAAAATATTATGTATATTTCCATGTAACCAAGATAGGTTTGTGACTGTTGCGACTGTTTTATTATCTTTACTTATAATGTTGAAACATAAAATGTCAAGATGCAGATTTCTGCGATATTTTTACAGCACATCTAAGAAATGTGAAACACCGAGACAGCTTATCTTGGAAAACGTAGTTGGTCAATTAAGCTTTCGTAGTTTACTAATGGTTAAACAAAATAAGTTTTGACATTCGCTGTCATCTGTTATCCCTCTGTCATACTGGGAGCAGTTCGTCCCATGACTTGTGCAGCCGTAAGAAGCTGTATAGCCTGACATCTTAAGCAAGAAGTGGACTTGGGTAACCAATTAGCTGTAGTGTACAAAGAAAGAAAATGTACAGATATAAATTAAATGCCATGGAAAGAATATTGAACCTGACGCTATTTTAGAAACACAACATTCTCAATTTATTTGGCATAGGCCTAGTCATTTCTTTGGAGAGTGAAATTTCAATGCTCATGACTCTTTATACAGTTGATTTGAATATTCCGAATGGACTGTGGAATATGGTACCTTTTTATTTAAACTTGTGATTGTATATAGACCACCATACTCGGCAAAACACCCAGTTACCGTTAATGTATTTTTTAACGAGTTTACAACATACCTTGAATCTATTGTATTGTCGTCTGAACCAATTTTTATTACAGGGGATTTTAATGTACATGTTGATAATGGCAATAGTGATGCTTTGCAATTTTTTGACATTTTAACATCAATGGGCTCGAAACAACATGTTGATACACCGACACATGAAAGAGGTCATATTTTAGATTTGGTTTTTACACGTCAATGTGATGACACTCTTGATGACAAACCTGTCGCTGATTATTTTATTTTCAGATCACTTTTCAATTTTGTGTAAATTGCATCACCGTAAACCAGACTTGCACGTGAAACAACTTGCATTCAGGAAAACTAAAGCCTTTGATCGTTCTGTTCTTAAGAATGACTTGGTCAGTAATCGGTTATTCCTGAATCCACCTGGTGAACTAAATGATCTGGTGTGCTGTTACAATGAGACACTGAGAGCTAATTTAGATGATCATGCACCGGTAATAAATAAAACTGTTAATATACGACCTGCTGTACCTTGGCTTAGCGAAGAGATCAAAACATCCAAAAAACTACGTCATAAAGCTGAGAGAAAATACCGACTCACTAAAAATGAGGATGATCTTAAACATTTTTGTAGACAAAGGAATCGTACTAATTTTTTATGAATAAGGCTAGACAAATTTGTTATACAGGGAAAAAAGTTGCAACCCACGGAAACTTGTTAGTTCCATTAACAAACTTTTAAAACCTAAAAGACAGACTATATGATACTTAGTGTGGACAATCGTGTTTTGCCAATGAAATGGGTAGTTTTTTTATACAGAAAGTGGAAAATATATATGTACATGCCAAACTCAATGAAATGACTACTGATAATTTAGGCGTTTCTCATCAAATAAAGACATGTACTTGTGCACAGTTTGATCGTTTTTTACCAGTCACAGATTATGATGTTAAGATTGTTGTAAACTTGGGTTCTAAGAAATCTTGTTCCTTAGATCCTATGCCAACTAATCTTGTGGTAGACTGTTTAGATGTTTTATTGCCAACTATTACCAAAATCATAAATCTGTCTTTGGTGTCTGGTACATTACCCTCAGTTTGGAAAGAGTCGATGGTTATTCCATTATTGAAAAAGATCCTTTAAGTTCCGCTGATTTTCAAAACTACCGTCCTATAGTAATCTACAGTACATTTCCAAACTGATAGAAAGAGCAGTGTTTAATCAGATCCATAGTCACATGACCACCCATTCGTTGTATCCATTGCTACAATCGGCATATAGAAATAATCATAGTACTGAGACAGCTTTACTGAAGGTACATAAAGACATTTTAATGAAAATGAATTCACAATGTATCACATTGCTTGTACTTTTAGATCTAAGTGCTGCTTTCGACACGGTCGATCATTATCCTTTTAGTCCGTCTTTATTCCAGGATCGGGATAACCGGTATAGCATTGGAATGGTTTAAAGGAAACATGTAATAAGGATTTTGTTTGCTTAAATCAATAAAGTATAATGTTGACAACAACATTATGTGTGTGTAGTAACCCTAAATTAGCCATACATTGAGCCAATCTGTGAAAATATATTTAAAAAAGCAAATTTTAACTGATTTTGGTGGGTATGGATATGGACAACTACCAAAAAAAGGAAGAAGGGATGGGGGTTGAGGAATTGTTTTATTAGAGGTCAAAGGTCATTGACGCCTGCCTAAATCACTAAAATTTATATTTCAGCAACAAAATAAGATAATATAGATGATCTTGGTGTCAAAATGCAGAGAATTACAAAAGAAGATGACGTCAAATAATTATTGAACCTTGGGACCAAATCCTGACCTCCGAAAATGAGGTCAAAGGTCAAACAACTATTCTATTAATACAATGTCATATTTATAACTGGAAAATTACCATTAGATAAAAATAAGCACAAATCGAAGAGGCCAATTTTAACTTACGTGGCGGATATGGGAGTTATTATTTATTTCAAGAGCAGAGGTCAAAGGTCATTGACCCTGGACTAAAACAATATAAACTGTATCTCGGCAACAACATAAGGTACATGTAGGATCGTGGTGTCAAAATGGTCATAATTACACTGGAAGTAGAAAAGTGTAAATTATTGTGATATAGGATAACAAATTGACCGCCACATATGACCTCAAAGGTCAAAGGTCATTTTTCGAAGCCCCATATTGAATCCACAAACAACCACCCCAGAGATCTACATATAACATAAAACAACATGAATGAGGTCTTTGTTTAAGAAGTGATTACTCATAAAACCTAATTAGCCTACATGTACTTTGACTAGTTACCCCAGTAAAGTGAGATGTCCCAAAAGTTTCCTATTATTAGGGAGAGGAGTTTGGTGCACCATGCAGAGAGTCTTGTATACAGCAGAGAGATTCAGCACACCCTAAGTCGGTATTTGGCGGCTTAATCAAGGGCGAAGTGACTAGATACAAACGTATATGTACCCATTTAAAAGACTGTGAGGAGAGGGTTGAATTCTTCAAAGACAAACTTCAAAAGCGCGGATACACAAACAAAGACCTAGCCCTCCTTCCTCAAAGGGGCGAGACTCCCGCGGACTCTAAGCGTGAACAAACCCCAAACAATATCCCACTGGTGTTCGTCCTACTACTACCCACAAGTCGCCCACCCAGCCCTCAAACGGGCCCTCCTCAAACACTGGCACTAGATTAGTGAAACGAATACCTAAATAGGCTATTTGATACCCAACCCATCTTGACATACAAACGGCACAAAAACATAAAAGATGAACTTGTTCGACCTAGGACTAAAGCATCTCCACAATCCAGGAGATTGTTCAAATCCTATTGGAAGAACAAAACAATGATCAAAGAACTAGATCTCAAGACTAAAACAAATAAATAAGTCAAGATACCCTCCTTTCGATCAATACCCCCCAAAAACCGGCATTTGTCCTTGCCATCTGTCATACCGACACACAAATAAAAACAAGGAAAAAGAAAAGTAAACTGAAAGAATGGTGACTGGTGAAGTGCATGAAATAGCACAGAAAATATGCCCTGCTCTCCTTCCAAAAAAGGAGAAAAAAGGGAACGGCATATTTTCGCCAGTACAGTAATAACCAATCACTGGGTGAACTAAAAACAAAGGACCACTGTTGCAATAAACACACCAGTCTTCGCGTCGCCAAAACTAGAGACAGGGTTTGAAACTCCCGCTTTTAGGGAATGTCTAACCCAATTGGCCTGCAGACGTTTGATGTATTTGCCCGTCCACGAACTCCAACCACTGACTGTCATCTAGCAGAGATAATGTGGCTACAACTGACCTCCCATATGCGTGTCTTACACACAAAAAGGGGCAGAAAAAGAGTTACGAATTACGCTCTGGAGGGGGCAGTCAAACAACCACTCTCTGACATGCACAATAGATAACGTACACTTACAGATTTATCTCTGCAGACCAGTCACAAATACAATCCATATGATACTTGTCAGCAGAACCTTTTCCGCGTCTCCAAAAAAAAAAAAAAACACGGAGGGGTTCTCTTGAAACTTGTACACCTAACCAACACCCCCGCCCCCCACCCCACCCCACCCCCACCCCATTCCTACCGACTGCAATCTCGCCGGGAAAAAATGTGGCCAGAACTGACCTCCCTGAAGCGTATATCACTAAGGACAAAACTTATGTTAAAAGTTACGCTCTGGGCAATATAGTTATGCAACCACACTGCTGGCATATCAGCTAATCATAAATATACGGATTTATCTCTGCAGACCAGCAACAAACATAAAATCCTATGATATTTCACGCAGCAGTTTCAGCATCTCCAAAAAAAATACGAAAACAATAGGAAATAGTTCTGACTTGTGACAACTCCCATAAACACCCTCTCCTTCCCATAATAGAATGAGTTCTGATTCACTTCAGCTAACTCTGTGATTGATCAAACAAATTAACAAAAAATAAACTGAACATTCCTTGAAGTATGCCTGCATAAACCGGTTTCTCTTTGCTATTTTTTTTGCAAAAACACTTCAACTTTAACTAAAAAACCTAATAGTCTCACAGACAAATTTTAAAAAAAAATCCACATAACCCAGCGTTAGACGTCCTTCAATTTAATGTGACCGAGAATCGTTTTACTAATTAAAAAAACCGTAGGCCGCATGTATGATTACGCTCCTTCCCAATATACCCCCCCCCCCCCCCCCCCCCCCCCCCATCTCATTTTGACCTTAACCTCGTATTTTGGTGGTGAAGAATCCATTTCATATTTTGTTTGTCTCCTAGTATAATCATGTGCATTTTGACACCAAGATCATCTTGGCCTATGTAAAACATGCTGCTGCTGAGATACAATTTATAGTGTTTTGGTGCAGGGCCCCCTCCCTCTCTGCTCTTGGAATAAATAATAACCCTCTTACCCGCCACAATAAGTTGAAATTAGTCACTTTGATTTGTTTGTGCTCTTTTTATATAATATGGTAATTTTCCTGTAACTAATATGACATTTTAGTGATAAAACGTCTTTGTTTGACCTTTGACCTCTTTTTCGGAGGTCAGGATTTTATTCCAAGAGTCAGTAGTTATTCTATGCCATCTTCTTTTATAATCCTGTGCATTTTGACACCAAGATCATCTATATACCATATTTTGTTGCTGAAATATGTTTTAGTGATTTAGGCAAAGGCCAATGACCTTTGACCTCTAATTATAACAAATTCCCTAACCTCTATCTCTCCCTTCTTTTTTTGGTAGTTGTCCAAACCCATTCAAATCAGTTAAAATTAGCTTCTTTAAAAAAAAAATCACAGATGAACCTTAAGTTAGGGATACTAATCAGTGTTTTTGTCTTAACTTGTCCTGTTCTGTGGGGCACATCCGCCACAAGTTTTAGCTTTTTAAGATGATGCTTCCACACTTGTTTTTAATGTACATGTATTATTCAATGTAATTAAAAGTAAGAGTGTGGAAATAAATGTTATATCGAATTGAATTGAATACTTGCTAAACACAGTTTTTGCAGCGTAAACCTTTTCATCAAAGCGGTGCATTTTAAAGCTTTTGTCTATAAGTGTTTGTTTCCCGTGTTTAATATACTTTATTATATTTGATTGGGATGGGAAATGACAACCTTTACGCGGTCTACCCTGTTTCCACTAATGTCATCAAACCGATGTATGTAGTAACACGTTAAGCTGCTCACCATCATACGAAAGAAGATAATATTTGACTGTTGGAGAGTTACAAGATGACCTTGTATTTCTCACCAAAACAATCTAGATGGGCTAATCCAATGGCCAATCCTAGTTCTCAAATCGTCGGGGTGGGTAGGGAATATATCTCACTTCCGTAATTTACGCCCCATGTTGTTCAGTAACAAGAAAGAGCAGTATAAACCACCAGGGGCCATAATCATGAAATCTACTTATACCCCAGTCACAATTAAAGCGGAGCCCGGGCGGCGTGTGCGATTTATAGGCATCGGCCGGCGTGTAGAGGTCGGCGAAAGATCGTGCGATATGGCGGTCACAGTCACAATTAAAAGTGCCCCGTACGCTGCCATGACGGGTCAGTTTGCGATGCGAAACGCCGCACCAGGTTTTAAGTCCGAGTTAAAAGTAACTCGATGCCCGCCCGATGCCAAAAAATGATTCGGCAGCCGCAAGGAGTCCCGTGGGGCCCCGGCCGAAAATGCCTAGAAATCCGCCGCAAACTAATCGCAAACCCATCGCAAGCCAATTGTGACTGAGGTATAAGCAGCCAACTAGACCATAGTAGGATACTAACATTTCTAGTAGTCTACTGTGGAGTTGATAACTAAATTGTAAATCATGAAACCTTACTAAAACAAAACTTGCTAGTTACATGCTAAGATAATTTCGTTGCATACTTTTGGGTGGGGTGGGTATGTATGGAATGTGGTGACAATCGATACAATAGTGTGACAGGTGTATTAGGCAGCCCATCCTCCACCACTTGCGTGGATTAACAAGTTCTAACAATTCCACGATTCTTCTGGCTATGTTGTCACGTGGGTGGTCGGTGATACAATGGTACAGTTGGTAACTAGTGATTCAGAGCATAGAGCAAGGAACAGAGTTACCCTGGATCAACACCCAGAAATGTATCGAATGTAAAGCCCCTGTCACACTTGTCCGAATCGTCACTCCGTTCATGTTCCGAGTAAAAAATTGTGGAATCGGTGTTTATAAATCGGTTTGAACTGAACTTAAACGGATTTCCCTCGGTTTTCCAACCCTATATACTCGTGTACCGTTCGGTGATGCACTGAGGAACTCGGAGAAATTATTGAACCTGTTTAATAATTTCTCCGAATTGTCGCGGCAACCTCAATACGGACGGTATCCGGTATATACACACGGAATATGCACGGAATGCACGGAATATACACTGTACAAGAGTACGGAACAGGCCTCCGATTCCGATCGATAACCGTATGTATTCAGAGTTCATTCCGAACCCACACCATTGTAATGCCAATCAGCGTGGCCACTCATCAATTTTGAAAATCCCAAGATGAAGGCAGTAAAATTCCCAAGAATTCCCAAGATGTCATAAAATATCACGGATGATGCTATAACGGACTAGAGAACCCGCGAAAGGGCCCAATTTTGTGAATAAATGTACAGTACAGTCAAACGCCTTTATAACAAGGTCCTTTTACAAATTATCTTGTTATAACAGGTACCTTGTATTATCTCAGTAATGAAAGACTCAGGACCTATTTTGTCCTCGTTATAAGCATCATGTTGTATAACAGTGCTCTTATTATCAGGGTTCGACGTACTACCAACAAATGATCTAAATGTGCGCTCAGGAGTCGCTGTCCACACTTAAAAAGTTGTTTGCGGTTTAGATGAGTGCCATAAATAGAAAAAAGTTGTTTGCGGTTAACAAAAATGCCTAAAATGTATATACAAGTTGTTTGCAGTTAACAAAAATGCAAAAATCCCAAGATTTCGTGAAATTTGGATACAAAATCCCAAGATCCCAAGGTCTTGCCCAAATTCCCAAGATCTTTGGAAAAATCCCAAGGAGTGGCCACGCTGATGCCGATCAAAAAACGGACGCACCGAATTGGAGGCCACTAAATCCGTAGACTTGACCCAAGTCGGACTTACCATGGAGTTAAGACTACCAATTTGCTTTCGTCAATCCGGCCGAATAATGTGCATGCTTTGTTGGCCTTAGATATAGGGCGCCCTCAACTGGTTGTCGTTCCGCGATCGGCTTCAACGTGATGTCATCATTTAGGCCTTCAGCTGACACTGAAAAACAGGCTGTAAAATGCGTTTCGCTCCAGCAACTCTGGGTCTACTTTTTTAATGCACATATATGAGGTTCAATACATCACAAACACAAGGTAAAAAGTTCTCCACAAAAAATTCTGCAGTTATTTTTTTATACCTCATTAAAGTTATTAACAATCACGTATGCTAAAATGCACGTTTTGTGGTTTGAGGCCTTACATTGGCACTTTAAGTTTTAACAATAAAGCACTGCGGCACCTGTATGACAAATCCTATATATTTTATATTAAAGAACAAGTGTTTATGATTTTGAAAATTTGGTAACAGCAAATTATCTTAGTTTTTTTGTTAAATGCAACAAAATTTGGCACACAGGGCGCTATGATTACCATAAGTGTCAACAAAACCTACTAAAAAATATATAAAACAAATTGAATGGAAATTGTTTAAAACCTTTTCTGAACTGATACACGTGACCATTGTTGTTATTATAATATTAAAATATAATATTAACATTTTAATAAACCTCTACTTGTTTCAAAGTTAACCATTTTTTTGTTAAAAAAACAAGCTTATAATTAAAAATAAAAGGGCCATTAGAAGTCAAAGATGGGTATAGTTGCAGAAAGAAACCATATATGTCAGCCAACTACATGTACATGTAGTATGTTTTTAAAAAAACATACATATTCGAGATGTGATAAATTGGTTAGGACTGAAGAATTTGTTCACAGCTTCACAGAGGACATGTACATAGTAAATATAAAAAAATTACAAAGGTTTTAAAGAGTGGTTTTTCATAATGTGACTAGCATTAGTGTGAATTAGCTTTTAATTCAGCCAAATTACAGAATGTACCCAGTTTTAATAGCGATGCATAGGGCCACAAGGAAATAAAAATACACAACACAAAAAAACAACTAATAAACAGACAGATTTCGCCGGACACGTCGTCATATACATGTTTACTAAGTCCATCAACCAAGAGGCAAGACTTCGGTGGCGATTACATCTCGGGTTGGAGGTAGACTGCTCAGACGATGGAGATGGAGAACAAAAGGCCTTATATTAGGCGTCATCAAACTCTCTGTTGTTTGGCTGTACAGCAAGCATACCCCTAGAACTATGGGGAACCCGACGCCCGAAGGGCGGAGCCCCATAGATAGAGAGGTTTTTTACAGGTTAACTGCCGTTAAACAATAGAAACCATGCACAAACAAAATGAAATTACCCTCTCTATCTATGGGGCTCCGCCCTTCGAGCGTCGGAAGCCCCATAGTTCTAGGGGTACAGCAAGCAGACAAACTTCTCTAGAGAAATTGCAAGAGTGCCTTCTTGCAATTGGAATTTGCTCCCTAGATCTGTGAATGTTTCTTGAACCTCTGGGTGCTCTTCTAACACTTTCACTATCATTTTACTATCTACGAACCGCAGATAACAGGTGTCGTGAAATCCAAGATCAGACTTCCTTCACGTGCTTCTTCATAATGCAGATCAAGAAGAATGTCAGACAAGTCGACCGTTGAGACAACTCGACTCGGGACAAATAAACAAATTATGAAATAATAATATTAACGCAATGGCCGGTCTGATGCGTGCATGAACGGTACCGAATCCCAAACTGTATGCGCACCAGCGCATCACAAACGACGTCACCGTGCACAGTACGGCCTCGTTGACCGACCGGGGATGGGATAAGTTAGCGCACAGGCCCGGCAAAAACGATGCCACCGTGCACGGTACGGCTACGTTGGCCGGGGATAAGTGCGCACACAGGCCCGACAAAAACGAACGATGTGCACGGACAATCACACTGCGCTATATCGGCTCTGTTATATGCAACAAAAGGCACATATGTAATGCCCAATGTACCTCTTAAAATGGTGGTTTACCTTGTAAACTAAGAGTAAACCACCATTTTCCTAAACTAAAGCAGCTAAACCTATCATCTCGCCCAGCGGCAACCCCAGCCGTATATCAACCCGGCCCGAACAAACAAAAACCTCATGTATCATAACTCCCAAACGGCGATCAGCCGCCGTCAAAATCCCCGCTACTATCCCCAAAGCAGGCGAGTCGACTTAATTGTCTCAACGGTCGACTTGTCTTTCCATTTATCGGACATACGGTCGAGTCTCAACGGTCGACTTGTCCCGAGTCGAGTTGTCTCAACGGTCGACTTGTCTAACCCCCATCAAGAAGGCCCACACGTTGGGCATGTTCGGCAATTTCGCGATCCCTGCCGCTGAACTTAAGCCACTCTTTGGAACTGGAAGTATATATATCCCATCTGAGACTTGTGAGGGTCTTAACTTTTTCTAATTTTACAGATTCAACGTGCATATAACACTTCAAACTAGTCACATTATTTTGTTTTACGTCGGTCGGCGACGTTGACGCGTCGCCATGTTTGATGAAAAATGTAGGTCATGTCATGACCGTCGACCCCGCACGGACAAACTCGTGTGGGATTGGACAATTCGTAACACGTGATGCGATTGCGTCATTCGCGAACGGATTTTGTAACATGGCGCATTACGTCTTTAAACTTCCGTGATGCCAAAATAGTTCGCTCTTTGCAGCAGGATTATTAAATAACTGCAGGATGATATATGGAGAACTATTTTTCTAGTAATCTAGAGTCATTTATTTACTCGGAACTGTTCAGAAAATTTACACCCGCTCTTGCTGGATCGAACTAAACGAATTTGAGCACTCAGCTGAAGGCCTAATTATGCCAGTGGGATTTCTGAACCACACATGAGCATGGGCGGTGCATAAGGGGCGCGCTACTGATGGGCGTAGACGTAACGCGTGGCGCACGATGTGGATTACCATGAGCAATGTTACCACAGAATCCCGACTTGGGTCAAGTCTACTAAATCCGATGATATACCGAATTACCACGTTGTAATAACGCATATTAAACGAACATATACCATATATATAACGATCATAATTTTTTTATAACGAATAAATTCCGGTTCACCGGGAGATCCAGAGACGGCAAAATTGCTATAAAAGCGGTCGGTTTTGAGATCAATGAATTTTTCAAAGTTTGGCATGTCCGGTGATGATCGGAGAGGTTCTGAATATAGACGGATTGCAATCGGAATAGCAACTTATTAGATCCGGAATAAGACCGGATTATGATCGGTGTATTTTCATTTCTGGCTGGTTTTTTTACATTTCTCTCCGAACGTGTCAGAATTAATAATATTTCAGATCGGTTTATGAACGGAATTATAGATTCAGACAAGTGTGACTAGGTCTAGTAAGCAACTACAGGCCTTTAGGCTTACTAAGATTTCATGAAAGTGCTACCAAACATAATCTTTGTTTTTCCCGTTGTGAATATTATTTTTATTATTCGTACAATAACAATCTGCACATGTAATAAATTAAAAAAATCCAAGCACATTATATACATACATTTTACAATATTTGGAATGTTCCTGAAATACAATACGTACTATCTGTCATAACTGTTTTGTTTCTTAAAAAAACTAACTTCATGATGAGTTATTTTTGCCATTTTCTTTTTTAAGCCTATTTTTCTTAATGAAAGTTGCTCATAAATGACCTGCTTGAAAAGTAATTTTTCATTTTTGCACAAAGAGGCATATCGCTTGAATTTTGTAACATCTTCGTTCTATTAATGTATGTGATATTTACAATTACAGGTCTAAAAAAAAGCAGGAATTAGATTTTTACAAACTGTTGTCTAAAATCGGACTTTTGGTAATCTTCTATTCTTAAATTTTGAGCTTGTTTTTAGTTGGCAATCTTATTCCTATATAGGTAGTTATAGTACAAACAAATAAGTTAATGTATCCCAAAACAAATCTCACGGACAACGCCAACATGATCAACATTGCTTTACATGCAAGTGACCAAACAAGTTTAATTCCAAACAAGAGCAAAAACCTACTCAAAGTATCTTGATTAAACCTAGAAATTCGATATTAAACTATCCTAAGCAATGTTGAGATGTCGTGAACAAATTAGTGACAATATGCTTGTAAATACAGCGTGCATTAAACTGTTCCAGTTGTTTTGAGCTCATGAACTATTGGCGTTACAGCTGTTTTGTAACCAGCTTTTGCCGTCACCCTTAATTCGTAATTAAGCCGTTGTGTAACCGTTGTCTGCCAGGGGGAGTTTCTCTTCTCTGGGCGGAGACATATAGTAGGCATTACCGGGTTGTTGTCCCTTTAAGAAAGAAACAGAAGTAGCATTAATGATAATGAATCGGTTTCTCCGAATACATGAAGGCAGACTTATCGAATTCCTGTATATATTGTCTATGCAAGTCCCACACTAGACCCTAACAAGTCCTTCAGTCTCACTCAAGTCAACGCTCTAAAAACTCCGAGGTCATTGACCCGAAAAAGCATCTAAATCTGCGCAGTCCATTTTCGGGTCAAATATGAAACGTTTGGTGGTCAACATTCACTGGAATAAAAATTAATAGACCAGGAAAAGTGCCATTTTCGACCCCAAACAAGTGTCATTTTCGACCCGGAAAAGGAATGTACAGATTGCGATGCTTTTCCGGGTCAATCTGATGATCTAACCCAGTTTTTTTTTCACAGGCTATACGTTCATTCCTTTGTCATCCTGTTACTTGCATCGAAGTCAAAAAATCATGGCTTTTAATCTCAAATCGGGGATAACAAATTAAAACTAATTCTTTACATTTTACAGCGTTCCAACAAGTTTTTTTTCTTCACCAAAAGTCACGCCGAATCAATCAAATTTCTTAATTGAAACAGTGAACCAGTGAATGGTGTCAATTTGCTAGGCTCATATATCGCTTCTATGTATTTTGATAGGTTCTATATTGCTTGATGGCGCTGTTCTTTTTACGGGTAGTAATACATTTGCCAAAAGAGCTTTGATCGCTGCAATTCGTTCCAAACAGGCACATTTTGAGCGGACACTACACTATATATAGTTAGTATAATTTATTACATTGTTGGTTAATTTAGGTAAACATTAATTGACTAACAATTTGGAGGAATTTGCCCATGATGGTAGGCAGTTGATAAGTTAATCTGAATCGGGAAAAATATCAACCTATCTGACCAACTGTTTACAGTGTATGAAATCGGGTTTCTTCTATATACCTGATTGTGAACTCTAACCCTCGCTTGGGCATGCGCAACACTTCCAGATAATCCGTATAGAGTACCAAAGTGTGACATCAGTTGTCATTGTAATGGCCTCATACATTGATTAGTCGACTGAAACGTTCATTACAAAAGCACAGCGAAATCGTTGAGTAACTGTTGTGTAGTGCCAATTGCCTTAGCCACAGACAAACGGTGACATATTGGTTTCGAACTTTCGGTACTCTAGTTCATTACTCCAAACTACACCGGTCGTGTTTCTTCATTTTCCATAGTGTTTTACCGGGTATCGATTTCAGACAAAACAGTAAAATTGAGGATGAGAGAGACTTACCACAGGGGGCTGTTGGTGCACTACAATGGTCTTATTTGTGTCCTTGCAGCAACACTTCAGACAGCAGCACTGAAAAGAACAGATAGCATTTATTAGCTGCACGGAAACGGTTTCAACCTAATAATGAATGTCTTTCCACTCTCAGTTGTGGCGTATCCTCTTAAATATTTCTTAATTCGTACCACCTCCTCTTAGTCATTCATTCATTTAAAAGAGGACATTATATTAGTTGAAGTTAACGGCTGGTTAACAATATTATAACAGTTCTGTTTATGGGCAGTCATAGTATGAATTATTGCTCTATTTGTGCTTCGTCAACCGTTCAACTATACACAATTTACTTGTATTCAAAGAACATATGAAAGACACCGTTTTAGAGATGTTAATGAGTTTACATGAACGATTAGAGATCGCATTGCCCCTCTAGAAAAATACTACAATAAGTCAGTTCGGTGTTCCAACTGCGCAAGTGCAAGACAATTCATTTTTTTTCTCTTGGAAAAAACGCGGGAGATCAATGCACACGGCTATGGGGAACGTGGTAACAAAATCTGCATTGTTCGAACAACAGTTTGGACACACAAAACACCTAAAACACTTTGCTGTACACACGGGTATTTTTGGTTTTTTTACTTTAGATTTTGTAAATTTGCTGGTACCCTTTTAAATTATACTTGACATTTAAGATAAGCCTCCAACACGCCACACGCAGTGTGTTGACAGGTCCGGGTGCAATGTGCACCACAACGCTTAGCAACCACCAATAGGACGCAACCATTTTAGACAGTAGGGCTAGTCAAACATAGTGTATTGGATCGAAAAAGGCCCAACTTTCCTCGCGACCCATACCATGAAAACCATTCTTATATCGTTGGAAAGAGAATTTTCTGAAGTTTATACTGACATGCGATATGGTAGTGTAAAATAAACGGTACGCCTTTGCTGTTCGATTTAGTGAGCAGACCCACTAGAAAACTGTCGGAAAACGTGGCGACCTTCATAGGAAATTCCGTTTTTGAGCATTCTTACCAATTGTACAATCGAAACAATGAAGCCCTATTTCCTTGGGCTCGATCCCTGAATCAAGAACATATATGGAACAGAAAGGGGATGTTTTATACTTTGATATGGTGAGCGATATGGTAATGTATATAGCAACACTTCTCACTAACAGAGGGAAGTTTGCAGAGGATGCCCGTGAATTAGCCGTGAATTTCCCTTATCGAGCACCGCGTCGCGGGTGTGTGTGAGCAAAATGTCCGAATTTTTTTTCATATGCGTCAAATCATGTTGTGCACACGCGCAGTTAGAATACCGAACTGACATATTGTTCGATCAAAATATTATTAAGATTGGCACTAATTTGAAATACTTTCAAATTTGAAAAGAGAGCTCCTCAACTCACCACGGATAGAGTGAATAGGATGCTGATGAGTAGAGCGCCTCCAGCGGCCGCGCCTGCAGCGATCCAGACAGGTCTCAAATGGCGGCCTCCTAAAATAGAAACAAGTACAGTAGATATTATTAGAGAACAAAAAAAAAAGCTGATCGGCTAATTCTAGTAGGCCTATGAGGCAAAAGGGAGTAATATTTGGAATTGTGCCCTAAGCAATTGATTTAAGCATAAAATTTGGCACACAGTCAGAGTATGTCATTGGAAAGATATTTGGATATAGGGCCATCGCAGATTTGACCTTTGGAAAAATAGAATAGCATGCAATGACAACCATTAAAAAAAATTTGAAAATTGCTTGTTATTCTCCCTTTTTTTTCTTTTTCAGGGGACAAATCTGCGATGTCCCTATAGCCAAACATCTTTCTCATGAAATACTCTGACTGTGTGCTAATTTCCATGCTTGTATCATTAGAGGCATAATCCCACCACCTATCAGCTTTAGAAGCCCAAAAACTTTCAGCTAAATGTGAGCCATGAGAGTTGGGATTTATATATTTTGAAATGAAGACTAAAAAAGTACTCGGGTAAAAAAAATATATATATATTATTATTATAAAGTGTTTGGATTGACTTACCCTGCCACTGGTGGTCATAATTGATGCAGATAGTATTGCATCGGCTTCTTCCATTAAAGCACTGGCTGTATGAACGTAATGGTCAAAAGAACTTATTAAATTAATTTTGTTAATTCAAACTTTAAAGAAATATACATAAATTACATGCACTATAGCGTGATATCAGAAGAAAGGAATCAATTTTGAACTGAGCGGTGTGCAAATTGTAAATATTATTTGTATTTTTCTCCTCCGAATTCTGAATAAAAAGCTAACAGCCGTGAGAAGGCTCGTTTTAAATAAGTCCTTTCAGACGCAACTTTCATCTGGAAAGGACAACAATCTTCCAATTCTTTGACGATTTCAATGGATTTTCATCTCTTATTGTTGATTTTGGTTTGATGTAATAAAACGCTCACCAGACTTTACAGTCGTCATAAGTTTCGGTGTATATCTCTCCATGTAGGTATGACCGCCCACCATTATCGCTGACACAATCTAGTTTTAAAAAAATCAACCAAAAAAATTGTTTGTAAACATTTTATTCCTAAAAACGCAATTTCAGTTGTTCCCCTTAATCTTAATTTCAGGAAGAATGATTTTGCGTATGAAATATTTAAATCGATAACTCGTCTGTAGTTTATGGAACATGAGAATTTCAGAGTTCAGTCTCAAAAATACCCAATTATAACGTATTTTGGAAAATCTCAAATCTGCCGTCTATCAGAACGCCGTGTATCGTGCCCGACAACCGCCTCTATAATTTCAACCCGGCAATGAGCTGGTTTGGTTTGGGGGCTTTCGGCAAACCGCTCATATGCCGAGTCACACATTTTTCTTTTTGGCAAACCCACAATGTTCTTCACAAATTTTCAAATATAGTAATGCAAAGTGTTTTTACTAGTGCCTGGCCGGCCTTGCTCGAAAGACAATTAACTCATCAGCTAGCTTGTCCGTACATAATCAGTTTTATAACACCTCACTCACAGATTCTGTGTCTTGATTGGCTGAGAGCGCGGCACGTGTCACTTGCTATTTTTACAATTTTTTACTTGCGCTATCCAAAAAGACTATACCACGCAAAAAGGACTATGCGCATAGCAACACACGAACTATGCGCATAGCAACGAAAGCGTGACTGAAACCCAGACGTGTGTTTCGGTGCATTGCGTAAACATTGCTCTATCACCTTCGCACCCGTTCATCAAGGCAACAAAGTACACGTATGATCGAGAGACGTATAATTCGGAGATTTTTTGTCATTACTATACTCTCAGGAAGCTTAAATTGTGCAGAATCTGTGAGTGAGGTGTTATAAAACAAATATTGACTGCTTGATTTCGCGGTATAGTAAAACTAGCCTCCCTCGGTGATCCATGGAGCATTCCATTTTCCCTCGGCTTCGCCTCGGGAAAATAGAATGCTCCATGGATCACCTCGCGAGGCTAGTTTTACTATACCACTCAAAGCAGTCAATATTTGTATATTACGTGGTGTGACAGTGAGTGATACATAGTCTGTTCCTTTCTATATAGTCTGATATACTGTATACTATCGATATGGATGAATGTAGAACAAAAAACAGGGTCAGCTGACACCTATCAGCCAATCAGCAGCTTTGTCCACATTTCTTCTCAATTACTTCACACATAATGCTGATATGTTATTATATCAGACCCGTATACGAGGCTCCGTGTGATACTCAGACTATAGTTTCACAAAGTCAAACAATTACAATTATTTTGATCAGTCAGTTTTACCAAAACTAACTATATCTAAAATCAGATATACGGTATTTAAATGGTTTATTCCTTAAAAAGAAAAAACCTACAACATAATACAAATTTACAAAGGGTATGCTTTTAGAACAGAACAACAGATTGTTGCCTAAACCTATATCAAAATATCCGGCAAAATAAATTGAAAACCGTCTTTTACAAAGGAAAAGGAAAATGTACACCGGTATTTACAATATTATTATTTTTACAAATTTACAATTAAAGAAGAAAACCGTCGACTTTTAAAAATGGTCACAAGAGTAAAAAAAACAAACCAATCTGTATATTAAGGAAAACCTCCGACAATTCTTTCTTCAAAAACTATAAACAAATGGTCTAAACAAGTTTCTCAGAAAGGAAAACAAGAGGATGAACTGTAACACAAGCTTAGTTTGAGGGATTCAGGGCCCGACACAGATTTATTTAGACGACACATCAACTCAAAAATCTTCGCCATATTTCTGGTAAACCAAATCGTTGTACCGAAAATACTCAAAAGCCGTGCTGTCTCAACCTCCATTCTCCTTCGGTGTTCGGGAACAAGGAACCCGCCCAGGTAGTCACCGGGCCACCGACTTGACCACGCTGCACTCTTGTCGAGCTCCGTGTGGAACCCAACCGTGATCTTTGGAAATGTGTCTTAAAAGGTTACCGTTGGGCAGCACGTTGTAGGATCAGATAAACTACAAACGAATTCGAGAAGTTTTTCAACTCACCGCGATTAGCCTTCTTGCAGACGGGGCACCTGCTGTCTGCTTGCCGACGCTTACGATTATAAATGACGTCATCATAATACATGGCGTACTCCTCAACGCAGCACAGCTCTCCTTCTGCACAGTCATCAGTGCTATTGCAGTGAGTACTGCAAGTAAAATCGTCATACGAGCCCCACACCTCATCGTATTGCTCATAGTTGCTTGGGCAGATACCTGGTTCGACGCCTGTAAATATTTATTTAAAGAAAAACGTTACTGTTTAAGCGGTTGTCGGTGCTTAAAATGTTGGTTCGTGTAAAGGTTATAGTTGATGAAACCATCCAAACCTGTTACAGTATTCTTGGTTTGGGGCAAATCTGGTGGGAGCGTTTAATTTTTTCCTTCTTTTGCCACTCTGTATAATAAACATGCAAGTTTTAAATGCCCGAAATCCGGGTGTTTAGTTGTCAAAATGTAACCGTTTGGTAGTTTCCAAGTCTAGCTCGACTACACTAAGGCCGTTTTACAAAGCCCGGTTAGGCTCCGTCTCCGGTTCCATCGCCATTGCTGAACTGCATTAACGAAGCAAACAAAATGGACACAGGCGGGGGTTTGGAAAAACGGCCATAATTAGTTCGATGTTGGTTATGTCCTTTCGAATGGCAATTAAAGTATTGCCTCTATAGACGATGTGGCCTCTTACGTTATGTGTTTACATCTGTATTCAAGTGTGCCCGGCATTGTGCGCACGCATCGTGTTTTACATACAATTTACATAAAAGAGTGACGTCGCAGGTCAGATCGCCTTTGAATTATGTGACCTCTAATGTCATGTCTTAACCAAATTGATGTAAAACATGATGCGTGCACATGCTACCGGGCACATTTTGAATACAGATGTAAACAGAAGGCACATCGTCTATACTGTACAAAAACTCACGGTGCGGTTTGCTTGACGGCAACACGGGTGGTCGCCTTGTGGACGCCCAGTTAGATTCCGGCCGTTTGCAGACCGAGGGGCATTCGTCATCGGACTGACTGCAACACTTCAATTTTCCGTAACAATCCCCGTCATTGGAGCAGGTTTTCCCATGGGAGCAGCCAAAAGTGAACCTACCGGTATGATGTGAGGGGCACTGGCCGGGCTTAATGATTCCTGCAGGAGAGGAAAGAAACGAATGACAAACCTTCAAATTGGCTGGCAAGAAGGGTGTCCTTTTGTGACGAAAGGGAACTTTTCACCGCCTTCCACCATGCACCAATTATTATTTTGAACCGGCCGACGATGGCCGATGCGTAAGTTTTCAATTTCGTGGTTTTTCAGCTACTGTATCTGTATAGGTTTTTCCGGCTAAAACATTTTTCATTAAAATTGTCCAACTATCACATTGAATTTCGTCCGAGAAAAGATTTCACACGCTTTTACCAAACCAATTTAGAAATTTATTATCATTATTGTTCACCATTTTTAAGCAACATGTTGAGAATATTCGTCATTACAGTTCAAATTCGACTAAGCTGTTGCCAAAAGGCAGCATTCAGAGATTGAATTCGTCTTATGTCAATCATGTTCAACGTTAGTCTGATGTTAGCTTGAGTCAATCACACATGAGACAAATTGTTTTAAACATAAGTTTAAAATTGATTGATATCAGACGAATTCGATCTGTAAATGCTGCCTTTTTGGCAACAGCTTAGACAAATGTGATAACTAACGACGAACATTTCCGAGACAGTGTTTAATAAGATGACCAAACGTTGAAATGGAATGACAATGACTAAATTGGTTTTGTAAAAGCGTGTAAATTGTGTTCTTGGAGTTGGTGAGTTTGAATAAAAACTGTTTAAGGGGCAGTATATAAATCAAATTATAGCATTCTGATTCGTGAATCGAAAAAGAAAATTGGTTTCTTGTCATTCGTATTAAACACTTTGGTCATTTAAATTAATTCACTAACCGTAACGTTTCAGAGTAAACAGAACGAAGTTAAACGGGAACAGCGTCATAATGATACAAAAATATATTATTTTATTTTATTTTTCAATTCAACGCCGATTGCTACACGAGACGAATTTCACAAATTTAGGACAAATCGGTATGAAAGAAATTGAAATTATACTAAACCTTAAATGAAATCTAGTGGTGTCCTTTGGAAATTATAATATCGTAACATTGACTTGTTTGACGTCTTGGGTACATAGATGATGGAAAAATCAATTAAACTAATCATGCTCTTGTAGTCAGGTACCCTGATACAACGATAAAACGGAGCAATTTGTAGACGTTGGGAAAAGAATCAGTTGTACACCTTCATAGATGTGTAATCAATTGCGAAGAAAATGTGGAAATACGCTGGTCGACCTACCAGCGTTGGAAATTGACACAAAATACTACTTTACTTGAAAATGTCAGCAGACCATGGCCATTATTTTACAGGATGCTTTAGACGTCTATTCCTGGACAGTCCAATAAAGTATTTTTGTGATAATTTTGTCATTTCTAGGTATTTTTCGGGCAATTTTAAAATATTTTTTCATTCAAATTCACTAACTCTCACCTCCAATTTTATCCCATAAAAATCCAACGCTTTCACCAAACCAAATTAGTTATTTTAAACATCAGGTCGAAAATATTCGTCATTACAGATTTATTTCGTTAAGCAACGGCTTAGACGAATTTGATATGCAATGGCGAATATTCCTAAGACAATGTTTAGAGTGACCAGAATTTGAAATTGAATGCTAAATGACTCGATTTGTTTGGTGAAAGCTGTGAAATGTTTCTTCAGACAAAATTGAATGTGATAGTTGGTCATTTTGAATAAAAAATGTGTCATATAAAATAGCCGGGATCGAAATGTTGTATGTCCCCTTTAAACTTTCCGGAGTTTCGATCAGTGACTTACTTGTTGTCGTGTTCGTCTGCGCGGTGGAAGTCGCGTTTCGTACTGGGTATGTGCAGTTGAGAACACCGTTTGAACGCAGACAGCATTTCAGATCGTAGCCGCAGTCGGAGTCGGACAGACAGCCAAACGGTAAACTCGAGTTGGAATTGTGCCTAACATCCAGTACAACTTCGGGGCATGACCCATCTTTACTATCTGTGAAAAAAAAGAGAGGAGGGACTTAACATTATGTTTAGTTTGACGGCTTGTTTGTTACTCAGACATACACAAAACAGTTTGTATAAAGTATTTTTTCTGTGTTTTTATTTTTTTAATGATCACGATTATCAAAAGTAGATGTATATGACATTACCTATTAAGATTCCAGTGGGCTTCAACAATGGAAAATGTTCACTGTTTGTGCGGTTTGAAAAAACCAACTTAGCAATTAATGTATATACAAAAACGCTACTACGAGTCAATTTGGAAATCTAAAGAGCAGTATAAACACACATTTGTATACTCACTCTGCTCTTTAGATTTCAAAATTGTCAACATTCTTCTATCCTACAAATACAAACTTGGCGATAAAAGCATGAAACTTGACACACAATCATAGTATATGAGACATAGGGTAATCGCAGATTTGTCCGTTGAAACAATAGCGGTAGAATAACATGGCATTTTCAAAATGTTCGGAATATGGCTGTCATTGCATGTTAATCGACATATGTTTTTAATTTGCGATGGCCATAATTATAGCCAACTATCTTTCACAGGGCATACAAGTATGATTGTGTGCCAAATTTCATGCTTTTATTATCAAGTGAACAATTGTATATGCACCACTCTGCCTGAATATTTGGGGTAAGATCAACTTGTATTCGATCAGATGGATTCAGTTTGAACTCCACCGATTTCTGTTTCTGTTAGCCTACATGTTACGCTAATTCCACTCATTTGAAAACAGAGGAATAGAGAGAGGAAATAATAGACTTTGTTATAACACAGAAAACGCCTTTAAACATACTCATTGTGCAGAAACTTCTTCTGTGAATTTAATAGAAGCAAAAAGTGTCAATTACCATTATTATAATTTTCCAAAACAATGTTTGTACTTACAACTGTCTTGCGCATGGGCACCACACACAATAGCCACAAGCGTGGCAAGCATCAGCACAGTTTTCCCCATATTTGCTATGTTCTTGTCTGTCAATGAAGTCCTGACGGTGAATGTTTCCAGTGCGGTTACGACTCCAAACTGAACTGGACGGCGCACAATGTTTGCCCTTTTTATACCGGCCCCATACACAAGGTGAATACGCAATAAACGACGTGCAAAAAAAAAAAATCAACAAAGTATACGATATTATTTTGACCTCACTGCTCATTGAGTTAGTTAAAAGGACAATCGCTTAACTAGCAGAATTGAGCTCTCTCATTGGCTGACGCTTACGTCATTATAATTATTACAATGAACTGACCTTTGTCCTTTGTTGACGCGGTGCTAGGCAGTGCAAGGTATCGCTGCACTGCCGTCTGCTCATTGGCTGGAAATGACATCAGCTCGGGAATTTTAGTTACCCATTGAACGTGAACAAAATTACGAATACGAATACGTACGTGCGCGTGATGCTCAATACCAGGAATCTAGACAAATAGGAGTAAACGATGTCATTGGGTGGATATGTGGGTTTTTTTGTCCGGTATCTCTGTCATTTTACCCTTTCCAAATATGGCATACAAAATAATTGTATTCTGTTTAATGTATGTTTTTCCAGCTTTTTAAAATAATTTTTCATGCAAATTCACCAACTATCACATTATTTTGTCCAAGACAAAAAATCACACGTTTTTACCGAACACATTTAGTTATTTATTGTTTTATTCAATTTCAACGTTTGGTCAATCTATTGTCCCGGGAATTTTCGTCGTTACAGATCAAATTCGTCTATCCGAAATGCAGCATTCGGAAATAGAATTCGTCTTCATGTCAATCAATTTCAAACTTAAGTTAAATATATTAATCTGATGTGTGCTTGACTCCAACACACAAGCGACTAAGTTTAAAATTTATTGACATAAGACGAATTCGATTTCCGAATGCTGCCTTTTGGCAACAGCTTAAACGAATTTGATCTGTAAAGACGAATATTCTCATCCCAGCGCTTGAAAAAGTTTAAATGAAATGGTAAACGACTAATTGGTTTGTTAAAACATGGTTAAAAGCGTTTGAAATTGTTTATCGGGCAAAACTGAATGTGAGAGTTTGGGAATTTGAATGAAAAAATAGGTTTAAAGGGATCGTATACGTTTGGTAATTACTCTAAAAATTAATGGCCATCAAGTAAGAAGTACAGCAGCTTTGGATAGTATAATGCATTTTTAGAAACTTTTCACGTCGAAGTACTGCGGTTATGGAAAAAGATATCACTTTTTATCCCCAACAATTTGAATCTGAGAAGCGTTAGATTATTCTTCCTGCGTGGACATAACCGCTCCAGATTTTCGGCAATATCTCAAAATCACTACCACCTTTTGAAATGAAATTTTACAGGTTAGTTTTATGGTATATATCTATAACTATATAGGATTGAAACAAACAGTGGGTTCAAATTACCAAACGTATACGATCCCTTTAAATAGCAGGGGAAAACCCTATAAATACAGTAAACCTTTCTCAAAAAGAAGGCCATAAATGAACAAAATGATAAGCAAAGAACTGACTTCAATAAGAGGAAACATAGAAAATGGAGTACAAATCGTACAGGAAGTTATTGGAAATACACGATATCGTGTTCCAAATAGCAATTTGCACGCGCGCCTTTGTAACTGCTGATGCGGTTCATCTATAAATAGTATTGTGAGTCAAACGTCCAGGTACCTTGTTAATTTCGGCAGTGTGATTATCGACAATAGTAAATAAATACACGTATGGTGAACCCACCCCATCCATCACACTCACGTGACGACAGGTAATAGCGACGATAGTCGTTGCCATGGGCACAGTATCGTATTGTGCGCTATAGACACAGTTGCTCATTCTTTTGTCACCGTGATTTGTTTTATTGAGGCCGCTTATTTTAATTTTATGATGTCATCGATTTTTTCCGATTGATTCAATATAAATTTGTTCACACACGATATTCCCGAGATAATAATTAACACGCTTTTACCAAACCAATTTAGCTTTTTATCGTTCAGTTTCAACGCTTGGTCACCCTTTTTAAACACCGGGTCGAGAATATTCGTCATTACATATCAAATTATGTCTAAGCTTTTGCCGAAAGGCAGCATTCAGAGATCGAATTCAATTTCAAACTTATGCTAGTGTGGTGTGTGATTGAATCCAGCACACATCAAATTGGTTATGTAATGACAAATACTCTCTGGACAATAGGTCGTATTAATCAAAGAAACTAGCAAATGCTAGGAAGTACAAACAAAAGGGAAAAGCATTTACTTAGGAGTAATATTATTAGGGAAAAGCAAATGCTTGAAATTGTATGTAAAAAAGTATAAAGTTTTACTGTTGAGCATTTGCAAACATAATTTTTGCCAGGAGCCAATGCCCATTGACTGGCTCTGGTCCTGTTGACTTGAATAGCTTACTCTCAGAATTGTGGTCGCTTCTGTGAGAAACTTGGCCATTGTTATGCACAGATTTGGAGCTGGCATATGTCTCTTTACTCTGCAACATGTCTCTTTATTCGCAGGTTAGGTATAACTGGAAAAAATATTACTCATTCGCATCATGTTTTTTTCTCTGGGATATTTACCAGGTGCATATAATGCCCATTAATTGACTGCACTCGCTCGGCTCTGGTCCCGTTGACTTGACTTGCTAAATCTCGGAAATTAAGTCCCATCTGTGCAAAACTAGCGATTTTTATGCACGGATTGGAGCTGGTATGTGTCACTTCACTTTGCAACAACTTTGACATTCACAAGTTAGATATAACTAGAGAAAATATTACTAATTTGCATCATTGTTGTTCTGTCTTGCCGCAATCGGGGACCAAATTAGTCTTTATATCAATCAAATTCAAACGTATGTTAAATAAAGTATCTGATGTGTGCTTGACTTCAACACGCAACAAGCTTAGATTGAAGTTGATTGACATCAGACAAATTTGATCTCCGAATGCTGCCTTTCGGCAACAGCTTAGACGAATTTGATCTGTAATGACGAATATTCTCGACCTGGTGCTTGAAAACGTTTGAATTAAAGGTAGGATACACAATTTGCAGATTTCGAAAAAATGTACTACCGAATTATTAAGAAATATCTTATTTATTTGAAAGTGAATAATGATTGTAAGCATCCAGCAAAATGATTGCGCTCGGCTTCGTACCTGTACAAAAATATGTTGTAACTATTAACTAATACTATATGACTCACCGTCAGTCGGTACTGATGAATTATTTTCCGAGCAAACAGTCGAACCTTGACATGTTTACCGTGAGCCTCATTTACAAGGAAGCCATTTCAGTTGTGTTACCTGGACGTATTGTATAAATTGTAAACTATTAAATGGTATGGTGCCAAACTATTTTTGCATTCTAGTCTCATTTTCAATATTTTTTAAACGTTGCATAAAACACTAAGGTATGTTTAACAGCAATGTTTGTATTATTATTAACTTCAGGTTATTGCTTTAATTTGTATCCGCAAGTTCCCAAAATGAAAATGTTACCTCACTTTCAATTTAATATGCCCTTCTCCATAGGCGTCAAGTTGAGTCAAGTTTGAAACATATATATCTGTAAAAGAGCATTCATATAGGTCTCAGAAAACACCCGAATCTCTATTTTGACATTGGTCATTTGCATGAGTGCCACAATTACACAAATTCGTCTGTAGAGTGGGTGGAATGAGGAAAGACCAAAATATTCCCCAGCCGCGGGAAATTCGACACCACGAATTTGGTGACATCACAAAACATTTTAGGCAAAATTCGTCTAGACACGTAGTCTTGCTCCAAGACCGAGTTGTTAATTTGTTCCGCGGGCGCGCCGTCCGTCTATGCAGTTCATAATCATCAATACTCTGAAAACGGGCTTATTGAGGGTGCCCTTGATTATCACGAGATTGTGTTTTTTCAGCTCGGGCAAAAGTCACGTGAACCCGTAAATCTCCGAGTAAATCTTCGAGGAACATTCCAAGCATAGCTCAAATAGCTACTCGCCCCGGTATGCGCGCTGAGTCGTTTTCATTCAATGTACTGTATACAATACCATGGAGCCTCTAGTTTATTGATCCATGACGATACACGCTGTGGTTTCCCATAAATTGCACACGGCACTAAAGCACAAATGTGGTTTTCTTACACGTTCGCAAAAGGCGAAAACTTTCCGGCTGCCATGAAATCATGACTACTCCCACGGCACAGAGTAAGGAATGATGGACCCAAACAACTCGAGTTTCGGGGGTCGTTTAAATTGGGCACTATTATGTCCTGAAAATGTGCTGGGCTACATTGAAAACGCGTTTTGGTTCAATCTAATGGTTTACATATGGGGGAGGATAATTGTTACTACCCCACTCCTTCCACCCTCGGAATTTACACCAGTAGCGTAGTCGAGAAGGGGGGTGGGGGGAGGAGGCCAGGGGGAACGTGCAAACAAAAATTAACAGACCATAGAAAGCTGGTGCTCCCATGAGATAATAATGCCCCTCAACAACCCCCCCCCCCCCCCCCCACCCCCTCACACTCCCTTTGTGCCCCCACAGAAAAAATCCTAGCTACGCCACTGTTTTACACCCCTGGTCAAGGGACGCGTATTTCACGATGAAGTACCGAACGATATGTTTATTTTATCCGACATATTTGTATATATTCTAATGTTGGTTTTGTGTTTTATTAACTATTAAAACAAATATTACTGTAATGTTTAGTGTTTTGTAATATGTATTTGTAAATAATTAATATTCCTTTATCGCACCGGTTAGCAATGCAATATCCTGGCTGGATCATTGTAATTTAATCTATAATAAATAGTGGTTTATTTGTCTATTACAAAAATATAATACACAAACAAACCACAAGGAAAACTTACTAGGCAAATTTGCATACATTTTAAAGTGAACAAAGAAATTGGCAAGGCAGGACTCAAACCTGCGACCTCCGGAATACCGGACCGGCCAACATAGAGCAAGATAGCTCAGTTAATAGAGTTCGCAGGTTCTAGTCCCGCTTTTTCAATTTTTGTTTTTCACTTTGAAATTCATTCAAATTTACCTAGCCAATTTACCTTGTGGTGTATTTGTGTATTATAAGATAAAAAGTCGTATCCTCACTGAGTGATTCCCACATTGTCGCTTCCCAGGTTGTATCGTAAAATTGGGCGTGATGCCTCGCCACATGAAATTCTGGTGTTTATGACTTCTGACTGGCGCCCTCAAACAAAGATACTGACAATTTGGGACACCGCCAACATATAAGGCAAGATAGCTCATCGGGGGAAACTTGCCGTGACGTTAGAAATTTGCGTTCGCCTTCCAGCCGAGTATGGATCGGCCTGCAACCTGAAACAATATTCCAAACCTCTAAAATGTAACTGCGAAGAATGTCGGCTATTCGAGCGTTTGTTTAAGTTTAAAGGTCACCAGAGAATCCGAGATGATGCATACTAATTTATAACCGTTCACGCTCCGCAGCCTCCAAACGGCTAATTTATTTCGGTGAAGTGTTGCTGGTAGTTGTCACTAATGAGAATCTAAACTGTAAACGGCATTATCTCCAATGCGATAAACTGAATAATAGGCTACGCCGATAGGAGCAACGCCAGGTTTGCATGGAATAGCGACAGCTGCATCAACCAACGCAGTATATATGATAATATCATAATTGTATATTACTGCAACATCTACATCGTTTATAGCAGTTTTTATTCTGACATTCCTTTGAGCTTTGTCTGTCCTCTCACGGAAGCTGAACATTTTGTCATCGTCAAGCGCCAGGATGCTGGTTTCGGTGTTGGTGCAGTTTGTTGCATTTGTTGCGACATGTGTCGGTAAGTATCTACACGCATGATGACTGGGTTTACTCTCCAATTTGATTTGCTGCTAAGACACAAATAGGTTGGCCTAAGTCAGTTTGAATCGACAGCGTGTAAGCCCCAAGGTGTTTTAGACTTCCACAATGTGGGTGTATCAAAGCGCTTTACAACTATTAATTATCCCTGTTCACCAGGAACGAGACCATTTCTGCAGCAGCTCAAGATCAGCGCTTGTGGTCTCTACCTTCACATGTACCCATTTATACTCCTGGGTGGAGAGAGGCAATTGTAGCAAAGTGTCTTGCCCAAGAACACAAGCACCATGTTCCCTGCCAGGGTTTGAACCCACGTACCATCGTACAGGAGTCAAACACCGTAACCACTGGACCACAGTGGAGTGTCGGGAGACTGTCCACAAACTGGTCGTAAGTCCAGTTTTCCCGCGAGTAAGTCCTTTTTCTCGCGAGTGACATTGGAATTGTAAATCAACTGTGCATGTGTATAATTTTCATGCGTAATCAACCATCTGTAACCCATGAAAATGTAAATTTTAGTGGTGAAACGATCTTTCCGTTCCACCAGGCTGTCTACGGCTTTTGACGCCATCGATTCAATTTAGATAAAATGAAAAATATATGGCTATCACGTAGGACAGAAGGTCGACTATCATGTGTTTTCCACTTCAAACCTAAAATTCCTAAAATGTCTCTCTGTTAGGGTCAAATGTAGGAGTTTGCACTATAGTATTTTGGTCTTTATTTGTTCAATAAACGGGCATTATAGTGCAAGTATGTTTATTAAATAAAATTAACTTAGCGGAATAAATCAGTTATTGAATTCAAGGCCGTTTTGTAAACCTCTATTATCCGCTTGGCTTCGTTATGGCAGTTTGGCAATGATAGAGCACAGGTGATGGAGCCTAGGCTGCATGATGGGGTTTGTAGTCCGTGGGCTGTGGGTGGGTGATGGGTCCCATTGCACCCCCTTCAGAACCCACCGCCACCAATATTTTGTTTAATCCTTGGCATGTCCCCAATAGGAAAAGATATTAACAGTGAACATTTAGGGATGCACTCTCTCCGGAGGCCACTTAACAGAATCGCCTCAGATTGAGCTGAGATGCATTTATTTTCTTAGCACTTGGAAGGGAAAGAAACAAAATATACCATAACCTTGACACATCTTGACCGATCTTAATCAAACTTGGCGCAAGCCATCTTCACTGACCCCCATAGCCCACGGACTATTGAAAAGTGGCCCGTGTGTACATGTAACGATGGTGCAGAAGATACTTACGATGTTGTAATCGAGTCAATCACAAGTCAGGTCACAAGTCAAGTCACAAGTAAGAAGGGATTAACAATGACAAAGGAATGCCTTTGTCATAGTTCATTTCGATAGCTTGTTATGACTATATAGACCAGTGAACTTGTGATTGACTTGTGATTGACTAGATTACAACATCTTAAGTTGTAGTCGAGTCACGCAAGTCCAGCCACAAGTCCAGTCACAAGTCTTTTCACAAGTACAATCATAAGTCCTTTCATAAAGCCATCCATCACACGTAATTGGATGAACGATGAAAAAATTACGTTTTTTGTCAAAGCTCATCTGAATAACTTGTGAATTGAATTGGGACTGGAAGACCTGTGATGCAGGGACGAGTAGTATACATCTCTGCTGACTCAATTACAACTCTCGAAGAGCCGCGCTCTAAATGTGTAGTAATTTTAGATAATCGTGAACCTTTCATGAAACTGTGTCATGAAATTGTGTTGTTATTCTGTTGATGTATATTTGACCACAAAGTCTTGGACCATCAGGTCTCGATCTCGGTCTCAAACCACAATAACAGTTTCAGTCTCGGACTTCCAGTTCTCGACTACAACAACCTCTGCTTTAAGGCCATTCAACACAAGATGGATCATCCGTTTCTGTAGACGAATCCTGCAACTGCAAATTCACTCTTCAATAGCGAAAACGTTGTACTATAGCTATTGTACAGTGCAAAAAGTATGTAGATAGCATGGTGGATAAGACTTCAAGACCACCGTCTAAAACAATTTATTATAATTAATTGTTTCGTTTAATGACAACCTACTTTGAAATTATTGAAATGTAATGAATTTTGTCAACCAAGTTTTTCATTTCGTTTTGGGGCAGTGCTATCATATAGGTAGAGGTTTCCTTTACATTATTTCTTCAGATTTTTTATTTTATTTTTATTTTTACGGAGATGCGTTGTAATTTGTTTTAATCAGCAGCAAATCCAGGCCAGTGCCCTCCAAACAACGGAGACACCGGGGGTATCTGCGTGGAGCAATGCTCGTCCGACTCCGATTGCCTCAGTTATCAGAAATGCTGCTCTAATGGTTGTGGGCACAGCTGCGTGGGCATCATTCGAACGGGAATCGGTCACAAGCCTCGTCTCCATTGCCTAGCGGTAGATGTCGATGGCGATTCAGTCGGCTTGTGCGTTGAGCAATGCAGCACAGATGGGGAGTGTGAAGCGGGGGAAATGTGCTGCAGCAACGGGTGCGGTCACGCCTGCGTCACGGCCGTGGAGACGCCAACTAAACCTGGCCAGTGCCCAGTGACGGAGGTGGGGCGTGCGGACTCGGCCGGCAACTGCTCCAATGACTGCGGCTCGGACGAAGACTGCCAGGGTGATTTGAAGTGCTGCAGCATCGGGTGCAGTTATGCCTGTGCGGAGCCCGCGCGCGGCCACACCAACGGTACTAAATCAGGGCTTTGCCCAGTGGAACAGGGGTTCGGAATTTGTTTGGAGAGTTGCTCCGTCGATGGTGACTGTCCCGGGGACATGAAGTGTTGCAGCAATGGATGCGGCCACGTTTGCGTGATTCCGAATCGTAACATCGAGCTGGAAACATGCCCAGAGGTTGCCAGTGATCAAATGGGGACGTGCTCTGAAGATTGCAGTTCGGATGACGAGTGCCCGGGTCAGCAGATGTGTTGCAATAATGGGTGTGGTCATTCATGCACGGACACCACCCGACCGGTCAAACAAGGCGAGTGTCCTGTGGTACCGGAGGGTGTAGGGGGTATCTGCTCGGAAGATTGCAGTTCGGATGGCGAGTGCCCGTCTCAGCAGAGGTGTTGCAGTAATGGGTGTGGTCATTCATGCACGGACACCGCCCGACCGGTCAAACAAGGCGAGTGTCCCGTGGTACCGGAGGGTGTAGGGGGTATCTGCTCAGAAGATTGCAGCTCGGATGTGGACTGCGACGGTTCCTGGAAATGCTGTAGTAACGGGTGCGGCCATGCTTGTATGGAGCCCGTTGAGGTTGTAACCCCGGAGCCTGGCGGGCAATGCCCCGCGATGCCGGACGATACACTTGGTATCTGCTCAGAGGAGTGTAGCTCTGATATCGACTGTGAGGGAGCACAGAGATGCTGCAGTAACGGATGTGGGCACATGTGCATGGATACCACTACACCTGTCATAACACATGATATGGGTAAGGTTGCACCGTTATCGTTGTCTTTGCCGTTACCTTTACCGTTACCGTTTTATTGTTTTCACGTACACGCGCTCTTGAAAAGAACTGAGCACACAAAGCTTATACAATTTCTCCCACGAAGGGCAAAACGATATGACAATGTATATCACACACTGTGACACCGATGCAGGAATTCTGTATGTACTTTCTTCGTGGTTTATTGTGACAGCTTTATGTTCATTTTTTTGGGTGAATTAATTACAGGTTGCAGACAAGGCGAGAATTTTTACAGACATGAAGAATCGGTTCCCGCAGACGAGGACTGTCAATCATGGTAAGGTAGAATGGAGATACACGAGTGATAATACACGTCGTGGTTTTGTCAACCATCTGTATAGACCGACCCCTCTTTGGAAGATATATCTCCTAAAGAGGGGTCGGTCATTAAATTCCAAAGAGTGAAACTAGGGACAAGACGATTTAGAGTGAAAAAAACACTATAATTGTCCATAAAAATACACTGAAAACAGCATCATTTCAGTAGAATTCGATTGAATTTCGATCTTTTTTGATTAAATTAATTTCACTCTAAAACGTCCGGTCCCTAGTTTCAGACATGGGATTGAATTGTCACTCTTTGGAAAGTAGATATAAAAATTATTGTGTCTGTTTCTGTTACTAAGGAAACAGTACCATCGTGGAATCTTCCAGACATGCCGGAACAGAACCCCCTCATTCCTTCTTCCTCGTCTTCTTGTTATAGTCTTCAAATTGTAGGACGTTAATTTTGTGATTGATTGTTCTTACTTGCAGCCGATGCATAGACGGAGGAGTGATCTGTATGATTCGGGATCCTTGTGAACAACAAGGCAAGTGATTGGTTAATGCTCATTAGCTGTTTCGGCAAACACCGAAGCAGATATTGTCTTCGGCAAAACACCGAAGTAGATATTGTCTTCGGCAAAACACCGAAGCAGATATTGTCTTCTTAGCTGTTTCGGCAAACACCGAAGCAGATATTGTCTTCATATTGAGGTTGTACATGGTATTACCCTTCTTAGCTTTTGTGCAACGTGAAACTCATAACCTATAAAGAGTGGCCCACAAAAACCGGACAAGCAGATTTCCACTACACGGAGGCACATTCCAATGGATGGAAAATCCATCTAGAAGAAAAATTATACCAATATATCTAGATTTGGGCGAGTGGTTTGAGCTCCAAACCCTATATTACGAAGCTGTATAGGGACATATTGAAAATTATTATTTTCACCATGTCCCTAATTAATACAGCTTCGTACTTTTTTGTGAAGCAAAATCAGAGGTTATTTTTGCAAAGAGAAATAACTATAGTTATTTCTCAGTGCGAAATGGCTGACTTCGCTTCACAAAAATTAGGTCTTGGGCTAAAACTACTAGTCTAAATCGAGATATCTTGGTAGCATTTTTGTTCTAGAAAGATTCTCCATTCATTAGTATATAATGGTGGCATCAGGGTAGTGAAAATGTCCGTTGAGGTATCCTTGTCTAGTAGACCACCCCTAGAACCTGCATGCATACAAAGCTCATTTGTGACCTGCTCCCACGAAAACGGCGTAAAGTCGCGCTATGCTGTATTATCGATTTATAATTAGCGAAATTAGCGAAATTTATTCTTAACTATTTTTAATCCGATGTGTTTATTGACTGCTGGTTTTTCTAAATATTATATATTTTTTAAATACCCTACCCAATAAATTATATATCATTTTAAAGCTAAGACTTCAAGGAATCTGGAAATATCAATATCTCAAAATTTCAAAATGTCAACTTATTTCGTGGGAGCAGGTCACATTTTCTCAAGTTGCAGTACCAGATTCTTTACACACGGCGTCTCTCTGTTTCCTTCTCCCCAGGGTTGTTCTCAAAGGCACTCGTTATGCCTATCATCTTAAGCGCTAGTGGAGTCCTCATCAGCCTCGTTCTCATGATTGTGATCGTCAGGGTAAGTATTTCGGAATAATTTTGCATACGTGTGCGAAGTATTAGGCCGTTTAGAATTGCATCAAACTATTTTACTAAAAAGAATTGAAAAACAACAACTAATTAAGCCGTGTTCCCTTTGGAGTTAACGTACCGCGACTTTTCTGTAGAATGACAAACATTTATTCAATGGGAACGCGCGGTAGAATAACGTCCCTGTCAACGTACTGCGGCAGTGATGTAAAACTACCTGAGCCAATTTCATAAAACATTTAAGCACAACAATTTGCTTAGCACAAACAACTCTTATTCAGTAAAAACAGGTTACCAGCCAAAACTCCATGAGGGGGGTACCCCTCTGCCACATATCGTGCTGGGTATATGTTTTTTCCAAGGAAGATTGTTCATGCTAAGCAAATTGTTGTGCTTACATGTTTTATGAAATTGGCCCTTGGCCAAAAGTGGTCGCGGAAAGTTTCCGCTCAGCCGCGGTAAGTTATTAGGGACGCTGTAAAGTGGGAAATGTAAGTGTAAAGTGGGAACGCACGGTAGAATTACACGAAGTAATGTCGCGGTGAGTTACCGCGAGGCCGTGGGGGGAAAGTCCAATGGGAACACTGCCTCGTATTAGTACTGTTAGTTGTGTGCTTCACTATTTGGGGTGTGTATACTTGTATACTAATTTAAAAAAAATGTATATATATATCCCCCCCCCCCCACCAAAAAAACCCAAAAAAAACACTAACAGAATAAAATAGAATTTCAAAAATCACCTGTACAATAATGCTTATACGATGTTATTCTTTTTATTATCGACAGTGTTTCCTGCTTCAAAAAACATCGAAAAGGTCCAGATACAAGCTAATGCACGAGGTATATTTTCAGTAATCATCCCGTTACCGTTTTGAATAAAATAATGAACAATGAATGAAACATTTGTGTATTTACAAATCGTATCCCCGCTTGCTATTCCCCGGGTTCGCATGCAGTATTAATTAATATTGTTGCTGTCATCGTGACTTAGGGCGTCGAACCCTGGCCACATGGTATGTACAGGTTTATGGCTTCTGACTAGCGCCCCTTGGAGATATTGACGAAATAGAGAACCGTAAACATGGCTAAACAGTTCAGTTGGTATAGTGTCGATATTGTTTGGCAGAGGTCACAGGTTAAAACGCAGCGCGGTCCAGTCTTTCAGCTCAAATTCAACTCAAAAGTCCTTAAACTGATGACGTCATACTTTGTTTACATGTGCGCTATTTCCTATGTCCCGTCTGGCGTCTCATCTTCGTTCTATGTACGTTATTAGATTTGGGGTCTATAATCTGCACCTATAGACTGGTTTTCCCTTGTTATGTGGTTTAGAAATAGTTCCGTAGGCCTATCCGGCCAAGACACTATCACACATGATGTACTATACACCTGCAGATTGACTCTTCAGTATTGCTGCCTACCTACCCCCACGGGATCGAATATCCCAACGATACGTGTACCCAATATAAATGTTTAGCTTATACTAGTCATTCTGTATGTTTTGTATTTCTTCAAAGGTATCCGAGTTCGATCGGATTTCAGGCGCTTCTAATGGGAACGTTCTGTAATAAGACGAGTGGAACCAAGCCATGTGAAAGGGATCCAATACAAGTAGATTATTATGTTCATTTTCGTCTCATTTTTTCCCTATGTCTATGTTATTGAAGTTATTACACCATATAGTAACCCTAAATTAGCCATATATTGAGCCAATCTGTGAAAAAATTTAAAAGAAGCTAATTTCAACTGATTTTGGTGGGTATGGGTATGGACAACTACCAAAAAAAAGGAAGGAGGGATGGGGGTTGGGGAACTTTTTTTATTAGAGGTCAAAGGTCATTGACCCCTGCCCAAATCTCTAAAAATTATATTTCAGCAACAAAATATGGTATATAGATGATCTTGGTGTCAAAATGCACAGAATGACAATAGAAGATGACATCAAATAATGATTGACCCTTGGGACCAAATCCTGACCTCCGAAAATGAGGTCAAAGGTCACAAAACAATTTTATTACTAAAATGTCATATTTATAACAGGAAAATTACCATTAAATAAAAATGAGCACAAACAAATCGAAGAGGCTAATTTTAACTTACGTGACGGGTATTGGAGTTATTATTTATTATAAGAGCAGAGGTCAAAGGTCATTGACCCTGGACTAAAACACTATAAATTGTATCTCGGCAACAACATATGGTAATTGTATGATCTTGGTGTCAAAATGCTCATAATTACACTGGAAGTAGAAAAATGTAAAGTGTGATATACATGTAGGATAACAAATTGACCGCCACATATGACCTCAAAGGTCAAAGGTCATTATTCGAAGCCCCATATTGAATCCACAAACCACCACCCTAGAGATATACATATAACATAAAACAACATGAATGATGTCTTTGTTTAAGGAGTGATTACTCAAAAAACCTAGTTAGCCTACATGTACTGTACCTTGACTAGTTACCCCAGTGAAGTGAGATGTCCCAACAGTTTCCTATTATTATATTAAGGAGAGGAGCTTGGTGCACCTTGCAGTGAGAGAGTCTTGTATACAGCAGAGAGATTCAGCACACCCTAAGTCGGTATTTGGCGGCTTAATCAAGGGCGAAGTGACTAGATACAAACGTATATGTACCCATTTAAAAGAGTTTGAGGAGAGGGTTGAATTCTTCAAAGACAAACTTAACAAGCGCGGATACACAAACGAAGACCTAGCCCTCCTTCCTCAAAGGGGCGAGACTTCCGCGGACTCTAAGCGTGAGAGAACAAAATAAAATATAAATACCCCACTAGTGTTCGTCCTACCATACTACCCACGAGTCACACACCCAGCCCTCAAACGGGCCCTTCTCAAACACTGGCACTGGATTAGTGAAAACGAATACCTAAATACATGTAGGCTATTTTGATACCCAACCCTTGGCATACAAACGGCACAAAAACATAAAATATGAACTTGTTCGATCTAGGACTAAAGCATCTCCACAATCCAACCAAGAAGAAAACAACCTGGATGAGGAGAATGTGCAAATCCTATTGGAACTATTGGAAGAACAAAACAATGATCAAAGAAATGGATCTCAAGACTAAAACAAAATAAATATGTCAAGATGCCTTCCTTTCGATCAATACCCCCCAAAAACCGGTATTTGTCCTTGCAATCTGTCATATAAACCGACACACAAATAAAAACAAGGAAAAAGAAAAGTAAACTGAAAGAATGGTGACTGATGAAGTGCATTATATAGCACAAAAAAATATGCCCTGCTCCCCTTCCAAAAAAGGAGAAAAAAAAGGGGACGGCATATTATTACCGGTAATAATCAATCACTGAGTGAACTAAAAACAAAAGACCACTGTTGCAATACACAAACCAGTCATCGCGTCGCCAAAACTAGAGACAGGGTTTGAAACTCCCGCTTTTAGGGAATGTCTAACCCAACGATGTATTTTCCCGTCCACGAACTCCAACCACTGACTGTCATCTAGCAGAGATAATGTGGCTAGAACTGACCCCCCCCCCCCCCCCCCCCCCCCCCCCCCCCACCCCCCCGGCCCCAGATGCGTGTCTTACAAAAAAATAAAAAAAATAATAAGAGTTAAGAATTACGCTCTGGCCAGTCAAACAACCACTCTCTGGCATACCGGGCATACCCACTAGATAACGTACAATTACAGATTTAACTCTGCCAGTCACAAATACATTCCATATGATACTTGTCAGCAGAACCGCGTCTCCAGAAAATAACGAAAACACGGAGGGGTTCTCTTGAAACTTGTACACGTAACCAACCCCCCCCCCCCCCCCCCCCCCCCCCTACCGACTGCAATCTCGCAGAAAAAATGTGGCCAGAACTGACTTCCCAGAAGCGTATATCACTAAGAAAAAAACTATATTAAGAATTACGCTCCGGGCAATAGAGTTACGCAACCACACTGCTGGCATACCAGCAAATCATAAATATACAGATTTATCTCTGCAGACCAGCAACAAACATACAATCCCATGATACTTCACGCAGCAGAACTGTTGCAGCATCTCCAAAACAATAACGAAAACGATGAGAAATAGTTCTGCCTTGTGACAACTTCCATAAACACCCTCTCCTTCCCATAGTAGAATGAGTTCTGATTCACTGCAGCTAACACTGGGATTGATCAAACAAACAACAACAAATAAACTGATCATTCCTTGAAGTATGCCTGCATAAACCGGTTTCCCTTTGCTATTTTCTTGCAAAAGCACTTCATCTTTAACTAAAAAACCTAATAGTCTCACAGTAAAAGAAAACAATTCAACATAACCCAGCATTAGACGTCCTTCAATTTAATGTCCTTCCCATGTGACCGAGAATCGTTTTAATAATAAAACAAACGTAGGCTGAATGTATGATTACGCTCCTTCCCAACAAACACCAAACATGATTATAAATGCACATATACTTTACATACACAAACTATTTGACACTAATGAACTTTAACCGCCCCCCCCCCCCCCCCCCGCATTTAGGTGGTGAAGAATCCATTTCATATTGTGTTTGTCTCCTAGTATAATTTTGTGCATTTTGACACCAAGATCATCTAGGCCTATGAAAAACATACTGCTGCTGAGATACAATTTATAGTGTTTTAGTGCAGGGTCAAAGACCTTTGACCCTCAGAAAGGGAATTCCCCCTCCTTCTTTGCTCTTGGAATAAATAATTACCCCCATACCCGCCACAATAAGTTGAAATTAGCCTCTTAGATTTGTTTGTGCTCATGGTAATTTTCCTGTTATTTTACTAATATGACATTTTAGTAATACGTCTATTTTTGACCTTTGACCTCTTTTCTAAGGGTCAGTAGTTATTCTATGTCATCTTCTTTCATAATCCTGTGCATTTTGACACCAAGATTATCTATATACCATATTTTGTTGCTATAAATATGATATTTTAGTAATAACATTGTTTTGTGACCTTTGACCTCATTTTCGGAGGTCAGGATTTGGTCCCAAGGGTCAATAATTATTTGATGTCATCTTCTATTGTAATTCTGTGCATTTTGACACCAAGATCATCTATATACCATATTTTGTTGCTGAAATATAATTTATAGTGATTTGGGCAGGGGTCAATGACCTTTGACCTCTAATAAAAAAAATTCCCCAACCCCTACCCCTCCTTCCTTTTTTTTGGTAGTTGTCCATACCCATACCTACCCAAATCAGTTGAAATTAGCTTCTTTTAAATTTTTTCACAGATGAACCTTAAGTTAGGGATACTAATAGTATACATGTACACCATTTATAATTGTGACCGGCTCTACAGAAAGGGGTCTTAAGTCGCGCTATGCACTATCATGTAATGGCCCGCTCAACGTTGAGAGGGTAAACATTTCATAACAATTTGTTTGTTATTTGTTGTCATGAATGAAATCTTTAATACCTACGGTTTAAGGTTTCATTAAAAGAAATGTTGATTTTGATGAATAAGTGGAAAAAACGACAATTTTGTGTGCATCGTTCTTTTGTAGTACATCAGAGCCGGCTATTTCAAAGCCTGTTTTCTCAGTTGTGTTATATGTAGTTTGAAGTCCGAAAAAGTAATCAATATGTATACACGTCGTGTCTCCAAAATGGGAGGGGTTATGGATCTCTATTATATACTAAATGAAAGCTTACGCTGTGGGCTTTCTTACCATGTATATAACTCAATTTCATTTTTTCGCGACATAAGACACCTTTTTGTAGAGCCGGTCACAAAATTATTGTTTAAATAAATTATCACAAATGAGTGGATTTGGGGGGTTGTATTTAATAGTAAATATCATTTAAAGGTATGATACACCATTGGTAATTGCTTGAATTATCATGAATGTGTGAATTATTCGGGGGATTGTATTTTATAGTAAATATCGTTTAACTGATCTGTCCGAAGTTTTACAATCATGGATGCTAAGAAAAGCAAGACAAACGGCGTTCGTTTTCAACCAGCGTCGGGCAGTGATTCTTATGTTTGTTTTTTTTCTTTCTTTGCGATCGCCGTCCGGCAGTCGTTAATTTTTGTTTTAATTCGTTTTTGTTTCGGAACAATTATACTAGAATATTTAGCGCAGTCATTTTGCTGCATGCCTACAATAATTATTTCAAATAAGTAAGATATTTCTAAATAATTCGGTAGTAAAATTAAACACCTTCAAGCCCATTCGGATTTGATGTTATGCCACATTATTTGCATGACGATTAAATTGCTACAGACTTTAAAGAAGTCGCACAAGGCCTTTTGGCAACTTCGAAACCTTTTACTTGCTTGTGTAAAGGAGTTTTTCCTTCTTTTTTTAAAATGAAAATAATTATGAAAGCATTAATATTATCCGAATTAATAAACGACTGCAGATTGATATACACATAATTGATGGTAACAGAGTGGAAACTCTATATTAAGATACCTCTTTTATGTCACTTATTGCCAAGGCCATTGTGGCAATACCTGGCGTTAGGCAAGACCAGAGAACCTGTGAAGCCGCAAAACAACCGAAAGAAATATCACAGTGTCGAGTGGCATAGACTGGCTCCAAGACCAAATAATTTTGACCATTTCTGATAAATTATAGGTCCAGTATAGAGCCTGAAGTACGCCATTTTGACTTTGCGCTTCCGGACCCCTCCGTGACCTTTCTGAGACCTTTCTGTAATTGTTGACTGGAATATTTTTAAGCCTACCCCCCAATCCAAACGATCTTAATTATTTAAAACAAAAATCTTGGCATTCCACAAGGAAAAACGATGAAAAATCTGTTAAAAAAGGGTTGAAACAAATTTTACTTTACGACCTTTACATCCGGATTTTCGTTTCTAGTTTCTAGAAGTTTCTACCCAATGACCGCCACAAAATTATTTCATATCAATTTCGTCTTTGTACGAGTGCTTCGATTCCCCGAGTCCACATGTATTTTAGATTTTTGAAAGTGAGAGATCAAGTATATTATATTGGCACGGTATTTCTTGTTAACGTCATGCGATTTTTCAGTTTTTATATATCGAGACGCTAGCAACAATTTTACAAAGGCCTTTTCTGGGGGTGATTTTCCGAAGAAATCAATGTTCCAACAAGAATTTCAAAAACTCGGTCTTTTACACGCTAATGTTTCTATTTGAAGGGTCCGGAAGCGCGCCACCAGGGGTCAACTTTCAGGTTCAAATCCACTAGTGTCCACATGACGAAAACTAAAGGAATCCCTCAAAGTTTTCAAAAAAATTCAAAAGTTTTTTTGAATATGTCGGTTATTATCGGGTATTACGTCGGGCATTACGTCCTAAAATCCCCGAAAATTGCATACGCCCTATTTCAAACATCTGGTTGAAAGGACCAACTTTTATGGGCTCCCGACTCATGGGTGGTGCCACTGCGCTCGTAGCAAATCGCGTAGCTGATATCGCGGAACAAGAACATCCCCAAAAGCTGACTTGGGACGCAATATATAAACTATGTATGACTTAGTAAATTTTGAATTGAAATCGAGATCTTAGAATATTGTTTTCTCGGAATAAGCCTACGGCTAAAAGAGATACAATTCATAGTCGAGCACATAGTTATCTTTAGATTTCCAACACTTTGCCGTAAATTGATTTCTCGAAAGCAATATTCTAAGATTTCGATTTCAGTCACAATATTATGAATGGCGACTACAATTAGCATCTGGGGCGCATTCTAATGCAGCTATACACACGACGTCACGCACTGAACTGACCAATAATAAACGCTTGCAGTGCTAGTGCGCGCGATGCGCTCACTTGTTTTCCGGATCACAACTACTTTAGAGGTACTATGTCCTGGAATCGCCCAATAAGCCATTCGCCCAATAAGCCATTTGCGTGTTAAATTTAAATAATATTTCGGGGCCAGCTCTAGCATAGTTACGTAAGAGACGCTTGGCACCAATTCCCCTTTATCACGATGGGTGAGAATGGCACAAAGACACCACCATTCCAGAGCTGGAGATGGCCGCTGCCGTCGGTGGTGTTTGTAGAGTGACTGGAATGCTAAAAGCTAACCAAAATTGAACACAAGAGGTCGCCATCTCTCGACTTGCCTTTAGCGCAGCGAAAAGTGAAGTGAACTACCAAAGAAAAGTCAAGTAAGACTGAACGAAATACCGAGTAAAAGAACATATATCAAGTGACGAAAATGGAAGTGAGGCCTAAAATGCCACTTTGTCTCTTAGTCTTACTAGTTACGCTGACTACAGCGTTAGTAGAAGGTAAGTAAAGAATAATATTATTAATACATGTGATCATGTGATGTACCTGGCTTATGACTGAGCTGCCGGCTTTACGATCAAAGACAAAGCATCATCAAGCTAGGCGGATGGGATTGGATGACAACATTGATTCACTATTGTTTATGCACAAACGTTATGGGATTAGTCTAGCCCAGGTTGGACGACGTCTTTATTGCACTACGACTAACGTCCATGTCGGGAGATTCCCACATTTGCTGATGCAAATCTACGGTATATTTTTTAAATGTTTTTTTAAATCGTTGTAAATTTCACCGTCGCATATGTATACCCTTTGTGTCCTTTAATATCTTTTGATCCGTGAGTTTCAGGAATTCCATAATGTTACGCTGACCGACGTTTTTCAGGAAAATAGATTAAAAACAATGTTAAACTTGTAGACTTTCTTAGTCAGTTTCACACCATGTTTGTGTGTGTGTGCGTGTATGTATGCACGTGCTTGTTTCCTTTTGCGATCGAGGATAGAAAAACAAAAGAAAACAAAGGGAACAAAAAGATCCTCGAAGGACGGTTTCTTTGTCCTCGATCGGCAAGATAAGCGTAAAGCAATGGGGTTAGGTTTCAGTAAAGGAATAAAGGAAAACACAATAGGGAATCCTCGGTCGTAATGGCAATTCACGAACTATAGCGCGCATACTGCCCTCCACGAATCCACGATTGATGCTGCATGCTGCGCACATTGATATTGAGAATGCACGCAGCATCGCGCATACAACGCATGTCGTATCATACAAACTCGACTCGGTATGAAACTGATGAAGAGAGTCTACAAGTTAACGTTGCTTTTGAGTTTATTTTCCTGCAAAACGACAGCCAGCGTAACTAGAGTAGACCCAATAATTGGGGCGTTTTCACTCCTTTTTCAAATTTTGGATTTTGTCTGTCGTTCTACGCCCCAACGACTTCTCAGCCTATTGCCTGTAAAAAGTTAAATTGTGATCACAAAAGTTGCCCAAAACAGGCCAAATACTTGACAAAATATCTTGGAAAGCGCATACTGGCTTAAGAACTGTTAGGGCTTCCATGGTACTCACGATCAATTGGGGTTGCAAATCCGAGCAATTTCGACCAGTTTTTCAAAAAACTGTTTTCAAATGATGCCAATGATATTTGCTGGTGTATAAACTCTATGGACGTCCCGACGGCACCCGACTCACATAAAGAGCACACTATGCGAAGACGGGGGACACGACAATAGCTTTTCGAGCGACTACAACGACTGTTTTGTGGTGCAGGAATTCCGGCCTGCATGGCTGCACTGTACCAGCGTAACATAATTCTTGAACCTCCCGGATCGTAAGATAAGGACACAAATAATATATGTGAGGGTGAAATTAGTGTCTACAATGAGGTAAAAATATTGAAAATGTCTTCATAATTTTGTTCGCCCACTTTCAGTAGCTTCATATCCTGGACTCCCTCCATATGTGGGTCTTTCTTTTAATTAGGGGGCCAAAGCGTGACATATGGTGTTATACATGTATCTCAAAAGATAATGTACTTTCTATATTCTTTGCATACAAGTGGTGGGGATAGCTCATACGTTTATTGTATAACTTCAATTTCTTGAATTAGATGTTTTGTTTTCATATACGATCCAAAACTATCCATCACATTGTAACGGAGACACCGGTGTCTCAGTTACAGTGTGAAGTGTGAAACTTGTGACTTGTTTTGCCATAAATTAGTAGGTTTTCATTGAAAATTTAAATTTCAAAGGGTAATATGTAAACATCATTGGTATATGTAATTCAGCTATTTTCAATGAAAACCTTCAAACGTTGGCCAAGCAGTAAAGGTCGACAGTTTTACGCGTAACCGTGACACTGGTGTCTTTGTTACACCGTGACTCAAAAAGTCCTGTCTCTCTTATTATGCATCATAAATGTCTGAATCTAGCAAAGTGCATAGTAATACATGCTATGTAGCATGTATTACTATGCTATGTAGCATGTATTACTATGCACTTTGCTAGATTCAGACATTTATGATGCATAATAAGAGAGACAGGACTTTTTGAGTCACGGTGTAACAAAGACACCAGTGTCACGGTTACGCGTAAAACTGTCGACCTTTACTGCTTGGCCAACGTTTGAAGGTTTTCATTGAAAATAGCTGAATTACAGTATACCAATGATGTTTACATATTACCCTTTGAAATTTAAATTTTCAATGAAAACCTACTAATTTATGGCAAAACAAGTCACAAGTTTCACACTTCACACTGTAACTGAGACACCGGTGTCTCCGTTACAATGTGATGGATAGTTTTGGATCGTATATGAAAACAAAACATCTAATTCAAGAAATTGAAGTTATACAATAAACGTATGAGCTATCCCCACCACTTGTATGCAAAGAATATAGAAAGTACATTATCTTTTGAGATATAACACCATATGTCACGCTTTGGCCCCCTAATTAAAAGAAAGACCCATGTACGTAGGGAGGTAAGGGAGTCTGTTTAATAGTTAAAAGAAACATACTGTTTAATACTGGCCAACCACACTTTTATTCCCATTCATAAATATCTTTTCAGTCAAAAATCTCAACTTTTCGGTCCAAAAAGTCAAACATTTTAACTTTCAAACAATTGTGTTTCACACAAAAATCACGGTGAACCCCGGTGATATTAAAAGTTCATCCTATTTGTTCATATTTCCATTTACCTTTTTTTATCACCTTGACTTTAGCGGAATTGAAACCAGGCCAGTGCCCAACTTTGAATGGTGACCAACTTGGAATCTGTGTCCAGGAATGTGAGGTCGACTATGATTGCTATGGCAACCAAAAATGTTGCCAAAATGGCTGCGGGATGACATGCCAATACCCAGAGAACATCGGAGGTTGGTGAAAATAGGTTGGATTAAAAGCCCCAAAGATGTGGAGCTTGCTCCATTAACCCTAACAATCCCAAATACACCAAAATCCATCTCCCCAAATTGTTAGATTTTGCCAGATGGATTATGGTGGACTTGGTCCAGGAGGCCTAAAACAGTGCCGGTGAAATGTGTATTTTCCAGGATCCAGAAGTGGGCAATTACATTATACAAAAGTGTCCCGGGCCCGATCATTTCAAACTAACTCTATTCAAACAAGTTTGACATAGTTTAAAAGAGTGATGTCTGGGTACTAGTTTAAATTTGAATTTTGTTTTTGTTTTTGGTGGCGTTAAGAAAAAACCGATGATTAAAATGTTCAAATTACAATTTTGTTTGCTCTTTTGTACACACTTTGTAATAACCTGCCTTAAAGGTAGTATACACTATTGGTCATTGCTTGAATTATCATGAATGGGTAGACTTGGGGGGTTGTATTTTATAGTAAATATCGTTTAACTGAGCTGTCCGAAGTTTTAGAATCATGGATGCCGAGAAAAGCACGAAAAACAGCGGGTTTTTTCAACCGGCGTCGAGCAGTTATTCTTATGTTATCTTTGGTTTTTCGGGACGGCGATCGCGAATTTTTCATTATAAAATTATATTTTTCGGAATAATTACAGGATATCTATGCCCAAAATCAAATGGTGTATACTACCTTTAAGAATATAATAAAAGATATTACTTTTTTGGTAACTCGAAAAACATTTTACTTCAAGTTGATTTCCCCAATGCTTGTTTATAATGTTCCATTTTAGGTTTTGGTCAATGTACATGTAATGTCCATGACATTTTAATTCATCTAGTTTTCTCCTTTTAGGATAATAATATATATATTTTCACAAGATTTCATATGCAAAGCCTATTTAATTATGCAAATGAGCATCATGGAATTTACATTTTGACGATGTGGACATTTTGTCATAGACATTACGCAGGCTGCTAAGAGTACCAAAACTACGCATTGAAAACAACAGACGAGTCCATTTATGCAAATGAGTGCAACTAACATATCATTTGGTGGAACCTACTCATGTGGATGAAGTTGTCTGGAAACATTATCATCAGCCATATTAATGAGCCCATGTAATACCGTACATGCATGTGTATACACAATGTACATCTTCTTTATTAGTGACTGTTGGAGGCTTACTTCCGAGAAAGGCAGATCAATTGTGTATTTTGCACAGGTGGATGTACCTGTACATGTACCATACATGAGTCACAGGTAGTTAAAGGGATCGTATACGTTTGGTAATTACTCAAAAAATTAATGGCAATAAAAACTTACTTGGTAAGAAGTACAGCAGCTTTGGATAGTATAATGCATTTTTAGAAACTTTTCATTTCAAAGTACTGCGGTTATGGAAAAAAATATCAATTTTTATCCCCAAAAATGTGAATCTGAGAAGCATTACTGCAGTGACATTTCTCAGATTGTGTATTCCAATGCAGATTATTTTTCCTGCGTGGACATAACCACTCCAGATTTTCGGCAATATCTAAAAATCGCTACCACCTTTTGAAATGAAATTTTGACAGGTTAGTTTTATCTATAACTACATGTATATAGGATTGAAACAAACAGTGGGTTCCAATTACCAAACGTATACGATCCCTTTAAAGGTAGGATGTACATGTACACCATTGGTAATGGCTAGAATTATCAGGAATGGGTGGATTTGAGGGGCTGTATTTTATAGTAAATAACGTTTAACTAACCTGTCAGAAGTTTTACAATCATGGATGCCGAGAAAAGCAAGAAAAACGGCAATCGTTTTCAACCGGCGTCGGGCAGTTATTCTTATTTTGTTATTGTTTTTTCGCGATCGCCGTCCGTATTCAAATACGGTAGGGGACGTAGAACAATAGTGAACAATAGGGTCCCCTATTTCTAAAAGGTCCCCGATTCTGATTCGTGTACAAAGCCTACTGTACCGGTACGTATGGGAGGCCTTCCGAAAGTACAAACAAAAAGGGTCAATAGTTTTAGGGGGTCCACTAAGTAGAATTAGGCTTAAGAGGAATGTAACAAATTGTTTGTGTTGTCCAATCACACAGTAAAAAGCATGTTTGTAAGTTTTAAATGCTATTGTAAAGATTTTATTTTGTTTCAATATTCTCTTCGTTTGTTTTTTTGTGTGTGTGTGTCTTGCCCAGTGACTCATGCTGGCCTGTGTCCCATGGTTAATAGCTCAGTACCAGCATTGTGTATTGACCCACCACCCTGTCAGATTGACCAGAACTGTAGGTTATGTGTTGCTTCACTGGATGCAGTTTTATATGTGTTGCTGTGGAAAGACTAGAAGGTATGTAGTGGTAGTGTGCATTATTTAAAGGTAGGGGGTCTGACCATGAATAAGGGGTCAATTTTTTCGTGTCCTGGTTATGTCTGACATAAAGTATTAATTTTTTTTTAATTTGCAAAATTTAGGATACATTCTTTGATACCTTTAATCTTTAATGGCGATTGAAGCAATTTACCTAAAAACAAATAAAAACAAGTTTGAAGTCAGTTTCACTGACACTTGCATGGGAAATTTGGGAAATTAAACAGGTCAGGCGTAACCGGGACACCAAAAATGTCACACAATCGGACCCCTTATTTATGGACTAACAGGAACCGGGTAGCCTAATGAAGTGAAACACAGGTAGATGTAAAAACAAAACAAAAACAAAACAAAATAAAAGGGACTCGTGAGAAAAATTAGAGATTTCAAAATCGGTTATTCTAAAAAATATTTTTTTACCAAACAACGATTATAGTCAGGGAGCTTATGGTGATCCGTAGGAAATGAATGATTAGAAGATCCCACCCACCTAGTCATGTTATTTAGGTACTAGAGAGCACAAAAAAACATGTTGGCAATTTTGAAATTTTGGCAGAGGGCGGCCATCTTGGATTTTAAAATGGCCGCCATACATCTTCATTATGCCATAACTCTGGCTCTGAATGCCGTGCAAAGCTGATTTTGGAGCCAAACCGTACATTTGTCATGACAAGGAAGTAGTTGAACATACATCTGATGTGATTAAAGTAAGTCATATTTGGTTTTTAGCATTATTTATTCAAAAAAGGTCACCAGTACATGTATGTCATATTTGAGTAGTGTATCCTATAAGCGTATCTTGGTATATGATAATGTATGCATTTAGACCTACATACGTAAAGGGAGGGGGTATGATCCAACTTGTCCGTGGCTATGACGTTATCTAGTCCTCTTCGTCATCACTGTACTCATCTTCGTCTGTTAGATTTGTTTCTACTGAATTCTCACAAGAATCCCAATCGTCAGAACAGCCGCAAAGGTCAGTGCAGTTCAGACCATTCTTCCTGCATTTGCATTGATTGGTTGCACATCGTGTTTGTTTACAGGAACATTTCACCAGATCGATTACTGCTTGTGGAGCTGGAGGAAGAGAACTCATTACAAGTTTATTGTGTCCATCTACTAAATCCCTCCAAATCTTTCCAAACATCATGAGGGATAGAGATTACTGGCGCGGTGTTGTGAACGGAATCTCGGTTGAGGCCGCTAGATGATGATGATGATGACTAAATCCCAGCCAAATCCCTGTGGTTCTGGTAATGTGGGGTTTGCAATGATGTCACCATTCCAAATTAAGGCTTGGTAGTGAGCTCTTAGAATGGCAGGTCGTGTTGCAAGAAGCCACTAACATCAGCTACGCTTGATAGGTCTGTATTAGGGAGATATAACCTGCAGATAAACGCTTCGATGGCAGTAAGTGGTTAAGAGCGTGTGTTTTCTGTTCCACAGAGCGCGAGTTCGAATCCCGGCCGTCGACACGTGTGTCCTTAAGCAAGGCAATTAAACCACTATTGCTTCGTCCTTCGATTGGGACTTAAAGCCGTTTGTCCCGTGTGTGTGTATTGTGTATATATTGAACCTGGACACGCACGTAAAAGAACCCAGTCACGCTTATCGCTAAGAGAAGGGGTTGGCCCCGGTGTTTCTGGCATTTCGTTCATCCTCCTACTGGTTTCTTAAGGCTTACGAGCTACAGTGCCTTGGGCGCTTTTGAGGAATCCTCGGTTTCATTGCCGAAAAGAAATAATAATATAATAATAATAAAGCACAGAATGGGGTAGCTCCTCCGTTTTCCCTAACAGTGTAAGGGCATGCACTTTCTCATCAGTTGGACCTAGGTCCTGTAGAACCTTCAAGATCCCTTTCCTTTCCCCGCAAATCTGCCAGTTACATCTGCCCCTGATCGAGCATGGACTCCTGGTTGAGCTACAGCTGTCTGGGAACCTATAGTGCACTGTATATTGACTCAAGGGGTATCACCCTGCATTTCTTAGCAGCCCCTGTGATGAAGAAAGTGTTTTCGCATAGACTTGGGTATGTCTGATGGCAATCACAAGAACATCGGTGTCTGGTGAGTGGATATCTAGAGAAGTAGCACCATTAACAGTTGCATCAATGTAATGCAGGAGGATTGTTGTATCCGCTTCTTCCTAAATGCTTGCAAGGTCCTCTATTGCTCTGTTTGCAGCCTATGCCTTGTCCTTCCAGGCAACCACAATGCACTCATCATTTGTTTCGGCAAGTATCAGCACTTTTTCAGCAAAGTATGTGGTAAGGGCATCTTTCATCGATTCGTGAGCAAGCAGACGGCTCATACTTAGTTTTCCAATTGATGTGTTCACTTTGAAAATGTTGTGGACTAATTAAATTGGATAAATTAGGGGCATTATTTAAAAATAGTCGGGTTTTTCCAATAATTGTCGGCCGACCATCGTTGGAAATTGATACAAAATTTCACCTTTATTGAAAATGACAGCACACCAGGTGCATTGATTTCACAGGATGTTTGAGACAATTAATCTTCTAACATAACTTCTGAAGATACAGATTGATAAAGGTACCAGTAATAAATGAAAGGATAAATAGTGATTCCTCTGGAATTATGTACTGGTAGATTGAGCTACATGTACCAGCATGTGTGTGGTGTCTGTGACAAGAAAATGGTCCATTGTGTCTTTAGGTCAAGTGGCAACTTTAATGGCTGGTTTTTTTTTGGTTTTTTTTTTTTTTTTTTTTTTTTTTTGGGGGGGGGTTTCTTTCTTTTTTGAGAGGGGTGAGGGGGGGGGGGGGGGGGGCAGAATAAGCTTTTGTGGTTTGGAGAGGGGGAGGGGAGGTGGAAGTGTTTCCTAATCTTTTGTTGTTTGGGAGGAGTTGTTTCTTAATAAGCTTTGGTGGTTTTGGGAGGGGGGCAGATGTTTCTTAATCTTTTGTGGGTTTTTTGTTTTTTTGCAGGGGGAGGGGTGTTTCTTAATAAGCTTTGTAGTTTGGGAGAGATGTTTCTTAGTAAGCTTTTGTGGTGTCGCATTTGATTCAGTTATTTTATGTCACATCTGTTAAATCATGTAAATTATTTGTTAACAAAAATATGACCAAAATAAGTGACATTTGGATGTAACATTGACACCGTGTTAATGTTACATCCATACCGGTACAGGTTTAATACAAAACGCTTTAATACAAAAATATGGAGACCTCACTTTATCATGTCTATTTTTAAAGATGTAATGTATGCAACACAGCAACACTTTGGTTGTTGTAGTCAGTGTCCAAATGTACCGTTAGCAGAGACAGCAAAAAAAGTAGTTGGACGACAGTGTCATAGTGTTACATCCACACTTGCACCCTGTTGAATTCTATGTTCTTGCTGTCTCTGCTGTATTTTGATACAGGTTTTTACAACAAAAGTGTTTTTTTGTAGCATCGCGTGTCTTGTAATTAGTATGCATAGTGAGTTCGCATAAATTTGTATTTAATTAAGTGTTGTAAATGTTATAAAGAAAATATGGATTTTCATATCAAAGCCAGTCAGTATGGATGTTTTCAAATTGTTTTGACATTTGCAGAAATAGTATATCTATGTACTTGTACTATAGTCTACAAGACACTCGATGCTACAAGAAAACACTTTTGATATCCAGAGTCCACCTTTAATATGATATGCTCTCGTAGAGTCGTACGAGGTGCGGCGTGTCGTTGTTGACATCGTTTCATACCAAGACCGATCCTCTTGTCGCGTTGTCAGCCAGTTTCTTTTTTACAATACATGTTTTATGGTTGCATAGTAAAATTACTTTACAGAGTACTTATTAATTTGTTATTATACATAATATACTGAACATTTCAACCAAGTACAATGTACATGTAGGTCTAAGGTTGCGCATAATTTAACATAAACGTTACTAACTTGTACGTACTTGAACAGACGATCATTGATGATGACACGAGTGTGAAAAATGCCTCTCCGCTGAAGACGAGATTTCGGATAAGACGAGGAAATTAACTAGGTCTGAAGCACTTCGTATTAACGAGTTGACTGTAGTGAGTTCTCCATATTTTTGTATTAAAGAGTTAAAAAAGGAAATATCTATGTAACATTGACACGGTGTCAATGTTACACCAAAATGACAATTTTTGTCATTTCCATGATTTAAAACCTTCCAAACTATTCCACACCCAAATACGGATGTTACATAAAATAACTAAATTGAATGTAATGATACTTTTAAAAATATAGATGAATGTCGCACTTTGTGCCCCAACCCAATGGGAAAAAAACACATTTTCCCAACAACAACAAATACTTCAGCTAGTTAAAGGTAGGATACACCATTTGCAAATATCAAAAATATTTACTACCGAATTATTAAGAAATATCTTACTCATTTGAAAGTAAATAATGATTTTACAGTGTAGGTATTTAGCAAAATGATTGCGCTAGATATCCTGTAATTATTCCGAAAAAATTTAATTTTATAAAGACAATTTCGCGATCGCCGGATGGCGATCGCGAACAAAACAAAAATAACATAAAAATAACTTCTCTACGCCGGTTAAAAACAAAGCCGTTTTTCCTGCTTTTCTCGGCATCAATGACTGTAAAACTTCGGACAGGTCAGTTAAACGGTATTTATCTACTACAAAATACAACCCCCCAAATCCACCCATTTACATGTATGATGATTCATGCAATTACCAATGGTGTATCCTACCTTTAATATTGGTAATTCAGTAGTTTTGATTTGTGGTTGTTTTCAAATGTTGTATATAACATGTACCTTTACTCTTGATAAACTGTCACAGAGAACAGAGTAGGTATCTGTCCAGCAGAGGCCCCTTCCATTCTGCAGCAGACTGGATCAGATCCAGTCCAAATCAACTGCACTGCCAAACCCCACTGTGTTGATGACAGGGACTGTAATGGTGAACAGAAATGTTGCAATGATGCCCGGTGTGGTCGCACATGCACAAGACCAATCTATGGTAAGTTTGGACTGTACTGTATAATCATAGTGGAATAATAGTTGACATTTACAATGCGCCATGTCTGTCCAATTTGAAACTCCTGCTCACTGGACCAACAAAACATTCCAACAGCTCCGGGGAGTACAGTATACAGCTCAATGCTGCTGTTTTGGCGCAGAACAGCTACTGGTAATTACGACCATCTCCGCCCTCACAAGTACCCATTCTACTTCTGGGTCACCGCTGTTTTCTGGCCGACATTAGATTTGTTTGCTTGACCGTGCCATAGACATCTATAAATAAAACCTAAACAAGACATGCATTTTCAAAACTGTTCTGAAAATTGATCTGCGTATGGAATGTGCAAGTACGCGAAATGCTCATTGCAGGCATGGCGTGCACGTTCGTAATACACATGTTTTCTATGATGTTGCCTATGTTAAAAACAAGGACTACAAAGATGAAAGTATACACATGTCGTGTCTAGCTATTATTAGATGTCTAGGGCCTGTGCTTCAACTCTTATACCCCCCCCCCCCCCCTTCCCTCCTCTTGCGGCCAAATTGTCTAAATTGTCTCCAGTCCAGTTTTTGCATAAAAATAGGTAACCAAGGATGTCTTTTCAATCAATTTTATATTATAAATAAGTTGTTATTTGAAATATAACAATAAATCCATATAACAAAATATTTTGGACTGTGAACCTTTCGGCAAGATGCTTGATAACAAAATATTTTATGGCGGGTAGCGGTTGACAAAATATTACGCCCTGACTGCAGAGAGAAAAAAATGATCTAGGCAAAAGAATGTCGGCAAAACATTTAAATAACGGTGTTCATAAAATAAGTGTTGACATCTACAATGTAGTAGTACATGTAGTTGCTTATATCAAAATAGGAATATTTTACTGAATAAAAAAAATAAAAAATTCAATGACAAATAATTTCGCAAGTGGTCCCGGTAACTTGAAAATAAACCCGGCGCGAACTGGTACTAATCATTAAGGTACTAAGCAAAAAGTGTAAAAGGTTCAAATTTTTGACAGCTATACTCTAATTTATTGAACTCGAAATATGTACCAGTACATGTTGTAGAGTATCAAATAAACCATGAGATTAGCCATTCGATCTATATGTGACCTGTTTGCCTTTGTCCTTTAATTCATTAACCCTAACCCCCTAGGCCTTACTTTGGGCTGAAGAACTGCGTACTACAGAATACTACTTAGTATTTTGTAGCATTGGGTCTCTCCTGACTGATGATTGGGTGTGTACTGACAGAGTACAGATACTGCCAACTACAAAATACTAATACATGTAGTGGCAATACAGGTCAGTAATACTTACCTGGCAAAAAATGCAGTAGTCCAACCTTGACCCATTGCTGTGTCCCAAGTGACAATTTTTGCTGTAGAGTTTAGAACACCACATCATACATGGGCCTTGCACACTCAGCAAGCAGAGGGACCCAATGCTAAAAACTACGAGTGCAATAAGGGGTGAAGTACCAAATACTAAAAATTACTACAGGCATTGCACACAAGTCAGTGAGAGTACTGCATACTACTTTTTACTACTAGTAGTAAAAAGTAGCATTAGGTAGGGTTAGGGTTAACATACAAAAGAACGAGGGCTTCATTTACACTTTTATATGTCGAAGCCTTCAACCAAATGATATATACAGTAATAAGACTTTAACATTTGTTAACATTTGTTGCTCGCATCACAAGTCACAAAAGGGCTAGTCTTAAGTCCAAGTCACTCGTCATCTTGACTCAAGTCCGAGTTCGAGCCATAACAAATTGGACTTGAGTCCGACTTGAGACTTAGTCCGGTGTCCATAGCAGTTAGTCACCATTTTTAGTCCTAATTTTTAGTCCTAATTAAAGGTTTGATTCTCTAGTCACAAAATAGTACTTACACAAGTTTTCGTAGACCATTTGTCAGTTGTGCATTGTTATCGTTTGAAGCAGCAAAGGTTCTAAAAATCTAAAGAATGGAGATTGACAATTTAACTGATAGTTTTAGCATAATATTCTGAGAGTTTGATTTTAAAGCAACTACGTGTACTAATTGGAGTTCTTTCATTTTTTGTCTTTATTAAATGTCAGCATGCCAGAAGGAATAATTTCACATGGAGTTTAGAGTCATTACTATTTTTACATCAAGTAAGCTTTTACATCAAGTAAGCTTTTGAATAGTACCTGGGTTGGTTACTTTTTAGATAGTTGCAAAAAGGATACTGGCTCTTTAACAACAAACTGTACAATTGCTAATTGTTCCTGGTTCTCCTTTGCAGTCCTTGGTCATTTAGGTGCCACTGTTGACAAGATCCGAATCCTGACCATTTGCCTCATTGTCCTGGGTGGTGTCTGCTTTGTAGGCAGTGTGCTCTCCCTCATCAAGGTAAGTGTTTCCTGATTATCCTTTGCAATCCTTGGTCATAGATCCCGCTGTTGACAAAATCCGCATCCTGACTATTTGCCTCATTGTCCTGGGTGGTGTCTGCCTTGTAGGCAGTGTGCTCTCCCTCATCAAGGTAAGTGTTTCCTGGTTCTTCTTTGCAATCCTTGGTCATTTAGGTTCCACTGTTGACAAGATCCGAATCCTGGCCATTTGCCTCATTGTCCTGGGTGGTGTCTGCCTTGTAGGCAGTGTGCTCTCCCTCTTCAAGGAAAGTGTTCTTGGTTCCCCTTTTCAATCCTTGGTCATTGATCCCACTGTTGACAAGATTTGAATCCTGACCATTTGCCTCATTGTCCTGGGTGGTGTCTGCTTTGTAGGCAGTGTGCTCTCCCTCATATCAGGGCAAGTGTTTCCTGGTTCTTCTTTGCAATCCTTGGTCATTCAGGTCTCACTGTTGACAAGATTCGAATCCTGACCATTTGCCTCATTGTCCTGGGTGGTGTCTGCCTTGTAGGCAGTGTGCTCCTCCTCCTCAAAGTAAGTATTTCCTGGTCCCCCCTTGCAATCCTTGGTCATAGACCCCGCTGTTGACAAGATCCGAATCCTGACCATTTGCCTCATTGTCCTGTGTGGTGTCTGCCTTGTAGGCAGTGTGCTCCTCCTCCTCAAGGTAAGTGTTTCCTGGTCCTCCCTTGCAATCCTTGGTCATTCAGGTCCCACTGTTGACAAGATTTGAACCATTTGCCTCATTGTCCTGGGTGGTGTCTGCCTTGTAGGCAGTGTGCTTTCCCTCCTCAAGGTAAGTGTTTTCTTTAGTGGTTTTTAAACAGCAATTCTTCCAGAAAGGTCTGCATGAACCCTTAAACCAGTTCGCGTCGGATGACGTGTATACACGCAATTTTTTTCAGACTTCAAAACACGTCACAAGGAAGGTCAGAAATATCTGTCGTTGCAGATGCAGAGCGCAAGGCCGGAAATATATATCAGGGTGTGCTACTCACAGATGCCAGCCTCAACCTATCTCAGATCGAGGTTTGTTAAAAACAACCCCGCGCCTGTCCCGGTCAATGTCAAAATAATCTCACAGTTGGAATAACTTAAGTCAATCACTCGCCTCAAGTCCGACTAGAGTAACAATAATTTTTAGCGACTTGACTCTACTCAAGTCCCGACAGGTAAATGACATGACTCGACTTGTCATTGCAGGCAAATGACTCAATCGACTCGAGTTGCTCATCAAAAGACTCGACTCGACTCGACTCGACTCGACTTGAGTGAAGCCTACTAACACTTGAGTCACAAAATGTATGCAAAACTTTGCAGAATATCTTTTGCAATGATTTACAGTGTACAAATTATGTTCTTATCACTTTACGAATACAATGCAATGTAAAGCGGCCGCTTTTATTGGGTATAAACATAACTGTATCACACAGACTAACAGCTTCTGGTTATGTAGCGCACAAAAGCAATCTCTAACCCTAACCCCCTGATAGTTCTTTTGGACTACCCTGCTAAACCCAACAGGTTCCAACAGAGACTCAAATGAGTTTCCTGCTCAAATAAACTAAGTCACACTTTCCAATTGAATTTGACACCGGAAAAGCGCTTAAAACTTGCTGGGCCATGTTTTATCGGGGCTGTTGAAACATACATTTTTACTCGCGTGTCGGTCTCTCAACCAATGGCAATGGCTAAACTGTCTCTGGTGTTTATGAATATCAAATAATGAAATCATATCTTCTGGGTTTTTGTATATTTTTGTATGTTTATTTAGTACCAACATTCTAAAAGATCATCCTCCATCAGGAACAAGGACAAGAAAGATGCTGTCAATGTGAGTTATTCTGGGTTTTTTGGCCGTCAAAAGTCAACTAATGTGAATCATGTGAATCCATAATCCATTGAGAAAATCAGGGAAGTAGAATGTGCTCATTAATTACTCATATTGGGTTTTTACGTGGTGAAATACACCTTTTCCCCCCAATATGATAATTTATGTAAATGAGGCCCCTGAGGTGGAAGTGGTCCTATTGAAAATGTGCAGGAGTCCAATCATTCGGGTCATTTTCTATCAATGTCCAGAATTGTTTTGTTTTTTCTTGAAAGAATCCTTTAAAATTTTCATCAGTAAAACTATCCAGCATAATTGGGGTTTTTTTATGCACAAAATACAAATTAATGTCCCGGCGATACGCAGTTAATTATCCGGCCACTAGCGATATGGTATGCACTGTAGCTGCCGGTACGCCTGGCGCAGCTAGCCCGTCGCGAATCGGCTTAAAATTTGATGGATGGGGATACATAGACTTGCACAGGTATTTGTATACACTGTTGCGAAAAGGAGTCTTGCTAACGTTTTTATTTTGTGCATAAAAAAAACAGTTCATGCTGGATATTACTTATAACAATTTTAAAGGCATCTCTCAAGTAAAAAAAAAAAGGGAGACATCTAGAATAAATTGAAAGAAAATAACTTGAACGATTGCACCCCTGCACATTTTCAATGGGGCCGCAATTCACTTCCGCCTCCTGGGCCTCGTTTTCATAAAAAGGTCTATTTACTTAATTACATGTACTCTACAAAAACTGGGCACTACATCACCAATCGTAAAAATCAAAGCCGTAAAAGATGTGCTTTAGATTATTAAAGAACACCAAAACAAATATTTTAGTAGCATAATCTGCTGCAAGGAGGACACTAATTTATTTATTACAGATGGGTAGCAAATTTATAATGATGTTGAAATTGTATTCTGAACATTTAATATAACAAATCAGGCAAATATTGTTGCTCAGTCATAAGATGTCCCGGAAAAGACTCAGATTGCACCACAGAGTATCTACATTTCATCATTTTCAAGGGGCCCTTATGCGGGCCACGGACCCCACGCCGTAATAATTGCTTCGCGCTAAGCGCTCGTTGATGTCTTTGCTTGCCGCAAACCTTTTATTCTTATTTCCAATTACATTCCTAAAATATGAACAGTTATGAAAAGGTTCAGTTTGTTGGGGTGGGGGGGGGGGGGGGGGGGCACTGCTCATTTTCTTAGGCAGGAATTTATTGGGTTTTAACTAGTTCGCGCCGGATGACGAATATAAACACACAGTTTTCCCCAGATTCTAAACGGATGACGCATAAACACGCCACGAGCAAGGCCGGAAATGTCTGTCGGCAGCGAGCAAGGCCGGAAATGTCTGTCAGCAGCGAGCAAGGCCGGAAATGTCTGTCAGCAGCGAGCAAGGCCGGAAATGTCTGTCAGCAGCGAGCAAGGCCGGAAATGTCTGTCAGCAGCGAGCAAGGCCGGAAATGCATGGGTGTGCTTCCCGGTACTGGCGGCCTCAACCTGCTTCGGATCGAGTTTCGTTAAAAATAATCTTGCGTGTCGGCTCGGTGATGTTAAAATAATCCCGGCGTGAACTGGTTAACAATAAAACACTAATTTGTAGTATGACAGTATGTTCAGATAGACTTTAAAAAATGACTCTGGAGTTAACTTGTGATTTGACTTGTAAACAAAACGACTTGGCTACGACGCTGGCTAGCATGAAACATTGGGTATATTTGTTCGATTAGCTCTGGCGTCATACTCGGAGCTCACCCGAGTCAACCACCACATACCCTGGTCGTGGAGCCGTCACTGGTGGAGTACGTCGCACGTATGCGTTGTTCATTACAAGCACCCGACAAAATATGGCGGTCGGAGAGTGGATAAGTTCAAGTGTGCCTCAAACAAAAATGTATTGGAGTTCTAAGAGCTCACTGACTTTAGAACATAGAGTTATATTATAGAAACTAGAGTCCACTCACTATACTGTGCGCACTACATGAACGTGCCGCCCTGTAACCCGTCCGCCATTTTGTAAGTGGGCAACACGATAGTGAAATACCCGGATGTATTATGCATTTCAACGGAGTGGCAGCTATAATTCAGTAAACTTTATTGGACGTTTATGTTGTTTTTAAATGACATTGCTTGTGCTACTTGGACAGACAGTTTCATCGGTAAATCTTATCTCTATTTTTCCTCAAGTCAATGGCGGATCCAGGATTTTCAAGGAGATTGCTCATTCATGGCAAATGCAGAGAGCAAAGGCGTGAAGCAGTGGACTGCAGTTGTATTACACAATGATATGACAGGCCGATTTTGCATGTTGCTTGGTTGAACCATCATGGTTTCACTCAAAATCTAAGTTTTTGTAAATAAAATATTTAGGTGACATTGTCAGGATGATCGTGGTGGTTAGCAACCTCAACTGCCGGCACTTCTATCTTAGAAAGTATTTACTTGTGAAAAGAGACGTTTCTGGTCTTGTTGAGGTTGCTCCGATTTGTGCAGCCAAAGCACGCACAGTCTTGGGCATCTCGCCCCCGGCATCTATTTGCCGCGTGCGGAAAAGAGATGAAAGACTGCAAAGGCTATGTCAACTACGTACTTTTTGCCCACTTACAAAATGGCGTCCATGCATACTTGTCGGAACGGGGTCACGTGATATGTGCACTCTCTAGTTGCTATAACTCTATGCTTTAGATACTGTTATTCCAGCCCGACGTTGTTTCCTGTTTGCTCACCATCATCATTTCCAGCTTTAATAAATACCTAGGAGAGTTGATGGCTTCTGATTGGTCGAGATTCGATCACGTGTAGTGGATTATCAGGTAGTAATATCATGGGCTTTCAAGAAGAAGCGAATAAATGTTCCCCGAACCAGCATTGATCAAGCATCATGTAAGCCAATGATTGGACGAATGCAACAGTTCTACGGTGACGCGTCAAATCTTGTTACTGCGCGCTATAAATGTACGCGTAGAACGTTTGTATCTATACGCACGGAATTTTTCAAAATGCGCGTGTCGTCTGTTAACGCTAGCGCGTTGCTATGCACGGTGGGCATCAGTGGTCAGCTAGTCTGGTCTCAAAGTATGGGTTATAATAACAACACATATTGAAGAGACAGGGTACCATGCATAAGCTAAAACATGGCTCCTAAACATGAACACAAAACGCTGGAAATATCGCCGAAAAGAAAGTCACAAAATTTTGAGCATTTTGACCATTATTTTGTCTCATTAAAAAGGTATTTATTAAAGGTAATAACAGTGCGAAGACCCGGTTATTACTTCGTGATAATGACCGGGTTGGGGGTGACCGCTGGTAATGGACCTCGCCTTCGGCTCGATCCATTACCAGCGGTCATCCCCCAACCCGGTCATTATCACGCAGTAATAACCGGGTCTTCGCACTGTTATTACCTATTTAAGTCGCTTGTCCAGACTCCGCTGGGTCTGACTTGGGTCTCTTTATGGCGCGTCTCCACTGGGCTCGGTCCTGGGCGTTCGTCGACTTGAGGCCCAGTAACTTCATGTCAGTCCTCACCACATCATGCCAGCTCTTCTTCGGCCTTCCCACAGATCTCGCCCCTTCCACCACCATCGATGCTGATCTTTTCACCCAGTCACCTTCGTCCTTCCTCTCCACGTGTCCATACCACCTCGTCTTGTTCCACCTTGATCGATTCCACCTCCAGCCTCTTCCTCAGCTCCTCACTGGACTTCCTCTCCCTCAGCGTCACGCCACACATCCACCTCACCATCCTCATCTCTGTCCATTCCAACTTCTCCTCCTGGTCCACTCTCGTCGCCAACGTCTCGCTCCCGTACACCATCCTGCTTCTAACACATGCTGCTTCTAACACATGCTGCGTACACCTGCCCTTTCATTTTTAGGGGTGGCCCCTTAGATGTAAGAAACGAGGCCAACTCCCGGAACTTTGTCCAACCACTTCTAATCCTGGCAGTCACCGCTGACTCCACACCACCATCTGCATCCAGCGTGTCTCCAAGGTAGCAGAAGCTTTACACCCTCTCGTACGACTCTCCATCCACCGCCAGGCCTTCCAGGTCAGCTGCGGATGGCTGTGCCACTTCACCCCTGCACCTCTTACACTCGAACATCGCACCTCTTGCTGCTATCAGGCTCCCCTTCATGCCGCTGCACCTCCTGTGGACCCACTTCCTGCATCTCGTACACTCAATGGAGTTAGCCTGAACGCCCCTCCCACAGACGCCGAATGGCAACGCTCCGGACTGTGATACGACCCCCGCACCAACACCACCGACCCCCGCACCAACACCACCGACCATGATCTTTGATTTGTCACTGATGGAAAAGCAGTAAATGTCAAAGTAAGCCTCAGTTCGAAAATGGCATTTTTTTCAATGGCTATGGCCGCGGCTCTGACCATCACATGTGGTTTATGATGACCTGCGTTTGAGTGCTCGTTTTTATAACACGGCTCTAGCATGTCTAGTGGTTATAAACCCGTCTGCTTTTACCCGAGTTGATATGGGTGAGCTATGGGAGGACGTATATACACGGAAAAGAAATGAAAGAGATGATTAAAAGTAATCCCTCTCGGTGCATGTTACAATAATTAAGGCGCGAAGTGGTTAAATGTTCTATACGTATGAATACTTGTTGTCTCCAAATGAACAATAACTGAACCTAAGTTCGGTCAAAAAAGTTATAACTTTTAAAAGTTTGCTGAAAAAAAATAATTGAGAAACTAAAATTGTCGTGTTCATCACGACTTCTCAGGGACTGAAAACTCTATTTTAACCACACTTATTTATACCAGACATGATACATAATTTTCAGCACATTAAACAAGTTTCTATCGACGCTATTAGTCAGGTACATGTAGCTTAATGTTATATTAAGGGATTACCGTTACCAGGCGGATAAAAACACCATATTTGGCATGAAGATCCCTTAGGGCCGCCTAGTAATTAATGTTAGCCTATAGGAGCCCTCCAAGGTTTTTTAAACAATATGCCCAATTTTCATAAATTGTAAATACCTGTTGTGTAACATATTTGCTCACATATTTGGGTATTTATTTAAAGATTTTATTTGATGAAAAGTATATTTTGGTGAATCTACTTACATATTTTTACTTCAATAACATTTTCTGAAATGACTGCAAAATTTTGAGAACATAGTAATGATACAAAATGGCTAATTATTATATCCTAAAGTTGCGCGCATTTACCTTGTCTCCATACAATGTATATCACCAAGTAGTCTTGCCAAAGTATTACACCCTTATGGAAAATCATATGAACAATGATAACAATTTGATATTTAGCTCAGCAAGCAAAAACAGGCAAAAATAAGATGTCTGTAAATTGGGCTAAAACGTCGGTGAAGGGTTGCCTAACGTGAGAGACTTAAACAAGTTCAAGGAAATCCCCCAAATAGGAGTATTATTGCTTATAATTATGTCAACGTCAAAATGTTTTCTTACAGTCCCATTAGGCGAAAACAAAAACCATGTAATAGCGTCATGCCTTTTTTTTTTAAAGGAAGGAGGAGGCCCTTTTTTTTTCTTCTTTTTTTTCTTCTTCAAAATGGCCGCCCGACACATCTTAATTCAAGTCATGCAGTATACATGTAACACCCTATCTTCCAATTTAAAATTGAAACATGGTTCACCCACAATTAAAAATTAAAATTCATGTGGGTAGATCATGTATGCACCGTACACGACTACACGTCACACCCTAGCCTTCCTATTATAAAAAATATATTTCCAGAGCCTGCACACAGTGATGCTAAAGTCTAAAATACGATCTTAAAATTTTATTACCTTTAAAAAAAAATAAAAAATTGCCAAAATGGTCAAATTTATCATTTTTTCAAAAAGAAAAAGAAAAGAAAAAAGGAGGCGCCCCCAAAAAGGAAGCGGGCGGTGACGCTAAACATGTTTTTTTTTATTTGGCCTTATTTTAGTGATTTTCTTGAACTTTGACCACTTTTTAGCCCAATTTAATACAGACACCTCATTTTCCCGTTTTTGTTTGCTACTGCTAGGCTAAATATTACAATGTTATCATTGTTCATTTGATTTTCCATAAGGTTTTATATGGTAACTGTGCCAGTATAAAACTAGTTGAATTTGAAGCTTATCAATACTGAGGTATACTGATGATATCCGGAGACAAGGTAATGATGCGCGTATGATTTTTAGCAATTTCGATCGTTATTAATGTTCTCATTAATTATTCAGTCATTCCTTTAGAAAATGTTATGGAAGTATTAAAGTAGAATCACCAAAATAAACTTTTCCATTTTTTTATTTATTTTTTTAGATATACCCCGCAAACATGGTAACAAATATGTTACATGTAATGGGAGGTATTTATGATTTACATAAAATAGGAATTTTTTTATTTTAAACGCCGGAGGGCTCCTAGGCTAATATTTTACAAGGCTACTCTGAGAGGCTTGCGTGAGTGTGTCCACTGTTAAAAAAAAGTGGTGTCGAGGTACATATCACCCGGGTCCGGGTGAATCTACCCCTTAAAAAATGGTACGTGCCTGGATATATATATTGTTGCCGGGTCGAGGGTCATTCTGTATATTCTTTCGGCGCGAACGGCAATGCTCGACGTAACATGCATCGAGGACGGGATTTACTTCAAGTCATGGAGTATCACATGCACCATCAAATGTGAGTATTGTTTTGTGTGTCGAAGTATATAAATTCCAAGATAATTGTATGGTAGTAGTAGTACTGTACACGTTTTTTGTTGATATCGAGGAACACGTCTGAATAGACAACTCGAGCGGTGAAACAACTCGAATTCGGACAACTCGACTTTGACGGACGTGTCCAGTGCGCGAAGAGAGGCACAGTTAAACCCGGCGGCCTGGGACGCGTGACGACGGACGTGAAGTACCGCGGCATGCACGGTGCCGGTGGGTGCCGTGTACGTGTGTGGTGGGCGCTACGCCAAAACGCATTGCGGTGCGCGCGCGCGTAGCGCGCGACATACAATATGCGCAGTTTTGTTCTAAAGCCCCGGTCGAGTTACATGTTCTACCGGTCGAGTTGGGCCACCCACCACCGGTCGAGTTGTCCCACCGGTCGAGTTGTCCCACCGGTCGAGTTGTCCCACCGGTCGAGTTGTCCCACAGGTCGAGTTGTCCCACAGGTCGAGTTGTCCTATCGGTCGAGTTGTCCCATCGGTCGAGCGTCGGTACATACATGTAGGGGGCGTGGAATTTGTTTCCTATGGATATTGTAGGTCTACATTTCAATGTTGTTTGTGGACTATAATACAATGAACTAGGGCCTTTGTGTGATTTGTTGTTACACATGTAATGTGTTCAAAGGTAGATACACCATTTGCAGATATCTAAAAAATTTACTACCTTTTTTAGGCCACGAGAATGAAAGTTATAGATTTGTGTCCGGACTTTTTTGAAAACACATGAGGCTTTTTTTCATTATTCATTATTCATTATTTTTTAATGACTGTTGTTTTACATATACAAGCAGTTGCGTAGCAAGAGTTTATACATATACGCACCTATGTACTGAGTGAACAGGTATTTATTTACACAAACACGCACATGATTCTCAATATGGAATAAATACAGAGGAGGCGCAGTGTCAGTGATGAATCGTAAAATTTCCTATTTCGATCATGCCATCGATCAATATCATATGCAATGTCAATAAACTTCTTTATTGTTTAGCCCTAATATTTCAACAATGACCCCGACGCCGCCTCGAGATATTGGCAAGATGATGATACTGCGTTCATAGATGTTCATAGATCATCTTTCCGTTACTATTATTAGGGGCGATTCTGAACAGAATTTATGTAAAATCAAATGAATTTTTTTTTAATTTTTTTTTTTTTTAATAATGAAAAATTTTTAAATAATGAAAATTTATGTGCAGTAGCTTTTCAGGCATGCGGACGGTGGACGCAAATCTATAACTTTCATTCTCGTGGCCTTAAGAAATATCTTACTCAGTCATTTGAAAGTAAATAATGATTCTATTTCTAGGCATCCAGCAAAATGATTGCGCTGGATATCCTGTAATTATTCTGAAAATTATAATTGTATAAAGAAAAATTCGCTTTCGCCAGACGGCATTTAAGGTCCTTTAGGAAATTTGGGTGGGGATGCTCGATTTTTTTTTCTAATTCAGAATTTTGAAAAAATGAATATTTTGGTAAGAACTGTACATGTACATGTACAGTACGCCCTGTACATGTACGGTACGCCGTCAGATTGTTTTAAAACAAAACCGCTTTCTAACCACTAGTACGAGCTTTGTACCATCAATACCTTGACATTTTTACTGAGCGGTGTTCAGAAAGCAGGATTTATTTTTAAAGAAAAATGGTGTACCGTTCTTGCCCAAATATAGGTATGGGTCTATGATAGGATATTCTTCAGCCTGCCAATGTTATGTTTCTTTTTTTTCTCTCAGAATTGACATCTGACAACAATGACGCCCCCCACAAGAAACTTCAAGCTTCGACTGCGAGGCTTTACAAATGGAGAAACAAAGCAAAATAGAAAAAGTTGGCGCCAGCAGCTAAAGGAAGGTAAACCTAAACAATATGACGCATTTAAAAGCCATGATGCTGCAACAGCTCGACTGCGTCGATTGGAGAAACAAATGAAATTAGATCTTCCTGAAAACGAAGAACTAAAAAAAAATGAACAAGTAAAACATGCTGCCAGAATGAAAGAATACAGAGCAAAGAAAAAATTTGAAGAAACTGAGAAAGAAAGAAAAGAGCAAGAAAGAAAGACGGGTAGGAAGGCAAAGACCCGTAGAAATAGAGCAGAAACAGAGGAGGAAAAACAGTTTAAGGCAAAAGATGCTGCCCGCCAAAGATTATATAGAGCCAACATGACAGATAAACAGAAAAATGAAATCAATGCAAAACGTCGTAAAAAGAGAAGACTAAAAAAAGAAACCCTTCATGACCTTGTTTGCAAAAGTCAAGAAATGGATCACATAAAAGCAATGGAGATAGAAAAACTGCAGCAAGAACAACAACAGCTGATGGAAAGGTGGTCGAGGCTTGAACATGAGAAGAATAAGCTGAAGGCAACAGCAGCAGAACGAAAACGTCTATTCAGAGCTCGGTCATCGATTTCAAAAAATCCGATAGTTGATGGTGAAACACTGTCGGATTTGGTCTCGCCTCGAAATAAGAAACTTCTTGAAAGGAGTGGGATCAAAAGTGATCATAATTGGGCAGCCCAAGTACCCGACGACTTGGCAAAAAAAGTGGCAAGCTCGCGAAAATCTCGTCGGAAAAAAAATCTGAAACTCAAAATGAAACCTAACCCTGAGACAAACCAGAAAGTACAGACTTCAACGTCAAGTTTGTAAAGCATTCACAGTGACACCAAAGCTTCTGCATGGGCACAGCAAACAAGCACACAAGAGAATTGTCTCGCCAAGAACTGAGGAGACTGTTCGTAACTTCTATGAACAGAATAGTGTAGTGTTCTCAGACATAAAGTATGCGAGTAAGAAAACGCACAAAGCAGCTGAATTTCCAGCCTACCGATTCGCACACTCTATTCCAATTTCCGGAAGGAAAACCCAAACATCTAACTGGGACTTTCTAAGTTCACATCAATGCGCCCACCTCATCACATCAAAGTGAGGAGTGCTATCAAGTATCAACAATGCCTTTGCGAGTACTGTGCCAACCTCGAGTTAAAAGTAGTACCATCAACAAGTATGCACATAGCCACCACCAGTCATCGCCATTCTCTCGTACCCACAAGCTGAATGAAATCACATTGTGCAACAAAGAGGACAACACATACATGTACCACCAGCTTCAGTGCAATCAGAGAAAGTGTACTAAATGTGGAGTGAAGAAAAGTTCACAACATGGGGAAACCCTGGCACACGAAAGTCCTGTCACATCCTAGCGAAAATGGGAAAGAGAGACCAAGATTGTAAAAGGAAAGTCAACTTCTAAGATGAAGCTTCCTTCACAATTCTGGTTAAGTAAATGGAGAGTGAAGCCAAGCCATTCGCTCAACACTTGTTTACAGCATCGAATGGCAAAACTCGCACTATTCACGTATTTCCAGAAATCCACCAGATGGATGGGTTATCTTGGTGTGTGACTTTGCGAGGAGAACTATGCAAGTCGTTACCAGGACGAAATTCAAGGTGTTCATTAGGTGCACGAGTCTACCACCTTGCATCCTATTGTAAGTGTGGTGAAGCTGCATCTCATTCACTAGTAATGATTTATCAAGATAAAACTCATGATTACCAAGCTGTGCATAAGTTTACACAAGTAGCAGTGCATCATCTCCAGACCAAGCTGCCTTATATCACCAAGCTTGTCTGCTTCTCAGATGGAACCTCATGTCAATACAAGTCAAGGGAGCCATTCTTTGACGTCTCATAATAGTTCACATGATTATGGAGAAGCATTCCAGCACATTGTTTTTGGATCAAGACACGGTAAATTACGGAGTGATGAGGAAAGTGGAGTGATGAGGAAAGTGGAGTGATGAGGAAAGTGGAGTGATGAGGAAAGTGGTGTGATGAAACGACTAGCGACTGTAATAACTGACACTGCAGTTTTATGCACAGGACATGTTTCAGTTTGCTGAAGAGCATGCAACTCTCCCGAAGCCGGATGAAGAGGACCCCGATAAGTGCTGTCACTTCCGACGAGATGCATTCTGGGTAGACACGGGTGAAATAATAAGAAACTGTGATCCCCAAACATCAAAGACAGTCAAAGGAACACGACTAATCGACAGAGCAGTGTCAGTTAAACCTGAATTAATTGCCATCAGGAGCCTCTCTTGCTTATTGAAGATAAAGAAAAATGGGACAATTCCAAGTTCGTTTAGTAAAGACTCCTTGTCCGGTGGCAACACAAGAAACCAAAAAAGTGGGTTCTCTGCAGTGACACCACAGGCATCTGTTGCTGAACAGACGGAAGCTGCTGGACATGGCACCACTTCATTAGCAACAGAACGGTGAGTAAAGCATATAACTTTAGATAAAACGAAATACATGTATTCACTAATTTTCAAGTTTGTTCACAATTGTTTCCCCCCTATGCTCAATTTACACCCTAACTTTGCTCCACATGTACATGTACTGTACAGGCCCTCCTCTCTGCAGTGAGACACGAGCATCTGTTGCTGGACATGGCACCACTTCATTAGGAACAGATCGGTGAGTGCATAACTAATATTTGGCCGGTCTCTGTTGCCATGTGCAATATATTTTGACAATTACGATTACCTACTGTATGCACTTGAACTTGAGTATTACAAAATGTATCAATTCATGCCATCTGCTGTTTGCATTGCAGAGATATTGTTGGTGGATATGTTGCAGTAAAATTTAACAATCGGGCTCGGCGAAAGGGTGCCTCAATCAGTCACATTTGTGTTTGGCTATGGTAAGTTACAGTTCCATTCACAGTAGGAGTTTTGTGTACTTTTATAATTTATAAAATTCAAATTATTGAAATTAAACTAAATCATTATTCAAATTAATATGTAGGTGATGGACACACCAGAAAATGACCAGGTCGTGTTGAAGTTCATGTGCAAGGTTGGTGGATCAGGTGATGGCTACTACAAAATCGTTGTTCACTCATCCCACTAGTGACGTCCACTCCAAAACTACCGTGACGGGAACCAGCTTGTAATACTTACCAGAGAATATACAGAAAGTTGTATTAGCTGCTCACTGCAAAATCATACTGAAATAACGGCCGTTTCGGAAGTAATGATGACTGAATAATTGCAAACAGATATTTTCTAAATGAGCTTCTTAACCAAATACATGTACATGTAATTGAATTGTGACTGGCTGTGAAATCAATTACAGCACAAACAGGAATTCGACCATATTATTAGGAAATATCTTACTTATTTGAAAGGAAATAATGATTTCAGGCATCCAGCAAATGGATTGCGCTAGAAATCCTGTCTTTGTTTCGAAAAATTGCATTTTATTAAATAAAGATCACGTTTTGTAAAACCAAGTCTAAATCATTGTACTGTCTTCACTTTTAATAACATTAATAAACTGAACAGAGCATTTCATACAAATGTACTTGTCGAAAGTAGGTCTTAAAGTTCCGATGCTACAAGATACGGTGTCCATGTAGCATCTACAGCTCAATTGGGATTAATTATATTAACCCTAACCCCCTAGGCTCTTTTTGCTAGGAACCATCCTCAATCCTCCGTAATCCTCATATTATCAGTATGTAAAAATTGGATTCATCATTCATCCTCAATCTTCCAAAATCATTGGTTATTTCTTGTATTTGTTCAGTACTGGGGTGACAATTGCCTCAGTCCTCCAAAATCCTCATTCAATCAGTACTATAGGGTTGGGTCAGTGCCAATGACAATTAGAAGCAGTGTGAATGGTTTTGAGCATAATGAAGGGTTGCATTATGTATGGCTAAACATAAAGAATGCTGGGTAGGGCCTACGACCTTCACCTATTGCATCCTCAAATCAACTGTCACTTTTGCCATTCATCCAAAATCCTCCAAAACTGCGAGGAGGGTTGAGAAGGATTGAGGAGGGTTAGGGTTAACAGTGGAGTAAAACCAAGTCTAAATCATGGCACTATCTTTACTTGTAGTAACATTTAATAACTAGACAGCATTTCATACATATTATTGTACAAAGCATGTACAAACGTGTTCCGCATACATGTACACAGTTCATGGTTAAACAATGTTGATGTTTGCAGTCTCTCCAATACTGTGCAACACTAAGTCTTCACAGTTGATATATGTTCATATATTAACTTAGTTTTTAATAACTCTTCAAAATCCATTGCCATTTTTCGATGAGTCAGAACATCAAATAGTCAATATAAGTGATGTCTCATTATTGTAATTTATGTCAAAACCTGTGTTTATGGTCCCGGGTATAGTTCATCATCCAACAAAAACATTACGGGAAAAAAAATTCTTTTTAATCAAATGATAAGGAAATCTGAAATGGTGTCTATGTAGCATCAGTATTTCTGGAAATAACATGCAATTTATTTTAATAACTGGTAATATTTTTACATTTCTTAAACAGAACACTTTAAAAAAAGTAAAAAAAGTAAAGAAAAACAAACACTTGAAATGGTGACCTTTATGTCACACTTTGTGCCCCAACTTTATGGAGTGACCCATGTGCCATTAACTTTCAACAAAAGAACCTTTTGATCAATTTGTGGCCGTTTTCTTGAAAAAAACACGGTGTTACAAATAATAATATAGTAACCAACGGAAACGAAAAGTCACGGTAGAACTAAGGGGCCGGTTATAAAACTGATATGCGCTCGGGGAGGGGGAGGGAGAGGGGTGGGGGTGGGTAAACCCCTGGGCTAGGTGGGCACCCAGCGGGTCTGGCACCCACGATGATACTTTGTTTGCAATGGACTTTTGGAAATGTTGACAATTGGAAGTGGAAACCTTTTCCCACCTGGCATAGAATTACACTTTTGATAACTATCGAAACATATGAAGCACGAAATGTGGCAGAGAACCCCCCCCCCCCCCCCCCCCCCTTCTTTTGTGTTGACCATTGTGTTCCCGGAATATCAGGAATTCTTTTTAGGTTTCAAGGGGGGATGGGTTAGGTAACAATAGTGTTGAGTGTGTATAAGGGATAAGAGGGGGTACCCCTCTGCCACATATCATGCTGGGTATATATCGAAATCTTGACAAGACATCAAGCTGCCTGATCATAGCTTTTGATATCTATAGTACTTGTATCTAAATATACGCTTAGAGTCTTGACATTGAAACAATAATTGACCAGTTTGCTGAGAGAAAAGCGAGACTGAATATATTCAAGGTTAAACCTGCATATAGAATGTTGGAATGTTGGAACGTTGGAATCAACGGAAACGAAAAAGTGACAAGATATAACTTGATCTATAATGTTACAACTGACAATGTAGTAACCCACGGGAAGTTCACGCCAATAATAACTAATACTGTATCACTAACCGATAATTTAACAACAAATGACCGATAGATATGCACTACATTTATCAGTTGTCAATTGTTATTACACTGTACATCATTGGTCATAAACGAGAAAGTAACAGAAAGTAACTACACTGAACACAAATATAAACGCCCACAAAAATATAAACGCCCCAAAATGGTTATTTGTCTTGATTTGTAAACGACACTTGTGTCCATCTCTGCTATAGGCCTACTAGTGAGGAATTGCACAGTGCTGCAGTAAATCCACCCACATCTGTGTTGTGGGTGGAATTACTGCATCACTGAGCAATAATTCCTCACTGGCAGAGACGGACACAAAATTAATGTTGTTTAAAAATCAAGACAAATAACCATTTTGGGGGCGTTTATATTTTTGTTCAGTGTACATACACTATCGGTCATTTGTTACATTATCGGTTGGTGATCCGTTGGTATACATTATAAGTTGTAACACGTGGTTTTTACCTAGCCTTCTTAGTTTTGTTTAAATTTATGTGGCTGTTGTTGTTGTTGTTGTTTACAGATGATGACCCATGAGATGGAGTACATGGATCCAGTCCCTACCAAGGTATAAAGCAAGCTTCAGTCGATATTACCATTCATTTTAACTTCTGATGAGCTACAATTGTTGGGACAACATTTACAAGTAAAATGTCTTTTATTATCATATTTGTATATTTCGCTTCAAATTTTACACATGTATTAGCCTAATAAATGATGTTAGGCTAATATTTTTACACAATTTTGTCTGAAAAATCCAAAACTTTCTATAAAATATTTCAGTATAAAAAAGTGGGTGTGTAATATAATGAGCGACGCAATCAAACTTTTTTTAAATGAAATTTAAAACTAAGTAAAGTAAAGTAAGTGCAATTTTAACGAACTGTGGTTTGAAAATGAATAGCAATATGTATCAGTGCGTGGTTTCTTTAATTGAGATTCTCTGAAATAATTAAGCAGATGTATTTAAACAGCAAAACATAAACAGTGATAGAAAATGTGCTTATTTGCTCAAATTTTGAAGTTTTTAGATAATTTATTATTAACTACATGTACCTACAAGACAAATCCAATAATGCAATGAATAAAGTATTATTCATTAGTATTTTAGTTTACTAATTTTTCCTATTGGTCAAAGCCTGCAATGTGGGTGGTTTTAATTACCGTTGTTTGAACACCGGTCGGCAATGTTAAAACCGTTTCCAAACGGTTTTAACCGTAAACCTTGGACATTCTCGGACACTGGAGGAATTCTCCAGTAGTCACGTGACATTGTCGGCTACTAATACAAGTATGATTCGTCAGAAATAGTCGGAATATTTTGTTCTGGAAACCAGACTAGCACTCTGCGCCATCATTCGTGCAATATTCATTGTGTTACAACTGGGTGCTTGAGAACCACTAACATCATCTCTATACAGGGTGGCCCACAACAAAAACCGTACAAGCACACCTCCACCGCCCAACAAAGCCAAAACAACCTATACCAATGGGTGGAGAATCTTTCTAGAAGAGAAATTATCCCGATTTGGTCCAGCAGTTTTAGCTCAGACCATTGTTGTATTCTTCCAGAAAGACTCCGTTATACCAATTTAGCCACAGTGCAGTGGAAGCACGCTTTGTCCGTGTTTTTTAGCCCCCGTATGCATGATATACATATACATGGGCAATCGTATGGGGACTACAAGGACCGGAAATCTCGGAGCGTGACAGCCGGTCCCAAAATGCCCTGCACTTGCTTGTCGCACACACTGACCTCTATACATGGACAGATCCTCCATTGTTTCATTTTGAAGTCGGCATGCAGAGAAGTGCAACATGGCGTCACTGCTGTGAGCCAATGAAATGTCCAGGTGTAGAGTTCAGTTGGTTGGTAAATCCACTGACCTCTACAACTGGACATTTCATTGGCTCACAGCAGTGACGCCATGTTGCACTTCCAGTTCGCGCCGACTTCAAGTGTTAGCACAGCAGAATATGGACAATGATCTGTCCAGGTGTTGAGGTCAGTGGTCGCACACAGCATAGCAACGGGTCCGTGGAGCGCCTGCGCCACATGGAAAATGGCGCCTGTTACGAAAGCAATAATTTGGTCGCGGTTCAATTTTTTTTTAGTGGGAACGCTCGCGCTGCCCTGGGGAATCTCGGGGTTAATGTTCGCCTGAGATAACGTAGAGATTTGGTAGTGGGAAAAAGGGTATTTGTCTTGAAAGCACCCAATTGAAATCGAAATCGTAGAATATTCTTTTCTCTGAATTTGCAGCATCAAATAGATAAAAACTTCATCATGTTGTTTGTCAAGCACCTTTCTTCATATTTTGAGCACTTTGGCTGCTTCAAACGATAATGCACAACCGACAAATTTAAGAATAGAACTGTGGATGACTGTGTGATGATGAATATATTTAAGCATATTGTTGTACATGTACATGTATGTTAATACAAGATACTGGTAGAACATAACACTTTTTAAAAACATCCTCGGGATTTTATTCAAATAACTCAGATCTGCATTTTTGTATTATGCTTTTTAGTGGTGAAGGTTGATACCAAGTTTTTCTTCAGGAAAGAAAACGTTCACTTGTTGTCTTTTAGAATTCGAATGAATGTAATTTGTATGATTATTATTAAAGGTGAATGAAATATGGGTGCAGTTAAAAAGTAGAACATTATTTGGATTACGATATAGGCCGATGTTTTCTTGGTGTTTTTATAATAAACCTGTCGTTTAGGTTTTTATTTGAGTAAAATATTTATGTTAGCATTTGTTCTTGTTACATTTTCATCAGAAAGTATAGAAGTGATGAAAATGTAGAAGAATGGTTTTTTGGTATTTGAATGTATTTAGATTATGGTATTATTTAAACTTATTTATTTTGTATTTATCATTTGTATTTATCATTTGTATTATTATTTTAAGGGGGGGGGGGGTGTTTTGGTGCAATTTCTATAATCTTGTGTTGGTGATACGCGACCATGTTACATTTAGGGAATGTACATCGATTGCTTTTGCTGTAATTTTTTAGAAATGGATGGATTTATGGGATTGGTACCAGTATGTTAAAGCAAATATTGTTACACTGACGTACCGTAGTTGACGTTTTAAGTTCTTAGACGGTAGTTTCACAAAAGCACCATGTAGAAAAATATCTTGCCTGATTATGTGTGGTTTTGATTATGTGTGCTTTGTCCATCTTTAAGAGAAGACAGACAGAGCATAATTTGATAAACTAAGCGTTATAAAAGAAACCAAACCAGTGTCATGTGAAATTTGGACTAAATTACGGACTTATATTGTTTTTTTGCGCATGCATAAATGATTTTTCTGGACAGCGGGTCGAGTGTGGGATTTAGTGTACATCTGTACGAACTTGTCATACGAACTGTGTGGAAAGGCTGCGAACAATTAAAAAGGTTACGAAATTGTACGGTTCGTCCTTTCTAAAAAACAGCTTTAGAGAAAGAATAGGATTATCTATAGAATAATGAAGGGGAACACCAGTGATAAGAGGCCCAGAATCACAATTTTTCAAAAACTGTTATGAAAACGAAAATAAATGCGTATTTAGTCGACGTTTTCTTAACTACACGAATACAAAACAATGTTCATAGTACGTTTGGACGGTACGCCTACAGTGTGTCCTTGCATAGTCCCAATGTCATGACGCCGTGTGTTCTTTATAACGCCACGTAGGCTACAGAGTCATAAAACGGAATTGGCTACATGGTGATACTTCAAACTGCATCTATTAAAACAAACAACACCTTTTATGTAGCTTTGGTGCAAAAAAATCTACATGTAGACGATTGATTGTCATTTGACACTGATATTAACTATAGTAAATTCAAACCGTGTCATTTAGTTAGCACAAATTGACTGCGTTACCTTTTGGCAACTGGTAACGCATCCATGATATCCGGGGACGGCCAAGGTCAGTCGAACAGGTTTAAAGGTCCGATGGAAGTCAATTTTATTTAACAAAATGTGTCTGTTGTGATTTAAAATCCCATTTGTGCTTATCAAAACAAAGGGGGAGCCGCTAGTGTCATTTGCCCTGTCCTATATGTTTTCAAATTTTAAATCCAAGTAGTAGCAGGGATGTAATTCTTCAGATTTTTGTTCGATTCTCAAATTTGTTCAATAACAAATTATAAATCTTTTTCACTTTTTAGACTTTTTCCTCATTGACAATCTCATCCTAATAGTATACACCATTTGCAAACATAAAAAAAGCTAAACTACGGATCGAAACTGAATTATCAAAATACCCTACTTGATTGTAAGTGAATAACAGTCTCAAGCATCCTGTGAAATCACGGCACCTGGTGTGCTGTTGTTTTTAAGAAGAGTGGAATTTTTGTATCAATTTCCAAAGATTGCCGGCTGTCAATCGTTGAATAAACCTGACTATTTTTAAACACTGCCAGTGTACATTGTCACGGTTACACATCCATTAATGGGTGCAAGTTGGTTTCCTACTGATACTTTTGTCTGAATAAGTAAAGAGACCAGTATATTGTTTTTTTCTTGATAGGTCAGCATCACAATATTTACTATAAATTATGTTTCCCTAAACTCATCCTAATTATTCAAAAATTACAGCAAAAAGATGTATACTACTTTTTAAGCAAAGTAAATTCACTAATTATGTGCTTCAAGTGTAAAAACTACTATATGAAATAATATGTATAATATACAAATATTGACTGCTTTGAGTGGTATAGTAAAACTAGCCTCCCGAGGTGATCCATGGAGCATTCTATTTTCCCGAGGCGAAGCCGAGGGAAAATAGAATGCTCCATGGATCACCGAGGGAGGCTAGTTTTACTATACCGCGAAATAAAAAAGTCAATATTTGTTTTATAACACCTCACTCACAGATTCTGCACAATTTAAGCTTCCTGAAAGTATAGTAATGACAAACAATCTCCGAATTATACGTCTCTCGATCATACGCGTACTTTGTTGCCTTGATGAACGGGTGCGAAGGTGACAGAGCAATGTTTACGCAATGCACCGAAACACACGTCTGGGTTTTAGTCACGCTTTCGTTGCTATGCGCATCGTTCGTGTGTTGCTATGCGCATAGTCCTTTTTGCGTGGTATAGTCTTTTTGGATAGTAAAAGTAAAAAATAGTAAAAATAGCAAGTGACACGTGCCGCGCTCTCGGCCAATCAAGACACAGAATCTGTGAGTGAGGTGTTATAATATCAGCTGTAACTCTGTATATTTTATTGCCTTTTAGAAAGAGTAAAAGGGTTCATATTTCAGGAATGTTATCACAAGTTGCGATATTGGAAATGCTTTTACAGTATTGGAGAGGATGACATAGTACGTGTATGTGACATGCATGAGAGATAAAGAGACCAGCACACGTGAATGCCATAGCTATTTGGTTTAAGAAAACCAACATTTACTTCAATCAAACGACTGCGTAGCGACTGGGGGTATGGGGGGTGTCACACCCCCAATAATTTCACTCGGTCGGCATTTTGAGCCTCGGTCGGCAACGTAACCACAACAACTCAGTCGACCGAGGCTCCAAAAGCCGACTGAGGAAAATAACACATAAAGCCCTCTCGGTAATTATCAAGCATACTTTATTCATCGTTTATCAGGTGTACATGTACATTGACCCCCTATAAATATAAATCTGAATTCTTAACCTACAGTGTACACTATACAATGAATTGATAAAAAAGGCGGTTTTGCAGTGAAATGTTTAATAGGCGGTGATGTCTTGATGTTGATCACCTAATGACCATGCATGATGCCAGTCATCCCCCGCTCCCACATGAGTCTCCCGCCCCCCCCCCCCCCCCCCCCCCTCGCTACGCCCCTGCCTGGAATCGCCCGATTGGGCTACAAAGCGCATTTTGAATATTATTTTCATAAGTTGCAGACTGTCAATAACAGGAGTTATAATGTATATCTTGTTTGACCAATGATATAATAATTACTGTGTAAATAGTGACTCATGGTGTGTGTACTGTGTGCTGCACTACAGTAAGTTGGATGTTAAACAAAGATCCGTTTGGAGGGCAAAATTAGAAGTTTCGAATTAACGCTCGGCTTCGCCTCCGATGTTTTGCATCACTAAGAGTGTTAAAAACATCATATCCCACATCACAGCAGTTATTGATCAAGACCCAATTTATCGTAGCTTTTTGTCGAGGTCATCGTGGCTTTAATTTAGTTGGCGTGGAAATATGTCAAGCGCAAAGCGACTAGAGCCTGAGACCATAGTGCCGGGTGAAGAAAATGAATCGACGCGCATGCTGTGATTGGTTAACATTTCACTCTGCTAATTTACATACAAATACACAATTAATGAATTATGAATAATTCAACTAAAAAATTGCAAATCAGGTTAGAAAAGCTCTGAAATGGTTTTGACTGTATCGCTGCAGTTGAACAGGTCTCGACTCAAGTTGCCCGGCTACACACTCCAGGGGCCAATTTCATATAGAGGTGCTTAAGCATAAAAAAGCACAAAACATTCTTGCTTAGTAAAATCAGCTTACCAGCAACAACTCCATGTTGTTTTTTATTGTTTGTGATTGGTACTTAGCTGTTGTTAGCTTAGCATAACGATCAAATGAAATTTTGGCTCCTTACTTGATTTATTAAGCAAGGGTTTTTGTGCTTAAGCAAAATGTTCTGCTTAAGCAGCTCTTTGAAATTGGCCCATGGTCTCGACTCAAGTCGCCCGGCTTTGAGCATTATAGTTTAGTCTTGACGTGTAATCCCTCAGAATATTTTCATCGATTCTTGTGATTTACCCTCAAATTGTGAGGTGATTTTCATATTCTCATTAAGAATCTCAAATTCGACAGTTAACTTATTTCGGTGTTGTGGTATTCAAACATTTAAACATTTTGTTACACAAACTTTACTCGGATTATACAAATAAAATAATCTAAGTAAGAAAAAGAAAGAAAAGGTGGCTGTGTGAGGAAGATTTATTTGCTACATGTAGCTTGTCTGTGTGAAGTGCAGGTGGCCCATCACAAATTTCGAATGAAGAAAATAAAGAAAATCCCTGTGAAATTAGTCCTTAAGTTCTGGCATGCTGGCATACTGTCATTAACCTTGGCCAAGGTCATCGTCATTTATTTGGCCGAAATCCACCCGCGCGCTGCAGTTAATAGTTTAGCATGCGCGCACAGTGCAAAAATACATTGCAAACAGCGAACTCACACGGCCACTATACAAAAAATCAGACCGCCCTGGCGGCCAGTCGCAATGGCGGCCAGTGGCTTCGTGAGGTCGCTGTTATGTATTTTTGCACTGTGCATGCTAAACTTTTAAACTGCAGCGCGCAGGTGAATTTCGGCCAAATAAACGACGATGCCCTTGGCCAAGGCTATACTGTCATGCAAGAAGTCCAAAAATGCGTCTAAGAGATGCATTTATTTTTAATTTCTGTTACTGTTAGTAGTTGGTTCAAAATTGAAATCTTAGAATATTATTTTCTTGGCATACAGCATTCACAGAGCTAAACACTTAAGGCTGTAACTACGAAAGCTGTTTATCTTTATGCGAGTGTAGTATATAGACGTGGATAAATCAAAGTTACACGCGTCTTCCTAAACACCTAAACACTCTTACTAAATATCTTAAATGGTTGTTTAGTTATCCTCGTGTAACTTGGACAGTCTAAACGTATTGACCGTGGTCCCTATTGTTAAATACATTGTAATACAGAAGATTGCGCAACAGTATGAACATACGATAGGCCTCAGTAGATAAATCTTCAGCAGGTCTTTACTTAGAGTAGGCCTATTTTACAGCCTGAGCCATATGGCTGATACCAAAAGGCAACGTAGTGACAATTTCACTGCCGACGAAAGGATGGCTCTCGTTGAGACCATGAGGAACTGTAATTCCATTATTGGTGACAAACGATGTGACACTAAAGCCAACCAGAAAAAAACTGATGCCTGGAAAGCTATCACTTTAGAAATGTCCATCTCGTTTCCTGACCGTAAAAGCCGATCTGCTATAAGGACAACAAAGAATTGGGTGTTCTAAATACAATCCGAGAAGTCCAAGTAAATCGTTGAACGTGTCTTTGCTAACTCTGAAACGTCTGATGAAATCTTCCTCGTCATACTTTTTAAGGGATTCACCTTGTCCCTAAAAACTCTTGGTGCACGTTGGTGTTGGCGACCATGACGATTTTCTTGTTAGTTGGCCTCCTCTTGTGCAATTAAGAAGATTTGAAGCGCATCCATCCTGTCCACCTTTTCACCTTCCTGTGTACATATCTGGCTTCTAAATGGCTCAGAATACTCACTAAACAACCCCTGTACCATGTTTAAGAATTGCTATTGTTTGTTATAAACACATGTTTAACTCCAATGGTCATTTAAACGCGGCTAACTTAAAACAAGCTTTGTAGTACTTGTTTGAAGTTAGACACCAGGTTTAAACAGTGACTACTAATTTATACGCATGTTACAGCCCTTGGTCTATTAATTTTGCCAATCATCATCCTTTACATTTTGAGAAATGTTCTGCTATAAAATTTGAAAAAAATGCACAACTGACAAATTGTATATTTAAATGTGAAAATAGATTTGTGAAACGGCAAGCTAGACAGGCCATGTAGGCCTAATGCAATGACAAGTCATATCTCCCCGAAGTTGCAATACAACATCCCTGTGTAAAAAGCCTGTCAACGTTTTTATTCCAGTTTTAATTAATGAAGTTGAGAACAAAATTGGGGTTGTATTTCAGTCATGGTTCATCAAACCTTTGCGTTGATACAATGATAGCTGTATGGCATATGGTTGCATGTTTATGCAGGGATCATTGTGTTGCATATCATGGATATAATACAATACAATCCCGACTCAGCAAGTTTGTAGACGACTATTTTATTACTTTCCTCGTTGGTATTATTATTAATAAGTACCAGACAAAATTGTTTACAGCTAGCACTTCGACTACTATCTCAACATCAATTTAGAAGAAATGGAAGCTTGTTTATAATAAGTTTTCCTGTTGATAATAGAACATCGGCTAATCAAGGGGAAATTGCTTTTACAAATCCGGGTTATTTGAGCCATTGACAAACGACTTGTGTTCTCAGTAGCAGGTCTAAAGGGCAGTTGGAGTTGGAGGACGCTGACTTATGTTTTGAAACTTGGGGCAAAACAAATGCAATGCTGAAGTTCCTTTAAAAAAAGAAATACCTTATTAATGCAGGATAATTCATTGCAGATTTCAAAACATTTGTCTTTCTTTTACAATTATTTCTAATAATTATTATTTTGCACACCACGGTCCCCCATATTTCCTGAATGTGAGATCCGCCTCTCTCGTGTCTACATAATATTCATGATGTATTAAATTCGCAGCAATTGCCAAGAGGAAATGAAATAGAATGCTTTTTAGGAAGCCAAGTTTCAGGAAACGTGGTAGTTAAGAACTCGTAATAAAAAACGGGGGAACGATAGGGTAAAAGCCTGCATTGTGTATAACCATTAAAGCTCACGATATATAACTATCGACCATTACGAGGAAAACCATGAGTTACACTGACATTGGTTGGGTAAAAATGCAATCTAACCCAAACAAATTTACGTTTGAAAAAGTTGTGTAGTTTCCTATAAGGCCATTTTGTTTTAAATTGTTAGTCAAAACCAACAGATTACAACAAAGTCTATAGGGCCTATATATACATAAACTTAACGCGAAGAGGTCCCGCGCATGCGCGCCCACATAGGTCACTAGTATCAGCCACATAGCAATCTCGGTAGCAATAGACACATGCCTAGTTCCTTTGCATGAAATATGAAAATATGTTCGCGAGCATGAAAAATGAAAAGTACATTTTCACCAAGCGACTTATGACATTGCTGCCTAGTTTTAGTCTGGCACTGACGAGTTTTTGCCTTAAAGGGCTCATGTAATGTAATTTGTATTAATTTAAATGAAAGATGATATTTAATTGAGCTATTTCCAGTATGTCATTTTAATTTTTTTAGAGTGTTTAGAGGAAACGACCCCTCCCCTAGAATGGTAGTCTATTAACATGTGAAATTTGCATTAACGTGACGAACCTTCGGTGATACCTGGGATTCTTTTCGTACATTCCATAGGGTTCGTATGCTAAGGGAAATCTCTCTAAACTCAAACTCTAGAACTCTCTAAAAACACTCTAAAATTCTAAAATGTTCAACATCACCCTAATTTGTCTTCTTCTTCATTTTCTTAATAATACCCTAACCCAATTTTACCTGTTTTTAATGAAGACCCAACGCGCTATGGGGACTCGAAAATGTCCCCACTACTCGGTCTGTTTTTGTCCAAACAAAAGAACCTGTCCCCACAACTAGGTGGAGGCTAGAACTCGACTAGCCGACCAGGCCGTGCAGCATGTGCCACGCAGACATCGATGCAGAATCAGTCAGTCAAATCAAGTTATTGTCAATCGATTAAGACGAATTTGGGCTGCCCAAGTCTGGCTGTTAATGAAGGGGCCAATTACAAGGTAAATGGTACAACCCCCCCCCCCCCCCCCCCTCCCCCTCTCTAAACGAAAACAATGATTCGCCCATGCCCCAAAGTCCTAAGTTTTGCACATTGCCCAAGGTTGAGGAAACAAGGGAGGGTAATATAATTTAGTTCATCAAAAAATGATCACACCCAACATTCAGACACCCGACAACAATTAAAACTGACCCCCCAAAAATAACCACAATTCACAATAGTGACTGTTCAGTCATTTATTACTTCACCTTTCTGCGTTTAGAGTACAATATTTTAGGCTCTGGGATTCTCTACACAAAGCTAACAGTACATATTTAACATGCTATATTCACAATACATGTATGGACTTTGTCACATTAGTAGATCAAGTACACTTGAAACTTCCTTTCAAAACTCTCATACAAAGTTTAAGGGTATTTCCTGTTATCAAAACAAAACAGTATTTGGAACTAAGAATGACAGATGTGTTGCTTGCTGGACAGTGTACGTTTCCCGTAGGGCGGTTCTGTACTTGCCGATTGTTTAAATATGAAACAATTAAGCGTGTTCTGTATGTACACATTTGGTTTACACACATTTCCCTATATCCGGAAGTAAAACACATGCTTGCATATTACCGTGCATGCCCGTACGCAGGATTTTTTCGGGGGGGGGGGGGGGGGTGCGAAATTATTAGTTTACATTATCGCCTAATCGAAGTCCATTTTCGTGTGCCAGTACCGTCATTTCTACATTAAAATACCATTATTTACCCTGGAAAATGTGGGCCTTTGGTATTTTTATATATTTTTTTTATTATTTTTTTTGGGGGGAGGGGTGCGTAGTGCGTAGTGCGTACGCACCCGTCGCACCACCCTCCCCCCCCCCCCTGCGTACGGGCCTGCCGTGTTACATGTACAAGTGCATATGATGCAGCGATATTGCAATGCAGAGCACATTTGCATTAGATGTACATAATGTATCATACCCTATTGTTCGGGCGAACATATGAAATTGGTCGATTACAATCTAAAAATGAATGCCTTTGATCTACATCTACAATGAATGATCATATCACTTTTTTCATTTACTTTACATACACTACATGTAATTATCATTTTTTTTTGGTTAATGAAATCGAAAAAAATTGAAAGGTAAAGATGTTCATCCCAAACCTAGAAATATACATTTACTTATATACTGTACATCATGCAAATGCAAACAGAAATATGATAGGGATAGTACACCAAGTTCTCCTGTATTTAATACATGTACATGTCATGTAAATAATGACTCTAATGTAAATCATTGATTTGTCCAAGTCAAATAACAAACATTATTTCTCAACCTCGGTGCATCTTTTTTGCTGCCGCGTAAAAAAAACTTGTTTTTTTATTTACTAAAACCCCAAGTAAATTACAATAAGCGTAGTTATTGTTCACACCAGTACGTTTTATGGAGTTCAGATTGTAATTATTCTCTTTTGCAGTTTTTCGAGCATACCGGTATTGCGGGGTCGGAGTCTACTTGATATCAGGACGGTCATGTCATGTCTTTTTTTGTTCAATAAGTATGGACGCAAATTTGTTTTATTCGGCGTTAGCGCCACTATACTGTGGAATGTTAAATACAGGATTTGTACACCATACCTGTAGTTAGAGGTATGCCATGTAGATTCTTCATGGCAAATCCTACCAGCATTCCTAATAATTTGTGTCTTAATTGTACCAAGGACTGCCAAGTGAAGGGACATTTATACAAAGTACTACTGGTCCTAATAATTTAGGGTCCCCATGTTTAACATACTTATACTTTTGTAAGGTAGGGTCCCTGTTTACCAATACAATGTACTTATACTTTTGTAATGTAGGGTCCCCATGTTTAACATACATGTACTTATACTTTTGTAATGTAGGGTCCCCCATGTTTAACATACTTATACTTTTGTAATGTAGGGTCCCCATGTTTAACATAAAATTATACTTGAGTAATGTAGGGTCCCCCATATTTAACATACTTATACTTTTGTAATGTATAGGTCCCCCATGTTTAACTTTGATAATGTACACTTTGTGTATTATATATTATAGTTATATGCAAGTTGCACAAAAATCACATTGGTTCATAAATTCATGCATTTATTAGACCAAAAATAATTGTAAAAAATTGTCCCATGCGAGTTAATTTAAAGGTAGAGTATAATGTATCATTTGCAGTTTTAAAAAAATAACCAACTAACTTATTACAGAAAAGCTTTACTTGTTTTAAAGATATCGACACTAAACTCCCTGTGAAATTATTCCAACTTTGTGAGTATAACACGGCATCCGACGCAAACTGGTCAAAGAAAATAAGTTAATTTCCAAAGATGCTTCTCAGCAAATTAGTGGAAATAACCCTTAGTAGTTGGTTTGCAAATGGCGCAGTATACATACAAGTACATGTACATGCGTGTCTATGCTGTTATTGGTTGGCGTAGTGCATTAGTAAATATTCGGTGGAATGAGAACATTGAAAATTTGACTCAACAAAATTTGAATGAAAACGAGATCTTAGAATATTGTTTTCCTTCTTCAGAACATACAGCATTCACCGAGGGGCAATTGTCTTTAGGCTTTTCGGCTGCTTCGAACATATATTCACAAATGACAATTGGCCCACCCTTCAAACAATTTAGACATAGTGAAACAAGGACTTGAATAGTTTTCTTCAGGTACACATACATGTAAACCTATCATGGAATTCGGATAAAAAGCTAATTATAACTCTAATGTTAATTCTAAAGCGTTTCTTAACATATGGCTACATCCCAACAGAGTAACATTTTAAATGGAAACAAACTATGTACAATGCATCAGAGTACAAATAAGTGAAAATAGTACTATCATAAATCACTAACTACTTAAATATTATGTTTAAGTTGTAATCTGTGGTTACAATTGCAAAAACAATATATTACGCCCAATACAATTTTGAATTTTTTTTAATAATATAGAGTGCGCTAACTATTTCAGCAAATTACAGAATTAAACTAAAAATCATGGCTAGTGACAAAGCACACATCTGCATATTAGCAAATCAAACTGCAGTTAGAAATAATTTAATTACCCCAACAGGGTATTTGTCGGCATAATGTCAAAAGATGAATCTTTGTACATAGGTTCGCGTTTAATAAGCAGATAAAATACCCAGTTTAATCACATACATTTTTTAGACTAGATCTTTTCCAGGTTTTCATTTGAAATGTATTTTTTTTTTTTTACAAACATGAAAGAAAGCATTTAATTTTGCTGTTTCCCCATTTTCCCCGAATTCAATCAATCATGAAACTAAATCATTTAATGTACACGGCTTCATTACCTATTCCACAATTTTTTATTTTTTTTAATGTATTGCCGTAACCAGTACGAGACGGGTTCAGGCTGACATCATGGGTAGAGCACCCCGATATTTCCGGCCTCGCTCACTGTGAGCCGGTCGCCAACAGATAATTCCGGCCTTGCTTGTGAAGTGTTTATCCGTCATTCGTTTTGCAAAATACATTAATTAACGGGCATGTTCACTGCTTCAAAATGTTGCTTTGGTCAATGTTATTTTTTTCAGTTACAAATCAAGTTAAATACTGCAGGATTCAAAGCAATGCTTGTCTTTTTTTTTTTTACGGATTTCAAATATATTCGTTTAGGTTCATTTTTGAATATTGGAAGACCAAGTTATTCGAAAATGAACAGTGCTATTAACCCCAACAGTCCTCAATCCTCCAAGATAAATATGATTTGCGCACACCCTAGGGAGTTAGGGTTAAATTTAATTTGTTTTTAAGACCTGCACCCTCTATGTAAAGGAAACAATCTTACTGGATTGTGCGTGTCAGAAAACAATTTGGAAATTCTACCTTTTGCTTTGACTTGTTGTAATATATTGGGCAGTACAAATGAATTCATTCATACAATTATTCATGAGCATCTTGAGTGGCGTTTTTTTTTTTTGCTTGTGCCCGCCGCCCATATTGGGCGCCGGGAAATGGCTGATGCACTTTAAGCTCTGATCGGATTAAATTTGTCTGAACTGAACTGGAGGTCATTAGTTTCGCGGCTCAGCTGTACTGCTTGCAGTTCAAAAGGTCATGGTAAGCTACCCAGAATGCAATGTGTTTTCTTCACAGAAATCTATGAAGTGCATCAGCATTTCCTAGCAACCAGTATGGGTGGTGAGCATAAGCTACATGTGTAAGTCTTTCATGTGCAGTACATGTTAATCTAGGAGAAACCGCTCTCTGTTGCAAAGTGACGCTTGGATGGCGGGATGAGATGTCTCGGCAGACCCTCTGGAATATCATGACCATCCAGCTTAATCTTAATAAGATGCTGAGCCAATGCGAACTCTTCCGCGTCCAGCATGCCATCACGATCCACATCTGCCAGCTTCCAAATGCGGCCCAGCATAGTGTTGGGCAGCTTCGACTTGACCATCTCCTCTTTGGCCCTGGTGCCTGAGACCTTCCCATCAATCGGGGACAGCGTGTCAAAGATCTTGTCGTAGATGTGCTTCTTCTCGTTCACGACCCACTCGCTCAGCTCCCCTTTGCCATAGTCGGCTCCCTCGCCGGACCCGGCCCCAAAGGGGGTCTCGTTGCCGACGAATGCCCCACCGCGTATGGGGCCAATGCCATCCCGATCCTTCTGGGCGTCCTCCTGGGGAACCATCTGCATGAGCCGGGTCATGTCGCGCTGCAGCATGTTGTCCAGCTTCTCGATCATCTTGGGCTTGAGCTGGTGGAACTTGGTAAAGTCCATGTCTGCCAGGATTTCCTTCATGCGCTTCATGGGCGGAAAATCGCCTAGGGAGATGTTGTAGGTTCGCTGGATCTCTTTGTAGACATCGTCCAGGTTGGTGATCAGTTGCTGCTTCTTGGATTCCTTGCCGAACATGGAGGGCATGTCACGACGGATGGTGCTGATAATATAGGCATGCACCTGTTTGTGTTGAAAGGCATGTATATTGACATTGTATTCTTATGTACAAAATTTAATTGAAAATGGAGACTGTTAGTGATTTCTTTGAAAGAATTCCATATCCGGACATCAAAGAATTTTTTTAGCTATTAACCACAAAGGACGTTTCCATTTCATAAGATGGAACACTGCTTAGAAATGAGAAAACAGTTTTTTCTTTACACTAGTTTTTCTGTTGTGACCCATTCGCAGGAACTCGGATGATGTCCAGATATGGAATTCTTTCCTATCAGTTTTTTTGCACAAAACTTTTAGATACATCAAGAGATGAAGTTAATAAGGTTCTCGATCAATACCTTTGCCAGCCTAGCCCTCTTGATGAGATCGTTCAGCTTACGCAGAGCAGCATTTCTTGGTAGACTTTGGATGTCCTTAAACAAGTCCAACTCCTCAGCTTCAAACAGTTTCCTGTTCATGTCAAAATGGAGTGGCTTGTCCCAAAAAGACCCAATGTATACACGAGAGACCTCGGGCGTCTGGATGACCTTGCCAAGAGACCACATGAGGGCGCCGTAGACCCTCATCAACTGCTGATGGTCGACCATATCCGACTTGTTGAGAATGATGCGGATTTTGTCATCGTTGCCTCTAAGCGCCTCGATACATCGGCGAAACTCATCTGAAATGTCCAACTTGTGGGCATCGAAGAGCAGGATGATTCGGTCGGCGCGCTCTGCAAACCACTCTAGAACACCCACGAAATTGTAGCCACGGTCCAATCGCTGCTTCTCTCCAGAGAGAATACCTGGGGTATCAATGATAGTGATACTGTCCAAGACGGGACTCGGCGTGAGTGAACACTGGAATCGATTTAGGAAGGCGTTGCCGAAGTTGCCGAGGGCTCTGTACTGCCGTTTGGGGTCCACGACCAGGGCGTTACCCGGGATGACCGAGTCTGTATCGCCATTCTCAATGGCCATAAATCTATCGGTTGTCGGCTCGGGCCCTACGCGCATCCCTGGGAATTCTTTCTCAAGTAAATACCTGATGAATGTGGTCTTCCCCGTGGAGTACTGGCCTACAAGGAGGATTAGCGGCTTGGCCACAAAATCGGCCGGTTCCATAGCCGGCGAGTGGAAGTCATGGAATCTGTATTGTTCCTCCAACGGCAAAATTGTCGTTCTGTACAGTTCCTGCAAACCCTCCACCACCGAGTTATAGGTGTGGGGCTGCTTTCGACGGGTTTCGTCTTTATTTAGCCAAGAAAACATGCTGAAAATGTATGTTTACCGCAATAAAAATAACAAATGGTGTGCTTAGTTTGTATTACAAACGTACACGTTCACGCCTTCCGATCGTACACGTATATAGACGAGTGTCGTGTATTTTTTTTCTAGTTGTGACACTATTTCCGCAATCGCATGACACGCAGACTGGTAAACTGAATTGTCGAGATATAAGTGGGAAACCTGAGCAAAGAGTCGGGCGCCAGATTGTGGAAACAGTGGATGACACGGTGGATGACATCATTTTCAAGACAACGCATGCGTTGAGGTCCGGTCAGGGACAACCTCGTTACCATAGCTACGATCTTGCTGCGCCATGTTGTACATGTACGGATGTCAGACAAGTCGACCGTTGAGACAACTCGACTCGGGACAAGTAGACCGTTGAGACAACTCGACCGTTGAGACAGCTCGACTCGAGACAAGTCGACTCTGGACATCTCGACCGTTGGGACAACTTGACTTTATGGAAATGTTTATGGAAAAAGTTTTGTATCAACGAAGACCAATCAGCATGCAGGCAGTAGTTGTCACCTGTCAACTGGTCGTCAACTACGGAGCTATTACATTGTACTGTGCCGAATACTTCGGTTTATATATAGGGCGACATAATAAAATGATCAACGTTTCAGGAAGCCCCCAAAATGCTGATCGATTAATAACGACGCGTTGTGAAATAAATGAATGTACATGTAGGCCTACATGTACACGCTTCTGTGTTATACTTAGCATGGAGGAACTGCTCTTATTAGAGACAATAATCACATTTGAAAGCGTTTCATTTGAAAAACCTGTGCATTACAAACATATTTTTTTGATTAATTTCCATTATAAAAGAAGTTAGTTTGTGTGTCACAATGTCTACCTAAATATTTTTTTTCTATTTTTGTCAGGTCTCAAAATACATTTTTATAAAATTCTAAATTCGTATTAAATTCTTATCCAAATAAACTAAATACGTGGTAAAGATTTGTTTTTAGAAAACTGTTCCGAGTGCTTGATTGATCTAAAACAAATGTGTACATATCTCTACACTTTTTCGATTCTTGAAGGCGTTTAGATTATAACTTTATAACCTGATACTGATAGCCTAAGGGTTTTTAATTTCGTCATGCATGTGAACTTGCGAGTCTTGAAATGACTGCGATTCATCACGGAAGCAACACAAATGGTTCATTGGTGAGCCACCGCTTCATCTGTAAATAGAAAAATAATAAGTGTTAAATATGCAACAAACGGCATATATGTAATGCCCAATGTACCTCTTAGTTTACAAGGTATTTTAACCCAGTTTTCAATTACATTTGTAGTACTTAGTTTGAATGGGATAGCACCATCATTTTCCTAAACTAAAGCAGCTAAACCTTTCATCTCGCCCAGCGGCAACCCCAGCCGTATTGATCACCCGGCCCCGCCTGAACAAAAACAAAACCTCTTCATGTATCATAACTCCCAAACGGCGATCAGCCAAACGGCGATCTGCCGCCGTCAAAATCCCCGGTACTATTCCAAAAACATGCAAGTTAACTTGTCTCAACGGTCGACGTGTCTTTCCATTTATCGGACATACGGTCGAGTTGTCTCAACGGTCGAGTTGTCTCAACGGTCGACTTGTCCCGAGTCGAGTTGTCTCAACGGTCGACTTGTCTGACGCGATCTTAACCCCCGGAATTGTATAATTTAAATGTATTGGCACAATTAAAATGGTACTGCAATCGATGCAAGGATTTATATTAAATGTACCTTCCAGTGGCGTAACTTTTTTTAGGGTTCCCGGGGGCAAGAATGGGTTGGGTGCCCCCTGACCAAATGACATGTGCGCATGATGCAGCAGAGCGAATAAGCCATTTGCGCGTGACCCCGATTTAAATTGGCTAACATCTGGTACACTGACTTGCTCACGCAACTTGGCACAGTTTAAATTTAAATTATCCAGACCAAAGACGCTGTTGCTATATCACGTGATTCGGGGCAAGCCTTACGCCAGCAACCCCCAGCGAATGGTCTGGTGTCTTTTTGCCATTCTCACCCATTGTAAACAATGTATTGGTGCTGAGCGTCTCTTACGTAACTATGCAAAAGCTTGCCCCGAATCACGTGATATAGCTAGTGTCTTTGGTCTGGATAATTTAAAGTTAAACTGTGCCAAGCTACGTGAACAAGTCAGTGTACAAGATATTATTAAAATTAACCCGGGGTCACGCGCAAATGGCTTATTAAAGCCACGTGCACTTACAAATGATACTTATACCATCCAATCAATTTGTATTTATGTTTTAAATAACTAACCATGCTTAAGATGACGGGTCGTCATATTCAGTGGGAGAATGATGTTCTTATAGGCCTATAGTTTGAAAGTTGGGTGACTAGTTGCTAAAATATAGTAGGGATGAGTCATACCGCAATTGCTGAATTGCTTAAGAAATTGCTTAATTGCAAAACAAAAACCAACAAAATTACACAAAAATATGAAATTTACACGTAAACAAAAATCTAATTTTCAAATAAATGTAAAACACGTACACGACAATTGAGTATCACAAGAAATTTTTCTCAAAGGTACTCTTATTTTGTATAAAAGGATAAGATAGTAAACTAAACTAAACGCAACAAAAATTGAGAAAAAAAAATCAGACAAGTCTCAAATATACAAAACTATGGAGGCCCAGAAGGGACTACGCATATCGTGAACATTTCACGACTTTACCTAAAGTCGCGAATATTGACGTCAATAATGACGTCAAATTTCACGATTTTTTTCAAAAAGTCGCGAATATCGACGTCAAGTTTGACGTCGATATTCGCGTCAAATTTCGAAACAATCTCGGACAGGCCAGTTCAACAAGATTTACTATAAAATACAACCACCCAAATCCACCCATTCATGATAATTCAAGCAATTACCAATGGTGTATCTTACCTTTCAAACAAATCCATCGCCTTGAATCAACCGTTTTTGAAATCTTATGTTTTTCCTATATTTTGCGCCACATTTCTAGCGCATGACCTCGTATGCGAATACAGATAAGTATAGGCGGGCCTAAGATGTGGAGTGTCCAATCACAACGCGGTTGAATCCCGACGTCATCAAATTAGATGCAGTTACTTATTTGTCGTGTTGTTTGAATTCTGCAGCGGATAAATCCTTCGAAGATTTTAGACCCGGGCAGCGAAAGGCCTTAGAATCCTTTCTTCGTGTATGATCACGATGTTTTTTGAATTTGCCGACAGGCAGTATGGAAAATTTAATTATCAGAGTTCCGCGTTTTACCGAGGCACGTTTTCCAGCTATATTAGATGCGTGCGATATAATGTAGGGCCGAGTTCGACACGTTTCAATAGAGTCGCGGCCTTCTCCAGTCGCCATGCTTGAAAAATCAAAGCAGCTAAACACAACTAGTTTTGACCAGTTTTTGTTAACATTCAAGCAAATACCCAGCAAAACGAGCGAAAATAACTGCGACCCTCACCAATCAAGCAAGACAGTTCAAATCTTCATGTGTAATTCCTACAAGCCGTCGTAAAAATTACTCAACTTTCTCCGATAAAATATTAATGTCAACGATGGCGGTGTTCGTAAACTTGGGGGATGACCGCTGGTAATGGACCTCGCCTTCGGCTCGATCCATTACCAGCGGTCATCCCCCAACCCGCTCATTATCACGCAGTAATAACCGGATCCTCGCACTGTTACCTAAATAATATGCACATGTATACGGAAGCCCGTTAGGGCCAGGTACCTCTTTCTCTTTCACAGAGGTTCGTTTCTCTTTCACAGAGGTTCGTTTCTCTTTCGCGGTGGTGCGTTTCTCTTTCAGAACGTGTGTCTCTCTCTTTCAAGGGGCAAGTCCATTTTTCACAGGGGTGCATTTATCATGTATTGCGATTAAGTCGCGGCCGCGAGTTAGTATGTCGCGGCCGCGACTTATTATGTCGCGGCCGCGACTTATTATGTCGCGGCCGCGACTTAATTATGTCGCGGCCGCGACTTACTAACTCGCGGCCGCGACTTAATTAAGTCGCGGCCGCGACATAATAAGTCGCGGCCGCGACATAATTAAGTCGCGGCCGCGACATAATTAAGTCGCGGCCGCGAGTTAGTAAGTCGCGGCCGCGACATAATTAAGTCGCGGCCGCGAGTTAGTATGTCGCGGCCGCGACTTATTATGTCGCGGCCGCGACTTAATTATGTCGCGGCCGCGACTTACTAACTCGCGGCCGCGACTTAATTAAGTCGCGGCCGCGACATAATTAAGTCGCGGCCGCGACATACTAACTCGCGGCCGCGACATACTAACTCGCGGCCGCGACATACTAACTCGCGGCCGCGACTTAATCGCAATACATGATAAATGCACCCCTGTGAAAAATGGACTTGCCCCTTGAAAGAGAGAGACACACGTTCTGAAAGAGAAACGCACCACCGCGAAAGAGAAACGAACCTCTGTGAAAGAGAAACGAACCTCTGTGAAAGAGAAAGAGGTACCTGGCCCTAACGGGCTTCCGTACATGTACACGTGTGGCACGTTAAGTTGCAGATACAAAGACGATTCTAGCTTTACCCTCGCGATCGCTGTGACAAGAGGTATAACAACGCAGCCTTGTATTCAAGGCTACATATAGACGAACGGCGCGCCCCGGACAAAAAACTCGGTCTTGGAGAAAGACTAGACAAAACTATGGTGGCCCTGGAGGGACACGCATGTCGTGAATATTGACGTCAATATTCGCGACAAAATTCACGACTTGCCCCGAAAGTCACGAATATTGACGTCAATATTGACGACAAATTTCACGACTTGCCCCCAAAGTCGTGAATATTGACGTGAATATTGACGTCAAATTTCGCGACTTGCCTCCAAAGTCGCGAATATTGACGTCAAATTTCACGACCGAACGTCCGAACCTAAATTTTGACGCGAATTTGTTCCCAGCAAGCTAGGCTTTAGCTAGTCTTGCTCCAAGACCGAGTTTTTCATTTGTTCCGGTGTGAAAGGTAATTCTGTCCCCCCTGGTAAATGTGTCCCCCCGGACAAACTTACCAGGCCGTGACCCGGTAAATCTGTCCGGGGGGACACATTTACCTAGGTATTTCTGTCCCCCTCCAGGTAATTCTGTCTCCCTGCCCAACGTTAAACGTGTCCCCCTGGTAAAATTGTCCCGTGCAACGTCACAAGTCTAGCACCCACTAGACGCAACAACCAGTGTAGTACAGGTTCACCCCTTCATGGTGCATCATTTGTGGCAGACTGTAGGATGTGTAGCGTACTACAAATTACAGGTGGTCAAAAGTGCTGCCACATTTCGTGCTGGGTATACAGAATTTGTACGCGTGCAAGAAGTCTGAAAATACTGATTACCGCTAATTTCCCTTTCGCGCAGAAACGTAGATCGGTTGATTTAATTAATACAGTTATTTATATTTTTATTTTTATTTTGATAAATCGATGAAGGGAACAGAAGTCCAAATAATAAATACCATGTGGGCTTTTCATTGAAATATCATCAAAATAACCACTTATGTGTGGAACAATGGGGGACAAAATTACCTAGAGAGGGGACAGAATAACCTGGAGGGGGACGGAATTAACGGCTCCAGGGGGACACTTTTACCTAGGTAATTCTGTCCCCCCGGACAATTTTACCGGGGGACAGAATTACCGTCCACACCGGCAGAGCGCCGTCCGTCTAGTCTATGCAGTTTATCAAACGGACTTATTGAGGGCGCCCTCGATAATTGTCACGATAGATCAGTGTATTTGTTTTAAAGGTTGGATACACCATTGGTAATTGCTTGAATTATCATGAATGGGTGGATTTGGGAGGTTTGTATTTTATAATAAATCTCGTTTTACTGACCTGTCCGATGTTTTACAATTATGGATGGCGAGAAAATCACGAAAAACTGCGTTTGTTTTTAACCGCCGTCGGGCAGTTATTATTGGTTTTTTTTGCGATCGCCGTCCGGTGGTAAAATTATATTTTTCTGAATAATTACATGATACCTAGCGCGATCATTTTGTTGGATGCCTAGAATCATAATTTATTTTCAAATAAGTAAGAGATTTCTTAATAATTTCGGTTGTAAATATTTTCGATATCTGCAAATGGTGTATCCACCTTTAAGTTCAGTTCACAAGATTTGTTTCTGAACTTGAAACAAATCCACTGATCTCTCGTCATAATCGAGGGCGCCCTCAATAAGCCCGTTTTCGGAGTATGGATGATTGATGAACATTAGACGGACGGCGCGCCCCGGACAAATGAAAAACTCGGTCTTGGAGCAAGACTAGCCAAAACCTAGCTTGCTGGAAGAAAACTTCGCGTCAAAATTTAGGTTCGGTCGTGAAATTTGACGTCAATATTCGCGACTTTCCGACGGAAAAGTCGTGAAATTTGTCGTGAATATTGACGTCAATATTCACGATCTGCGTGGTCGTCCCCAGGGGGGGGGGGGGGGGGGGGGGGGGGGGGGGCGGAAGGGGTGTTGCGCAATAATTTGCAATCGCAGTTTGGGTACACTCCATTTAAAAAAAAGGTAATGACCATTAAACATAAATAAATAATCCATGTATACTGTTAACATTTTCTCTTTAACAGCACTGAAAACATAATAGTTTATATTGAAAGAGTATTTTTAATTGTTGAGGTGCTTAGTTTTAAATAAAATGCGTACAAATATTACCGACAATTTTCCGTTGGTTTATTGCAGCAGCTAACGTGTATGAATGGGTCCAGGTGGGAATTTCGTTACAAAACGTCTCCCCTAAAATGGCTACAAATATCGACATAATGTGAATTTTTTTTCGTTCATCCTCTGATTTTTTTTCACTAACGTAATAATTAGGAATAGATCTTTCATTCCTGAAAGTTAAATAAAAATCCCTCGGTACATCCTCTGGATATTTGACCTTTTTTTTTGAATTTGTTTTTGAAAATGGTTTCTGCCAATTCTCAATCGCGAAAGTTTACGCCTGCCTGTACTGTACGAATCTGGCTTTGCGGACGTTATATGAATCACTGAATTCGGGGAGCGAGCGCGGAGCAAATTTGTACGTGTTTCAATGGTGTGCTTCGAGGTAGCGATCTATACGTATTTACTGTATGAGATGTTCGACTCGTGAGCGTGGAAGAATGAATGAGATACATTTCAACGTTGGTGGCGCACTTTTTTGGGACCCCTTCCGCCCCCCCCCCCCCCCTGGTCGTCCCTTTAGGGCCACCATATATATCTTAGCTTCCTAAGCGAGAAAACTAGGTTCCATATTTTTTCATCTACCATGCATGTGGTGGCCATCTTGGATTTCAAAATGGCCGCCATTTCAGACCTAATTAGTAACATAACCTGGGGCCTGATTGTCATATCAAGTCTATTTTAATAGTGGCAAACCCAATGTTTTTTATACCTTCCTAAATGAGAAATCCACTGGTTACATTTTTGTCATCTACCATGTAGGGGCCACCTTGAGTTTCAAAATGGCTGCCATTTCAGACCTAGAGGGTGCACGGTTGTAAATAGGCCCAAAATTGCTTGCGCCGACCAGATCACATTTCGCATGCCCAGGAAATAGTTTTCTAAAGGGAATTTTGAAAGCCATGCATTTGAAGGATTGTAAAAATACAGTGTACCACCTCGGTCCGGGAGTGTGAGCTTCTAATTCTGAGCATTTGGGATGAATCTGGCCATGGAATTGGCACTACTTGGCTCTTGAGCGAGAGGGTATTTTTTTCAAAATGGACGCTCTGCAGATTGGGCTTTAAAACTAGTTTTAGGGGTGTTCTCCTTTGGAGGGAAATATCACCCAAAAGTTATGAGATGACCCCACACAAATTGAAAAGAAAATGAAAGATGGTGAAATAAGCTTCATTTTGGTGTATAGTTTAGTCACCTTGGAGAGTTGTGAGTATTTTGTTGTCTATGGGACTTTATTTGGATGTGCGCAACCTATAGAGAAACATTACTTTGGGTCTGATTGTCATAAGTTCATTTTAGCGGCAAACCCCATATAATATAATATATATATATATATATATATAATATAATATACATGTACATGCTTAGAACGCAAACCGTAAATTAATGTAGTTTTTTGCACAACTGGATTCTGTTTTTATTTGTATTTTTCCACTCTCGTTAATTCTCAATTTAGAGACATTCAAATTCGTTTAAAAATGTTTAGGAATCCGCTTGTAAGTCCGATGCCTCATAGGCCCGAAGCCTCATATATAGGTCCGAAAAAATCTCACCCCCAACCAAAGGCTCTTAAATTATGTCCGACGCCACATAGGTCCGACGCCTCGTAAATCCGACGCCTTTAAAGTCCGAAAATTGAATTATGAGGCGTCGAACTTATTAGGCATCGGAGCTATGAGGGCGGATACTAAAAAAAAGTCCGATTCCTCATAAATCTGACACCGGAAACCATGATCGCTATCCAAACCCAGCCGTTACACTATAACCCTACAACTTACAATACTTGTAGTTAGGCCTATACAAGTATTTTGCCGAAATTTCGGACTTGTGCGTCTAAAGGCGTCGGACTCACGATATGGCCCCGCTGTTTAAGTGCATGGATATTGTTCATTTGAAGTGTTTTTTTTGTGTATATATTTTAATCGCATGACGCAAGGAGCAGCATTCAAATTCGAAAACGAACGGCACATACACAGTGATTAAATTGACCGAGAAAACCTACAACTAGTAATGGAGGGGAAATACAATGGGGAATAATCACTGACCTCTACACGTACCTGGACGGACCATTGTCCACATTCTGCTGTGCTAACGCTTGAAGTCGGCGCGAACTGGAAGTGCAACATGGCGGACCAAAGACGTCACTTCTGTGAGCCAATGAAATGTCCAGGGGGGTGCGTTCCACTCAAGCGAACGTTGCCAACGTTGGCCAACGTTAGCGTTTTTCGCTTGAGTGGAACGCAATGTACGCCAATTGTGTTGGCGAACGTTAGCGAAAACGGCGAACGACATTCCGAGCTGTTCGCTGTTGGCCAGTGACGTATTTTAAAGATGGCGAAGAGGTTAGCAGACGACAGTGTTCTTTTCACGGTTTTGATTTACGTTTCATACTTTTCGTTATAAATGGTGGATTGTTTTGAGCAGTTTAGGGATCTTTTAAAGAAAAATAATGAGTTGGAAAAAAAGCAGCCAACCAAACGATGTCACTGTCACTGGGCGCAGCCATTTTGAAAACGTAGTTTTTAAAATATCGTTCCACTTCAATAAAGGGGTTGCATTGACGTCACGCGCGCTACGCGTACGCGCTAATCGCACGTACAACCCATGGGCGGATCCAGGATTTTTTTAAAGGGGGGGTCCACCCAAGGTCTTAGGCAGGATTTTGTGAATTGGGTGTGTAAAAAAAAAATGTGGGTGTGTAACAATTTGAGTACATGTAACTGGGAAGCATGTACGCGAAGCGCACAGCACGAGCGCGTAGCGCGAAGTCCCTGCGGCCGGGGTTCAGGGGCCGCTTAAGGGCCCTGAAATTTTTTGGTTTATTAGGTGCTCTCTGGTGCAATCTGAGGCCAATTTCTACCTATTTTTTGTTAATGTTGTGGCAATATGAAGCCTGATTTTTATACCATTTTTTTTAAAAATCTAATATTTACTATTTTTAGCTGGAATGATAACTTGAAATAAATTTTGACCAGAGGAGTATATTATGGATACCGGATTGGAAGTTTGGATTTAAAAACAGCGCACACTGACTCACACTACGTGTAAAATGAGGTAACGGTTAATTGGTCATAAACCTTAGGCATACTTAACATAGGCAGGATTTGGCTGGGAGCGACCGGCAGTGACTCCATTTAAAATAATAAACAAATTACAAGCCCTAATAGTTATTAAGTAAGTTTAATTTAAAGTTGTATGTTAAAATAAAATGTTACAAGTTGTGTTTAATCTTTAAAAAAACTACACGCCAAACGCCCGCTTGTGCTAGCGGGGTTTATTCCGACCGTCTCTACAAACGGTGGAAAAAGCGGCGTGTTTGTTCCAATTTAGTGTTTAGTAATTTACATAAATTTAGCTTAAATTTAGGTCACGTGACAAATATATAAACACTGTGGTTAGCGACTATTGCACTCGTTCTGCTGGGGCTACTGAAATTCCAGTGTTTTTATTGGCAAGTCTGCCAAGTAAATGGGCCCAGTGGTGAGCCAAGCATGGCATTTGGGGCAAGCCTGCCCCGTTCAAGCTTATGAAAGCGTTAAAAAAATTAAAATATGTAATTGCCTGAAATGCAATAAGAAGGAATAAACAAACTAGCGGCTCGAAAAACTAAGCCAAAAAGTCAAATCATAGTCTATATGGTTGTTATTTTGTGTGTGTGGTTTGAGAATAATACACGTATGCGTGGGTGTTCATGTATGTACGTTGCTTGTTAGGTGAAATACATTTTTTTTTTTTTTTTTTTCGTTTTTTTAGTTATTTTTATTTTTTTTCACTCAAGAAAAAAGGGGGGTCCGGACCCCTTGGACCCCCCCCCCTGTATCCGCCCATGCAACCATGCGGAGCGGTGAGGTCAAACAAAGTGTGTTTGACCTCACCGCTCCGCCCGGTTGTACGTGCGATTAGCGCGTACGCGTAGCGCGTGTGACATCACATGCATTAACTTTATTAACGCAAACTCAAAACGTAGGCGAACGTTCGCGCAAACAGTTCGCGTAAGTGGAACGCACCCCAGGTGTAGAGGTCAGTGGATTTACTCTATACATTTTTTATTTATAAACATTACGTCATACGTACCGTACCCACTGAACCTTACACCTGGGCCCAATTTCACGGCGCTGCTAAGCACACGATTTTCTGCTAACCGAGCCTCCGTCTATTTCACGGAGACCGTAAGCAGTAAGCACAGCAAAAGGCACGCTTAACTTAGCGGGAAAATTTGCTTAAATCAGTGACGTAACAATAGAATCTCCATGCGCGCGCCAACGTTAGCACAAAAAAGCCGTGAAATAGCGCTTAAGGTTAGCAATTTTTTCTGCTTAAGTAAGCACAACTTTTCCGCTAACTGTTAAGCAGCGCCGTGAAATTGGGCCCTGGACAGTAGCCTCTGTCATGAAATGACGAAAATCAACCGAAGAGGGCGTTTTGCGGAAATTTGTCAATATGGCTTTCGAGCTCGCGCGTAAAACTAACGTAAGTAGCCATACCATGGAGGAAAGACAACAGATAGTTAATGAATTGCGGGGAAATACTTAATAAAAAATGGCCAATCATAAAACTAGATTTTCTTTCCTGCACTTGAAAAGACCCGCCGTGTATTTATGCTCCTTAGAAAACCGGTTAGGCCAAATTAACATTTAAACAAAACAAAAAATTCAGTGGCACTGAACTGAAGCTTTATTTGAAAGCCATATTTGAATGCCATACAGTAAACAAACAACTTGATACATGTACAAGCAATATTATTTTTGTTTTTTTAATTATTTACACACAAGCACTTGGTTCACATAATTACTATATGGACGTTAAACCTCACAATTCCTGATCCTGCAATGTTAATTTAAAAACCAGTTTTAAATACTGTCACATTAAATGTAGACGCCTGTGAAATCTAGTAATATTTTATCCTTTTATTGACTGAAACCTGACATTGAAAGAAGTTCGTAAATATTAAACTTGGATTTTCCAAAAATTATTCAATTGCGCCACGACCAATTAGGGAGCACTCGGTCGATTGTGTGCACAATTTCTGGACGCCACCGTTTTGGTTTTTTTCGGACTAAGCTTACACCTAAATTGTTAACAGAGGGTAAATAGCAAGCATTAATAACATTAACATGGTAAAGGTACAATGAATTTGCAGTTTGTCAACAAAGAAGTATGGCAACAATGCATGAGGAAAGTCGGCCCAACACTAACTGTTTATAAACAATGTAAACGTCGAAGTACAGCTATAGCTCTCCCAAAGGTCGAGTTGTCTCAAAGGTCGAGTTGTCTCAAAGGTCGAGTTGTCTCAACGGGCGAGTTGTCTCAACGGGCGAGTTGTCTCAACGGGCGAGTTGTCTCAACGGGCGAGTTGTCTCAACGGGCGAGTTGTCTCAACGGGCGAGTTGTCTCAACGGGCGAGTTGTCTCAACGGGCGAGTTGTCTCAACGGGCGAGTTGTCTCAACGGGCGAGTTGTCTCAACGGGCGAGTTGTCTCAACGGGCGAGTTGTCTCAACGGGCGAGTTGTCTCAACGGGCGAGTTGTCTCAACGGGCGAGTTGTCTCAACGGGCGAGTTGTCTCAACGGGCGAGTTGTCTCAACGGGCGAGTTGTCTCAACGGGCGAGTTGTCTCAACGGGCGAGTTGTCTCAACGGGCGAGTTGTCTCAACGGGCGAGTTGTCTCAACGGGCGAGTTGTCTCAACGGGCGAGTTGTCTCAACGGGCGAGTTGTCTCAACGGGCGAGTTGTCTCAACGGGCGAGTTGTCTCAACGGGCGAGTTGTCTCAACGGGCGAGTTGTCTCAACGGGCGAGTTGTCTCAACGGGCGAGTTGTCTCAACGGGCGAGTTGTCTCAACGGGCGAGTTGTCTCAACGGGCGAGTTGTCTCAACGGGCGAGTTGTCTCAACGGGCGAGTTGTCTCAACGGGCGAGTTGTCTCAACGGGCGAGTTGTCTCAACGGGCGAGTTGTCTCAACGGGCGAGTTGTCTCAACGGGCGAGTTGTCTCAACGGGCGAGTTGTCTCAACGGGCGAGTTGTCTCAACGGGCGAGTTGTCTCAACGGGCGAGTTGTCTCAACGGGCGAGTTGTCTCAACGGGCGAGTTGTCTCAACGGGCGAGTTGTCTCAACGGGCGAGTTGTCTCAACGGGCGAGTTGTCTCAACGGGCGAGTTGTCTCAACGGGCGAGTTGTCTCAACGGGCGAGTTGTCTCAACGGGCGAGTTGTCTCAACGGGCGAGTTGTCTCAACGGGCGAGTTGTCTCAACGGGCGAGTTGTCTCAACGGGCGAGTTGTCTCAACGGGCGAGTTGTCTCAACGGGCGAGTTGTCTCAACGGGCGAGTTGTCTCAACGGGCGAGTTGTCTCAACGGGCGAGTTGTCTCAACGGGCGAGTTGTCTGACATCCGCTAGCTACGCACGTACGTATATAGCGCAGCACGCTTTCACAAACTGACCATTTTTTCAGTCGCTGTTTCTTTTTCTTTCGTAATTTTACGGTTTTGGATGACATTTAGCCTTATGCCTACGGTTTATCCTTTCGAAATAACCACAGCCTTTAGAGCTCCGTCGTAAGCCATAAAGTTCTGACATCGACGACACACGTGTTGCTGTTGGTAAGCGCCGCCATTTTGACAATTTTCCTCGCGTTGACCTTTTAGAAAGGTCATGACAGAGGCTACAGTGGTCCGCCATGTTGCACTTCCAGTTCGCGACGACTTCAAGTGTGAAACAATGATGATCTGTCCATGTTATTATTATTATTATTAATTTCTGGTAATGAAACCAAGGATCCTTCAAAAGCGCTCAAGGCACTGTAGCTCGTAAGCCTGAAGAAACCCGTAGACAGATCTGTGTCAGCCAGGAACACCGGGGCAAACCCCTTCTCTTAGCGATAAGTGTTCTGGGTTCTTTTACGTGCATTATACAATTTTATAATGTTATAATGGGAAAGATATATACACACATTATAAATTATACAACACACGGGACCTACAACTTTACGTCCCATCCGAAGGACGAAGCAATAGTGGTTTAATTGCCTTGCTTAAGGACACACGTGTCCACACCGAGACTCGAACTCACGCTCTGCGGAACAGAAAACCAAGCTCTTAACCGCTCGGCCACGACACTCCACTCCATGTGTAGAGGTCAGTGGGAATAATGGATTAGACCCCGGCAAACGACGTCAATAATAGAAGTCATGGACGCCAAATCAATTTCATTTGGATCACTTTACTTTTGGTGATTCAACCAGTATTTTGGTAAGACCTGAACCAGTCGCTTGGTCAACCGGTTATCAAAATGGGTTGCGACGAATTGATTAAACATTAAATAACCGATATTGATTAAACATTAACCGATAGTTTGGTCAAAACAGAGCTGTCCTTTATTGTGGCTCCCCGAATTTACTCTTTTGGAGTTGCTTTCACTAAAAAAACACCTAAATTTCAGTCTTTTTATAGTGTTTTTTAAAGGTAGGATTCACCATTTGCAGATATCGAACAAAAATACTACCGAATTATTAGAAAATATCATACTTACTTGAAAGTAAAAAATGATTGTAGGCATCCGACAAAAAGATTGCGCTAGATATCCTGTAATTATTTTGACAATTGAATTTTATAAAAAACAAATTCACGATCGCCAGACAGCGATCGCGAAAAAACAAGAACATAAGAATCACTGCCCGACGCCGGTTGAAAACGAACGCCGCGTTTCTTGCTTTTCTCACTCTCAGCACCCACGATTGTAAAATTTCGAACAGGCCAGAGATTTACCTTAAAATAAAATTAAAAAAATACACTCATTCATGACAATTTAACCAATTACCAATAGCAATTACCAATTCGTTTAGAGAACACATTAGTCCGGCACAAAATAAGCCAGGCTTGATGAACAACACGCAAAACTGAGACAACCAATTAATCCACTTCTTTCAAATTATTTCTGTTTTATTGCTCATCAATCACTGAGTATTAAATACACCGTAACGTATTGCTTAAATCAAATCAACAGCAGCAATCATTTATTAGCAAAGCAATTCTTAATAAGTTCAGCAAGCAATAAGTGTCATTTCAAGAACAAACTAAACAAAAACAACATTTCAGAAAATTTTCTAGCAAGCAATTAAGGTGCAAATAAAGGCACTGATTAGTGCATTACAAATCTTTAGGTTCAATCATAAAAATGATTCTGTTATTACACTTACATTTTGTTTATTGGTTTTACAAGGATTATATAATTCCTTCCATCCACAATAATAGTACAATAATATTTAACAATACATTTCTATTTCGTTTGTTTTATTATTCCTATTATTAATTATTGGCACAATTTATTTCTCTTATGCTGTCGCCGCATTGCAAAAAATAATAAAAATATCAGACAATTAAACAGTTAATTATGAAAAAAAAGCGAGAACTGTATGTATCAAACACATGCACATTGGATCCTATTTACAGCTATTAAGTACAACAATCTATTACATAACCAATGACAAATGCTAAAACAAATTACATGTACATTGCGATTGCCACATAGTGCTCGTTTGGCAAACATACCTAAAGGTAGTATACACCATTTGCAGACATCAACATAATGTACTATCGAATTATTAAGAAATATCTTACTTATTTGAAAGTAAATAATGATTCTAGGCATTCAGCAAAACAATTGCCCTATGTATCATGTCATTGTTTTGAAAAATTGATTCTACATGTATAAACAAAAAATCATGATTGCCGGATGGCATTCTGAAATCTCACAAATAACAAATACCAAAAACAACTGCCCGACATTGCGTTGTTATTTTTCGGCATCCACGATTGTAAAACTTCAGACAGGCCAGTTACACGACATACAACCTCCCTAAATCTACCAATTCCTAATAATTCAAGCAATTAACAATGGTGTATACGACCTTTACGTTGTACATTCAATTTGTGGGCAACAATCGAAATACAAAAATACCCCTTAAACTATCTTTAAAAAGTAATTCCAATGCACAAAATTCACGCTACAAAATGGAAGGGGCACATGTACAATACTTCACCAATTTCAATAAAATAAAAAACTTTTTTAAGTACAACAGAAGCAACACAGAACGAAAAACAGCAAAGAACTGAAATGTAAATTCTTAAGCGCTGTCTGAATCATACATGGACTGTATTGGCCCTTAATCTTGACTCAACTCGACAAAATGAGTCACGATATACCTGCGATATACATGTAGTCTCCAGAGCTATACTTTTGAGTATTTGTTTTGGTTTACTAACGCACACTTGTATCGCCAGTGAAAAGCTTTGAAAATGCACAAATTGGCACAATATGTTGCAAGATGAACAGCTTTAAAGGTACTGTAGCATACGCCATTTGCTTTTGCTGTAATTTTCGAAAATAGAAGGATTGGAGGATTTATATTCTATAGTAAATATCGTGGGTTTGTTCATAAAAGCTGCAAAAACCAAAACAAAAAGTGTTGTTCTTGCAGTCTGGTTCTGTGATTCTTTCAGACGAATTCAATAAATTGGGGGCAGTGGCCGGCAATCATTCAAAATTGGCACAACATTTTACTTTTATTAAAAACCACATCACATTGGGATGCTTGAGACTGTTATTCACTTACAGTCAAGTAAGGTATTTCATAATAATTCAGTAGTTTTTTATGTTTGTAAATGGTGTTTGATACCTTTAAGATAATTAATACATCAGGAATTCAAGATTGGAGAAGAGATTCTTCACATATTCTAAAATCAGGACAAATCAGGACAAATCCAGACAAATCTCACCCGTGATGGTCTGGGAAACAATGGGATGTCTCAGTTATGTTTTAAAAAACCATCAATTTCACTTTAAATAAAACTTCTCCCAGCTTACAAAAGTCGAACAAGATGCTGAAAGACTATTATTTGTGATGTTTTCTTGAGTTTGGTCCATCTTTTAAAATTATTCACAGACATTCAGAAATAAAATGCACATGTACACAAAAGCAGATGCGTTGTTTTCAATAAAAACAAAACTAAGACAAAGTAAGTTAAGCCACATGGCAAAAAATTCAAATACTAAACTAATTTTAAATATAAATTTAAAAAACATGTACAAAAAAAAGCAAGAGCTTGAAGCATGCACTGATGAAACAAAATTCATCTTCTACATGTACTTTAAATAAAGCTATTTTAAGTACTGCTTTTAACACATTAATCAAGTATTTAGCCAGGATTAAGTGCTGATGCCCATTATTAACCCTAACCCGCAATCCTCCTTGCAGTTTTGGCGTATTTTTTAGGATTGAGGATGAATGTCTAAAATAAAGTTGATGTTGGAGGATGTTGTTGGCTGTTCCATGCAGCATTTTGTTATGTTCAGTCATGCATACTGTAACTATGAATATGTTTAAAGGGATCGTATACGTTTGGTAATTGGAACCCACTGTTTGTTTCAATCCTATACCATAAAACTAACCTGTACACATTTCATTTCAAAAGGTGGTAGCGATTTTGAGATATTGCCAAAAATCTGGAGCGGTTATGTAAACGCAGAAAATCAACCCATAGCATGACTGGGGGAGGATTTGTAATTGAGGAAATGGTCATCTCCTCCACTGAACAAATTCAAGAAATATAACGGATAATTTTGGAGGATTGAGAATTAATCCAATTTTACGTGCTGGCAAATAGATGATTTTGTAGGATGAGGACACTTCCTACTAAAACGAACTACATGTATAGGGGTTGGGGTAAATTTATGAAGATCTACACTTGTACATGCACATGTACTGTACTACTCTCTCTTTAGTTTTACTGCCAGATCACCAACTGCTGAAATAACGGCCCAACATTTTCTAATTTTTACATTTAATCACTTGGTTTTTTTTAAGAAAAGTACAATTTAAAATCAAGGCTATAAGTAATATTAATATAATTTTTTTTTTTTAATTATGTTTTTAACAATAACTGGAAAACAAAAGTATAAAATACACTGCACATAGATCAGTTGAAAACAAACAAACCACTGCACATTTCACATCTACATACAAAAGCAAGGTGCTCACACAAAAATGAATAATTAAAACATTACCAAACCAAATAAAAAACATACATGGCAAGTAATAAGACTGAATTACGTACTGAATCAACACCCTCCCCCCCCCAAAAAAAAAAAAGAAAGAAAGAAGAAAGTATGAAAGGTGGTCAAAACAAAAATCTATTATCAGTACCTTCCGACCAGAAAAACTAGTTTGGATAGACGGGGAATCTTTCTAGATAAACAAGTGATCCTTGGATTGCGAGTGCCGCCTTTTCCCTTAGTCGATTCCTATGTTTTGTGTTCTTAACAAGTCCTCAGATGACCCCTACATTTAGATGACCTTCAAAGGAGTTGTGATGAACCCCAATCCAAGGATCACCTCCATCCAAGTTGCATGGAAATCTACCAATATCAAATTCGGTAGACAAAGAAACATGAAAAGCTTTTTTGAACAATGACCTCTAACAAGACCTTTGACCTCTGTAATCCAATGGAAAATTGTTTTCCCACCCGAGAGTCACTGCATCCAAGTTTTATCAAAATACATAAAGGATGAAGTTATAAAGTTTTTCTTCAATTACTTAAACTAAAACTTTAAAGGGATCGTATACGTTTGGTAATTACTCCAAAAATTAATGGCAATAAAAACTTACTTGGTAAGAGATGCAGCAGCTTTGAATAGTATAATGCATTTTTAGAAACGTTTTACTTTGAAGTACCGCGGTTATGGAAAAAGATATCACTTTTTATCCCAAAAAATTTGAATCTGAGAAGCGTTATTGCAGTGACGTTTCCCAGATTGTGTATTCCAATGCAGATTATTCTTCCTGCGTGGACATAACCGCTCCAGATTTTCGGCAATATCTCAAAATTGCTACCACCTTTTGAAATAAAATCTTTACAGGTTAGTTTTAAGGTATAACTATATATAATAGGATATGAATATATCATGAATATAATAGGATTGAAACAAACAGTGGGTTCCAATTATCAAGCGTATACAATCCCTTTAACGTATACATGTACATACGGATATGTACATGTAGGCCTACAGGCATATAAAATAGATATAGAATTTAGGAATGATTAGTGACATGTTAGTGAATGGTTTGTTTAGGCGATCACCCGTTTCGATCAGTAGTTTTCATTCAAAGGACCTTTTTCTAGAACAAAGTCGGTGGTCAAAATTGACAGGCCTTTTCATTGCTTTCATGCTTCAGTTGATCACCTGTCCAACTGACAACGACTGACCACCGACTTGGTTCCAGAAAAAGCTCCGTTAAATGAAAACTACTGGACCGAATCAAGTGATCTTGATATCATTTTTTATCTGGAAAGATTCCTAGTATCCAAATTAAATTTGGGTCGGAAGGTACTGAAAATAGGCTGTTCCAGTTTTGTTTTTTATTTGGACCAGCCTACCAGTATCAGCTTAGAAGTGTGAGTTTCCATTTTAACAAATAAAAATTAAATAATTTGCGAAACAAGCTCAAATTGAAAGTAGATTTGAATTACGAGTACTTTCCATATTATGCGACACGTACCGGTACTAGTATCACAGTCACTGCTACATGTACATACAAATGTATACCCGTACAAAAAGTTCAAACTTAATAAGAAAAGTTTGCATTTTCACCTCAAAACGCCCAAATACTAAAGTGGTTTTGAGAAGCGTTGGGGTGTTAAACAAACCTTTTGGTCGGTATGCACTGATATTCTAATATTCCCAAGCAAATTGAAACCATGAACAAATTGACAATGTGGAAAAGTGAAAGGTTATCAAATTCATCATCTTCCAAACAACCACCATCATACATGTACCAACACACCCAGTTATGTTTTGACCGGCAATCGTGGACGGGGCATTGTCCGACCGTCTTCCCTCTTTTGTTTGTACTCTAACGTTTTCGGATGATCGCCATAGGATTTGTACACGGGAAAAGATCGTGGACGTTGTGTCAATCGTGGACCCATTGTTTGACTCCCAATTCTTTTGTCCGACGACCACGATTGCCGGTCAATACAAACGCATGTACATGTACATGTACATGTACATGTACATGTGTACATGTGTATGTACATACATGTACATGTACATACACATGTACATGTACATGTGTATACATGCGTCTGTTTATGGTGTAAATCGAGGACACATACCTGGCGACACGAAGGTGAATTGGGGTTAGGGTTAGAATCGAGGACGACCTCGATTGAGATTCGTGTACAAAACCAATGAGAGCGGTCGAAAAACGATAGAGTACAAACAAAGGAAATTTTCGAGAGGAACAAAGGAAACTCCTCGATTTACACCATAAACAAACGTGTATGTACATGTGTATGTACATGTATGTATGGTGTCAAATTAAACAATCAGTGTCAAAGGGGACAATACATTTTAAATGAGTGAGTGACATGCCTACATGTATGATATAAAATATTGTCATGTGTGATGTTTTGGGTAAAAAATAATTTTGGTAATCATTTCGGAACCTTGTTTTAATATGTAAAATGCTAGTGTTATTGTAACTATGCAAGTTACATTTATTTGGTTAAGGAATAGAAAAAGGTTCATATTCTACATGTATGTCAAAAGAGTAATTTTGTCTGATCAATATTAGCTTTAATGTTTGAACATGTACCAAAGATGAACAGACTAACTGTAACATGTACATTTGTACATGTGTCAGTTGCTGTTACCAAAGATACCACCATTATATAATTTGTGGCCAAAATTTGAAATCAGTTTTTATTAATTACACGTACCCTTGTTCAATTACCAAACAATATGTATTTAACATCAATGGTGCGTGTGTTCAAACCCTGCTAGAAACATGGTGTTTGTGCCCTTGGGCAAGACACTTAACTACAATTGCCTCTCTCCACCCAGGAGAATCAATGCGTTCCTGTAAGGGGAGAGGCCGATTGAGCGTCTATAATCGGCTGTCGCGTGGTCTAGGGCCTGATAAACAGGGTAATAATTGTAAAGGGCTTTTAGATCGTTCATACTATGTACATGTGTATTATTATTGTTATCATCAATGCATGTCCAGTACTAGTGTTTTTAATTAAGACCTCCCAAACAATCTGCATGTCTTATTCATGTCTTACACAAAAGTTTAAACTCTTGCCACCCCAAAAAAATTAAAAATATAAGTTTCATGTGTGACAGTCAGTGTTCAAATACAAATTGTTGACACCGATGTACTGGTAATAAGTTGTGAGACACTCTTGTGTGTGTCAAACTCTCTAAAATGTCTAAATGCAACAACAAAATATTAAAATATTCGGTTGATGAAAGTAGCACGAGATGCAAACCTGTGATTACTAACATTATCTGACTGAGGTAAGTTCCTTAGACCTGATTCTGTTTGAACAGCCTTTGTACACAACCACATAGGCACCTTTTTCGTAATACATGTAGATAGACAAAACTTCGGGTTGACGCAGGGTTGAAAACATGCGGAGTTTCACACTTGAAAAATGTCAACCCTGCGCCAACCGTCCGCCAACCCTCCATCAACCCCGAGATTGATTTGAACCGGGTTGAACTCGACCAAGTTCTCAGACAAGGGTTAATATTTTCAACCCGGGTTAAAAAGTAACTCGCCCGGGATTTAAATTAGTAGTAAACTGATCAAAATGAGCTTAGTTTGCACAAAGCAAGTGTAAAACGACACAGGGTTGAATTACAGGGTTGAAAAATCCAAAACTCAACCCGGGGCAGTTAAGTTCAACCTGGGTTGAGAGTCTGTAGTGTGAAAAGTAGTGTGAAATAAGCCTGTTGGATGAACTGGAACATGGTGGACTTTGATGCTGGAGAGGACGACACCGGTATTTCAACTCAACACCTCAATTTTCTGTAATAATTCTCTGATGAAAGTCTGTGAAAAGGGACAAAATTACACAAAACCATAAATGAGAGTGTTCACATTATGAGGCAAATAAAGTTATAGGACAAGTCTAAGATTCGCACAGGATACATGGTACCCTGGTACATCAAACCTTTAAAGGGAATGTACAACATGCAACAATGAATGTTGTTATACCACGGCAATAGATTGTGAATTTTTATTGGTCGAGAAGCGTTCACGTGACATGCAACAAAAACGCATGTATCCGAGTGTGCCGATGTATGAGCATGGTATGAGTGATGTACGCCGAGTACGCGTGGTACATGAGTTCATGTACCCCACGGGGTACATGAACTTTCTTTTTCCAGGCCGCGGAATCTTTTTTTACACGCTAGCGCATAGCCTGGCCGGCCATTTCTGTGATAAATACCATGGAAGCGACTGATATTAGAGTCTAGCAACGCTGTGTTATATTAGCTGGTACTACGTAAATTGATGTATGTTCCTGTGCGATGTAAACAGGGAACAGTGAAGTTAGCACTTTCGGCAACGACTAACGACCGCCATTGTTGTTTACACCGGCTTTCGTTTATGCTGTTCGTCTGCTTTTTTTCTGTTCCAATTTTGCCTTATTTTCTCCGTAATGTCGGCAGACGACAGCATTAAGTCACCTCCAAAGAAGCGTTTTCTGTCTCGTTCAAAAGAGGAGATCAGAAATTTGATTTTCGAGCAGGACAGCGCCAGTACGAAGAAAAACACGGAACATTCAGTGCGACTACTTCGGCAATTTTGCACCGCAACGGGAACGGACCCATAACAAACAATTCTTGCCTGCTGTAATCTATTACCGTGGTATAACAAAACAATTGTTGCCTGCTGTGATATGGTCCATGGCGTTTTGTACACCCTCGGGGGCAAATGGCACCCTCGGCTTCGCCTCGGGTGCCATTTTCCCCCTCGGGTGTACAAAACGCCATGGACCATGTCACAGCAGGCAACAATTGTTAATTGTTGCTTGTGTAGGGATATGCTGTTATTCCGACCAACAAGCCTGATACATACTTGTACACAATATTAATAGCATGAGAAATGTCTTGCCTGCTAAATGCAACAATTTGCAACAACTGTTTTACCATTGGTGCTTTCTGATGCATTTAACATGATTTAGGGTTAACCCTCTAAGATGGATTTTAGTGGATTTTTTTCTTCTACTTTTGCACATCTGCAAGCAAAATATCCACTAGACAATTTGTCTTTCAGGTAATTGACCCTACCTGGTACATGTAACTCCCCAAAGCCCTGCAGGTTTTGCTTTTTTTCCTAGGTTTGGTACCAAACATTTGCAAATTTCTGTTTGACTCGGTATAAAAAGCACAGGGAGACCCTGTTGAATTCTGTGAGGTTCAGGGCAGAAAGGCATGAGACTTGTAAAAAAGTTGGAGCTTGGGGGAATGCACAGGCATTTATTCGTGGGTTAGCTCCGACAGCACAGTTCCTGGTCAACTGTAAGTGTGATGTGTACACCCTGTGTGTCCCCGTGACACAGCCCAACACACACAAGTGTGTAAACCCCTTCGATCATGGTCAGGGCATTGTCGACCGTAATCCCTCTTTTGTTTATATTTGTCGAGATCGTGGACCTTGTGGACAGCATCTATGGACAGCATTGTTTCCCCCCAAATTCCTTTGTCCCCTGTCCAAATCAACGGTGTTTACACACGCACAGAACCAATGGCCAGTCATCACAGCCCTGATCCTGAACACTGAACAATGCATTTATCTGTATCAAGTCGATCAAACTTCAACAAGTTGGAGTTTGGCAGGTTTAGTAATGTTAGGTTTAGTAATGTTAGGTTCAGTACCATTACTGAACCTGTTTTTAGTTATTATAGTTTGCTAGGTTTGTATGCTTTCTAGTGCGAGAACCTAGGGGGTTAAGGAAAATATGGTGTTGCATGTACACGTAAACCTACACATGTACATGTACATCAAACTGCGCATCTTAGATTTGTGGGGAAGACCTTTGTTACCCTTTTTTGTTTTCCTCTGTCCTATTGTAATATTTAACACTATGGCGTTTCCACTCTGGGGTAAATAGATTTCTAAGAATTTTCGCTCTGGGGTAAATTTATCCTATTGTCCTACCTTCCCCATAGGGCTGCGTGTATACGAGCATGAACATATACGGTATGTGACAAAAGAAGACCTTTTCTTGGACTTACCGGTAGGTACCCTATCATGACTATAGGCACAAATAACAAACACTTAATATTTCCACCTCCCCCCCCACAATTCTCCAATCCCCACCAATGCTAATATTTTTCACAGACATTTGCAGCTGTTGTAACACATACCGGTACATCATGTACTATGTGTGCACAAGTAAATGTTACATTACAACCGAGGATCAAAAGTCAAGGAGAACAATAAAGAACAAAGAATCCTCCGATGACTGGTACGGTTTTTTTCCTCGGTCATTCGGGTAACGTTATTCGGTCATTCGGGTTAATGTGGTTGGGTTATTCCGGTATTACAAGAATACAAGAAAAGCAAAGGCCTATCCTTGATCGTTATAAAATTCAGGAACGTTACAGATCGTAGTGATGGATCTTATTAATATTATTGGATATTATATTGAAAATAGCAGCAGATGGTGGCATGCTATCTTTTGTTATTAGTGCATGCACAACTGCATGCTTGGCAGCGATTTAATATAATTTAATAATTGGGATTGGGTTGGGATTAATTGGTTTGGAATTGATGTCCGTTCATCCATACTGTATACGTGCAAGTACATGCATACCGGTACAATTGGGCAACATACCGTATTTGGATGGTTATTTCGGACGCTTGCTTATTTTTATGAACTAACTTTGAGAGGTTAACGAGGTTCATACAACGAGGAATTATAATAAGTCATATAGTGTGTACAACAAGATTTGAGGACTTTTCTTTTGAGAAAAAAACATTTCACGACATTTCAGTTTTAACCAGTTCGCGCCGAGATTATTTTAACATCACCAAGCCGAGGCGCGAATTATTTTTAACGAAACTCGATCCGAGGCGGGTTCAGGCCGATGATATCAGGAAACATACCCACGCATTTTCGGCCTTGCTCGCTGCTGACAGACATTTCCGGCCTTGCTCGTGAGGTGTTTATGCGTCACCCGTTTGGAACCTAGGAAAAATGTTGCGTGTATACGTCCTCCGCCGCGAACTGGTTAAAAAGGCTGTGCATCATTTTTTGATAGGCCATTTTGGACCCTGGCTTCTTGTGATTGAAGTTACATTAAAAAAACTAAACGTTTGGACAGCAAACTGTTTTTAGGCGTCTTGTGTGTTCAGACATTTGTTCGAACAAAAGTCTCAATTGTCTTTTTGATTGCATGAAAAATTGCACAAAAAGCTGATTCGGTTACCACGCACCCATATAGCCTTGTGATTTTATCTTACCTTTCTTTTCCCAGTAAGAAAAATCATCGAAACTTGTTGCACATGTGCGCAGTTAACTGGCTTGTTTAATACATTGTTGACGGCTAAACACGCAACGAGGCCAGAAATATCTGTCAGTGACCCCCTCACAGCAAGCGAGGCCAGCAATATCAGGGTGTGCTACCCACAGATGACAGCCTGAACCCGTCTCAGATAAAGGTTCTTAAAAAACAATCCTGTGCCTGGGTCCAGTCAATGTCAATGTCAAAATAATCCCTGTGCGTAATGGTTAAAGGTAGGATACACCATTGTATTAAGAACTATTAAGAAGTATATCTTATTTATTTGAGAGTAAATAATGAATGTAGGCATCCAGCACAAAAGATTGCGCTAGATATACTACAATTGTTACGACAAATTAAATCTTTAAAATTAAAACGAAAAAAAACCAAGAACAACATAAGAACAACTGCCCGACGCCGGTTAAAATCTAACGCCGTTTTTTCTTTCTTTCCTCAGCATCCATGATAGTAAAACTTTGAATACATGTAGGTCAATGAAACGATATTAACTATGAGATACAACTCCCCAAATCCACCCATTCATGATAATTTGAGCAATTACCAATGGTGTATTCTACCTTTAAACCTTACAGTACAAGTACTCCCGATTTTCACAACAACAAATATTGTGGTCCTGTATAAGACTGTTTGGTGAGAAGTGTGTTGTTCAGAATGTTGCCGACGGATCAACAGGATCTGCCTTACCTCTGTTGGTTGTCTTACATCTGTGAGGATATCTTTTACATATTTCACATGCTCCTTTTCCACGTTTGTTTCTAGGAGAACATCGATGTCGATTTCAACTGGGTAGTCCTCATCCTCCTATGAGTTGAATCAAACAAAACAACATTATTATCTGGAGTGTACGGTAGATTGGCTGACTGACGTATTGAATCATTTTTAAAAAGTGAGTTGATTGGACTGCAGTATACGTGATCGACTGACAATTACTCCATTGATGAATGTGTGACAGAGCTGACAAAGGAAAAGGCAATAACCCTTACCCTGCTAAATCCAACAGGATCCTACCAGTTGACAATTCAGTTGGAACCTGTTGGATATTGCAGACAAGTCATTTGTTCGCGAGGTGTTCTGGCAAAATGAGACGTAACTGATGTTTGTAATCTTTGGTATGCCTACTAACTACATTTTGTTAAGAAATAGTATGAAAGTTATGAAAAAAGTGTTTTTATGGACAAACAATTGGCATTTTTCCATGTACAATGTACAAAACTCTAAACTTCAAAGGCCTTTTTCTCAACATTTTACACAACAATGACAACGAATGCACAGCGTTGGTCCAGCGTGCTCGACGAACGAATAACGAATGCTGACGCTCACCCAGCGAACGACAACGCACTGGACAAAATTGCTAATGTTTCAGTGCGCGGACCGTGCGTCGTGTACAGTATGTGTGACTGGCGCATCATCACTTCTCCCCCGACCCTCATGGGTGATGGCAGAGGTTGTGCGTCGAGCGCGCGGTGCATGCCCGTGCCATTCGTTCAGGGCGCTAGAACACGCTGTGCATTCGTTTGATTTTTAACATGTGCGCTCTGTATGCTCTGTATGCGCCCTGTATTCGCGCAGCGCGCTAGCAACACGCTCCGCATTCATTGTCAACTCGCTAGCTTCTCCCAAATCCTGACAAAAGTTGGGCGCACAACGACGCACTGGTCTTATTTTGAATTTTGTATTACTTTTTAATGCGCAGGGCCAAGCGACACAGTTGGATCCTGTTGGATTTAGCAGGCAAGTCATTTGATATGTTAATACCCAACAATTCAACATGGTGGGTTGGACTATGTTGGATTGAGCAGTAAAGTCCTATAGATGAGTCATAGTTGGTTTATAAATGCTGGATTTAGCAGGCATCAGGAGGTTATGGTAAATTAGGCAGTAGCTTACAGTAATTAAGCTTACAAATATGTACATTTGCATTGTACATTTGTTTGCACTTCATAAATTCATCAACTTAGCCATTTGAAGAGGAAGATACAAAGTATAGTTTGAGGTTACACTACATGTATTAAACGTTCAATGAACCCTTTGTTTCCTGACAAACAGTACACTGATAATAATTTCCTTCACATTGCAGAGGTCAGATGGCATAATGCTATGGCCTAGACAGTAACCATGGTTACAAATACCAGGGATGGTCAGCTGTCAAGATTATGACACAAAGAGAAAGGAGGACATTCCCTCATTCATACCAAGTATAGTACAACTACAATACCTCCAAATTTAGCCTCAGGCTATGCCATGAGGTCACTGACCAACCATAGAGATACTATGTATGCATCTGTAATCAATTTACACCCTAATTAACCAAACTTGAGACCCCTCACAGGCCCGTACGCAGGGGGGGTGCGACGGTTGCGTACGCACCCCCAAAAATTACCAAAAGGTCCACATTTTCCGGATAAATAATGGTATTTTGATGTACAAATAACTGTACTGCAGGCACACGAACAATTTGGGTCCCATTTTTGGTCCCATCAGTACAAATTCGCCCCTCAAATTACCAAAAGGTCCACATTTTTCGGGGTAAATAAAGGTATTTTGATGTAGAAATAACGGTACTGGCCAGGAAATTGTTTCATTTTTGGTCCCATCAGTACAAATTCGCACCCCCCCCCATAAAAAATCCTGCGTACGGGCCTGCCTCAAAATATGTTTTGTTTAATTTAACCAATTAGGATGTCCTTTGCATTAGTTAGGCATGCCACCAGAATCAGCCAGGATTAAAGGTAAGGTACGATACACCATTGGTAATTGCTTGAATTATCAGGATTGGTTGGTTTGGGCATGGAGGTAGGAAATTTCCTTCCTCCATTGTTTTGGGAAGTGTATTTTATAAGAAAATATCGTTTAAATGACCTGTCCAAAGTTTTACAATCATGGTTGCTGAGAAAAGCAAAATAAACGATGTTTGATTTAGATCGGCGTCAGGCAGTTGTTCTAATATTGTTTTTTTTTTTTTTGCGTCCGGCGATTGTGATTTTTTGTATACAATTTAAATTTTCAGAATAATTAAAGTATATCTAGCCGATCATTTTGCTAGATGCCTAAAATCATTATTTACTTTCAGAAGAGTAAAATATTTTTTAATAATTCGGTAGTAATATTTTTCGATATCTGCAAATTGTGTATCCCAGCTACCTTTAAACTGGAATGTTGAGTTCGTAGCTGTTTGGGGAATTGTAAGGTCAGGGAATCAGTTGTAACCCTTTACAGGTGTGTAATCAATTACAAAGAAAATGTGCAATAACTAAATCTGACAAATAAGAACCAGTATTTGAAAAACAAATTACAAGGCTGGTTGATTAACCAGCATTGAAAATTGATACCAAAATACCACTTGAAAAAATGTCAGCACACCAGGAGCCATGATTTTGCAAGATGCCCCAGACTGCCATTCCCTAAACAGTCCAGTTAAGTATTTTTTGATCATTTGGTCATTTATATTTTAGAATGTTTGCAATATGATGTTTGTATTTCCATTAAAGGTTAATTAACCCTAACCCCCAAGGGGTATTCTGTGAGTTGCCTTCCACACGCATCAGAGATCCATCAGGCCCACTTGCTGCACTTTGTTGCATGTGGATGGGTATAGGGTTTATGAATTTCGTCGCCACTTAATTAAATAACAACCAATGTTGATCAGCCAGTATTGGCATCTGTAGTCTTACTACATGTACAGGTACATGTACATGTATCTGCACACAGTATACAGTACCGTACTATAGATTTGCAGCAACAAGCCTCTAGATGCATTTCCTGTGGTTTTTTCTTTTAAATTTCACCTGTACATGTATACACGTTATGATCCTGTGATTCTAAAAACGGTACCCTGTGGAGACCTCAACACAATGAGGGCAATGGTAGAGAAAAGGTCTCCAATGGGTATACATGTATGTACAAGTATGTATATGATTAGGTCTTCACAGGGTTTCACAATATAAATTCGTGGGCTTTCCCCCCCCAAAAAAATAAAAAATTAAATAAGAATTTCCAGGCCATGTTTATCTGTCGCAAATTGATCTTTGAAGTCAATGGAAGAATGGGTTCTCTAGCCCAGGAAATTAACCCTACAGTACATACATGTAGTTGAAATAGGACCACTTTGAAAATAACCCTCGACTATCTAAGAATTGTGTACACCAGAACAAAGAGATGTCTCCACAAGGATACACATTTGAGTACGAGTGTAGTCTATGTGTACAAACATTTCATACGTGTACTGTGGACTAATGATGTGCATCAGATTAGGTTGACTAGGCCAAACTGAACCCAAACATTAAAAGTATCAACCGAATCCGAACCGATTGGCTGTAATCTGATAGAAGCTGTACAAAAGTGACTACACCACAGGAATTTCCTGTTTTTGTTAGTTTTTGTTCCTTCTTTTTTTTTTTACATGGAAGAATATAATTGTATGTGGACAGTGTGTTAGTCATTGGGCAAGACCTTGCTAATTTTCCTTAGTTTAAAAAACATAAATAGCGCATGCACACTAGTTTCCATCCGTTTTCGGGAGGAACTTTTACCAAGTTCCAAAGACGTTGTTTCTGATAGGTTCATGGGTGATAATGGTTTGTCGCGATAGTGCCCTCTCGTGGCGGTGAGTTATCAAGGCGGCGGCTCATCGCAACGTCTTCCCCAAAGACTAACAGTATGCAGTCAACATGTTGCAGACAACAAATTTGTACAGGTACGGGCACTTGACCTATAAATCGTCCCCTTGTGATTTAGCCACACACCTTAGACAACTTTACACACGTTTAGCAAGTGGATGATATGCAAAACGCGCAGTATCGTATTACGTGAATGCGAAACGCGCGGTAGCGTATTACGTGGATGCGAAACACACAGTAGTGTATTACGTGGATGCGAAACGCGCAGTAGCATATTACGTGGATGCGATACACGAAACACGCAGTATAGCATATTACATGGATGCGATACGCGAAGTAGCGTATTAGGTAAATGCGATACACGAAACACGCAGTATAGCGTAATACATGGATGCGATACGCGAAGTAGCGTATTACGTCAATGCGATACACGAACACGCAGTATAGCGTATTACATGGATGCGATCTGCAAAACGCGCATTAGCGTATTACGCGGATGCAAAACGCGCAGAAGCGTATTACGCGGATGCGAAACGCGCAGTAGCGTATTACGTGGATGCGAAATGCGCAGTAGCGTATTACGTGGATGCGATACACAAAACGCGCAGTAGCGTATTTACGTGGATGCGATACGCGAAACGCGAAACGCGCAGTAGCGTATTACGTGGATGCGATACGCGAAACGCGCAGTAGCGTATTATGTGGATGCGATACGCAAAACGCGCAGTAGCGTATTACGTGAAACGCGCAGTAGCGTATTACGTGGATGTGAAATGCGCAGTAGCATATTACGTGGATGTGAAACGCGTATTACAGTTGCAATGTCAAAATGTAAATATCACGCATGGGTGCGCAAAGACTTTTGCATGCCAGCCTATTACCAAATAAGCATTAATTCACGTTAAATAGTTCAAGAATTATATACAAAACATGTAATGTTTCCATAGATGCTACGATTGGATAATTATTGCGTACGGCGATAGGCCAATTGTAGACATCTTTACGGGCCCCTCTTTAATTGTAGTGCAATTAAAGTCCAGAGTGTTCTTTATCAATCCAAAATGATAGATCAATCTAAAGAACACTTCTCTAAACTCTAATGACACACTCTTTTAAAATTGTGAACAGTTTATTGTGGTACGAAATGTGATTTTCTTATGCGTTTTTAGCAAATAAACTTCTTTTGTTGTTAAATGTTTCGTCGTCTTCATAATTTTATCCAAAAAATTCCTCTCAAAAAAGTCCAACCCTTGAGTATAGTCAGGGACAAATGGACTATAATAAATCCACACATAATAGATATAGATAGATTTTAAAGAGATTTATGCATTTAAGTGTACGTTCGCCAGAAATAAACAGCATTTTTGTATTTTCCACCAACAACAAATATTCTACACATTTATAAGGAAAATTAGTGCTTTTTATTGATTTTTGTTCATGACACTTTTTTTTCTAACCATGGCCACAGTAAAACAGCATGCTAGTTTATGTAGCAAGCAACACAACAATGCCATTGCGTACTTCCTGCTGTGGGCAACACATGTCAGCTGTTGGAACAGATTGGCAAGAGTAACAAACAGCATCAATATCATAATAAATGCACACGTTAAAGGGATGGTACTATGTGTGACCCGCTCCATCAAAATCAGGAATAAGTCTCGAAATGACTTTTTGAGATATGCACATGGTGAGAAAGGGAATTTCATAAGCTTTCTAATGATACCCATCACAAGTGAGTATCTTCTTAGGTTAACGAGTTATGGTCTGATGAAGATGACAGGTGTATAATTATTTGCCGAATCCACATTCCAAGAAAAACAGCTTTGAAATAAACAAAATTGACCAAAATCATACGGACAGCGCACACAAATCCTCTTCATTTTCATCTTTATTGATCGTTTTAACATACAAGACATTAATGACAATAATCTGTGATAACTACACTTCCTAAGAATACAATGTTCAGAAAATCGACTTGGTCACGATTTTCACCCATGCGTTCACTTCAACGGCCAATTGCGTAAAACGGCCTCAGCGACTTATTCCTGATTACGATGGAGCGGGTCACATATGTACCGGTACATTCAGATGAACATTTCCACATTTCTGCATCTCTGAGGTACGCATCTTTTGAAATTGACATTCTTTAATTAAAAATGACAGCATGCCAGAATGAAGCATTTCAGAGGGAGTTTAGAGTCATCCTTACAACTTAAAGTAAGATTTTCAAAAGCAGCTTTTCAAAAGTAGCTAAAATAATAGCTGAAAATGCTGTCATCTTTAATTGGGGAGAATGTAGATTTGTACACATAGACCTGGACATGTACACATAGACCTGGACATGTACGTATGTACGTCTTCATGGTACAACAAGCACAGTGCACAGTTATGGACACTTTTTATGTACATTGTACATGTATCTCACTCCAGTAATCTTGCAATTGGTGATTCACATCAAATAAGAAAGATATTTCTTAATAATTCGGGAGTAAATTTGTTGATGCAAATGGTGTCTCCTATCTACACATACACGTACACGTACAGTATACTGTGTACGGTAGGTTAGTGGGCTATAGCCGGGAAGCATGTACTTCATGTACATGTACATTAATTAGTATAGATCTTCTTGTACCGGTATGTGGTAGCGTGCATGTTGAGATTGCTTTCAGACAAGATAGCAGAAAACCTAAAAATGTACAATGTGTACAGTATGAACATGATGTGTGTACCAGACAATTTCATATAATACAAATTTCATATTCCGTACAATACGGATTTCGTATACAGATTTTGTATATAATACAGATTTCATAGAGTGCGTATAATACAGATTTCGTTTTTTGGGCCCGGGTGGGGGTTATCTACTTATTTTTATGCTAGATACTTGTACCCACTTTCTGTGCTAAATATCTCCAAATGACCCAGTGCATCACCCCTGAACTGGATGTATAATCATTTGGTTTTCATCCAGATTATCAACCAACACTACAGGTACTTGTAAATCAGGTCATATCAAATTGATGAACACACAAGGCCACCAAAATGTTGCCCAAAATAGCCACAACTGCAGAGAGCACGTACAGTATTTCAGATTGATTTCTCACAGCCTTGGCATATTGGAACATATAAACATGTAGGCGTGTGGAGTGTGGAATACAAATAAAACAAATTCTTTGTGAGTATGTTGATCCAGTTTCCAACACAAAGCAGAGATATTTTATTGAACATACAGTAAAGCATACAATACAGTACTGCTGATTCATGATTGCACACTGTATGGTGGTTTAATGCGTACTTTTTTTAGTTAAACAGAAAATCTGAATTTAACAACTCCACAGTTTTGTGCTACAAATGTTGTGAGCCAAACCATGGCAACATCCATGTAAATATGGGGCCATCTTTTGTTAGTTTAGGTACTGCAACACCAGTACCAAATTATGTTTATTGATTTATTTCCTTTATTTACCAAGGGTAAGCCAAATCAGTAATAAGATTGGTTTCCATTTGGGCCCTGCGTGTTAAAATACAACCATTACATTACTCTAAAAAGTGTATGTAATGACAATATAAAACAACAAAAATAGATGAACAAAAGACTAGGGGGAGAAAAAACGACAGTGATAACTACATGTATGTAAACATGTAAAATAAAACACAATACGAGGGATAAAATGCTGGAGAATAAGGAGAAGAAAAATAAAGTTTTGATAACAAAAAGCAGTATTGGTACAAATGTACCATCTACATACATGTACAGTGTACACACAAGTATTACAAAACATTAATCACATTAATCAGGTCTGCATCACAATACTAACCCCCAAATGTACCCATTCATTTCGGAAATTACATCAAAAGCAAATGTTGTACATGTAGTACCATAGATGATGCCAAAAAGGTTTGATTGTGTGGACATGTATCGGTTTAGACATTGCCTTCTAGCCTAATGTACGTATGCAGATTAGCGGCGAGGCGCTGTGGCCAAGTTGTAAGTAGTCTATCTCGTGAACAGAAGCTAGAGGGTTGGAATCCCTCTCGTGTCAAATATTGTTAAAGCCGGTAGCTGCTACATCATTGTACACGTAAATACTTTGTAGAAATTGTATTCCGTTTTCTACAAAATCCACCACTCTACTTGTATGTGCATACCAAAAAGCATTATACTGTTAACACTAGGAAAGGGCATGACGTGATTTTGCATTCAAAGCGGACAAAGTCCTAAGCAGGATGTGATTTCAACAAAAGATTCCCCCAAAGTATAAGTTTGGGAACACAGCTAAAGCCTCACTTTCATGTCAATTTACTTTCTACATTATACTCTGCCGGTAGAGTATTGTACTAATACACGTACTGGTACATGTAGTTCAGTACCATCAGTACTAAACACCACTTATGTTGAAACCTGTTGAATGATCAATGTTTACTTCAAACCCAAACAGGGAGGCAAGAATGAGGGAGTAATTATTTGAATAACACAAACTCTGACCTATAATAATTTTTACAAAAATAAAACTCTCAGGACTGCATTCCCTCTGCCAGTACATGTACACGTGTACTACCGGTACATGTAGATGCTTCGTATTTTACCAGTAGATCTACCGGTGTACCGGTATGCTCTGAGGTGTTGAGAATATTGTTACCATTTTCGCAACATTTACATTCACTTAACAAATATTAGAACAAGTTCCCTGCTATTAGTTCATCCCTTCTAATTCACACACAGTTTACGACTTTGAACATGATAAAATGCTGCCATTGTGCCAAGTTGTTAGGGCAGCATTTTATTTATTGAATTACGGACACGTGTATGTAACGTGTAATTTGGCAGAGTCGGAGGGCAGGCCCTGCAGGGCATTTTTTAAAATACAATTTTGTCTGTCAAGTAACATAGCTTTTATGTGCCTCTATCAGGACTTTGTTTCCACTTGTTCAAGGTGGGGGTTCCAGGTGGGGGTTTCGGGTGGTGATGCCTGTTGAACTTTACGACCTTGTTTTTCCCTTTTTCTTTGTTTAGAGGTACACCCAAACCCCACCTAACTTATATGTGCCTCGTGTATTGGAGCTCAGCTCTTTGTGGATTTCCCAAAAGTTTTTTTTTTGTCGTTTTGAACTCCCACAAACCTGTGAACTTTGTCACTATCTTGGAGACAAAGTTTGGACAATATGAAATGACCAATGCAATCGGTGTCAAGCGCGTCTATTTTGTTGAGAAATCTCTCTCAACAGAAAACCACATACTGGCTGCATGCAAGTAGCCTGCAATGTTGAGCACATCCTGTCAACATGACTTGTATACCTGCCTATATGCACATGTCACATATAAAGAGTAGTATCTTTGATATGGTACATGTAAGTACAACAATCGCCTGATACAACTGCGCCCAGCGATTGGGTCCAATACCAGCGATAAGTCCACACACTATTGGTGGCTTTTACTGTGTACTTTGGTATAAAAAACACCAACAAATCATTTTGTTGGTAAACACTACATCTGAAAAAAAACACTGCATAGGAAAAAAAACTAAATAGGGATTATTTTTTAAATATTACAAATTCTGCGTCGGGAATTTCTTTTATTTTCTTATTTCATTTTTGTGTAAAATTGCATAAATTTGGAGTCGGCGGGTTTGTAATTAAAAACAACTGACCTTGTACACTGTACCAGTATATTACCCAGTACACGTACGTACGTGTACACATGTACATGTAGCCTTTAGCCTATTTCCACCCTGGCCAAAGTTCAGGCGCTTATTCAATAGAAAGCTCTATGAATCTCAGTCCTGACAAGCTGTTTACAGATGGAGTGATTTATTGGTAATATAGTATACATATCAGACTCTACTCCCAGTTCCTGGCTGTTGGCTAAATATTGACTTTGCTTCATAATATGTCAAACTTGAAAAAGATGACAAATGTACACATACTGTACTGTATGTATTCTGTCCAAGACCTTTATTAGTGGTGATTCCTGAAATTTTACAGAGCAGGCCTGACGGAAGTAAACAATTTAAAGCCTTCGATACAAAAAGTATACACCGTGTACAATGTATGTATTTTAAAATGAAATGGTCTTTTTGATTTTATCAATGATTCTAAAAATTTGTAATATACATGTGTACAAAGTCCGACAACTATATCTATTGACAACAGACACGTACGTATGAGATTACAGCCACTGCGCTACATGACAAAAAGCCCTAAACTGCATCCTATTTTAATTTTTTTCGGAAACATTGCAAATCAGTTTCCAAAATCAAATTACCGTACTCCGCTGTACTAATAAAACACAAACAGGTTGTATCTCAAAATTACAAACTAAACCAGCAGTGGCAATATTTCTTTACATCCATCCGATTTTCCCACAGAAATGAGAGATTGTTTTCCTCCTTAAGGACAAAGCTTAAGAAATCACCTACAGCACAACAAAACATTGGTGCTCTTACCCTACATGGTTCCTCCATGGTACATGTATCTTCTTATTCCTCCCTAGTATTAAGACCAAGGATCGAAACATAATAACAGAACAAAGGTCTCCTTAGAATCCTTGAAAAACTGTTTCTTTGTTAAAATTTGTCCTGGATCATTCATGCAGGTAAGCATTAGGTTAATAGATTAGGTTTTTAGTACAGGAACAAAGGGAAACACAATGGTTGATCTTTGGTTGGTAAACATGTGGTTCACAATGGTGTGTACTGTACCATAATTGCACCTATTATTTACTTAATAAGCCTTCATCTTGTGTGTTTATATCAGTATTTCTTTCAACAAATCTATGTTGAGAAAAATGTTTACGATTCAATTACAAAACTTACTCAAAGATTTTTTAACTTATGGGGTTTTCCATACAATCACAATGAGCACCTTCGGGAGACAAATTAGCTTAAGTTTTTAGGTAGTTGGGAGACATTGACACTTATATAGGGAGACATTTCAGTGTCTCCCAAGTCTCCAGCTACCTTAACAAAACCGATATTTTAGTTTTTTTTACAGTCTAGATTGATAGAGTGGGGTCCAAAATGCATAAATATGAAATTTCGATAATAATAACATACCGGTACTATAATGTGCCTTTTTCCATAGGTTGAAAAGCTTTTCTTCACATTTCGTAAAGGTAAATGTACAGGATGTAAAAGTACCCAAATAAACGGTATACAATGTGGGTATCATGTGTCTAGACAATCAATTATTTGAATTTCAAGCTGGGAAACTTGAGTCAAATTTACATTGACAATTGTTGACCCTTTACTCAGAGTGTAAACAAGATGCGTCCAGGCATGACTGGTACTGGTACTAGCCAGGTACAGTGTAGCAAAGGCTTCAAAAAGAAGCACAATGCAGCACAAAACATGGTAGACAGTACAGTACTAGTACCGGTACAATGTATTATTTTTTAGGGGAAAGAAGGGGAAACCCCCCCCCCCCCAAACAAAAAAAAAAGAAAGAAAGAAAAGAAAACACCCCAAATAAATAAGATCGGGGCGGACATCAGGGAACTGTCATAAAAACGCGTCATAATACGTACACCGCGCCGGTAAAAACGATGATCGCACGCGCAGTCTTGTATGCTTCAGTGCAGTGTCAGCGCGTATTGTTTTCATTGGCGCGCTGACCTGTCCGCCCCGATCTATAAATTACTGCCTTTTACCCTTTGACTACAGCAGACACCTACCAAATATGATCAAATAATATCAAACAAATATTTGCCCCTACCCCAAACAAATAATAATAAAACATTTCTTACAAGTTGTACAAAGTAAGTACCGGGTATCTATTTTTAAATACTGTACCATGCAGAACTTTTGTGTTCGGCTTATCACAGCTTTTTCAAATGCACAGTGTTTCCTAGAAAGTAATTTGTATCCATGGCTACAAACTGTCATACAAGAGAAAATAACAAGTCTATTGATTCAACTTCCCTGTTTGCTGCAAGCCTCAAGGCTGTTAAGTACCATACAGCACTGGTACACACTACTGTATGGATTCCACCTTTGATAAGATCTTGAACTACATGTGTATGTTGTAAATGGTGACAATCTCACTAATCTGAATGTACATTGTAGATTATTTCGATGGTCAACATCAGGAATCTTCTTCTCCAAAGCAAGCCCTCTAGCAGTAACAACCAAGCTCTCAAGTCGTCCTGATGCATCTTTCACATTGTATCCCTAAATAAAGTCTGGCTAAAAAACAAAGCAAATGCTAAATTTACAATGTAGTTGGATGGTACTGTACATACCAGTATGCAACCACAGGTCTCCATTACTCAAGTGAGTCCTTGATGTTACTGGTAACATACAATCAACACCTACCGGTACATGTACCTGACTACCTGTATACCAGTACAATGTACCGGTATCTTCATGTACACATTTCATGTAAATTATACAATGTAATCAACAATACTTGTAGGCCAACCAACATAAAGTATGTTGGTCTACAGGGTAAGTAAGCCTGCAGCAGTTAAACGGTTGCAGCGGTTAAACGGTTAACCGACCGTTCAAACGGTTACATTTTTCCTGTTCGGTTACCTTTTTTCTTTTCTTTTTAACCAGTTCGCGCCGGATGACGAATATAAACGCAAAAATTTCCCCAAATTCAAAACGGATGACGAATATATACGCCAAGTTCAAGTTCGGAAATGTATGTCAGCAGCGCGCAAGGCCGGAAATGCGTGGGTGTGCTACCCAGCACTATAGGCCTGAACACGCTTCGGATCGAGTTTCGTTAAAAATAATCCCGCCCGTCGGCTCGGCGATGTTAAAATAATCCCGGCGCGAACTGGTTAATAACAAAAAAAAATACCAATTGTCAACTTTGTCCGGGTTTCGTTGGAACAGGTCACCAATAGTACAATTAATAAAATTTTGTTTGGACATTTCTGATAGCTTATCTATTATAGCCAGTCGGCCTACACAATTTGATGCATACAAATGTTAGCAATTGCAGAACTGCGATTATCAACACGTACTACGCGCACACACTAAATTCCTTGATGAAGCAGCGCTAATTAGATGTATATAATGCAATGCAGGCCAGTGCAATATTTTTTATTTTTTAAACGTTGGTTATGGTTAACTGTTAACGCAAAACATAAGGTTTACACGGATAATTTTAAAACCTCCAACTTGCAGGCTTAATACAGGGTGTATCATGCCAGTGGTATGATCTGTGCCAAATGTGCACCGCAGGTTTACCAATTCCCATTGTACAATGTAAAGAAGGAGCACTCTGTTTTATATTAAATGGCATTGATGCCTCATTGTTACTTTAACAGATTGTTATCAATGTAGACAGGTATTAAAAACAGGTCACCTGGAAACTAAAAGCAGGATTTCCTTGGTACAAAGTTATCATTCCAAAATTTGACCGTGGTTCATTCTGACCTGCATGACAATGACTTTAAAAATCGACACAAATAAAAAAAGGACAAACAATCATGTCCTGGCCATTGCATTTGTTTAACAACTTCTCGGAACCATCTAAACTTTTTTTCTAACTTTTTTTCCCCCAAAATATCAAGTACGGTACATTATATCAAGGAGCATAAGATATACCGGTAGTATAAAACAGATTTTGTCCTAGGTTTTGAGCTCAATGTTTGAGGGAATTTTCCAAGGGACGTCGGTGACTCTCACCTTTCAAACGGCATTTAAAAAAAATTCTCAAACATTGACAAAATCTCGTGAACCTTGAGAGTTAGTTTGTGTCATGTGAAAGGGGCTTTAACCAGTTTGCCCTGGAAGACACGCGTATAAATGCAAAGTTTTCCCCAGATTGAAAATGGATGACGCATTAACACGCCAGGAGCAAGGCCGGTAATGTCTGTCAGCAGCGAGCAAGGCCAGAAATGCGTGGGTGTGCTTCCCGGTACTATCGGACTGAACACGATTCGGATCGAGTTTTGTTAAAAATAATCCCACAAGTCGGCTCGGTGATGTTAAAATAAACCAGGCACGAACTGGTTAATACACAAAATGTGCAGACATTTTACCAATTAGAACTCAATCATCCGTTCATTTTATATCACGATTACTCATGGTCTACGGTACATACCGTACATGTACATAGGTGACTCATCTCAAGTGCTTGATATCAAAGGCCATGATGACATGCGGATGTGAACTGAATGTGTGTTGTACAGTGTACCGGTACTTGTCTTCCAAGTTGGGTTGAGTAACCAATACCCAGCAAGATATGGGACCATCGGACTCCCTCCTTAGTCTCCCAAACCTATACACTATTTAGACTACATGTACATGTATTGTTACCTAACGCACTCCCCCTAAAAACCTAAAAAGAATTCCCGAAAAAAACACAACATTCCACAAGTACAATGACCACCACAAAGGGAGGGGAGGGGAGGGGAGGGGAGGGGGGGGGGGGGGGGGGGTCTCTTCGTCCCATATGTTGTTTCATATGCAATAGGAACGCCATCATTTTGTTCATTTTACTTTTACGATGGAGAAACATATGCCACTTGTTTTTAATTTATGTTTAGGGGCCAATGCCCTGTCACCCCCCCGCCCCCCAACCTTTCTCCAACGCAACCCACTGCTAATGGTATGAACATGATGAAGAAATGAAATTGATAAAATATCAGGCCTCTCTAAGGCCTAGGTCTAAAATTAGTCCGGAAATGTGGAACTCATACTGTCCCAAAAGTTGAAGCATATGCATAGTACATTTATCGTGCAAATATTTGTGCTAATTAAAGTTGTCAAAAAACATGCAAAATGTCAACTTCTTATTCACTGTACTCTCTTCAAAATCACTCTAAACTTCGGACTTGCTAAATTTAAATGTTTAATTCTAACAATTCCAGAGAGTTTTTGAACCCCAAACCTGAAAGATCGCGTTTACAATGTGTGTGTCACAATGCATTGTGAATACAATTTTATGTTGGGGCTTAATTAATTTTGGGCTCCACGGAGATTCGAATTTTCATACTGGTTGTGTTGATAAAACTCGAGCTATTAGGCTTTGGTCTGGCTCCATCACCATTGCCAAACTGCATGAATGAAGCCTAAACAGAGACGAAGCTTGAGTTTGGAAAACGGCAACATCTGTGACGTCGTCTCGTCACGCGCCTTTAAGATTGCGATGTGACAGCTGTTTCTTAAGTCCAGCTTTCGTGATGCCAGTGCTACACTATGATTTTTTAAAAGAAACAGTCGTTGCATCGCAACTCGTGAAGCCGTTTTACAAACCCCAGCTTTGTCTCTGTTTGGGGTTCATTCATGCAGTTTTGCAATGGTGATGAAGCCAGATGGAAGCCTAATAGCTGGAGTTTAGAAAAAGGTACCGTAATTGGGTTACAAAATGGCAGTATAGTTAGGCAGCTACCAAGTACCATTGAGTTGACCCACCAACGTGGTGTTGATATACAACGCCACGGTCTGTTACTTACACAGTAAACAAATTCAACTTTTGCATCCGCTGCGTTTTATGAGCTGAAATTGCACCAGAAGGTAGAATACACTATTGGTCATTGCTTGAATCATCAGGATGGGTTGGTTTTGGGGGGTTGTATTTTATAGTAAATATCGTTTAAATGACCTGTCCAAAGTTTTACAGTCATGGTTGCTGAGAAATACAAGAAACCGGCGTCGGGCAGTTGTTCTAATGTTGTACTTGAGTTTTTTCGCGATCACCGTCTGGCGATCATGATTTTTTTTTTACAACATTCAATTTTTTTAGAACAATTACAGGATTTCTAGTGGAATAATTTTTCTGGATGCCTACAATCAATCAAGAATGTGGAACCCAAAACGACGTAAAATAAAATGCCGGTTGTGCAATGGTTTTTGCACTGTTCCTAGACTCCTCAACATGTAAAATAGCAGCAATCATTTGAACAGTATTCATCTGCACAACCAATAGACGGGTGTCTCCATAAAGCTCCTGTCGTTTTGAATGTTGAGGAGTCTGGGAACAGTCGTTTTGGGTTTTGGATACCGGGCAATCGACTGATACACTTTGTAAGTGCTTAACATTCTGGTGCTATTTTAGCTCATAAAAAACCCCGAATGCATCGGTGAAATGTTTGCCAGTTTTAACCGTGTAACACAGTAAAAAACAGACCGTCGCGTTGTATACCAATGACATTTCACGTTTGCGGGTCTAGGCCTTGTACTGCACGGTACAATTATTTCAACTTAAAATAAATGCCAACATTTGTCTAAAATATTATAGGATACACCATCTGCAAAATTTTACTACCGAATTATTAAGAAATGTATACTTATTTGAATGAAAATAATGATTGTTGGTATCCAGCAAAATATTGGGGGAACAAATTGATTCACGATGCAGAAAAAAACACACAAAAACACCAAAGAAAGCGAATGCCATTTGTCTTGCTTTTCCCAGCATGATCTAGTTGTAAAGCTTCGGACAGGTTAGTTACAATTTACTGTAATTAAAATACAACCCCCAAAATCCACCCATTCGTGCGTGATATTAATTCAAGCAATTACCAATGGTGTATCCCAGCTGAGCGATTACAGAATACATCCAGTATAATTGCAACTCTGACTACAGTTCCTTGGACAAAATGATCACGGCAAAGCAAGCTATTTAACCATGGAGGAATAAGAGCAGACCCCTCCATGATTTAAACCAAAGCGTGTCCGAATGTGTGATGTGGACCGTATAGCGCACGCAGCAATACCGGGGCGAGTGCCAAGTGTTGTATTGGGGGCCGGGTTAGTGTATTTACCTCGCATTCGTACAGCTGCCGTAACTGCCCGTCCATCCATTCTTCAATGTTGAGCCGCAGCCTCATCTGTTTTCTGTTGTATTTAGCTGTGACATGGATATTCCTCTTTTGCTTCTTCTCGTCCGATGCCTTGGCTTCCACTGACACCCTCCTCCCATCCACAGGAGGTTGGTGGGGCCTTCCCCTGGGCGAGGTTGGCTCTAAAGATTGGGAAACCGTCGAACGCGATGCACCTGTTGTCGCCATTTTATTGCATTTGCAAATGAAGTTGGATACACCTTGCTCAGGGATATAGTGTATGCATGTACGCGCGCCCTCTATGCGCTGCACGTGCCGTGCCGTGCCGTACAAATCGGGATTTTGTTTGCAACGGCTTTGGCTTTTGCCAATAAAGAGGTGTGTGATTAAAAGCCACAGTCAAAGACAGCGTCGAACAGCCGTAGTCGAGTCACAGACAGGATATGAGGATATGGAAAGGCTAATCGTATACGTTCAGGCATTACGTGTATCGAACTCGTACATGTATTCGTGTTCGTGTGCGAATTGACCACAGCAAAAGTGATCTAGAGGCCAAAAATACTAAAACGTGACCGGCGCGGGAATAATTTATTCCTAAACGATGTCTATAATTTCATTAGATTCCAAAAAAAAAAAAATTATCATCTTATATATATTATTTTTAGTTCGAAATCTTATTAGAGCGTACTCCCAACTCTGAGGTTTGAAGAAAAAAAATCGCGGTGGGCGCTGAAAAGGCCATCGGGGTACAGGTAAGGGTGGTGTATCATGCATGCAGAGGACAGAAACCGCCAGGTTTGTTTAGGCTTCGAATTTCTTTTTGCAGAGACAATTTTCTCCATTGAATTACATGTACCTTAATTGCCATAAACAATTCAATGGCAAAATGTGTCTGGCCTATAGGCCAGGGATGATATAGCCGCACAACAAAAATAACTGTGTCTTTATTTGTTTCGGCCTCACTGCGGCAAATCTTGTTTCAGTAGGCGGAATTTAATTTGGCATTTTTCAGTTTTTTTGCCCGATCAGCAGGGTTGTTGTGACCGTACCACTGACTTTTGCACATTGGAAAGTCATATCGACTCGGTTTTTGTTTCTCTTGATGGTTTGTGCATGGTTTTCCTCCGTTTGGTACGTTTCAGCCTTCCGACCTTGCAAATTATGCCACCAAACTAATGATGTGCATCTGATTGGGTTAACTAGGCCAAACCGAACGAAACATTAAAAATATCAACCGAAATTTCCGAATCGTTTACCGATATGAACTCTCCGACCCGACCCGACACGACCCGACCCAACAAAACTTCCAAACCGACACAAACGAAACCGAACCCGGAAAAAAACGAAATAAACCGAATGTCTGGCTCGGGCACAGAAATCATCCTAAAATTCACGAAAATTGTGTTCGTTTTGTGCATGAACTTATACCAGTATCGCATGGATATCAATCAAACGATCAAGCAAGTGTCCGCCTGTTTAAAGAGTTACAAAACCCGGAAACCCCACGACCCGACCCGGCGTCGGGTCAGTTTTTGCACACATTACATCTTATCAATAAACGATTCTCAAGCGAGCCAACTAGTTAAAGTTCTGATTCTGACCCAAACACCTTTCACCATGGAGACCTAAAAGCGACAGTAACACTAACAACATGATTATCCAATAAATTAGAACAATTTGATTATCTTATAATTACGCCGCCTTTAAATCAAACCCTCAGTGGCCGGATATACAATTACTCTGCGTTGTGTAGATATTTTTGTAGGATCATTATTGGATCAAGAGCTGAGTGACATGTATTAACGCTATATGCTTATTGATATGAGAGGACCCGACTTTTAAAATCATAGTACACTTTTCATAGTAAGTAACTCACGGGGCAATTCTCCCGTCGCCCGCAGGGTCCTAAAAGCCAGAAGCACGGAAACAATACTAAAGGTCAGTATATACACCATTGGTAATTCGTTTTTAACCGGCGCCGGGCAGCTGTTCTTATGTTGTTCCAAATAATTTGGTATAGTATATTTTGTCTCAATATCTGCAAATGGTGTATTTTCCCACCACTGGTATTTACAATCACAGAGGACAGAAAGAGCCAATAAATAAATAAACAAACCGCAGTCAGCCCATTGTTCGTTGAACCGCAGAGCAAGCAACAGAATCAAGTTCTTCTTTTACTATGTGTGAAAGCCATCATTGATGATTAGGTTCCATCAATGGGCACTTTTCTCTCCTTTGTATACGCCGCCGGTGGGGTACACACACACGGCGTCCAATTTGGACTCCAACGAATACAGAATCTTTCTTCTGGACAGCGTTATTCAGAACTACTATTAGTGTCAATACACGAATCCGTATATGTGCGATTCATAATATAACACACCAGAAAAGATTATACCACGAATTTAAAACAAATAAACAAGCGCGACATTTTAAAATCATGTACTTTATCTTGGCACCTAATAATTTACCATTCAAGTATCATTAATAATAATAATAATAATGACTTCAATTTTTTTTTTATTTGTTGGGTGTAGGTGGGAATGAATACACATTTGCTTCTGTTGCATTGTGCTGCTTTTGCAAAAATGGATGGTGTAGGGGTTAATACTTTATAGTAAATATTCAGACGAATTCAATAATATGGGTGCAGTGTTTGAAAATAGTCAGTTTGTTTCGATTGCCAGCCGGCAATAAAATTGATACCAAATTCCTCTTTTCCTTGAAAACCACATTACACAAACCTAGCACAAACTGGTTGGGGCACACCTGAATTATGTCATAGATGTCAGATATAACGGGTAATACAAGGTGAACCAACTTTTTGTAATGGCCCAACTTCAATTAGAATATCAACCAAAAAGAAAACAAGTCAATCACCTTTATACAGTGAATTACATTTTATTTATTTGCACAGACCTTAAACATAAATATGCCATTAACCAAAACATGCTACAAAGTTTAATATTATGAGCAAAGGGCAAAATAATAACATAACAGGAATATGAAGTTTGTATTTCTTTCCTGTATTCGGTTTCAGTTTTGTTATTACAAAAATGTGAAACTGAATTGTTTTGAGGTGTTCAGATTTCGAAGAAATCAAACACCAGAAGTTAAAGCAGGACTAGCCATCAGATTATTGTCTTTATTTAAACAAAAGATGGCTAAATTCCTCCACAGAAATATAAACGCATAGACCACCAGTTGTGTTAACAAAACCATGGTTCAAAAAGGAATGGTAAAACATCGGTGAATGGTTGGCGTAAGCAGCACTGCACGAGTTCAACGCGCCTAAGTTGAGACACATTTTGGTATATTTTTCTGGTTACATGTCATCTATCAACTGTATTTTTGGAATATTTATTCTTGATGTTTGTTCTTGGATGTTGGAACAGTTGGACCAATTTTGGCAAAATTTCTACCATTTAAACCTTGGTTTCTTGAGAAATTGGATATTTAATGAAAAATTTAGAGCTCGGATGTGACAAGGACACCATGTCTCTTTTTACATCTTTTTGTTATGTTGCAAGATTGATTGTACAAACCTTCTCTGCTTACTAGTATTAACTGACCACAAAATGGAACTATACATGGTTTTTATAAGGTTATTGTAAATAACTTACAAGGGATATGTTGAAAACTATGTTCCACCTTCACAAATGTCACCAAAGTGCCCCTTCATAAACACGTTGAAGTCAACGCTATTTCGAATTTGCCTCTTCGTGAAAACGCAAAAGGGCACTTGAGGACCAATTCGCCCATTTGTTAATTAGGTTAATTAGGATTTTAATGATTTTTTTGATGTATAAATTCACCAGGTTGTAGAAATTGCAATATATAATCGTTTTCATAAAAAAAAAAAAAAATTGATAAATAGACGATTTTTCATGAAATTAGCCTCTTCGTGAAAACGGTGACGATATGTAGGAGTATTTAAATGGCCTCACAGCAGGTTCTGGATGTAACAGGGACGCCGTGTTCCAAATTGGTTAAATGACCCATGTACATGTACACAATGCATTGTGTGCGCTTTTCGTGTTCAGTGCACCTATACTGGGCTACGAGCTCAGCAAAAAATGAGCGTTCACTGGATATTTTATGCGTATGTTGTTTTTTAATTAGAAAAAGCTTTTATACAATCATTTGACTGGAACTCTTCAGTTACAAATGTACAAATTCCCTATAGCGAGAGTTGAATTAGTCATAGTTTTGATTCGAGTCGGGCGCCGTGCAGATGACAAAATGCATGTACTTATGCAGTTTTGCATAGGACCCAGCAGTCTATGCGTTTATATGTCTGTGCTAAATTTCCTCTTTCATTACAGTTTTTGTAGTTTTCACAGCCTTTTTTTGTGTACTAACAATTGAAAATTCATGTAACATCAAATGACCGATAGTGTAGTAACTGTTTCTACACTCTCGGTCAATTTGTGTTACATTATCGGTTAGGACCGATGATGTAATAACAATTGACCGTTAGTGTAGCACATTTAAATACACTATCAATCAATTTGTTGTTTCATTATCAGTAGTGATACACTATCGGTCATACGGTGTGAATGTTTATAATATGTGACCTGTTCCAACGAAACCCGGACAAAGTTGATTTTTTTTTTTTTTAGATTTTGCTTTTTTCAAATTCTCTAGGTTCTCAGCTTAAAAATGATGTTTTATTTACATATGTACCCCCCACCCTATCTCCCCAAGGGTATGGATTTATTAATAAAACCATGACAACCTAATTATGAGATAAACAGCTTTGAAGTTCAGAAAAGTGTATTATTTCTATACACAATTGTTTCACAAAATGAAAAAAACAAACCACTTCTGGGTGACGAATTATGTTCAAATTTGGGGAGATTGTAGATTATTGGTTTGTAATTCAGGAAAACCCAAAACCTCAAAATGGTAAAATCCATCCCGAAATGACTTCAGTACATTGTAATAAAACACATTGTGCGACTTTGTCCGGGTTTTGTTGGAACAGGTCACATATGCTACATCAACTCAATGGCCTTTAAGATGAAGGAAGAGCAGCCAGGCAATGATTTCAGTCCCCATAAGTCCCTGCAAGTCCATCACAAGTCCTTCAGTCTCAAGTCAAGTCACTAGCTGTTCAGATGAACTGTTAATAAAACTATTTCCTTGTCATTGTTTAACCAGTTGCTTGTGACTGGCTTTGTGAAAGGACTTGTGACTGGACTTGTGAAAGGACTTGCAGAGACTCGAATACAACACTGCCAGGATGCATGGAGATATTGTATTGTCTACTTCAAGAGCTTGGAATGGCAATGAATTGAGGACAGAATGAACAAGCGCTTACAGAATCACAATGCTTGGCCGGCTGCACATTAATAAAACTTGCGTTGTCTATTCAGAATAGCAGTGAGTTTAGGGCACACATTCCATTTCGGATAAAATTGACTATGATATTAAAAAAACGTGTTTTTTTTATTCATCCTGTTGTCTTTGTTTTATCAAAATCTGGCCACCCATTCAAAAGTTATGCCCATTTTACTGAAGCACAGTCAAGTCCTCATAGGGAAGTAAAATCAGTTCAGATTAGGGTCCTATGAGGACCCGACTGTAATTCACTAAAAATGGGCGTAACTCTTGAATGACTGGTCATCGATAAAATAAAGACTAGTTTTCCTTTAACCAGTTATTTTAACATCTCCAAGCCGACGCGCGGGATTATTTTTACGAAACTCGATCCTAAGCGTGTTCAAGCCGATAGTACCGGAAGGCACACCAACGCATTTTTCTGGCCTTGCTGGCTGCTGACAGACATGTCCGGCCTTGCTCGTGGCGTGTTTATGCGTCATCCGTTTTGAATCTGGGGAAAACTTTGCGTTTATATACGTCATCCGGCGCGAACTGGTTAAGAAATCTTGTTGCATATCACCATCACACAATGTCACGTGATATGCGCAACCCACTTCTGCCATTTTCAGATAATGTCACTTCGTGAAAATTCACAAATCAGATACGCTGTGCTCGAGTTTTCCTGAAGTGAAGCTATCCGTGTGTTTTATAGCTACAGGCTTTGCGTTACTTCATGAAAATGCCAGGAGTGGGCCGCGCATGTCACGTGACACGTGCGATACTTCGTGGTTACGTGACGATATGAAAACCAGTTTCGTGAAGTACCTCCAAATACGGTTGTGCAGTCTTTTGGGACACCCTGTACAGTACATTAGATTTCGTTTTGAAAAATTTGACTCAAAACCAACCTAAAATAATGAGGCAAGAAATTTTGTTCCCCCAAACAAATTTCTTTGTTTTTTGTAAGTGACTGCTATTCAAATGTTAACATTACCAAACAATTAATCTTTGCGTTATCAGACAAATTTGAAGATTTATAGATATAGCCCCTCTGGCGTGCCTTCATTCTTGCGGTATAAGACGTTTTCTTTAGACTTGCGGAAGTCTTCGTTGGTCACTTTCATGCGTCTTTCTCTGAGGGCCATCAGTCCTGCTTCTGTGCAGATAGCCTGACAACAAAGAATGAAGTAAACAAAGTTAAAGTGAGAACCACAAGTCGATCACAAAGTAGGGCTGTGTCGAATATTCGATCAAGTACTGTACCAAATACTTCCAGGGGTACTTGTTTTATTATTATCTGCTCATGCGGATGTTTTTCTAGACATTAATAAGGGAATAAATGTGTGTTCGAGAGGTTTTAACCACTCTGTTTAATACCACTTGGAGTCTGGGTGCTGATAATTACCCGAGCCGAAGGTAATTATCAGCACCCAGACTCCAAGCGGTATTAAACAAAGTGATTAATACCAACCGAACAGACATTTAATCCCATTCATAAATACTTTTTTGTAAAATTCAGCCAAAAAAGCCCCCCAAATCCCGGAAAATTGTCGCAAGTAAATTTCGGTGTTTCGCCATTCTGTGCGTGTCAAATGACATGTTTCCGCCTCTGTCGCTCTACACAATTATTTATTATGAACCAGACTATTACTGCCATTGGCAACTTCGTTCCCAGGGTGTCGAGCTGTATGCGCCCAACACTACCCGCTCTTACTATTGGAGACGAGGTACGGTTGGAAATAAAGTGAGCCCTGGGGACGGGTATAATGCGACATCGCTTTGTTGCCAGTTGGTTTTAAACACCTCCAGCCGTGTCTTTATCGTCCGTTTAATACCGGCCACGTGACGGGCTCTCGACCAATAGGAATGCCTAAACTGTCCCAGGTATTTATGAATGGTAAATATAATACCAGTTATGTTTGACTTAATAAATGCCCCACCCTCAATACATCGAATGAAGTAAACAAAGTTGTAAGTGAGAACAACAAGTCGATCACAAAGTAGGGCTGTGTCAAATATTCGATCAAGTACTGTACCAAATACTTCCAGGGGTACTTGTTTTATTATTATCTGCTCATACGGCTGTATTTTTGTACAAGCCTTCACCTAGTTGTGGGGACAGACTCTTTTGTTTGGAAAAGACAGACCGAGTAGTTGGGACATTTTCGAGTCCCCATAGCGCATTGGGTCTTCAGTAAGAGTAGAACAAAGTAAAATTGGGGTAGGGCATAATGAAAGAAAATGTAGAAGACAAATTAGGGTGATGTTGATTTTTTAAAAGAATTTTAGAGTGTTCCGAGTTTGAGATTAGAGAGATTTCACTTAGCATACAAACCCTATGAATTGTCCCTATAACGCAATGTACCAAAAGAATTGATGAGTTTTTCTAAAAGACTTTAATGGTAAATATAATACCAGTTATGTTTGACTTAATAAATACCCCACCCCCAAAACTAATTTATAAACATTGTTATACACATATTTTTCTAATATTGTCAACTAATCAGTGCACATGTTTATCATGCCGGATCAGTCTGCAAACTGTACTCAATATTTCTTTTTAAAAATGTACATATTTAAAAGAATTTAGTTATTTATATATCTGGATTCTGCTGAACAAGAGCTTTCAAATGGCATGCAACATTGAGGAATACCGTGTTTAGTAATGAATATCTAGACCAGCAACTTACTTTAATTGTTAAAACCAAAATGTTACCTGTCATCACAAAATGAGCGTAAAGTCGCACGGAGTGATTTTCCCAGTACGGCCAGTCAAAGTCAAAATTTGAAGGGGTGGTCGATTTTTAGATTGTATGGTTTTTTTAAAGACTAAATCCCCAACAATCAATTCCCAATTTTTCAGGACGATCAGATAAAACAAAATTAGTTTGTGAGACAATTTTGACTATGCCTTTCTTTGCGCGTTCACACAATTTCTCGCAAGAAATGCCTGTTTTCTCATAATCTCTGTATCAAGACTCCAGACTAAAAAATAAAAATAAAAAAACATTGAGTATCAAACCTCCAAGTGTTATATACCATTGGAAAGCTCTGTTTTCACAGAATTTAGAAATACCCATATCTCAATTTTTTATTTTGCCGACTTTACGCTCATTTTGTGATGACAGGTCACAAATGAGAAAATGACATTTAAAATCCAACAGTTGTGGAATACATTGAATGTATGACGACATAATAAGAATGGGACGAAATATGTTTCAAAGATGTTTGACAGAACGGTACAGTATAACACACAGAATAAAGGGAAACAAATATTGACCACCCCTTCAAATTTAAGCTTTTGCCCGTTTCGCAAAATGGCAATTTTTGACTTTAAGCTCATTTTGTGGTGACAGGTCACATATGCCTTTGAGTTGTTAAATCTCAGCTCCCACCTTGATATCAGCACCAGAGAGGTCGTCTTTAGCCATGATGTATTCATCTAGACAGACGTCCGTGGATAGCGTCATTCGACTAGTGTGGATGTTGAAGATGCGACGCTTAGTCTTCTCGTCCGGCAGGGGAAACTCAATCTTTCGATCAATACGACCTGACAGAGATAAACATAAATGATATATCCATAGAAATGAAGAAATGGCAACAGCTATCAGAATTATATACATACAGAGCCCCATTTCATGGCTCTACTAACCACAATATTCCGTGCTTATGATGACAATCTCGCTCTAAGAGACTGAATCCATTAGACCCGATTCCCAGACTTTTGGGAAAAGCCCCACCCGGAATAAAAGTATTTGTAAAAAACTTGAAACTTCAAAGATCTTTTTCTCAACATTTTACTTTTGCGACATGTTGATAAATGCAAACTTTAAACAGCCATAACTTGTTAATGGAATGTTTGTTTGAAGTGCAAGAAACATCATTGTAAAGATAATTTCATCCTCTTTTCTAATACCCGAGAACCCTCAATTCAACCTCTTCCCAGTTCTGTCTCATTTTGCAAGAACCCCTCACATACGTGTGTGTGACCTGCTCCCACGAAATCAGAGTAAAGTTGACCCTTTGATATTTTGAGATATTGGTATTTCCAGATTCATTGAATTCTTAGCTTTAAAATGATATACAATTTATTGGGTAGGGTATTGAGCAAAACCAGCGGTCATTACACACATCAAATTAGTTAAGAATTAATTTCGCTACATTTTACTTCTTGGGTACGCTCAGCAAAATCAAATTTAGATTTTGTTCTGCTAATCTTTTGCAAAAAATACTTGGTAGTTAAAGGTAGTATACACCATTGGTAATTTGTTGAATTATCAGGAATGGGTGGATTTGGGGGGTTGTATTTTATAGTAATTATCGTTTAACTGACCTGTCCGAATTTTTACATTCATGGATGGCGAGAAAAGCATGAAAAACAGCTTTTTGTTTTCCACCGGCGTCGAGCAGTTATTCTTATGTTATCTTTGTTTTTTCGCGCTTGCCAGGCGGCGAGAATGAATTTTGGTTTATACAATTCAATTTTTTGGAACAATTACAGGATATCTAGGGCCCTTATTTTGCTGGATGGCTACAATCATTATTTACTTTTAAATAAGTAAGATATTTCTTAATAATTCGGTAGTAAATATTTTCGATATCTGCAAATGGTGTATACATGTACTACCTTTAAAAAGAAAACTACAATTCCCCATTGTCAAATCGGCTATTTTCAAACATAACTCAATATAGCATAGCGCGACTTTACGCCTTTTTTCGTGGGAGCAAGTCACCTAATGGACTTCCCACCAGTACCCACTCAATGTTCATAGTTGTGACGTTTGTTGTTGTCTCACCTGGTCTAATGAGTGCTGGATCCAGCGTTTCTATTCGGTTTGTAGCCATGATCACCTTGACATCCCCTCGCGAGTCAAACCCGTCCAGCTGATTCAGAAGCTCCAGCATGGTGCGCTGGATCTCACGCTCACCACCCGAGTTGGACTCGTACCTTGAAACAGTGACAGAGAATGTGTACATGTTTAAAGGTAGAATACACCATTGGTAATTGCTTGAATTATCATGAATGGGTAGATTTGGGGGATTGTATTTCATAGTAAATATTGTTTAACTGACTTTTCCGAAGTTTTACAATCAACCGACGTCGAGCAGTTATTCTTATGTTATCTTTGTTTTTTCACGATCGCCAGTCGGCGATCGCAAATTTTTCTTTATAAAATTCTATTTTTTGGAATAATTACAGGATATCTAGCGCAATCCTTTTGCTAAATGCCTAGAATCATTATTCACTTTCAATTGAGTAAGATATTTCTTAATAATTCGGTAGTAAATATTTTCGATATCTGCAAATGGTGTATCCTACCTTTAACTACCAGTGAATGGGTCATTTTAACCTTAACTTGAATTTTGACTGATTAAAGAGACCTTCATATTAAAAACTGGAGGATTTTGATAAATTGAGGATTGTAAGCCTAGTGGTACTGCATGATTTTGATGGATTCATGATACCTACGCATTGAAAGAACAGCGCCCTAAATCGATCAATACTGTTGCACAAGGTGATCACTTTGTATTTACAACAATACAATTAAATAGTCATTTTTTGGCCATTTAATCTCTCCTAATTATGAAATTTAGTGCTGGTATTGAAACCAAATTGTTTAATATTCAGTTTAAAGGTAGGATACACCATTTGCAGATATCGAAAAATGTTACTACAGAATTTTAAAAATATATTTTACTTATTTAAAAGAAAATAACGATTGTAGGCATCTACCAAAATGATTTCGCTAGATATCCTGTAATTGTTCCCAAAAATATAATTTTATAAAAAAAAACAAAAAAAAACCACTTCCTGATGCCGGTTGTAAACAAACGCCCTTTTTCTTGCTTTTCTCAGCATTCATGATTGCAAACAATATTTACTATAAAATACAACCCCCTAAATCCACCCATTCGTGATATTTCAAGCAATTACCAATGGTGTATCCTACCTTCATTTCCACTATTCGGTTTTGATATAAAAAAAATGAATATTAAAAAACAACCCCTAAAAAAGTTAAGCCTTTCATTTTTGTGTGACACAGGCTAAAGAAAACAACTGCAACATCCTCCAAATTGCTCAATGATCTCCGATTGTAACTGCCTTCACTAAGGGTGGGTTTTCACGGGGCACACAAACGATTCGCGAAGAATGCAAATGCCGGGAAAATGGCAAAGTCCGACATTCGTATTTTAGGCTCCAAAAGTTCGCCAAACATGCGCAGGGGTTCGAAAGCCCCGTCAATTATTCGCGGGAGTCGTTTTTAGTTCGGCGGGAATTTCAAAAACGTTTCCAGCATTATGGGTTGTGATTTGCTCGTGATTTTCCCTCGGAAATGTCTTTAAAGCTTTGTCATAATGCGGACGACCTACTCACGACGTTCGTGATGTTTCGCAAAATCTTTGTGAAACCTCAAACAGATTCCGACAGTTTGGAGAATTTCTTGTCTTGCGAAAGCAGCGAAGTTCGTCCGATCATTTCTCGAGCCAATCACGAACTGGTGACTTCGCCAAAGAAACAAACGCGACCCTTTCGCAAGATAATCGCGCAACATATGTTCGAATGTTGCATGAATGTCGCACGACGTTCATTACTCGCAAAATATATGTATCGCAAAATGTCCGCACGAATGTTGCCCGAGATTCGTGCAACATTCGTGTTGTTCGCATTTTAGTCGCATGTTCTTCGTGTATGTTGACTGGCAACGCTACAGACAACATTCGCACGTACGTTGTGAGAACTACGCATTGTCGGGACACATTAGGAGAAAAACTTGTTGGACTTTGCCATTTTTCCGGCATTCGCATCCTTCGCGAATCGTTCGCGTGCCCCGTGAAAACCCACCCTTACTAGTGGTTTCATTAGCCTGCCCATTTGAAATACCAGAAAGTTCACATTCTTCCCCCCTCCCTCCCCCACCTGTGTAATAGACCAGTGTTCACTGAATCCTGCAAACTATACCCGCTCACCACTATTTGTGACCCAGCACGAGTAAATGAGACACTTTGAGGCAAAAATGAAAATTGAGATTTTGATTTCATCATTTAAAGCTTAACAGGCTTTAAATGATAAAATCAAAATCTCAATTTTCATTTTTGCCTCAAAGTGTCTCATTTACTCGTGCTGGGTCACATTTGTTAGCATGACTGTGAGCCGGATGAAAACTTCCTTTATGATCAAATAATCGGTATCCGGTTTATAAAAACATTAGGATAACCGTATCTTGCAATCCCCGATTTAGTTCTTTCCAACCACCCTACTGCCATTACTTCTACCCACCTTTTTGTTCCGATGGCATCGATTTCATCAATGAAGACAATAGACGGTGCATGCTCCTCAGCTACCCTGAATAACTCCCTCACCAACTTGGGACCATCACCCTAAAATGTTTTTAAAAAACAACAACATTTCAGAGGGATATTCCAAACTCTAAGGGAGACATAATGCACGTTTGCTATTTGTGACCCAGCACAAGTAAATGAGACACTTTGCGGCAAAAATAAAATTTGAGATTTTGATTTCATCATTTAAAGCTAAACAAGCTTTAAATGATGAAATCAAAATCTCAACTTTTATTTTTGCCGCAAAGTGTCTCATTTACTCGTGCTGGGTCACATTTTACAAAATTACAAAATTTAAAATGTACTTATATTTGTAACTTAAGGACAAATTTTGAGGCACTCTGGCAAAATGAGACGGAACTGTGCACAGGCATAGTGGAGAGTACTGAAAACTAATCAAGTCTATTTGAGTCGACAAAAATTGTGACTCGAGTCGATGAGTTATTACAACTCTGATACTAAACATGTACTTCCTGGTAACCCGACCACGCGTGCAACAACTATTCAGCACCGAGTCACGGAAGGTAAGGAGAATTTAAACCGTATCTTGTATACTGTTGGAAGCGTCTGCAGCAACTTTCCATATACTTGTGTTATCAGAATGCCTAGCGCTTTTGTATGCAACGTTTTGATTGGTTAATACAGTCCCAAATGCATTTGTTTACATCCTATGCACCAATCACGTATGCCCTATGTCATATCTAGCATTGTCTACACTTTGAACTAGGATCTTGTTTAGGGCATGTCATATAGATCAAAACACGTATTTTATTGGGTCGGTTGAAAAAACGTGTTGAATTGACACAGAATGGCGCAGGCCTGACACCACTGGAGTAAATTTGTCTATATGTGACCTGCTCCAACGAAACCCAGACAATTATTTTTTTTTTTTTTTCTTTTTTTTTAATTCTCTAGGTTATCAGCTTTCAAATTATGTATCATTTTATGTACCCATACCCTAAATCCCCTAGGGAAAGGATTTAGTGATAAAAACCCTGACAACCTAATTATGAGAAAAACAGCTTTGAAATTCAGAAAAGCGTATTATTTATATACACAATTGCTTCACAAAATAAACCAAAACAAAAAACACTTCTTAGTGACAGATTATGTTCAAATTTGGGGAGATTGTAGATTAATAGTTCGTGATTCAGGAAAGCTCCAAACCTAAAAATGGTAAAATCCACCTCGAAATGACTTCACGAGAAAAGCGTATTATTTATATGCACAATTGCTTCACAAAATAAACCAAAACAAAAAACACTTCTTAGTGACAGATTATGTTCAAATTTGGGGAGATTGTAGATTAATAGTTTGTGATTCAGGAAAACCCCAAACCTAAAAATGGTAAAATTCACCCCGAAATGACTTCACGAGTACTTTGTAATAAAACACATTGTGTGACTTTGATATTGATATGTAAACTGATTAGTGAGGTAAACACTTTGCGAGGCACAGCGATATGAATGGCTGTTGAATATAAAATTCTCAGTCTGTACGGTACGAACCTCAAAAACAAAGTATGTACATGTGCAGTTTAAATCGCCATTCTTTATTTTTCAGGTTTTATTTGCCTTGTTTATTTTGTAACGGTGCAAGCTATTGGCTGATCCGACAAGATAGACTTTATTTGCATCACTTTCACTGCTGGATTTTGAAAAAAATTCTACAAAAACCTAGAAAATAATGAGTTTCACATTCCACGGCCATCTTGAATTTTCGGTGTTTATAAGCTAACATCCGGATACCTTGTTCCACTTGGCCTGTAGAGGGTGCTGTTCTGGGCATGCGCAACTGGAACATTTAAGGCCATTTTCTAAACCCCAGCTTAGGCTTCGTCTCCATCACTATTGCCAAACTGCATGAACGAAGCCAAAAACGGAGACGAAGCTGGGGCTTGAACAATGGCTTTTTTTATGAAGTACTAGAAAATCTTGATACACTTGGTTATCGAGGCTCATATAGACTGATTTTACTGGTACTTACCAGGTATTTCTGAATCAGCTCAGAGCCAACAACTCGGAGGAATGTTGCCGATGTCTGATTGGCTACTGCCTTGGCCAGTAGGGTCTTGCCTGTGGTCAAATGATGCGAATGACAGATGCAGTTTATTAAAGTGAATTAGGAAAAATCTGCAAAAATCTTGGATGACTATAGTTGTTTTTGAGTTTTCTAGACGGCGATCGTAGAACGGCCACTACATGTAAGTCATGTTTAAAGTCGCTCGCACTGCAGGCAAACAATACATGCAAGTCTTTTTGGGCAGTAGTATCATCGCGAGGCGATTGTAAACATTCACACATCACACGAACGAACAAAATTCTACTTTGAAGCAGCACTAATTAGATATGCAACACAATGGAATGGGTGTAGTTGACTGCGAGAAAACGCTACGCATATTCCCAGATACACCAATGGTTGAATTTGCACGTCACGCCTCATTTTCGCAGGTTTTCCCAGACGTTCGTGCGAGAAAAGTACACCGTCAAAAAGAGTTGTGCGTTGGCGCATTTTTAACGATCTCTGTCGGTCACTGACGTCTTGGGCCAAGATTAATAAACATCCCACCAGGTTGACTTACCAGTCCCAGGGGCACCATACAGAATGACTCCCTTTGGCGGTTTGATGCCCATCTCTTCGTAGTACTCTGGATGGGTCAGGGGCAGCTCCACAGATTCCTGTAGAGTCAAAGTACAATAAACGTTTCTAGTAATTACACTCTAAACAAAAAGTCACGTATTTAAGCCACACTTAATCTGAATACGTTGTACTTGTTTCAGTAGCATGGGTGTTTAGTGCATATAGCGTTCGCCTATCACAAAATGTGGCCCAGGTTCGAATCCCGGCTCGGACCATATGTAAGTTGAGTCTTTTCATTGAATCTCTTCTGTGCCACAAGGCTTTTCTCCGAGTTCCCTGGTTTTCCTTTCTCTGCAAAGATCAACATTTACAATCTTTGGCTGTGCTCCATGGTCAGATATGTGTCGTATGGCAGTATCCTAAATGCCAGTTTATACTCGGTGCAAAGGCGAAGGCGAATTTGTGAGGTCAAGGGATAATTTTGTGCAGCGAATTTGAGAAAAGTTCAACACATTTCAACTCCGGCAAATTTCGTACCAAATGGTTTGCGACATCAAATTCTTAAACTGGCCTTAACCAGTTCGCGTCGGGATTATTTTAACGAAACTCGATCCGGGGCGGGTTCAGGCCGATGGTACTGGGAAGCACACCCACGCATTTCCGGCCTTGCTCGCTGCTGACAGACATTTTCGGCCTTGCTCGTGGTGTGTTTATGCGTCATTCGTCATCTAGGGGAAAACTTTGTGTCTATATACGTCCTTCGGCACGAATTAATAGTATGGTTAATAGTATGAATCGGCCATAATAGGCTCCTTTGCTTGCCATCAACTCAACCATGATGCAGCCACGTTCTTCGCAATTCAGCTTCGAGTAAGGAAATTTATTGTTGTTATAATAATTCGTTAATGATTTCAATCAAAACATTTTAGATGACAATTTTTTTAGTGGGAAGTTATATTAACACAAAGGCAGTGGATTGAAGATGTAGCATCTCCAGATAAGAAGAGGTCACCGAACTGACGTTGCCGATGCGACAAACCTTAATTTCCTGAATCTGTGGATCTAGACCGCCAATGTCAGCGTAGGATTCTTGTGGGGCCTTCTCTAACTTCATGACGGACACCATGGGATCGGTATCATCACTCAGCACTCCCACAATAGCAAGAACCTGACAAGGACACAAGAAGAAAAACAAGCAAATAATTGAAAGTCTCATAAGAAATGTGGAGTTTGTTGTCACTTCTAATTGTTTAGGCTTACTAGACTCTGCTTTACAGTCCCAGTTACGGTCAAGCAAATCAGAAAAGCCAAGCAAAAATAAGTCAAAAAGTGATGTTAGGTCACAACTAACAGAGGGCGTAATAACAAAAGATAATAATAATAATAATAATAATCTACCAATATGCAAGTATCCATAAATACTGGTGCTCGTGACGCTACAATATTATTACCCCTGCTTATTGGCCAATCAAAACCTTCCAAATACTATCTCAGCTCACTGGGGAGTATACAGCTTAATGCTGCCACTTCGGCGCAAAGCAGCTAAATCAACAACAATAACCATCTCTGCCCTCACAGGTACCCATTTACTCCTGGGTGGGGAGAAGCAATGAGTGATAAAGTGCCTTGCCAAAGGGCACACAGAACACAACCCCCAGGCTGGACTCGAACCTACAACCTGTAGAATTACCCACAGAAAATTAATTCAGTGCTCCAGACAACGGGACTCTACTCCAGTACGCACATGTAGATTTCAGGATGTTATTGTCACAGTGCATATGACTATGTAACTTAGGTCGCGTCTGAAACTGGTGTCTACACCTACAGCGATATATTGTCCGCGTCAGCCATTTTGTAGCGTCGTCCGAAATGCCGTTTCGAGCTACAGCTAGGGCTACAACATCCCAAAAATCAAGCCTTGAGAAGAGTTGTCTAGATCATGCCAAACAAAATAGCGAGCTGAGTGGCAGCACCATGCAACAGACAAACTGATAAACACACCAATGTCATCAGGCATTTCAACCTTCTGTATTAAAACAAACATTGCATAACAGCAACCAGACAATAACTCTTGTAAATATTGACATCATATAATTTTGCAAACACAAATTCTAGCATAGCCCTTCAGGACGCAATAACTAGCTTTAGCTGCTTTCGAATTCCAATTGCCTAAGTGCCTACATAGACGTGTAGACGGAGATGTAGCTCTAGACACCTGTTTCAGACACCTGTTTCAGACACGGCCTTATAATACAATGAGCTGGTCAAAAAAGTTGGACTGTTTAAAAAAATCAACGGTTGGCCAGACCACACGCGGGATTTTTTAGTAGATGCTAGATTGCCAATATTCTTACCACTTTTGGCAGACATATTTGTTCATCCAATTTTGAAAGTGTGATGATTAAAGGTAGGATACACCATTGGTAATTGCTTGAATTATCATGAATGGGTGGATTTGGGGGGTTGTATTTTATAGAAAAACGGCGTTTGTTTTCAACCAGCCTCGAGCAGTGGTTCTTTTTTTTCTTTGCAATAGCCGTCCGGCGATAAAGATTTTTTTAAATAAAATTCTATTTTTCGGAACAATTATAGGATATCTAGTGCAATCATCTTGCTGGATGCCTACAATCATTATTTACTTCAAATAAGTAAGATATTTTTTAATAATTCGGTAGTAAACAATTTTGATATCTGCAAATCACTTTAGCCACACTGACCAAAACACTATAACCACCGTCTGCTGGTGTTTGCATAGTAACTAGCAGAAGCAGAAGCAGAAACACCACAACAAAATCCCTGTCATCTGATTGGTATATTCTTGATCACATGTCATTTTATTATTCATCCCAATTGCACAGTATGTTGCAGATGGCAAAAACAGAAGTTCTATTTAATGGTAAATACAACTTGTCGCACTCGGACCAATCAGATGACGTGTTGTATTTTACACAAAAAATGAAATTATTTGTTTTCATCGCAAAACGTGAAATATTCATTACTTGTTTAAACAACGCCTGAATAAATCCTCACCATCTAATTGGTCAGAGCGTGACTGCGCAATGGAAGTTCAATTCACCATTGAATTCACCGTCTTTGGCTTCGTTTGTGCAGTTTCTGACTTCATTGTGCATTTTTTGGTTCATTGTTCATTTTATTTCCACAGCGTCACACATTTTGATTACGGCAATTATACAAAAAAAGGCCCTTGATGCTGTAGAGGAACCCACTAAAGCCCTGTTCGCACTGGACTTTTTTGGATAAAACTTACCGAGACGATGGGTACTTTCCCCATTTTAAGTCCAGTGCGGACAGCCTAGGGCGTTTACCTCTCAGTTACTTTTCCTGAGTCCAGTGGTTACTTTTACCGGCCAACTGCTGCCCAGGAAAACTTCCCAGGTAACTTTTTTTTGAGACGATAAGTCCAGTGGAACAGCGCGAGTCGGTAAAAGCAGCTCACTCAGGAAAACGTCCGGCCCCCTATAGTGCGAGGTCATGCTACACAAGACACCGCGCATGCGCTCTTTGCATTGTTTACGTACGCGCAGGCTGCAGCATGCACATTGCATCGTGATCGCATTCGCCTGTGGTTCTGCAAAAAGATAGTGTTGCTGTTCCTTTGGTCAATATTATTATGGCGGATATTATATTTATTAATACAGTCGATGGCGTCAGTGATCGATCGGACAAAAGCGCGCGCGCGCGCGAATTGGGTACACCGGGGTCAATGCAGAAAGGTCACGCAAAGCGCCCCCATGAGTCATTATAATGACAGCTCAGCTACTTCTCCAGCGGACTCGGTAACATTTTCCCGTGTCGAAAGTCCAAGTGCGAAAAGTGGTAACATTTGACAATTTTTTTGTTTACCATCGTCTCAGTAAAACCTTCCCCCCAAAAAGTCCAGTGCGAACACGGCTTAAGAAGCAAAGCTTGTAATCATGCGAACTGACTGGTGAATGACTCAATTAATGTCAACTCAGGTAATGAAGTTACAACCAGCTTATTTGTGATAAGATCTAACCCAATGAACATAAATCTTAACCCTAATACTGCTAAATCCATTACCTTTCAATATGAATGTCAGGGGTTTCCCTTAACTTTTTTTTTCAGTGGCCCGCCGGGCTACCTAATTAGAGTTTTCAGTCGCCCGAAAGCATTTTCAGTGGCCACGTGTGCATTTGCCATACTGTGTTTTTCACCGAGGTTACGCAACGCCAACTGCATTGTCCGACCATGGTCCGACCTTCCCGCGAAAGCGCGCCGCGCGTTCGGTAAAATTGCCGTAACGCGGCACGGCAGGGCACGGCACGGCACTTCACAGCCGGCCAGCCCACTGCTTGTTGTAATCGCTGATCTTGCGGGAAGATTTAATTTGCATCCGCCACAAAAGCTATCAAAACTAAACCTCGCATGTGACAACAAAACTGGCGGAGTTATTGTAAAAGCATATTAAATGTTTAAGGTTGAAAACATTTTTGAAAAAAAACCGGAGAATGTTGGCCTAAATCAATCTTTCACACGATGAACGAACGCCGAGCTGACCAACACACCACACAAGGCGAAAGCGTAAACAGAATGCAGGAGAATGCAGGAAACATGCCGCGGTAGAACATTTTGTAGAAACACGCTACATCGCTCAAGAAGGACAAGCGTTACTACCTCGAAAGAAATACATTAACAGAAAATTAAAAAATAGGAAAGGGCGACCATGATCTGATAATTAACCTGCAGGATATGACTTTCTTCATTGAGGTTTGTTTGCCAGGCATTTTTACATCTTACGATGTCAAATTCGACCATTTCGCGTAACGGAAAAATACATGCATGTCGGCCATGGACTGGTTTCGGTCCTTAACTTTGTCCATTGAAGCGTGCGGCGGAAACCAATCCAACAATGCGCCTGCATTATGCATGCTTTGCGCATGGGGCGAGCACATGGCTTTTTGGCACCATCACCGTTTTTACGTGCGCTTGCGGTAGGGATACATGTACATGTACATGTATGTATGTGTGCCGCACAGGCCATGCGCGCCATGCGCTACCATAGCAAGCAGGCTATAAACATCGCGAATCTGTATCAATCCTATCTCTGCAATGCACGTGCGCGTGCACTGTTAATGTTGTGTAAAGGTACTGCTGTACATGTACTAGTAAACAGTTGATCTGGGAAATCACATGTAATGTATTCAATATTTTAACTCGCCGGCCGGACGACCGAGGCAGTGTTTTGAGTCGTCCGTGGCTGTTTTGGGTCGCATTTGGCGAGCTGGCGACCGCTAAGGGGAAACCCTGAATGTTAACACATCTCAGGGGGTTAGGGTCAATGGTCTGGTTACGGACTCACCTTGTGATTCAGCAAAACGGTGCACCCCGGCTCCAGCTGGTCCTTGTCGACAAACGACAAGATGCTGACGTAATACTCGGAACCGACCGAGGCGGAGACGATGGCGTGATTATCATCGATAATCTCCTCCAGGTTACCTACTGACATGGGCGTCCCTCTCAGGTCATCGACCTTGGAACGCTCTTCCTAAAACAGGAGATGTAACAGACATGAATCAGAAAGTAGGAAGGCTGGCCCATCCTCACTTCTTAACCTTGACCCTTCAGGGTATTTTGTTAATGAACGCTACTAGGACTGCAACGGTTACACGGTTGCACGGTTAACCAACCGTTCAAACGGTTACACGGTTACATTTTTCCAGTTCGGTTAACCTTTTTTTTTTTTTTTAATATTTTTTTTTTTTAAATTTCTTTTTTAATACAAAAAACCTACCAATTGTCAACTTTGTCAGAGTTTCGTTGGAGCTTTGGTTGGGAAAAGGGATGGTTTCGTTGGAGCAGGTCACAAATAGTACAACTGATTAAATTGTGTATGGACTGATAGCTTATCTAACATATAGTCTGCCTACATTACACAAATTGATGCAGACAATTAGCAATCGCAGAACTGCTCAAATTAGAAGCGCTAATTAGATATGCATTACAGGCCCGTGCAATTTTTTTTTTTTTTTTTTAATTACATTTTTTTTTAAATTTTTGTTTTAATATTTTTTTTTATATTGCTACGGTTACGGTTAACAGTAACCGTAAAACGAACGGTTACACGGATAATTTAATAACCGCAAACTGACAGGCTTAAACGCTACGACAACACGGAACCCTTGTCTGAATGAGAAGCCTAGCCCATGAATCAGAATTCTTTTTCCATTCCTTTTATTCAGAACCACACAAACCACACACAAAAGAGATTTACCCCATGGTGCTACCGCAAACAAATTCTCTTATTTCAAACCCTCAAATCTCATAGAATCGGGATTCTGCTGCAAAGTTCAGTTTGCTCAAATTGTATCACAAAATTTGAGGTATGACGGCTACATGAAGCTTAAAGGGATCGAATACGCTTGGTAATTGGAACCCACTTTTTGTTTCAATCCTATATAGTTATAGATATACATGTACCATAAAACTAACCTGTAAAAATTTCATTTCAAAAGGTGGTAGCGATTTTGAGATATTGCCGAAAATCTTGAGCGGTTATGTCCACGCAGGAATTTTAATCTGCATTGGAATACGCAATCTGAGAAACAACACTGCAGTAACGCTTCTCAGATTCAAATTTTTGGGGATAAAAAGTGATATCTTTTTCCATAACCGCAGTACTTCAAAGTGAACAGTTTCTAAAAATGCATTATACTATCCAAAGCTGCTGTACTTCTTACCAAGCAAATTTTTATTGCCATTAATTTTTGGAGTAATTACCAAACGTATACGATCCTTTTAACCTCAACCGTCAACAAAAAATGACCTGTGCCGTTATCAAGACTTTGAATTTAGAACGAGCCAATAGATGTACGTCTCTATGAACAATTCTCATCTTGGAGAAAACAATTAGGAGAACCGGAATCTTTAAATTCTCCCGCCACTTCCAGTGTTTTGTACCTCATCTTTCTCCTCCTGTGGCTTAAGGCGCTCCTGGTTGCGAATAAACTCTTCTTCCATCAAGAGGTAGTCCTTGATTCGCTCCAGCTTCAAGAGCTTCAACCGACAACGAGTGTGTGGGGTTACTATGAAATGAGAAAAAAAAAACGCGAGGAAATTGTCACTTGTACCCAAGTCTCTCTGTAAGTTTGTGTAGGCCTTGGGCATTGAAGTTCCAAAGCCTCGGCCTAGGCTTTGAGGGTACAAAGCCTTGGCCTGGGGCTTGCAGGGTCCAAAGCCTTGGCCTGGGTCTTTAGGGTCAAGCCTTGTGCTACAACACTGCCCTTTAAAGTAAAACAAAAACAGTTGTAATTACTATGCCTCATATACAGCATGGCAGCCCCCCAAAAAACAGACAAGCATATATCTCAACGAACAAGCATACTTCCTCTACCTCAAAGCCAAAACTACCTATACCAATGGTTGGAGAAACTTTCTAGAAGAAAAATGACACAAAGATATCTTGCTTTTGTCTAGTAGTTTTAGCGACATACCATACTTTGTAATAAGCTTGGGCGGTTCCTTCGGTTACACGGTTCCAAATTGAGAACCGGACCCACGGTTCCACTCTTCTGTGGAACCGAGTACCAGGTTTCGTCGCTGCCGATTTCAAAAGACCGAGTACCAATCACCAAGACCGAGTCCCAACTGCTTTGTGGAGCCGGTCCGAGGACCGCTAAGTCGCTAACCGAAGCCGACGCTGTAAATTGAGTCCCGACGTTGTAAGCATTGACCGCAGACACAGTGAAGATAACAAGGTGTATCAAATAACGCGAAGGAATGCAGCCTATTGACAACGTTGCTCACAGCCATTGCACCACTTTGGTGGTGTGCCAGCCAATGAACTCGGCTACAGGAGTAGTGGCCCCCAACATGAATAAATATGGCACATACAATGCCGCTGCTGATCCTAGGATCATGCAGCGATGTGCCATATTTATTCATGTTGGGGGCCACTACCACTGCCAATCACTGTCCCTAGGCGGGGTACAAAGCGAAAATGTAAACGTCTTGTTCTTCCCTAAAACGTGTAATGGAGTGGTCCAAATTTCCAGGTCGCCGACACCGACCAAGTGTGCGTGGTGGCAAGCTAGCTCGCTACTAGACTGCATTATTAATGCATTGCATGTACAGGGTATTGTTTGTGTGCAACCGGAGAATGCGCGCTCAGTCATGCTATGATCTCAGCCAGCCAGTTAAAATACGTTGGCTCATTTGTGTGTGTACGCTGGGGATGGGGACCGAGACCGGGACCACTTATGTTTTTTATTGAAATTAATGGAACTGGCTCCGACTCAGAACCGAGTCTTTTTTCGGAACCGGAACCGAGTCCAAAATTACATTGTAAAGTGAAGTCAGTGGTAATTTTGTACTGAGAAATAACTAATCTGTGGCATGTTAAATTCGCAGGTCTGGAGCTAAAACTACTAGCCCAAATCGAGAAAGATTATCCATCCATTGGTATAAGTAGTTTTGGCTTTGGGGTAGTGGAAGTATGCTGGTCTATTTTTAGAGTCTATATAGGCTACCTTGTATATTCACGTTCTTAAGTGAAATTCTCACTTGTCCATGCACCATCACGGGCCAGCTGCTATTTTGGCTGTTTGCCAAGCGCGCATGTGAGTATTCACTCACAGGCTATTAAATACGCATGCGTACATGTAGTAAGACTGTCGCCTGGGTTACTAATGCGGCAGTCTACTAATGCATGCGCTTTAGCGATGGAACTTTTGCACAAAATTGTTACGTACGTGCTAACGTCGCCCTAGTATCCCTCGTGTGTTAAAAAGTCTTATCCCACGTCAAAGAAGTCAACAATTGTCAACTGGCAGAGTTTTGAACCAAGTGCCAAGAATACATTGTAGGCATGCGCCGTTTTCCAAACCCCAACTTCGTCTCTGGCATGCAGTTTGGCAATGGTGATGAAGCCAGAGACGGAGCCTAAGCTGGAGTTTGGGAAAAACAGACCCTACTCTTCTCCAACAATCATCACCAGTCACAGCTTCCTTACCTTTGGGTAGTTTATTGGCCGTGTCTGGGCCCTTGGTCTTTCTCCGCCTTTTACCAACTCTCGTCGGCACGGGAGGCTCGTACTTCTTTTTTTTATCCTGAAAAAAATAAACATAAAACAATCCAAGGCTCAACCATTTATATTCAGTTAGCTGTTCAACCCTAATTATTCAAAATTCACCAGGGAGGTTGTCGATTCAAAGCCCATTGTAACAACTAAAAAAACGAAGAAAGTTTAGGCAAAAACTATGCAGATGATATTAAGCATTATAACACACCTCTTGCTAGTTCTGTATTCTGGTTGGTTGAAACACGGTCACGTGGGGTTAACTAATATAGGCTAGTGCATGAGATTTGCGCCACCGTGAATTTGCGGGAAATAGTTCCCGAAGCTGGCAATAGACTTAACAATTTTGACTGGTTACAGCGCCCTCAAGGGGTTTGCCAGGCTCATTTTAATATGAAAAATGGCGGCGTCCGGATCTTTTGGACCGAGGTGTGTTATAAAACACATATGGACTGATTTGGAGGATTGAGGGTTCCACCCGAGAAAAGCTGGACAATTTTTGACAGATTTTTATTAGCCAGGATTCTTGTGTTTTCCTGAATCTTTGCAGGTACCTACCTTGTCATCTTTCTTGTCGCCATGGCCACCACCGGGCCCCCCTGACTGGTTTTGACCCTTTAAAAAAAATCAAATAAAAGAAAAAAAAAGTTATACGGTACTTTAAGAACTACCTTCTACAGCTCTGAATTAGTAAAACACAGAGTTGAGTTCATGTGCCTTGGTTTTCATTGTCAAGTCAGAGCCTGAGACTGCATCAGAATCTCTTGTCTTTGCTATTGTCTAGGTGTTCATCCATTACAACTACCGGGTAAGTATGAGCAGGCTGACAATAGACGTAGCCATAGCTCTGGAAGGTTGTCCTGGATTCGGCCCGAGTCCCAGTCATGAGTCACAAATGTCACTGAAAATAAGCGTTTAAGTGTTTATGATTTTACCAAATTCTCACTACATTCGTGGTTGCTGCCTTGTGTTCGCCAATCATCTAGACCCAATAATTGGGGCGTTTTCACTCCTTTTTTGAATTTGGATTTTGTCTGTCGTTCTAACGCCCCAACGGCTTCTCAGCCTATTGCACATGAATAACTAAATTGGGAACACAAAAGTGGCTCAAAACAGGCCAAATACTTGACAAAATATCTTGGAAAGGGCATACTGGCTTCTATACATGTTAAAGATAAATTATCTGGGCTTCAATGGTACTCACGGTTATTTGGGGTTGCAAATCCGAGCAATTTCGACCATGTTTTCAAATGATGCCAACAACTTTCGGTCGTATAAACTATATAGAGAGCACACTATGCGAAGACGGGGTACACGACAATGGCTTTTTGAGCGACCATCAAAGACTGTTTCATGGTGCAAGAGTGCAGGCCTGCATCGCTGCACTCTATAGCACGAACGTGCACGCGCTATACAGTGCAGCGATGCAGGCCTGCACTGTTGCAGTGCAAGAGTGCACCATAAAACAGTCTATGATGGTTGCTCGAAAAGCCATTGTCGTGTCCCCCGTCTTCGAGTAGTGTGCTCTTTATGCGAGTCGGGTGCTGTCGGGACGTCTATATAGTTTATACGACCGAAAGTTTTTGGCATCATTTGAAAACATTGTTTTGAAAAGCTGGTCGAAATTGCTCGGATTTGCAACCCCAAATAAACGTGAGTACCATTGAAGCCCAGATAATTTATATTTAACATGTATAGAAGCCAGTATGCGCTTTCCAAGATATTTTGTCAAGTATTTGGCCTGTTTTGAGCCACTTTTGTGGTCCCAATTCAGTTCTTCGTGTGCAATAGGCTGAGAAGCCGTTGGGGCGTTAGTAAGACAGACAAAATCCAAATTCGAAAAAGGAGTGAAAACGCCCCAATTATTGGGTCTACCAATCATCTAGCTTTATTAAAAATGAAATGTAATGTACTACATTACACTTTTTATTAGTTGATATCAATACGATGCATATCGCACCCACGAGGCACATCAAGTCTAGTCTACGTACTGCCTCGCAGGGGCGCAACTGTTATTTTCTGCAACATACATCGTCAATGAGCCAGTTTATGAATTATTTTCCCTTAAAAAAACCCACTTTAAACCACAAATTAGCAGAAAAAATGTTCCCAACTTAGACGGGAAAAAGTAAATAAGGATTCTTTTTCTAGGCATCCAGCAAAATGATTGCGCTAGATATATCCTGTAATTATTCTGAAAAATAGAATTTTATATTCGCGAAAAAACACAAATATTAACATATGAATAACTGCTCAGAACAAACGCTGCTTTTCATGCTTTTTCGGCATCCATGATTGTAAAACTTCGGACATGTCAGTTAAACAATATTTACTTGTACTAAATTACAACCCCCAAAATCTACCTATCCATGATAATTCAAGCAATTACCATGGTGTATTCTATCTTTTAAGTTAAGGATAAACCCATGTGCAAGACCATGGAGAAGGAAGACCAAGAGGGCGCAATACAATGTGCCGGCTTAATAAAAAACAAACGAGACCGTCCGTGAACATAAAATGACTTTTGTCTTTCTCGTTACTTTGGCCTAAACTTCGTACAGTAAACGTGAAAAATAACGGTTTCTATATCCTTGATCATGTTGATTATCGAAATTAAGAAAACCTAATCCACTCAAAGGAATACTTGCCATCTTCAGAACTTTTCTCAGAAACACAAGGAAAGCACAACTGGTCGATTCTGTGCAGTAGCACCTTCTAATGCGCCTCAACTATTTCCTATGTACTGCAATGATATTGCTCCGTCATTGTAAGATGATGTAAATAATATGCCCACCCGATAAAAAGGGTCGAACAATTTGAATTATACAAATTATTTGCAAAACAACAACAAAAATAGCATAAATCTACTAAATGTTATATATCCCTTAATAATGTTTAAAAGAGGCTGATTTTTAAATGCTAAAATATGCATTTGTGCAACAACAACAAAATAATCCAGAATTACAGATCGTGACATTATAATTGTAGCATCAAGTTTTCAAGTTCTCCTCAAGAGGGCGCCAAACAATATATTTTATGTTATACTAAATCACTTGTATTAAATTGTGATCAGTATCGCAACTGGGCCAACCTCGATACCATAGCTACGATCTTGTGTGCCATGTTGTCCCATCATACCTTGCGCGATCTTAACCCCTGGAATTGTTTAATTTAAATGTGCCATTGGGTCGTATGAATAAAAACTAGCAAATGCTACGAAGTAGTACAAGCAAAAAGTAAAAGTATTTACTTCGAAGTAAAAGCATTAAAGAAAAGCAAATTCTTCAATTCCTATGAATAAAATAACGTTTTACTGTTTAGCATTTACTGGCTGAAATAGCAGTAAATGCTTTTTACTTGCAATTGATTGCCGAAGAAATGTTTTGACCACAAATAATGCGTAGCGCCCTCAAAGGTTAAGGCGCGAATAGTTTTAGTAATGGCGGCGCCCTTGACATGTGTGATGTATGTTCGTCGCGCGTGATAAGAACTGCGGTAAGAAACTTTTTTCCTTCGTTAAAGGAAAATGTGTCTGTTTAGTATGGGAAACACACCAGCTCCTTTTTTTAGAAGACGTGTACTTATCTTTGATGTGTGTAGGCTATGCCTATGCCTGGCTATATGGTCATGATGGTCAAAGTCACTCAAGATAAATATTTGTGCAAAATTGTTTTGGACGGACTTGTGTATTTACGCTGTTGCTATCCTTACGTGACCGTATAAACCCTGCCCCGGCTACCCCTAGAACTCTGGGGCTCCCGACGTCCGTAGGGCGGAGCCCCATAGATAGAGAGGGTTTTTACAGGTTAACCGCCGTTAAACAAACCGTGCACAAAAGGCAGGCAATAACTTAACTCCCATACTGCTGCACGGTCTACCCCCAGCAACAATTTGTACTATGAGTACCTTATCAACTCAGTACTCACCCAGCCACTGCCCACCAAAAACCGGTCGAATCTCGGCCAATTTCTGTAAAAAAGTGAAAACTATCCCCGTTCCGCAAACGCGACTGTTATACAAGATGGCGGATAACATCGCTGCACAGTCTACCTCAAAAAAATGGGTTGTTTTAGTAATAGTATTTTATCAACTCGCTTAACTGCTGCTGCGCCAATAAAACCGGTCGAATCTCGCCAAATTCCTGTAAAAAAACAGTTACCTTAGACTCGTGCATAATTTCAAGCTGCAGCCACATTGGCCGTTTTCCAAACACAAGCTTCATCTTGCGAGGCCTTAAGTTATTCATACAGTTTAGCAATAAGCCAGAGCCACAACAAAACCGAAGCCAGGGATTGAAAAACAGCCCTTTCATCGTTGACAGAAGCCATGTGAATGATCCGCACTGACCCCGGCTGGGGTTAAGGTACGGTTATCCACCATCGTGTAACAGTCTAGTTTGCGGAACAGGATAGTTTTCATTTTTTTAACGAAAATTGGGCGAGATTTGACTGGTTTTATTGGCACAGCAGCTGGGTGAGTTGATATATGTTTGGAGATACCTGTAGACCGTGCAGTAGTTTGGGAGTACTTGCACGTAATTTGTGCATGGTTTCTATTTTTTAAAGTAGTCAAAACCTGTAAAAAACGTCTCTAACTATTGGGCTCCGCCCTGCGGGCGTTGGGAGCCCCCTTAGTTCTAGGGGTATTTATGATGAGCATGAAAGTGTGTCGTAGGCCTACCACCACACTAATTTTGTGTGGACTACGTAATCTAGACACTGTTTTATCCTTGCTCTATGATTTTACTAAGTACAGTAAGAAAAGTGGACTATCATACTTCAGCTGTAGTTTGATTACTTTTTCTTGTTATTGTTAAATTGAGAAAATGTTTACAATTAAACTAGTATAGACTATAATAGCTATCATACTAATCACCGACAGCTCATCGACAACACACACAGCACTGACAACAAACTGAAAACACATTCAAAACATATCCTAAATTGACAAAAGAGGTATAGAACTCGCAAGGCGCCGGACTCGCGAGGCGCCGGACTCGCGAGGCGCCGGACTCGCGAGACGCCAGACTCGCGAGACAGCAGACTCGCGAGACAGCAGACTCGCGAGGCGCCGTACTTGTGAGGCGCCGTACTCGCGAGGCACCGTACTCGCGCTGCGCCGGACTCGCGAGGCGCCTTACTCGCGAGGCACCGTACTCGCGCTGCGCCGGACTCGCGCGACGCCAGACTCGCGAGGCGCCAGACTCGCGAGGCGCCGGACTCGCGAGGCGCCGGACTTGCGAGGCCCCGGACCAGCGAGGCGCCTGGCTCGCGAGGCGCCTGACTCGCGAGGCGCCGGACCAGCAAGGCGCCGGACCAGCGAGGCGCCGGACTCGCGAGGTGCCAGACTTGCGAGGCGCCGGACTCGCTAGGCGTCGGACCCCGTCTTATAAAAGCGCCGCCTGTGACATGGCTAAAAACAGAGCTTTCAAAGTCTTGAAACAACATTTATGGAAAATGTGGCTGTGTGTACCCAGGATACCAGAGGTAGCCTGTCAATCATCTAGTGCTACATTTTTGGGATTATAATCTACTCTGGGCAGGTTCTTATTTTGACAAATGTGCTTTGTATTGTTCATTTCAGATTGGAACAATGATTGTTCAAGCCTCAAACAGTCTGTGTGGTGTACTACAGCACACCTGCCACATCCGTTACTGTCTGGGCGCAGCGATATCCAGCACACCATATTGCCGGTTAAAAAAGTTACTGAGTGCAAACAGTCGACCTTTGTGTAGAAGCTTCGGTATGCAGCATGTATGCTCCAAGTCAAAACGTCAACTGCTCAAAACTGCCACGGGTACTACAACTACCAGCTGGTCGGAAAGAACACCCATCCGACAGCAGTCATGTCTTACAAGACACTGGCTTCGCATGCCCAAACAATTTCAATTTTGCAATTCAATTTCACCAAGGATGCAGGAGATAGCCTGGATGCCAGTTGTTGTACCGCTGCGTTCTATGCATCCCCCTGGTCCGGGCCGTGATAGGATAATGAATGTGTTTGACCGCCGAGCTAAGCGGATGCAGAAGGACAGGGCTGCAATGGCCAAGGATGCCCATGTGTACGACTACCTGAAAGATGAGGTCAGAATGTAGGCTTTTGGGCTGGTCGCCAGTTGTGTTTGTGACTGTGGGTTTTCTTATGGGAGCCAGTTCGGGATGATGGTTTGGTAGAAAAGTGCACATGTATGTAAATACAAAGTGCGGTGTCATTCGTACAAAGGCCCATAATTGTAGAACTAAATGCATCTGGTGTAGCCTACCATTGTTCAAATGTTTTCTGCACTTTTTGCACCCTTAAGTATCGTACTGCATGGAGTACGTGTGGCCTCGTGGTCTGGAGCATTAAATTTCAAAATCTGTAGGTAAAGCTGCAGGTTGTGGGTTCGAGTCCGGCCTGGGACTACGGTGCGTATGCCCTTGGGCAAGGCACTTTGTTACTCATTGGTTTTCTCCACCCAGGAATAAATGGGTACCTGTAAGGGGCAGAGATTGGTAATGTGGTTGATTTAGCTGCTTTGCTTGGCAAACAGCTAAAATAGTGGCTAGCATGTTATGGATTAACCTTGTGACGGGCGACCTTTTTTTTTTTACACGAACGCGCGTCCGTACTTTTTTTTAAGTCGCTTGTATTTCGTGTAATAACCCAAGGGTGTTCGGTTGTATGGCTTTATATGACAACACAGCCCTCTCCCACAGGCAAGACACCCAGAAACCTGGTGTTGTTGAATAAGGCAAGGCAACAACAGCATGATTGCTTGCTTGGGCAGGTCTGGTGGTAAAATCCACACCTCAAAGACCCTTTATTACACAATGTAATGGGATACTCATGGGGCTGCCTTTGCTTTGCAAAAAGCTGGGTCACCGGTTTAACCAGGGTTCAAGCGGCACTTACCATGTTATTCGGCTTGCTTTGAACTAGGAATACATGTAATAAGAGATTTGTTTAACACAGGATGAAATAGTAATTGTTTTTTCACGGCAAAGTGACTTTGAAAAAGAGTTCGGCGGCATGTCGCAGGGTTAATGGACCAGTGTGAATTTGGCTCTCGATCGTGAATATGTATTAGTAATAGCGGTAGTGATAAACATTGTCACAGCATTAACCCCAACCATCCCAAATCCATTAAAATCTCCTTTGCAAAATGGAGGATTTTGCAGGATTGAGGTTATGTGTAAGAAAAATGGGTTAGGGAGTGAGGGTCAAGAATGACTTGTACTTACCGGATCTTGTGTTCTTTTTCTTTTCTTTGTTTTCAGGTTGCATTTCGAGTTGCAGACAGACTAAAAGACATAACTAGGTAAGGAATAGTCCAAGTTACCTGGACCTAGTTATCGCTTTATTAACATTTGGACATGATCTGGCGCTACAAGAGCCCAAGGAAGTACAACATGATTCAAGTGAAATGTCTTAAATGTTGTTCAAAATGTTGCCCAAATCCACAAAAATACTTTCCCATGTGTGTACAAGATCAACTTCATGGGCTTCGGGGGTACTCACAATCAATTCTTTACTTGCAAATCCAGGAAATTCGACCCCAGTATTCGAGCGAGTACTGCACACTTGCTGTTCGCAGGACCTTTTTTAGATATGGCCGCGCCGCGCGCATCATATCATTAGATGTCTGTGATGTCACAGGTCAAAGTGTATTGACCGTATCGTAAACAACAAACCCGCGGCCGGGTTGCAGGGTAAGCATCAACACATGGTACAAGCTGTACTGACTGTGGCTGCGTGCTAAGTACAGCTTGTGCCATGTCATGAAAACAGTTGCTGCTACTGCGACTGTGGCTGCATGGCCATATATCTAAAAAAACCAAAACAAATCATTGCGAACAGCAAGTGTGTAGTACTCGCTCGAATACTGGGGTCGAATTTTCCGGATTTGCAAGTAAAGAATTGATCGTGAGTACCCCCGAAGCCCATGAAGTTGATCTTGGACACACATGGAAGGTTATTTAGGCGATTTTAAGGTATTTTGTGGATTTTGGCAACATTTTGACCCACATTAAAGACATTTCACTTGAATCATGTTGTATTTCTTTGGGCTCTAGTAGCGCCAGAGCATGTCCAAATGTTAATAAAGCGATAACTAGGGCCCAGTAACTCGGACTAGGTAAGGAAATAATTTTATATCTTGTTGTTGTTTACTGTTTACTGTTATACGCGCGGTAGACTAAGGTTGTGTCCGAATTGATGGCTTTGGCTGTGACTTTGACCATTGCTATGCTGTTGCTATGGGCGGTCATTGTCCACCCTTAGCAACAGCATAGCAATGCCGAAGTCGCAGCTAAAGCCAACAATTCGAACATGGCCTAACAACCCTGTCAACATACCGTGATGGTGATGTAAAACTACATGTATCAGGGCAAAAGTGTTTGCTAAAAGTTTCTGCTTAGCCGCGGTAAGTTATCAGAGACACCAAAAAGTCCAATGGGAACAGCCCTGCGCTGTAGATCTACTGCGAACATTGCATACACCGCTTTGCACTTCCTGTATACATACATGTACGTCACAACCACACAGCTCTGAGCCACAGTGCGTGCGGAAATGGCAGTATGGTTCCCCGTCTCCTTTACTGACAAATGTAGCTGGTATGTAGGAGTAGCTGTTTAAAAGCCAATTTTAGTGTGCCCAAACAATATGTCATGTCGGATGTCATATCCCGCTTATTTCAAATGTGACTGTGCACAGCGCCTGCATCGTGTGACGTTCTGCCAGTCTCACACGGTGAATGAAACATTACGTAGTGGTATAAAAGTCCAAGTGGGAACGCAAAGTAGAATTGCACAAAGGAATGTCGCGGTAAGTTACCACGAAAAAAGTCAATGGGCTATAGAGTTCCCCTATAAAAACAGTGGGCTCTTCAACGATTCAATGTTTTCTGCTGTCAACATTTGGACTTTTGAGAAAAAATTGTTTGGATGGCAGCCGTGGCCACTGTGGATGTACGTGTCATGTTGGAGCATTGTTATGCTAGAAGACCACCCCCTCTTGTCAGCTTCCAACGTCGATTTTCTCCCGTAGCTGTTTCAGGAGATCTGTGTGATCCACAATGCAATTTCAGTGACAACTATATACAGCTCATTCTACCTTGGGCCATGAACATTGGTATGTTAGTCCAAATCAGGTCTTAGCTTGGACCTTTTTGGAACATGTAGTTACTTTTAAAATATGCTGTTGTTTTTTTCTTTCAGGAAATTTGATGTTGCCCTAGACCTAGGATGTGGAAGAGGCCATATGGAAAAGCGTATTAATAAGGTAAATGTATATCCACCTTTTTATGAATTATTTTGTTTGCATTAACCAGTTTGCGTCGGAGGACGTGCATACATGCAAAATCTTTCTGAAAATTCAAAATGGATGTCTGATAAACACGCCACAAGCAACTCGGAGTGAGGCCGAAAATATCTGTCAATAACCGGCTCGAAGCTGGCATGTGTGGGTGTGCTGCTCGCAGACTGCCGGCCAGGCCCTCTAGGGTCGATATCCGTGAAAAATAATCCCGCTCCTAGGTCCGATAAATAAAATTGGATTGCGGTTATTTGTTACTTTGTACTTTCACACTGCTCATGCTCTATGTACATTCTCCCTAGAGCTTTTAATAGTCAGAGTGCGAGTTATGTGATAGGACATTGTTTGTGTACATTACTAAGGAAATACAAATGTGGTTGGCTGGTTTAAAACCAGGACATGTACATGTACATAAAAAAAGGCTCATGGGCCTGGACACGTTAATGTCAGAGCCGAAGGCAAGGACGTTAACAATGTTCAGTCCCATGAGCCGGTTAATACTGGCCAACCACATTTGTATTCCTATACCTTTTCAGGCAAAAAGTCAAAACAAGTCAAACTTAAAAACTTTCCAGCGATTTTGTTCAAAAATGTTACTTCATGTTTTTCAAAACACCCCTTCAGCTATATAATGGAGCATATATGAATCAGAATTAGTGTCAAAAGGATCGGACATACCGGTAGGTTATTTCAATCGTCACATGTTTTTAGAACTCGGATGCTTCTTAAAATTTGGATGATTTTCCAGGTTTTTTTGGTTTTTTTACTTGGATGCTTTTCTAGTTGCAATGCTTTTTTAAATTTCAACTCAGATGCTTTTTTTTTTAACTGGGATGCTTTTCTAGGTCTAGTTTTTGTTTTTTACTCGGATGCTTTTTTTTTAATCAGATGCTTTTTTAGTTTGGATGCTTTTAATTTTTTTTTACTCTGAAGCTTTTTTTTATTCGGATGCTTTACGGATGATTTTTTTTTAACTTGAATGTTTTTTTTTAATTTTTGTGTTTAAGTGTTTAAAAATATAGTATACCGTTTGTTAGTTGTGCAGCTTATCTCACAAATAGCCTGTTTGCCTACAAAATTCATAGCAGATGACACGTTTGTTTAGATTTGTTGCGCGAGAGTGGTTCCATTTTGTTTACTCACAGCGCTGGATCACGTGATCTTGCAAAACAAACTGCCCCTCATCAGATTCTGTATTCAGACTATAGTGTGGAAGATAATCCATTTAACCTCATTATGTTTTTATATTAATCTGAAAGGATTTTGTTAATTCTTATTTTAACAGAAAGTTGTCAAGAAGCTTTTCATGACTGACCTTTCAAGGAATATGCTGGTAAGACAATGATCTGTTTTTGCATTATGTTTTTTTGCAACTAAAGACATCGCAAGTTTTAGTCTTGCTCCAAGACTGGGTTTTTCCATTTGTTCTGGGGCGCGCCGTCCGTCTACATGTATGCAGTTAATTAATCATCAATACCCCCGAAAACGGGCTTATTGAGGGCGCCCTCGATTGTACACGCGATCTGTTCAGAAACCCAGTCTTGACGCAAAGCTCGAAAAAGACCCGTGAAATGTTGAGGACATTCAAAGCATAGCTCAAATAGCTACTCGCATGCGCTGAGTCGTTTTCATTCAAAGTACGATACATGCTGTGTGTTTCCCATAAATTGCACTTGGCACCAATTCACAAATGTGGTTTCATACACGTCTGCAAAAGGCAAATACTTTCCGGCCATGGAACAATGACTACACCCACGAAGCAAGGAATAGAGCTGAACAACTCGAGTTTCGGGGGTCACTTTAATTTGTGACTCTCAAAACTTGTTCTACACAAGAAAACACAAACCAGTCTAGTGCTTTTTCTGAAGAACATCATCAAAACGCATTTTCAGTGTAGCCCGGCCAATAGGGCGACACGGATTCCAGGACATAGTGCCCAATTTAAACAACTTGGCATTCTATACGTACATTGTACACGCATAGGCTAGGTGTACACGACGACGACTTGTTATTGTTAGAAGAACACTGGGTACTAGACGCGTAATTTGCATCTGTCACATGTCACATCTTAACTTTCAATTCTCCAGACCAAAGAGACTGTTGCTATATCACGTGACAAACTGCAGTTTTTGTTGAAACATTTGAGGAGCACTGTTACAACTGATAATGTTGTAACCAACGGATAATGTATCATCAACAACAAATATTATTTCACAAATTGACCAATACTGTATCACTAAAGCCCCAGTCCTACTAGTCGTGCAACTAGGGCCAGTTGTGGGTAGTCGTGGATATTTCCTGTCATTTGAGCCTAGCAGTCGCATTGTAAGACCAGTCAATTGACCTGTAAAAGACTTGTTGCTGACTAATTGCACAACTAATCACACAATTGTCGACTGGCTACGACCTATCACATGCAACAGGTGCCGACTGGCTGTGACTGATCGTGCGATTGGTAGTGACTGGTCTTGACCAGTCATGTGACTGGTGGTGCAACTAGAAATACAGTGCACGCAGAAATACAGTGCACGCAGAGCAGGGATTTCAGTAGTCACCGACGATCTTAGGCAGTTGCACGATCGACACAGAACAACTCACGACTATTCGTACGACTTGTCCTGGAGTCGCACGACTAGTCTTGCTTATAGTCGTGCAATCAGGTCTACTCACAATGAAAGACCACCCAAGACTTGCACACGACCACTACTTGTACATGTAGGCTGGGACAAGATGCCAGGTTTTTTAGCAAGATCAAAAACATCTCTGTGACTGATCTCGGTCGTGCGAATCCAAGATTATATGGGTACTTTGGGAGACAATCCCATAGAGACGTACACAATCTTTTTTGTACCCTAACCCGTTTTTACCTAGAGCTTTCGCCACGAAATTACATATTTATGCTATTTAGACCCAAATCTGTCTTCTCCGAGCCAAAATAACTCCCAAATATCGTTTTGTGGGGTAGCTAGACACTTAGGGAGACACTGAAATGTCTCCCTAAGTGCCACTGTCTCCCAAGTGAATCAAAACTATCACTAATTTGTCTCCCAAAGTGCCCATTAGTAGTAATAATAATAATTACTTATAAAGCGCTTTCCATCTTTAATAATTAAAAGGCTTCAAAGCTGTACATAAAAAACTAAACATATTAAATAAATTTAAAAAAAACAGGTCAGAAAAATAAAATAAAATGAGCAAATTGGAGCGCGTCATTGGCCGATTCCGCCGCGCATCTGGGAGGTAAAAATGATACGCCGCCATGTGGCGTCATCCCAGTGAGAATCCATTTTTTCTCGTAGCTCCAAAAATTTCCTGAGGAGTGCAGACCTGTAAATCGGTTGAAAAATTGCCTACATGAGCCGATTTGCATGCCCTCAAGACTGCCAGCTTGCCTTAGTGTGGAAAATAGATGCAATTCTCTATGAAAATGCTCTATTTTGGAATGGAGCGGAGGCATTGTTTTTCAAGATGACGAGGGGCCACAGAACCTATTGATGATCCTATTTTTGATGAAAATTTCTACCAAAAGTCATCGGTTAGCCCCCTCAAAAAATCATCGGTTAGCCCCCCAAAAAATTAAACAAAATCTAAAAGATGATGAGGTAAGTGTTAATTTTATGTGTTTCGATCACCTTTGAGAGTTGCAAGTATTTTTTCTTAATTTCGAAAAATGATGTACACTCAAGGAAAAAAGAAACGCACCACTGATTTTTTTAAATAGTTTTGCCTGAAATCAAATGTATGTGTTTGCATCGCTACGACTAGGGGTTAGGGGTAAGGGTTAAGGGTTAGGGTTAGGGGTAAGGGTTAGGGTTAGGTTTAGGTTGGCGGACAGTCCAGTGGTGCACAGCACACCGCCGTTGGACATTGCAGAGATGGTCGCAGGTGGTTTTCAGTGACGAGAAGAGGTTCCAGTGCTTCAGGGCCGATGGCAGGGAGCGGGTGTACAGGAGACGCCACGAGCGGTACGCCGACGCTTGTGTCCGCCAACCCAACCCTAACCCTAACCCTAACCCTAGCGATTCAAACGCATACATTTGATTTCACAAAATTTGGGCAAAACTATAAACAAAATCAGTGGTGCGTTTCTTTTTTCCTTGAGTGTATTTAGTGTCCGGGGTGTATGAAAGTTGATTTACTGGTGTGCAACCTTAGGATAGATGATGTTGTCTATGGAATTGTTATGGCGGCCTCTCTTGTTGGAAGGAATACTAGTACTGGCTGCATGTGTAGAACTCATTAATGCCATTTATTATGACATCATTTCTTGTCATTATGATCTACTTTCTTCATTGTGGCTTGCTCAGAATCTATAGCCTGTTATTAAATATCAAAAATATTTACTACTGAATTATTAAAAAATATCTTATTTGAAAGTAAGATATATGCCGAAGAAAGAAAGCATTGCACGTAACGTTAAAACGTTTGTACACGTATACACGTACACATGTACATCATCCCCCACACACACCATGGAGCTATAGGAACGAACCTACCTGGTGCACCGCGTCTGTACAGTACACCAGCACGTGTGCATTTTGGCATTAATTGTACTAATAGGCCGTATTATTGAACGTAGAGGGCGCTGTTTTCACAGTATTTGGGGGTATTATTAAAAGTGATTAGAAGATAATCCACGTCAGTTTAAATATTCTTACAGCTCCAACATATTTTTTTTCTAATAATCAATCTTTAGATAAAAGTAAAGTTACTAAAACTACTTCAATAAACGCGATTTTGCTTGTGTTGGGTTCCCAGAAAATGGCGTCTTACAGCGCCCTCATGCGGCAAAAAATACGGCGCATTGTACTAATTTGTTCTAAAAATACGATCTTATTTATAATTTGTCTTTTTCAAAAAGATAATAAAATTTATCATTTTTTTAATTTATTTTTTTAAATTAAAGAAAAAAGAAAGAAAAAAGAAAAAAGAAAAAAAAAAAAAAAGGAGGCGGCCTCAAAAAAGGAAGCGGGCCGGGACGCTAAACATGAAGGTTTTTATATTTTACCTACACAGTTACCTGTCATAATACTCGTCGTAGTACTGATGCAAATCAATCGAGATACCAGTAGTGTGCACTTTTGTTGACTTTTGTGCCGTTTCTCACTCCGGGGTGAGCATTTCCTAGGCTGCCATTTGTCATTTGACTTTTGTCCATCATGAAGTACTGCTGTTGTCCTACTGTGTACATGTAGGTAACCTTTAAGTCCATCAATATCAACCTCCACATTAGTGGTGGTTCCATTAACTCATAAGAAGCAGAGTGAGTGATGGATTTATTTGCAGATTTGGTCCAGTACAAGTTTAGTAAAAGGCTTAGGGAGTTAATAGGGTGAATGTACTAAAATAACTTCTATTTGCATCACAAGGCTTTGGTAATTCCTTTAAAAGGTAAAGATAGTAATCCTGGAAACCATTAGCGATTGTTAATACCCTCCCTAAACTCTTTCTTAAATTCAAGCCAAGCTAGTTGTCATATCGTGTATCGCCTTCCTTCAGGACGGGACAAGTCTGCCGTCATTGCCAAATTGAATTAGGACAAATTCCATGGAAACCAATGCGGGATAATGCCTTCCGAATCGACCTCAAAATCTGTCATTGTTACTGATCTTCCCTTCAAGATAGCATTCACTTTTTACAACGACAAGCAAAGCTTCCCTTCTCTTTCCCCGGAGCGGTTGCTTCAGCTGGGTGTGTGCTGGTAATTTGTCTATAATTCTATCTTGCACTTAAAGTAAAAAAGAAAATACGAAAAAATTACCGAGGCGAGAGTCCATCATCCTTAGGGACATCAGATGCAATGAGACAAAAAGGGAGAGAGATTACGAGCCGTTTTTTGTCGGTCATTCCCTTACATAAAAAAAAGGGACAAAAAAGGGGGCACTGTGAATAATTGTAGAAATTGAGGGAAATTCTTTGAAATTCCAAAAGGTTGCCGGAACTCACGGGATATAATTAGAGTAGGGTAGATCAGTCCTGCCCTTTCCAGAGATTTTAATCAATGTCGACCGGAGCTGGCACATTATATTTGTCGATTGTGTCCTTTGTCTGTCTTTGTGAAAGAAAAGAATAAAATGGGAAAAGAAAACGGAATTTGAATCAACTTCCAGGATTGCTGTTGTTGCTCATTTAAATTTAGCACGTCGTTCCTTCCGAAAATATTGCCGGGGTGCATAGAACTTGATAGAAGACCGGCCGACTTCTCACGACTTGCCCTTTGGTGCATTTCACTTTTCAAGTTACCATGGCAGCGTGCGGCTATATGAACAGCTGTTTCTGTGATATTGCCCGCCAGATATTTCGACTGGGATTTGATTATTGGCCGAATACCCCCAGACAAAAAAAACAAAAAAACAACAGTCGGCTACCGGTACGTACCAAACGATTGTTGTTTTCCCTTTTGTGAATCGGGGGAAACAAAAAATGGCTGTATTTCCCCTTGGTGGCTCTGCATCCATTTTTTAGCCCAGCTTTTGCCTTTACTTGATTTGATTTGTATTTGAGATGCTGTTCCACAGTATGTAGGTTAGACAATGTGCAAGTTGTGCATTTTGATTGAGACTTTCTTCGCCTCTTGTTTTAGTTTACTATAAATACTGTACCGGCAGGTTCATTTTATCGTACTCGGCCCCATTTACAGTACAGTGGGAATTTCCAAGCACTCGGCTACCTGTACTCTAGTCCATGCACATCTACAGAATCACTCCAGTTAGGAACTACAAGTACATGTACATGTATGGTCAAGCCCTTGTTCTTTTTGGGAGCCATATTGCATCACCAACAGGCCTAGGGTGAGAGGTCTTGACATACAAAACCCTGCTATGGCCGAGTGGTGCTACACATGCACTGAATTCCAAATTAAAGAGGGGGCGGCATTCGGTGAAAGCACAAACTCGCTGTACCCTACGGGGTCTGCCTGGGACCAATTTCATAAAACATGTAAGCACACAAATGTGCTTAGCAGGAAAATTCTTCCTTGGCGAAAAACAGGGTTACAAACTTACATTTTCAGGTGATTTTATTGTTTTTGACTGGGTTTTGCTTAGCATTAAAAGTACATGGTGTTTTGGCTGGTAACCTGTTTTTACTGAACAAGACATTTTTGGGCTAAGCAAATTTTGTTGCTTACATGTTTTATGAAATTGGCCCCACGTTGTTTGGGACTTGCTGATGTGTACACTTGTGTACTTTAAAGGGACAATAGACCATTTGTCAGTTGTGCATTTTTATCGTTTAGGGCAGCAAAAGTGCTCAAAAATTTAAGGAAAGGTGTTTGACACAACTAAAATTGTAAAGTTTTAGCTCTGTGAATAATGCATATTTTGAGAAAACAATATTATAAGACTTAGATTTTAATTTAAAATTTGCGACCACAATTTGAGTTGCGACCACAATCTGCATTTAGTGCGCGTTCAATTCTCAGCCAGCGGATTGCAGCTACTTCGAGTCACGCACTGAACTGACCAATGCTAGCGCCAACGTGTGCGCCGTGTGTTGTTCGAACACTAACGTGCACTATTTGCGGAAATGGCAAAATGTGCGTCTCTGAGACGCACATTTGTTACCCTTAACACTTAAATAACTTACACCTTGACTGAAGCTCACTAGGAGAATGTGCACAGAGCATAGGCAGTGTGAAAGTAAAAAGTACATGTATTAACAAATAATCTCAATCCTCCAAAATTCTCATTTGGATAAACACTCAAGTAACCTCAATCCTGCAAAATCATCCAGCCTTAGTTTAGGTCAAGAACTGGATCCTGCATTATCCTCCTGTGGCAAAACCCCAAACGCCCTCAATCCTGCAAAATCATCCGATGCATCAACTTCCAAGTGACCTCAATCCTGCAAAATTCGCTATGCATTCGCATAAAGTACAATATGAACTGGGCTTCGTACTGGTATGCATGTACCGGTAACTACAACGTACGTCGGTTTTTAAAACTTCACAGAGAGGGACAACATCCCCCCAAGAGGTGTCATATGATGCCTCACATCCTGTGAAAACCACATTTGTTTTTGCCGTGCTTCATTAGTTGATGGGATGGGCAATTCACACTGGCTGGATCAGCTGATCTATGCCCTCGCATCACCGCATCGCATTATAAGTATTCCAACGAGACTCGCAATCACAAGACGACGTGTGATGGGAGTTGAACTGATGTGAGCACCGATGATCATGTTGCAAAGTTCTCCGTCCAACATTTGTGCGGATAGTGACCCTCAGCCTCCAGTCTTAGTTTTGTTACGGTAGCTGTTTTTAATTCCCTATTCCTTTGATAATCTACACTAAAATTAACGGTATAATAGACTTACATGTATAATGAACCATTTGTGACCCAGCACGAGTAAATGAGACACTTTGATTTTGAGGCAACAATTAAATTTGAGATTTTGATTTCATAATTTAAAGCTAAACAAGCTTTAAATGATGAAAACAAAATCTCAATTTTCATTTTTGCCTCAAAGTGTCTCATTTAGTCGTGCTGGGTCACATTTGTCGGTTGTGCAGTTTAATTATTCTGAAGCAGTGCTTGAAAAACAACCCGATGAAGTGTTTATCTCTGTAAACGCTACATATTCCGAAAAAACAATATTCTAAGATTTTGATTTAATATAAAATTTGCTGAGTAACGATTTTGAATTTTGACTACAACTGCGTTTAGACTTCAGAGTGCTTTCTCAGCAAGCCGACTGCTGCTACTCGCGCGTCACGCACGCACTGAACTGGGGCCAATTTTATAAAACATGTAAGTACAAAAATGTGCTAAGCACAAAAAAGTCTTGCTCAGTAAAAACAGGTTATCGGCCCAAACTCCAAGTGTTTTTTCATTCAAAGCAAAAAAGAGCTGAATACCAGTCACAAACAATAAACATCAACTGAAATTTTTGTTTGTAACCCTGTTTTTTACAAGGAAGAATGTTCATGCTAAGCAAATTTGGGTGCTTACACTTTTTATGAAATTGGCCCCTGACCGATATTAGCGTCCACGCATGTGCCGTGCATCGTTCGAATGCTTGTACGCACTTTTAGCAGAAATTTTTAAAAGTGCGTCTCTGAGACCATTCTTGGAAATGACATTCGTTTGTTATTTTTTTCAAAATGACAGCTTGCCAGAAGGAATCATTTCAGTAGAAGTTTAGAATCATTAATATCTTTACAAGTAAGCTTTTCAAAAGTATTTTGGATGGTTACCTTTTAGATACCGGTAGCTGCGAAAGGGTATACTCCACCTTTAATCTTCTTGATGAATTTTGTTTACTTTCTACGTACAATGTAGCCTACCGGTGCAAGTACAGTTACATTTTGTGCTTGGCACTAGCTCTACACTGTAGTTTAGCACTCACACAATGTGAACTTACTCGGAGAATGATAACATACAGTAAACATGTAAGCACACAAATTTGCTTAGCACAAACAAGTCTTGCTTAAAACATGTTATAAGCCAAAACGCTATGTGCTTCACATGCTAAGCAAAAACAAGCTTAATACCAGTAACAAACAATAAACATCTCCTGAAAATTTAGTTTGTAACCCTGTTTTTGCCAAGAAAGAATTTTCTTGCTGAGCAAATAGTTGTGCTTACATTTTTTATGTTTTATGAAATTGGGCCCAGGTCATTCGGTGTCAAATCACCCCAACAAATGTCAAAGGTCTGCTAAACCTGAATTGATGTTCTGCATATTTCAAGTCAATCCAGTCACATGAGTCAGTCAACAAAAGTCCTTGATAACCTGTGAAATACACTTACAGTAAGCAGGAATGTTTTGCTAATGGTAAGCAGAGCCATGAAATTGGTCGAATGTCTTTAGTTTAAAGGGATCGTATACGTTTGTTAATTGGAACCCACTGTTTGTTTCAATCCTATTTATAGATATATACCATCAAACTAACCTGTACAAATTTAATTTCAAAAGGTGGTAGCGATTTTGAGATATTGCCGAAAATCTGGAGCGGTTATGTCCACGCAGGAAGAATAATCTGCATTGGAATACACACTCTGAGAAACGTCACTGCAGTAACGCTTTTCAGATTCAAATTTTGGGGGATAAAAAGTGATATCTTTTTCTATAACCGCAGTACTTCGAAATGAAAAGTTTCTAAAAATACATTATACTATCCAAAGCTGCTGTACTTCTTACCATGTAAGTTTTTATTGCCATTAATTTTTGGAGTAATTACCAAACGTATACGATCCCTTTAAGCGGGATTCTTCATCCGCAGTCAACCATTTGCTAAGAGATTCACTGCCTACTGCAAGGTGTGGCATACACACAAATACAAAAGAAAGTATCCACACATAATTTATCCTACCCTATGGCATATTTTGATTAAACCCTTTGGCGTAAAAACACTTTTAGTGCCCGCTTTAATTGTGCCTGCCCCAGTGCAATACATCAATCACAGCAGATCTAAATTTCTGCATGGTTACTAATCAATCAGAACTGTTCAAATGACATACATGTACAGGCTTCCATTCTCAAAGGACAAAAAAACCAAAAACAGAACACTTTGTCACAACTTGTTTGATAAAAGATATTTTTTTCTCTCTTTTATTTTTTACGTTGCCTTTCTAACAGGAGTCGGCCTGTGTCGCTGACGGCATCAAATGCATCAAAGTCCACGCGGACGAGGAATTTCTACCTTTCCGTGACGACTCGCTAGATCTCATCCTTAGCAGTCTGAGGTGAGATGACTTTGTCTTGGCCTCGTCTCGGGGACCTTGTTACTAGGCTGCCCGTCATAACGACGATTGTCTAGAAATGAGTACTGTGTCTAAGTCTGTAACCTTTTGTTTTTTAGACGACATTATTAGCCCGGGGGTTATTAATGAAGGTAATCAGCACTGGGGATGCCACCCCAATCAGACATTCTTTCCTGAGCATGTGAGACGGATGGGAATTTCTATTTTTACTCCAAGTCAGGAGTATGCACAGTTGCAATTGAAAGTTAACACTGTGAATAGAAATGCGAAACTTTGTGAAAAGAATTTCATTTCCCATTCACCCTCCTTTCCCAGTTCGCACGCAATGGTTTTCCACCTGTGTCAAAAGGTGTGAAAATATTTTCCACTTTTGTGAAGGTGTGAAAATGTTTTCTATATTTTTATTAAAAGGTGTGAATTTTTTTTCATATTTTTTATTCAAATGTGTGAGAAGGTTTGCCCACTTTTGTGTAATATGGTGTGAAAAGTGTGCCCACTTTTGGAAATTGTTTTCACATTTTGTGAAATAAAAAAAAATGAATTCCCTGAAAAAATTGTTAACCAGTTCGCGCCGGATGACGTATATAAACGCACAAATTTCCCCAAATTCAAAACACGCCAAGTTCAAGTTCGGAAATGTATGTCAGCAGCGAGCAAGGCCGGAAATGCGTGGGTGTGCTTACCAGCACTATCAGCCTGAACCCGCTTCTGATCGAGTTTCGTCAAAAATAATACTGCCCCTCAGCTCTGCGATGTTAAATAATTCCGTCGCGAACTGGTTAAAATAATTTTTCATTTTGTTTAGGTTAACTTTCAATAGTCACTGAGTATACATGTCAAGGCTAGGGTTCTGCGGTTTCATTTGTAAATGGTTTGTTGTCATGCATTTCATCCATCACCCTGTGCAAAATTATGCAATTTACCTAGTCCGTTTCCTGTGTGGTTCATTTGCGTATTATAAGAAAGGAAAAAGTCGCATCCTCATTGAGTGATCTCTACAATGTCGCTTTCCCTGTTGTATCGTAAAAATTGGCGTGATCCCTGGCCATACGGAATTCTGGTGTTTATGACTTCTGACTATTGCCCTCGAACAAAGATACTGACAATTTGGGTGAACCCCAACATAGGGCACGATAGCTTAGTTGAGAGAGTGCCGGTCCCGTATTCTGGAGGTCGCAGGTTTGAGTCCTGCCTTGCCAATTTTGTTGTTCACTTAGAAAACAACAATTCCTCAAGTTTTGCATTCACACAGAGGCTAAAAAAAATAGGAAACATGCTGTTCTTGTAGTCTGGTTCACTGACCCTGCATATGTACTTCAGATGAAACGGAACAATTTAAAGATGTTGGAGAATAATTAGGTCAAGGAACCAGACTTTAGCTGGCTTGCACCCGATTGCAAACACAAGGTGGACTATGAATCAGAATAAAACTGCTGTAAACTGCTTACTGGCTGGAATGACCTGAAATATACAAATCAAATCAGTTAAAAGGGCCTAATTTTTCCCTTAACAGGTGACATAGCAGGTGACATAGCAGGTGACATAGCAGGTGACATAGCAGGTGACATAGCAGGTGACATAGCAGGTGACATAGCAGGTGACATAGCAGGTGACATAGCAGGTGACATAGCAGGTGACATAGCAGGTGACATAGCAGGTGACATAGCAGGTGACATAGCAGGTGACATAGCAGGTGACATAGCAGGTGACATAGCAGGTGACATAGCAGGTGACATAGCAGGTGACATAGCAGGTGACATAGCAGGTGACATAGCAGGTGACATAGCAGGTGACATAGCAGGTGACATAGCAGGTGACATAGCAGGTGACATAACAGGTGACATAACAGGTGACATAACAGGTGACATAACAGGTGACATAACAGGTGACATAACAGGTGACATAACAGGTGACATAACAGGTGACATAACAGGTGACATAACAGGTGACATAACAGGTGACATAACAGGTGACATAACAGGTGACATAACAGGTGACACCGTGTTCCAACATGTTGGAATGTTGACCCATGTACAACTGATGGAAGCCCCATTACTTATACATGTGTAACGTGATGTTCAGAGATTTTTCCCCATATTTGTGCATTTAAGGACATCATTCTTGTCACATCCATGTTATTTACCATGTGACGTGCAGTTATTGATTAAAATGAAACACTATCCGCCACCTGCAATTTTTCATTTTATTGGTGTCGAAAGATGATTAGCGTAGATTGTGCAAAACTGCAATTTGGGAAATTCTGTGGAGAGATCCATTCAACGTATTAACATAAAATCCGTCATACATGTACCGGTACATGTACATGCAGTTATACCTAGTATATAATAAAAACTTGTTTACTACATACATGTACATCAGTTGAACATTTCAATTGCTATACATTTAGAAATATAAGTATTTAAAGTTTGGAGGTCAAGCTAATTAAACCAAAGTTCACTTACTATGTATCTCAAAAATGTACGAGCCAAATTACAAACAAAAATAAGTTCATATCATTTCAATCTGTGATGTTCGAGCCCAAAAGCATGTTGAATAAATCAAAATTGCATTTTTCAAAAAAACAATTTAGCCCAAAATAATCAGGACGGCAAGTGGTTGAACTCATGTACATGACATACAATTCCCTGAAAAAGTCTCATAACCAAGATTTTCGTCTGTAGAGAGGCGCTAATACCCTCTTGTTAGACTTGTCAAATGTCAGAAAAAACGAATACAGAAACCTGATGCTGCTATATCTCCTTGACAGAACGTCGTTTTTTTTTGTTTTCTCAATTTTTCTTTATCATTTTTTTCCTTCCTAATGCTTGCATTCCTCCTGTTTACATGACGTGCATAAGGATAGTAGTGAGTCCCAGTGCTATCAGCCAGACACGTCTAGATTGTCATACAGGGTCTTTGTCCATCAACCGGACGTGTCAACTGCCAGATTATGTTTCTTTACGAGTTTTGCCCCGATGAAAATTACTTTTGGTTATAAATTGGGCAATTTGGGAGAAGCCGAGTGTGATTGTATTGATTTCCAGCTCAACCTTATATGAATGGGCTGGACATACCGTAATTTGGTTTTTGTTGTTTGTGGGAAATTGATATTTTTGTTCTTTTGAGTGGATATCTTAATTATCAGCAAGATTGTTTAGACAGAAAACAAGGGGGTATTGCAGCGAACGTGTTAGTTTACGGATGTAGCCAAGCCCCTCATGACGACAATATCTAATCAAGCCTATATGGGGAGCTTAACTTTGGCTACAGAAAACCTGACAGCTTGATGGATACACTCGGCCGTTTCAAATCCCTGGCTTCGACTTTGTCTTCGTCTTCGGCTTAAGATGATCTTAGGCTCTCAATTGTGGGAACTCTAGCCACTTTCTTCTGGTGCCTGTTGCGCTTCAGAAACATTCAATCTGTTGATATGAAAAAGAAAAAAAGAAGTTTGAACATTTTCCATTTGCTTCTCAGTGAATTTTTCAAAAATGCGTCTCTGCATCTTTGATCACATTCTTGTTCTTCAATCAAGATGACAGCATGTCAGAAGGAATGATTTCACATGGAGTTTATGGTGTCATTAAGTAAGTTTTCCAACAGTATTTTGGTTGGTTACTTTTTGGACAGCTTCACAACGTATATTACAGCTTTAATGTGGAAATGTTAAGAGCAATTATGAAAAAAACTAGAGGTGTTTGTGGACAAACACTAGCTGTTTCGGCAATTGTTTTGTTAGTTATGTGGATGATGACGTCACCTTAATTTAATACTCATAACACATCTCAGAATACCTGCATATTCAGTTTGAACCAATCGGAATTGTACTATCAGAGATAGAGGGTCTTTAACACTGCACTTTAAATGTGACGTCACATGACACCGATGACGTCAGCTTGATTTATACCTACATAATATTTAACACATCCAAAATACCCGCATACCAAGATTAAACCCAATCTGACTGATACGTCCGGAGATACACACATGTACATGTAGGGCACCAATTGCACCTTTAATGTGGCGTCACATGACACCTGATGACATAATCATGACATCACCCCAATTTTTACCTTTAACTCAAATGTTCCAACACTTGCAGCACCTACAACACAACACAACAAACCTAACCTGAGTATTTCCTCCACACTACACTAAAGAACCTCATTTATATTCCAACACTGCAAGCGGCAGACTAGGTAATTGGGAAGGGGGGAACAAAATGCCCATGCAGTCTCCAAAGAAATCAGTCGGAACCCACTGCCGAAGCCGAGCTGAATGTATAAAATCCAAATCCAACAGGCCTGATTATCGGAAAACGCCACTGGCAGAGAGACGCAAATTGCTTGACTCTTTGACTTGCATTATTTTTGTCCCTCTGGTAAGCGGATCTGTTGCCGTATAGAATCATTTAACAGATATTGCTCAATTGGGTCAAGCGGTGTATTAACCCAGTATATGCTTCCTGTTGCGATACACATTGTATATCGGTATATGAGAGTAGCATCTAATAGCACCTGAAGACCGCAGGAATCAATTCAGTGTAACAAATCGTAACTATGCCAGGTTCTTATAACAGGGTTTCGGTTTTCTTTCTATGAACCGGGGCATTCGGGCAACAGTTTGAGGGAGGAAGCAGGTCGAGTTATTAATACTTCAAATATTAACTTTCAGACTGATTCTTAGAGTGAAGGTCTTGCTTCTTGTCCCGAGTAAAAAAGAAAAAAAAGGTGTCGACTTTCATCCGGTAATTTCCTGCTAAGAGCACCGGGTTTACTGTAGAGCAGAAAGGAGATTGTTGTTTGGTTCATCTTTCTATATATTCATGACGGATGGGGCGACTGCTGATAGATGCTTGTCAGTTGGACGGGGATGGTTTCCATAGCTGGGGGATATTCCACGGAAACTCAATATAAACACACATTGATTAATGGTGAAACAAGGGAACAAAGCTCATAACAGGAACACACCTGGAAGCAACATTTGACCAGAAGCACCCTCTCAAGTGAAATCCAACCTTCTCTCTTTCATTTCCTCTGGTTTATTTATTTCTTTATTTTCTTTTTTGGTTTTTGGTTTTTACTATTGCCCCCTGCAGGGTATTCCTTTTCTCTTAGTCCCTGGTGGTATTGACAGATGTACATGATCCTGTCGCAGAGAAATTTGTTATACCTCTGTCTTGGATACTGTATTTGTATTGGTCTAGAACGATCACATGTCTGTTGTATAACCACGCGTATCAGCCGCAGTTAGCTCGAAGTGAGCTATATTTCATTGGTACCCGCTCAATTTTCACCTGCACACTATTAACAATAGTTAATTGTAGTGGAGCTGCGAACGAGCAAATGAAATTTGTTAGTTCCTTTTGTTTGCGTGATTTTAGCCTTACAAGTACAGTAATATATGTTTACTATAACGTTTTTGTATCTTCAGTACTCATAAATGTCTGCTGACAACACATTTTAAACACCCTCGGTGACGCATAGCACCCTCGGCTTTGCCTCAGGTGCTATGCGTCCCGCGGGTGTTCAAAACGTCATTCAACATAACAGCGGGCAACAATTGGCCATTTGCGTGTGGAATTTGAATAATATCTGGTACACTGACTTGTTCACACAGCTTGGCACAGTTTACATTTAAATTCTCCAGACCAAAGACACTGTTGCTATATCACGTGATTCGGGGCAAGCCTTACGCTAGCAACCCCCGGCTCTGGAATGGTCTGGTGTCTTTGTACCATTCTCAACCATTGTAAACAATGTATTGGTGCTGAGCGTACTGAGCGTCTCTAACGTACATGTAACTATGCAAGAGCTTGCCCCGAATCATGGATAGCAACAGTGTATTTGGTCTGGATAATTTTAAGTCAAACTGTGCCAAGCTGTGTGAACAAGTCAGTGTACCAGATATTATTTAAAATCCACACACAAATGGTCAATTGTATAATACTAGACTGACAATATTTTTGGCCCTTGATACAGATTTTTTGAATTTCTGAATTTACTCTTTTGGTTCCAAAGTTACATGTACCGGTACATGTAGGTGAATTTAATTAGTGAGCCTACGGTACCCTTATCTTTAGCTGTCCACAGTGCACTGTGGGTTCTGAAACTGTCTTCTAGTGAGTGCGATTGTACTGTACAATCGCACTCACTAGAAGACAGTTTCAGAACCCACAGTGCACTGTGGACAGCTAAAGATAAGGGTACCGTAGGCTCACTAATTACTTTGCATGCCTGGTATGCACAACTGTGGACAGCAGCATTTTGCAGGTACATGTATTACATGTACCATGTATATTTAATTACAAATAATTTGAATTTTCATGTTCATTAATATTTTGACCAAAATACAAAATGTAGTTCTAGAAATCTTTTCAATTGTCAAAGTTCGTTTTGACTCGCCCTGTACAGCATGTCCCTAAAAGGAAAAGGTGCAAGTAGAACGTATCTTTTCAATCATAAAGTTATTACAAAATGCTTTCTAAAGCATACACACTCAACAAAACTACAGTAAACTTTGTGGTTTATTGATGTAGAAAAACTACAGATTTGGCTTTTGGATGATTTTGTTATTATTTCATCTGATTTGGTTTTGTCAGTCCAGAGATATACCCAATTAAATCAAGCTACCCAAAATCGATGTTGTGCCACTTTCCATTTTGATTAATAGGTCTAATCTGAAGACAAAACAGATTTTACACCTGTACGATTGGAATTTCAAGTTTAAAGTTTGAAGAAAAACAATGCGCGTAGCTGCAATTGTCTGAATGAGAACACACAACAATTGCTGATTGTGTTCGCAATTCGGCAAATTTTGAATTGAAATCAAAACTGTTTGTTTTCTCATAACATACTGTACAGCTTTTAATAAGAACAAATTTCATCAGAGTATTTGTCAAGCACGTACCGGTACCTTTTTTTATATTTAAAGTTTTAAACGATAACAATGCATTGTAACTGACAAATGGTAAACACATACAATATGGACTGACCAATTTTCACTGATATTCTTCAGTTTATTTCTACAAAACAAGCATTGTTTTGACATCTTACATTGATTTCATTGATTGGGATTTCTTTTTTGTATACATTTGTTGGTGACTCTGAAGATTAATTAATTATCAGAAATGAAAAAAAACACATTTATTGAAAATTAAATGAACTGTTGCTTGGGTAAGTGTTTTATTTAAAAAGAAATTGTAAAAAGAATGTTCTCATTCTGTTTTATAACATATTGACAGTAGTGGTTATGGGTTTGCATTTATGTTTTTATACAAAAATGTACCTCGTACAATGTACGTAATGTGTAACACTGCCAATATTAATTTATTCATTCATTCTTTACCACAATTCATAAGAACAATATAATGCAAGATATCTGTGAAATTTAATGTAAGAACTACATGTAATTATCGGTACATGTACGGTATTTCAATGTTATAGATGTGGAGGGAAATCCCCCAAAAGCAAAGCTTGTCAAGTAGGAATCCCCTTTGACACAAATCTTGTGAATATGAACACAATACATGTTCAACATGTACACATGTGTACTGTGAGGTACATGTACATCTGCAAATACCAATTGAATACATTGTACAATGTACCATACTGATTCCACGTTTGTATGTAAGATATCCTAGCAACATGGGGAGGTTTACCGTGGTGGACACTCTCCAGCAATCTTGGAACAACATGCCCACTTGATGATGAGTGCCCAATGTGCATTTCCCCCATCAACATTATTAGTAGGCCATGCTAGCCACCCCAATCACTTCAGCCTAGACATGAAGTAAATACTCACTCCACCAAAATTAGGCCATTGAAAGTGACAAGCTTGCTTGAAATAACTAATTTGGCAACATGGAGGATTTTTTCTCCCTTCGCTTAAAAATTTGATGGGCTGTACCGGTAGATGTGTACAGATTCAGTGTCATGTACAATGTGTGTATATTGCCAAAATTATAGCATGTCAATTCACGCATGCACATCATGTATTGACAGGCTTAATTCGCTTTTTTTATTAAAGTAATTAAAGGATGCTTGCAATCAAATTTAACTTAGTGACAAAATAGAGGTGCTTAACCAGTTCGCGCCGAGCCCACGGGCGGGATTATTTTTAACGAAACTCAATCCGAAGCGTGTTCAGGCTGATAGTGCCGGGAAGCACACCCACGCATTTCCGGCCTTGCCCGCTGCTGACATACATTTCCGAACTTGAACTTGGCGTGTTTATGCGTCATCCGTTTTGAATCTGGAGAAATATTTGCGTTTATATACGTCATCCGGCGCGAACTGGTTAAATACATATCGGAGGATCCTAGATTTTCGTCTCGTGTTAAGCTGTTCATTCATGAGTACACAAACTTCAGGAGTGCATTTTCACTTGTGGATAAAATGGACAGAATTGATGGCAATCATCTGGAGCCAGAGAGAGCTGGCTCAATGTGCAAAGGATGCCTGCTGGGCGCATCCATGTTTGTGCTCAAACCTATCGAAAACTTGAAATTGTGTACACGGCTTTTGTATGGCAAATTTGCATATTTATATGTTTGCGTTTCTATCAATAAAGGCGCGTCATCGAAGCCAATAGACCCATTTATAACTGAAATGCATGACCAGTAAGCATTTCATTTTGCTCTGCGCAAACAATGCGAATTGTGCATTTAAATACATACAGTATACATGCAGTATATGTGAATGTGCTGCACAGATGATTTTTGCTGTGACGTTTTTAACGCGAAAGTTTGTAATGAGTAAGTTGTACATGTACTTGAGTTTGTATCAGAACACAGATGATGTTAGAGTCATCTGGGACACCCCTAACCCTAACCCTAACCCTAACCCCTGTCAGAGCCCAGACAACTTGAGCATCACCGATGACGTCAACACCATCTGTGTTCTGATTGGCTAATAAATGTACACTACTTTGGTATGTACCAACCTACCTGCAGAAAAAATTATCGTGTCCAGGCCGATGAGCCTGTTTTAAATGTACGTTTGAAACTGGCCAATCACATATTTATTCCCCTTTTAAACAACAGCTGAATAAATCTCTGTGATCTGATTGGTGAATTGTTGATCACGTGTGTTAAATTATTCATCTCAATGCACAACACGGACACACCGCAAAAATATAGTTCTATTTATATAGTGAATATAACTTCCATTTGCATTAATACAAGTACATGGTCACACTTTTGGTTGCACTTTACCCAATAAGATGACGATGATTCATTCAGGCATTGTATAAAACCAATAATGAATGTTTCATGTTTGTGCGATGGAAAGAACAATTTAATTCGGTGACAGATGGAAAAAATGAATGTTTGTGAGTGCGATGGTAAAAATAATTTCTTGAAGTGACAGATGTAATGTTCTATTCAACGAGGCGAAGCCGAGTGAAGTAGAACATTGCATCTGCCACCTCATGAGATTATCCTTTCCATCGCTCGAACGTGAAACATTCATTATTTGTTTTATACAACGCCTGAATAAATCCTCGCCATCTGATTGGTCAGAGTGCGAATGTAGAATTGAAGTTCTATTCACCGTTGAGTAGAATCATTGAATATAACTTGTTTGCGGTGCGGTGGCCGGGCTTTGCGATGGAATGAATAATTCAATGCACAAAGCAGATGACGAGGACTTATTCAGGTATAAACATTATAAACAGGTCAAAAGAAATAAGTCCCCCCCCCCCCCCCTGGGAAATGTGCATTTTTCTGGAAGACAGTTAGGCTCCTTAACCAGTTCGCGCCGGATGACGTATATAAACGAAAACATTTCCCCAAATTCAAAACGGATGACGCATAAACACGCCAAGTTCAAGTTCGGAAATGTATGTGAGCAGCGAGCAAGGTCGGAAATGCGTGGGTGTGCTTCCCGACACTATCAGGCTGAACCCGCTTCGGATCGAGTTTTGTTAAAAATAATCCCGCCCCTCGGCACGGCGATGTTAAAATAATCCCGGCGCGAACTGGTTAACCTGTTACAAAAATGTAAAATGTAGTCTGAAATGTTACACATTTATTGTGCAATAAAGTTTCACCCAACAGTTAACCTTCGCCTGGAAATGCTGCCATTTATTAAATGTGATGACCAATAAAACACCTTCTTGCATAGTGATTGGACAAATGGAGACAATCATGTTTTTACAGAATTTTTTTATATTATTTCCTCATTTCAATTAATTTTCCTAAAGTGTACAAATGTAGCATTTAATGTTTTTTGTTTTTGTTTTTAATCTCATTACGGAAACGAAAGGACCACAAAAATAAAACTTTCCATTTCCACAAAACCTTTATGCTTTAAACAATTGTTTTGCTTGAGTGACTCTAATTTACTGTACTTCGTAAATTTATAAAATTAAAAACAAAAACAAAAACATTAAATGCATGTTCGTTTTAAACCGGCGTCGGGCAGTTGTTCTAATGTTGTTTTTTGTTTGTTTTTCGTGATTCTTTTTTTAAATATAATTTTTATTTACAGAAACATACATATTAAAATACATGTATCTAGCGCAATCGTTTTGCTGGATGCCTCCTACAAATATTATTTACTTTCAAATAAGTAAGAAATTTCTTAATAATTCGGTAGTTATTTTGTTTCGATATCTGCAAATTGTGTATCCTACCTTCAAGTTGTAGCACATAAAAGTAGTACAGTTTTATACACAAACCACATGAAATACTGCATTGTACCACACTCGCTTGGTTTACACATAGAGAAAGGAACAGATTTCCCCCTGACAACTTTTCCTGCCGACACTGTGAAAGGTTTAACATTTCTAAAGTGACAACTATCGGACCTGACATGCTGACGGGGCTGAAAATCTGTACATTTTCCGATACGATAACACGTTTTCTCAGCTATTTCGTGTGTGAAATTGTTCGTGCGGCCTTTACGATGTCGAGGATTATCATCCTGAAACTTTCACCTATTTTTCTGCTGCCACGATCCTCTTTGCTTGTTCGACGCAAAACAACTCCCGTGCCTGTCCGCATCCTTTGAACCGTACCCTATCCTCTACCAATTAACTTTGTTTCCTGTGGCCACTTCTCTCCGTCTCGTCCCTCTCAAATCCCCCTTATCTCATCCAGATGTTATCAGTGCCTTTAATAGAAGGCTAGCCGGTTTATTCGCTTTTCCCCAGACTGCCCTGCAGAATTAAGCTCTAAAGTCACTGTGCGGTTTGAGTTTGGGTTTGGAGGGTATTATCCTATCTCTGCAATCTCGGTGCTCCGGCTTAAGACAGTTTATGAAGCAGAGGATTGTTTTGATTGCTCTCATGGCTTAGTGAGACGGGCTTGTCATTAGTCCATTCAATGGCTGAGAGGGATGCCCCATCACTCCAAACAAACTACGTCTTATATCTCCGGTGTAATCACTTTTTACTTACAAGTGAGATACATACACAATGTTGCCCAGTCATAGTTTAATCATGAAATGTCAGGGACTCAGGATTATGAAGATGTCATTCCAAAAGACAAAAAGACACCCTTGGCACATAAAACGTCAAACATGAAGAGCCAATTGCTGTGGAAGTTGGTTAATCCCTCTTTTGAAAAGATATCTAATGTATCATTATTAGAGGATTAAATATGTGGTTTGCCGGTCTTAATATGTGGTTGGCTGGTTTAATGTACATTTAAAACCCGAGCCAAAGGTGAGGACATTAACATTGTTCAGGTCTATGAGCCTGTTTTAAATGTACGTCGAATACCGGCCAACCACATTTATTTCTATTCATAAACTATACCATTCATCAAAAAACAGTCGAAAATAAAAATTGTATTCATTTTTTGAGAAACACCCATCCAGCTATATATTTATGGTGCGTTTTTCGAATGTCCTCGCTCGCGTGATCGGTCTAAATGGTAAAGTAAATCATTTGTACATTGGCGTGCGATGTTACGCAGAACGCAAGCTGTGGGTACAGCATAAATTGAGGACAAACTAAGCAATGTTTTTTCATTTTTTTGGCTAAAAAGTGGGACAACAAATACTGATCTCAAAATACTAACATTTTAGCCTTTCTAAAAGGTATTTAACTATGATTTTTTTTCAATTTTTAACACGAGATACAATTTTGTCAAATTCTGTCTATTAAATGAAAGTATAAAAAAAGAACAAGACTGCAATGCTAAGAATAAAAAACATATATGATTATTTGTAATCATGGTAATATTTCACAAGTAACATGGTGTCCTTTGGTGTCCCAGCTAACGCCTATAGTGTTTTTAATATCCCAGATGACATAAAGTTGTTGGATTTTCTTTTTGTTGAAAAGGCTTGCTCTTTACCATCCTGATGGAAGTAAATACATCTCATAACTTGAAAAGCCACATTAACCGTAAACTTAAAATAGATACTGATAATTTGGGAGACTGCCAACATTGGGCATGATACCGTAGCTCAGTTGGTGGAGCGCCGGTCCGGTATTCCGAAGGTCGCAGGTTCAAGTCCCGCATGCCGATTTCTTTGTTTACTTTGAAATGCAATTTTCCCACTTGTACCTGTATGTGTTGGTAAAAAAAATAAAATGAATGAATGAATAAATGCATCTCAACTCGTACAAACCTAGGATTATGAGTTATGGGAGTTGAGGCAAGTAAGCTTCAAGTTTGAGTGTAGGAGAGGGCCGTTTTGGGCTAGCCTTGAGTGCAAGGCTGTGCTATATCTGCAACGTATAGACGATGTGCCCTCTGACGTCACGTGTTTACATCACAGGTATTCAAATGTGCCCGTCAATATGCGCACACATCGTGTTTTGCATAAAATTTGTTTGAGGAGTATAACGCCACAGGTCAGACCACCTTTGAATTATGTGACCTCTGATGTCGCCTCTTAACCAAATTTATGTAAAACACGATGCGTGCGCATATTGACGTGCGCATATTGACGGGCACATTTGAATATGTAAACATAGGGCACATGGTTTATATGTGATCAATCGGGCTGCATTGTACATACTGGATGTACCTGTACATTGTACATGTGTGTACTGTACTGGCCACCAATGCGGAGTCCAATCACTGGCAGTTTCATTCACAGCCTCGGCGTTTTAGTAATACTTCCGGGTTTTGTTGCTATGTTAATGAAATGCGCTGCTTTCGAACCACGGTGTCATATTGGTCTTTGATTGCATCCTCACGTTGAATAGCATTTCAAAATTCTAAGAAGCTGATTGGACATTCTCAAATGCGATAATTCAGGATTATGATACAAACCAACAGTCGGTGATCTGTGATTGGCCATTGAGAAATACACATAAATTAATAGTGATAATTTGCATACGTACTCACCCTCCTAAAATACGGTTAAAATACGGTTAAAACGCAGTGGATTATATTTTATCTGTAGAACATATATTTTAACCGTGTGGATTTTCTCCTACCGGTTTGTACATTATATGTACAAATTAAAGGAGCTTAATACTTAATTATTGATTCTGTAACTGGATTTGATAAAAGATATGAAAAATGACATCTTCCTCATCAAAACCTATCGACTTAAAGGGGTACTACATGTACCGGTATGTCCTGAAATCACTGAACATTTCATGTTTTAGATTGTTTACTTATTTTATTTTAAACACGGCTGAAAGGAAACCAAACCTAATCTCTTAACGTTCTCAAGAAAAAGAAAAAAACACACCACATTGTTTATAATTGACACGGCGGACATTTTGGAGTATTCGTATAAGCTGTACTACACGTCAAAGTTCAGTTCTATTGATGGTCGAGTTGTCTCGACTTATTATTATTATTGTTATTGCTATACACATAAACTCTGCGGTGTTTTTTAAAACCAAAATAAGTCATATTCACTCAACCGAGGGGGTTGAGTTTTGGGGGTCAAAAAGTGACCACAGAAACTTGTTCTGGGAACACTTCCCTATGTGTCCCAGGTTCTACCGGCATGTGTCCCTAACCCTAACCCTATCCCAGGACACATAGAACCCGGGACAGATAAGGATGACCCGGCCCACTCGTTCTACACAAGAATAACACAAACATTCCCAGTTTTTGTTATAAAGGATGGTTGTGTAAATGTTTATGTCCTACTTTTAAAAGCTCTTTCTGATTAAAAGGATCATACGTTTGGTAATTGGAACCCACTGTTTGTTTCAATCCTATATAGTTATAGATATATACCATAAAACTAACCTGTACAAAAATCATTTCAAAAGGTGGTAGCGATTTTGAGATATTGCCGAAAATCTGGGGCGGTTATGTCCACGCAGGAAGAATTATCTGCATTGGAATACACAATCTGAAAAACGTCAATGCAGTAACGCTTCTCATATTCAATTTTGTTGGGATAAAAAGTGATATATATTTTCATAACCGCATTCCTTCGAAGTGAAAAGTTTATAAAAATGCACTATACTATCCAAAGCTGCTGTACTTCTTACCAAGTAAGTTTTTATTGCCATAAATTTTTGGAGTAATTACCAAACGTATACGATGCCTTTAACATCATCACATTCAAAACGCGTTTTGTAGCCCAATTGGGCGATTTCAGGACAAGTATGCAGTGCAGCTTTAAGATATATGTACATTGGTATATTGTGTATGTTTACACTCCATTGTTTACTGCATAACATTGTAGTTTTCAGTGGGGGTAACTACTTGACGCTCGCTACACAAATTTACGAAATATGAACAGTTTTCAACCAAAAGGCAATGCTGTCCGTCATGTGGGTACGTGAAAGATAACACTTCAGAACACTGGAAATGATGATTACTGTGCAGGGGATTTTCCTCGAAAGACAAAAAAAGAAATAAATATAAGTTTGGAAAGTGCTTATAATATACATTCGCATTTTTGTATCCTTGTACGTGGAGACATCGCTTTGATCTTGTGTACAAAATGGTTAGAAAATTGACAACTTTAAAAAAAATGCTTATATTTCAATCACAAACACCAACCCTAACCTAGTTTCCATTCTTTCCTAGTTTTTGAGTAATTTAAGTAGTCAGAAAGTGAAAAAACAGGCTGGAAACACAATGTACCGGTACACATTGTTGGAAGAAACAACATTGTGTAATTAGGCTGCATGTGCAATGTACATGCAGGATAGACATGGGGGAAAAGGCATAAATTTGATATCGTGTGTTTATGGAGTATAATTATCAGCAATGTTGATGATTGCACGCACTGGTTTTGGTAACGGCCTATACAATGTAATGTACAGTGTGATATCGGCTAAGCAAATACCTACCTCTCTTTCGGGGGGGCTCGCACAATCAATGTGAATTAGGCGTCTTTGGAACGTGTGTAATTTCAGACTGTGCGGATCAATTCACGGCAAGTAGGTCACAGATTGCGTGTGTAGAGACGCAACGATTTGACAAGCTCCTGTGTGTTTTTGTCAATACGCGGCGTGCGAGATGCGTACATGTGCCATCCTTTTGAAATGCACACGTCACTGCTCGTGTAATGTATTATACACCGTGGAGTAATTAAATGGGTATCTTACACTACATGAGTTATAGCTCTCGTACAGCTGATGAAACACACGAGTCTGGAGGAGGATTTCCCCAATTGCAGACTTGCATGTAATTGCAATAATCAAGTAGTGATATCCGTTTCTTACTCAGTTTTATTGTGAATAATCGTCCTAATCACAGTTTACAATATGTATTCAGCAAGACGTAACAAGCCTAAACTAAATGTACATAAAAATTAAAAACAATGTCAACATCAGCAGAAGAGTAAAGATAAGTATTTTCTGTCAACGACACGACACACTTGACTACATGTTCTAGCCTCTACCTAGTTGTGGGGACAGGTTCTTTTGTTTGAAAAAAAACCTGGACCGAGTAGTGGGGACAATTTCCTGTCCCCATAGCGCGTTGGGTCTCTAGTAAAGGAGTTTAGAGGTAGAATTGGGTTATAATCATAATGAAAGAAAATGAAGAAGACAAAAGGTGATGTTGAACATTTTAAAATTTTGGATTGTTCTGAGTTTGAGTTTAGAGCGATTTCCCTTAGCACACAAACCCTATGGATTGTCCCCATAACGCAATGTACGAAAAGAAGCTGATTATGGTGCGGAGTACCAGTCATGTATTTCCACATGATGTGTCCCATAATATTCACGATTGCATGCACATTTTAACCAGCACGCTATGCAACTTTTGACCATTGAGGAAGAAACTGCAGCTGGTGTGTATACAACTTGATGAGCGAGTTTTGAATATTCGAACATTCAGACAAACTTTTTGAATAATCAAATACTATATGTGACCCACCCCAAAACCAGGCTAAAGTCGAAATTGTTCATACAAAGATTTTTATACCATTGGATTGCTAGCGTTTTTAAAGCTTTAAAATGATACATCACATGCACCAGTACCGCTATGGAATGAAAAGTAACGACGCTTTAAAAAGTGACATTTTGTTGCCATTCGCGGCAACAAGTTTGCTCAATTTGAGTGATAGCAACGACAACAAAAATCAGGAGAAGGCCGATATTATCACTTTCGGGGATTTTTAAAAAGGTTTAAACATGAACTGCCTATAAAATAGAGTTTTAACTAACGATTTATGAAGAAAAAAACCCAATCGACCGGCAACACATTTTTGTGTGTACAATGCCATATCTCGAAATGGCATTTGCCTACTTCCGTCTGGTTTTGGCCTGGTGGGTCACATATGTCCACACCCCTAATTGCATTATCTATGTTTGTTAACATTTTGTCTTTTGTGTCTTATAATATTACAGCCTACATTGGGTGAACGACCTTCCAGGTACATTAACCCAGGTGAGTTTTAGATGAGTTATAAATAAAGGGTAACATTTGTTTGATTTCTTGAGCGCCATTTCTATTAAAAATATTCAAAAGCGCTGTACATTATAAGCATAATTGTAAAAAGATTAAATAGCAGTACAAATTACATTAAAAATTATTAAACATTACAAAAAGATAAAATTTACACAACAGACCCAGTAAACAACTAGAAATTACAAAGTCAATAATTATAAGAACAACATGAGACAACAAAATTGCCACCAATCATCATTATTAACCGCAGCTCAACGGGACCAAACAAGGACGAGGAAGACCCCCCAGTAAAACACCAAACAGAGTTAGGGTTAATTATAAAATTGATTAAAAAGATAGGTCTTGATTGCTCGCTTGAACTCTCCTTCATTTGTAATATACTTTTGGTAGATGGCTGTGAAACACGCCAAATCCAGCATGATAATCGGGCAAGGCGCACATCGCCGAGCCTGATAATCGCTGGTATTGGCGTGTTCCGAAGCTATTTACCTATGTAAAATCCAGACTCCTACTGTTAATAGAAATGTAAACAAAAAAGACCGAGTATGTACAATGAGTCTACTGACAATGTAAGTGCACTGCCAGTGTGACTTATTGACGGCACCGCATAATGCCGCAGTGTGAACTATAGAGTATCCATTCTTTGACACACATTATGTTCAATTGGTTGGCACAGGTGACACAGTACTGTTGTTTGTTTACTTGACAATGGACATCAATTGTGTTTAATATCATTGTATTGGTAATGACGAGTTATTGTGTTGGTAATGATGAGTTATTGTGTTGCTAATGATGAGTTATTGTGTTGCTAATGATGAGTTATTGTGTTGCTAATGATGAGTTATTGTGTTGCTAACGATGAGTTATTGTGTTGGTAACGATGAGTTATTGTGCTGGTAATGATGAGTTTCTGTGAGTTTCAAGCCATTACCAGCTAGTACTGTCGTGCAGGAACAATAGGAATACGTCACACCTGGATTTTACATGCCTATAATCTGTGACAGGGTCATACAATCATGTAGCTACATGTACCTGTATATTGTTATGCATGTTTAATTACAAACAGAATACATTTACATGGGTATGCACTTGTGTCACCAGTACGTACCAGTACGTACAATGTACGGTACAGAGACAAGACAGATCAAGTTCTGCGAATTACTTTCAGAAATCTTCTTTCTCCATCAATGTTTACTTGGCAGGACTGCAGTGCACTGGTTGCCGCATTTCCATCATGCCCTCTTTAGCACTTTTAGTGGGCGTGCGGCGGGAACCAGTACAGCATTGCTGCATTGAGCATTACGTACACCGCGTACCGAAGAAAAATTTTGTTGCGAAGGAAACGGTTTCTCCTGAACAAAATAATACATTTATTTAGCGAACAAATTACAAGAGTTTTTGTTGAGGAGCGTTTTGTGAACATTATTATTTATTTTGTTTTACATTTTTTATTTGCCGATCAAAAAGTTAGGGTTGGGGCCTAAAATTAGAGTTGGTCGGGTAACCAAAAGCAGAACTAATTTGTTTTGGCCTTATGTACTCTTTTGTTGATGCTGGACCTGCTGGTTAAAATGCAAGAGTCGCCGTAAAGGTAGGATACACCATTGGTAATTGCTTGAATTATTATGAATGGGTGGATTTGGGGGGTTGTATTTTATAGTAAATATCGTTTAACTGACTGTCTGAAGTACAATAATGGATGCCGAGAAAAAGCAAACAAAGTTTGATTTCAACCGGCGTCGGTCAGTTGTTTCTGTTGTTCTTCTTGTAGGCCTAGTTGTTTTTTTGCGCTATTGCCGTCTGGCGATCGTAAATTTTCTTTATAAAATTCATTTTCGGAACTATTACAGGATATCTAGCGCAATCATTTTGCTGAATGCCTATAATCATTATTCACTTTAAAATAAGTAAGATATTTCTTAATAATTTGAGAGTAATTTTTTTTCTCGATATCTGCAAATGGTGTATCCTACTGTTAAAGGTATGATATACCATTTGCAGATATATTATTTGTAAAAAATATTTACTACCGAATTATTAAGAAGTATCTTACTTACTGTATCTGAAAGTAAATAATGATTCTAGGCATCCAGCTAAATTATTGCGCTAGATATCTTGTAATCGTTCCAAAACATTATTTTTTTCTTTTAAATCACGATCAAGAACAGCATAAGATTAACTGCCCGATGCCGGTTGAAAAAACAACGCTGTTTTTCTTGCTGTTCTCGAGATCCATGATCATTGTAAAACTTCGGACAGGCCAGTTAAACGATATTTACTATTAATTACAACCCCTTAAATCCACACATTCCTGACAATTCAAACAATTACCAATGGTGTATCCGTATGTACCTTTAAGTGCTCCTACAGAACCAATGGATGCTTTTGTGGCCATCTTCCTAATAGGCTTTGGAGACAAGTTAATCTCTGGTCAGCCCCCTAGCGGTGATTATACAAGTATGTAATCACATTTAATTCCTGACATGCCTGGCCTGTTTCAGTTGAAGTTGTGGATTTGTCGGGAGGAAGAGGAGGAGGAGGAGGAGGAGGAGGAGGAGGAGGAGGAGGGGGAGGGGGAGGGGAGGGGGGGGGGAGGGAGGGAGAGCTGAGCTAAATTAAATCTTGTCCTTGACCCACCACACTATCTGCTTATTGAGAGGCTCAGGGCCGACTTTCATCCCAAGATTGTTGCCTGCATCAACAACAGAGAGGATAAGCTCTAGCGATTGCAGAAGGTGATACATTCGCTTGATCAACTTAAGTGTGTCATATTCAGGAGTTTTGATGTACAGTACCACTTCAGTTGTGTTTCTTCACTGCTATACCCACTTATATTGTTGAGTGTTCATTGTTAAGTGTTCATTGTTAAATTGCAATTTGTGAACTGTCCCTAATAAGTAAGGCATATTTCCTAAAGTTCTTTCTCCCTACTCAAGATCAGTCATGTTTGATGAGTGCATTTAGGGGGAAATGAGTGACTGAGTTACCTGTACTTAAAAAGAACCTACCGGTGTATACAGGTTGGCCAAAAATAAAACCTCGGAAAAGCATATATCTCAACGGCTACCCCAAAGCCAAAATTACCTATGTATGTGTACATGTATACCAATGGATGGAGAATCTTTATTAAGCAATTAGACTTTTTGTTGGTAGGCACATTTTTGAGTTTCATGAAATTGGCCCCTGTTAGGATGGGTACTGGACCTTTACATTGGGTTTACATACCAAGAGAATAAGAGTCTATCAGTTTGAGTGTATATGGTGCTGGAATTGTCAAGGGCATGGGTAGGTATGGCAGTTCTACTAATTTACACAATGGGGTTTAATAGGGTTTTGCCAAAAAGAACTGTTTCATGCCTATTCATTATAAGTACATGTACGGTACATATCTTGCGTAGGAGTTGTTGGTGGCCTAACGTACATACTGGTAACATCAGTCATGGTTTCTTTTCTGACCTTGCAAGATTCTCAAAAAATACTGCACTGAATTGTTGTGGTGTCAAATGGTGTCGTTAAAACAGTTGCTGTCTTACTGGCTACTCACTTTACAAGCAGTAAAGCAATGTTAAAGCAATTTGCTTCATGAAATAAGTTTGTTAAGATTTCAGGTGCAGTACTGGTACTTTTATAGAGGAGTACAATGTACCGGTATGTATACATTGTACACTGTAAAAAACTGTGGTGTTAAATTGTACACCAATGGTGTAAAATTTGATTATTTCCTGGTGTTTATTTTGGGCAATGATTTGGTTGTTGAATAACACCAGTTTGGGAATCAAATTATTTGAACACAATGTTGGTGTACACCCTGATAGCAAAATTTCACGTGGATATCACGTCATTTGCTCGTTATTCTAGCGAAAAGATATACTGTTTTAACACTATAATTTTGTACATATTAACTGCATGGACAAATTACGTAATGAAATAATACCAAGAACTAACTTATTACACATTACACATTCATACAATAATAACCTATTCCTATTAGATATTACCTACTGAAAACGTACTAATACGTAGCCAATGCCGTTAGTTAGTTTTATACTGCGCTTTTTTTGTCCACGACAAAGTCACAGCTAGTTTGTATGAATAATGTCAAAATTTGAAAACGAATAAAATGTAACGCAAATTTTTAACTATGTTTGCACAAAAATCAAAATTCAATCATGGAATCGTTTAAATAATAACATATTATGGTAAACAAATGAATTTCTGCACTAAATACAACAATTTAACATCGACTATTGTTAACACAGCGATATCCCATAATTTCTTATCGACCAATCAGAGGGCTTTATTTCACACACGCATGCGCACACAGTCAAATTTAACACCAAAATTACGTAACACCAGTACTTGATTTGAAACTAATACTTCAAGAATCATTTTACTCCATTTTAACACCAATTTTCATTCCAAAAGATTTTAAAAACATTGGTGTTTAACACCAGTTTTTGCAGTGTATTCTACCAATGCAGACAACTCTTTATTAACCCCTTGATGATGAGAAGCGGCTATAGCCGAGGCCCGCTAATTCATCAGAATACTGTGGACAGCTGTACACTCGGTCCATTGTGCAGTGCAGCTACTGGACAAAAGCTCTGCAGTCCTGCGTATAATCTGATGCAGGGAAAAGTGGGTCGCCGGTAATACAGGCGTTAAGGGGTTAACATTGACACTACAAAATAAGGAAAACTGAAGACCTCAACTTAGTGCCCCCCCAAAAAAAATTAAAAATAAAAATAAATTAATAATAATAATAAAATTTAATATTTGATTTATCTCACAAGTACCTGTACGGTGTGCATTCACGCTTTATTACAAGTTATGATTGATGGAAACCAGACTGTTTTTACATCAGATACAAATCTGTACAGACCTGTACACTTGGGTATGTTAAGCTGAAAATTTGTATTCCTGTGTAGACATCCCTTTGTTCTCGTGTACAAATTGTTTTGACTGTCAAAACTCATATTCAAAATGCTCTTATTTCAACCGCTTTCTTTTCCTGGGTTGAAATTTGGACCAAATACATTCCGTACCCAATATGTATTCCTAACCCGAAACCTAACCCTAACTCAAACACTAATGCTAGTTTTTGAGAAAAATCTATGAATCTATTTCGTGAAAACCTTGTGGAGACCTATTTAGAAACGGTGTGAATACTACATATTGTGCATATTGCTAATCTGGATTCAGCTACCCGTTAGGTTGAGTAGCGCCCTCGCTTGTCCTAAAGATTGATTTTTGCATTGTACCTGTGGACTGGAGATGGATCATGCCGATGACGATTCAAGATTGCTTGTAAATGTTTCTAATTCTGTAGCCAAGATCCAGAATTTGTGGACTTTTGTACCGAATGTTTTTGGTTGTGCGAAATGTTTCTGTTAATTACCAGTAGGCCTACAGGTTTAAAGACCGTATACACCATTTGCAGATATCGACAAATGTTACTACTGAATTGTTTAGAAATATTTTACTTATTTGAAAGTAAATAATGATTCTAGGCATCCAGCAAAATTATTGCGCTAGATATCCTGTAGGCATAATTGTTCCGGAGAATTTAATACAACAAATTCACGAACAAACAAATTCACGAACAAGAACAACTGCCCGACGTCGGTTGAAAATGGGCGCCTTTTTTCTCGCTTTTTTCTCGGCATCCATGATTGTAAAACTTTGAACAGGTCAGTCAAATGATATTTACTATAAATCACAACCCCCCAAATCCACCCATTCTTGATAATTCAGGCAATTACCAATGGTGTATCTTACCTTTAACTGTTTAACTTGTGTGCCAGTAATAAGACAGGTTATTTGGAAAGCATAACATCCCGATCAACAAGCTAGAAAAATACTGGTAAAGGTCAGTCACTAAATATGCATACCAAACACTGACAAAATAAAATGTTAAAGAATATATGTTTGAAATCTTCATACCGGTACTTGTACATGTACAAACATGTACAAGATCGGAAAATAAATAAGGCCAGTTGTTCAGGCGCCAGATAAACCCGTGAAGATTTGCGTTAACACTAGGTGGAACAATCCCTTTTTAAAGGGAAGACTTGTGATTTTGAAAAGAACTGTTTGGATTTATTTATCTATTTTTATTTATTCCTTATTTATTCTATTCAGTGAGAAAATGTCACTGGTCTCCCATGGATCCCAGCTTACATACTTCTACAATACAAAACATTTAAATACAATTTATTTTCTAAACTAATTACATGTAACTTAACTCATTTAAAAGACTAAACAAAAAACACAGCAATACACACAGCAAATAACAAACATTACAGTACAGTGTAAACACATTACTGGATAGTAGATCAATTAACTGGACTGTTTAAGTTGATTGACAAAGCAATTACAACTTGTTGAATGTGGAGATTTCAGATGGTGTGGCAAGCTGTTCCAAGCCTGGGCACCCCTGAAGTTAACAGTTCCTTTTCCACTTTCTGTTCTAAAGTGTGACGTGTGGAAGAACCACATTGCCAACAGTGCTATTTCGATGACCATGTAGTTCACTAACTGGAATAAAAACATCGCTAGACTCGTGTATGCTCTATAATCAGTATGCTATATTTGTCTTCAGGTAAAGACGATCAGAGCACACGGTACGTTCTCTAGAGGACGTACAGTCTGCGCATACTGATTGGAATATCAGTCTAAATCCAACCCTGCATCTTCCCAAAAGAAATCTGCCAGATTTGCTGCAAACCTTCACTCGTTTACACTATCGCCGTAGACAAGTTTAAATAATATGTTGGTTTACTTTAACCCTAGCTTCCACATACAATGCAGTGCATCAGGTGTAATCTTATGTGGTATACAATAGAGCCCCCCCCCCCCCCCCCCCCCCCCCGTTCTGGATATATGATGACATGTTTGTATAATTACTTCATTGGCGTTTGAATTACACAACTGAGAAACCAGGCTTTGAAATAGCTGGCTCCGTGTTGTAGAACAGCAGAACGATGCACACACAAATGGTTGGTTTTTCCACTTTATTTATCAACAATTCTGTGAATGAAACATCAAACTGGAAGTATTTTGTCATTCATGATAACAATTTACATTTTGACGAAATGTTCACCGTCTCAACGTTGAGCGGGCCGTTACACAATAAGGACAAACTTCCTATATACATGTAATGTATACAGATGGAAGTCTTACACCGTGTTCCCATTGGACTTTTCCCTCCCCGGCCTCACGGTAACTTACCGCGACATTCCTTCGTGCAATTCTACCGTGCGTTCCCACTTGGACCGTTATACTGCGCGACATAACGTTTAATTCTCCCTGCGACACTGGCAGAATGTCATACATTGTGGGCGCTGTGCATAGTCGCATTTTTACCTCGTGACAAAGCAGTTTACGCATGGTCGCGGTACTTCTACATGGCGAGGCTGTTCCAGTATTAAAGCCAGTTGCGCGTTACCCCGAGTTAAATTTGAATAACATCTGATACACTGACTTGCTCACTTAGCTTGGCACATTTTATTTTTGAATTATCTAGACCAAAGACACTGTTGCTATATCGCGTGATTCGGGGCAAGCCTTACGCTAGCAACACCCAGCTCCGGAATGGTCTGGTGTCTTTGGGCCACAATCTCACCTATTGAACAATGTATTGGTGCTAAGTGTCGGTTGCGTAACTATGCAAGAGCTTGCCCCGGATCACGTGATATGGCAACAGTGTCTCTGGTCTGGAGAATTTAAAGTTCAACGGTGCCAAGCTGTGCGAGCAAGTCAGTGTACCAGATGTTATTCAAATTTAACTCGGGGTCACCAAATAGCTTATTTGATTCTTTAGCATCTCTAATATAACTTACCGCCGCTGAGCGAAAACTTTCCACGACCACTTTTGGCCTGGTAGTTTTACGTCACCGCCGCGGGACGTTACCACGCGTTCCTTTGGATTGAATGTCGTCATTCTACATAAAGTCTCGGTATGTATTGTTAACCCCCAAACGTCCATTGGGAACACGGCTTTACTCAACAGGTTTTTTATTTTGGTGGGGTAAGACTGACAAGATAACAAAACAAGATAATAAAACTCAGCCCACTGCACTGTGAGGCTGTTTGCGTATATATTTTTGCAAGGAATGATTTACCATTTACTTTGAGATTGAGATTGATAAGTATACTTGGTTCGTTGCCATTTTATGAAGTACCTCCTCCTCCATCCAGCTGATGAAACAAGATAATTTCCAGCCATCTTTTTGTCGTTCAGTGTCTGAACGGATCTTTTTATGGAGTCCATCATTCAATATTGATCTTTAAACATCGCCACTTCACGATAAATGCACCATGTCAATGTACAATATAAATAGACTTGCTTAAGCTTACAAGGGGCTGATGTCTCAATAGTTAGGTGGCTTTAGTGAAATTACCGTTACTAGGGCAGATAAAAGTACCATATTTGGCATGAAGCTCCCTTAGGGCCTTGTAATAGCGAGCATTCGATTCGGGATGGGAGACGAAGAAGACCGGAAAGGCGAGCGGAAAAATTGATCTGCGCATGCGCGAAACCGTACATGTCTCCTTCATGTTGTATCTAGTACCGGTTTAACACTATGCATTTTGCGCGGTTATCTCGGGGTTCACGAAATATTTAACCCCGAGATTACCCGGGTAATTTTGAGCGTTCACAATACATCCGGCTACCTCAAAACCCCACTTAGCCCGGGTAATTTCTAACCCTACTCGCGAGGTGGGTTAACCCACCAATCTCGGGGTTAACGACGGCTCGCCGGGTTTTCTTCGATCCGGGTCCGTTCGTCGAGTTTTATCAGCGCAGCCAGCCTTGCGCGTGCGCGCTGCGAAAGTCAAACACGTCGGTAACTCGTCTTGATAAGTTTGTTTTACGTACAATAAATGCAAGGCACCAGTCTTAACATTATATACAAAAAAGTACTTAGGTTACCTTCTCTAAGAAATTTGAATTAAAAAATGTGTTTTCTATATTGCATTTAAGTATTCTGTACAAGTATTTTGCATTTGTGTTTTCCGCAGCACCATGTACAAGTAATGTTCGTAACATTTTGGTCATCTTTTTTCTCTAAAATGAAATCAAATGCATTTTTTCTTCTATACTACATATTTAAAGCTAGTTTTTGATAAGTAACTTTATCCAGTATGAAACTTGAAAAATCCAATAATTAGAACTAGGCTAACTAGGCTAATTTGGTTTTCTTATAAACAAGTCAAATCTCAAATGACCCCTTGATTACCATTGTCCTAATTTGAAAGAGTTGTGATGATTTCCCAGCCAAGGATCACTCCATCCAAGTTGCATTAAAATCCAGCAAATTACGTAGACAAAGAAATGTTTTATTTGAACAATGATCTCTATTGACCCCTGCATGACCTTTGACCTCAGTAATCTGACGAAGAATTGGGTCTCCCATCCAAGGATCATCACTGCATCAACGTTTTATCAACATCCATGAAAGGTTGTAGAAGTTAACTTTCTTTTACCTAACCTGAAACTTTGGGGTACGGCTATACAGAATTTAGGACCTGTGTCTTCAAAAACTTCGTTCAGGTGACAGAAAAATGAAAAGACCTTAATGAACATAGGACTTCGTCATTTGTGTATGAACTGTAACAATGTTATGCCTTTTGGTGGGAATGTTAAAGACTCGGCACCGATGACAGGCAGTAGTACTAGTAGTAGGAAGCTGAAGAAGTGCATGTACACTCACGTTTGTTTATGGTGTAAATCGAGGAGTTTCCTTTGTTCCTCTCGATTATTTTCTTTGTTTGTACTCTAACTTTTTTCGACGGCTCTCATTGGTTTTGTACACGAATCTCAATCGAGGTTGTCCTCGATTCTAACCCTAACCCCAATTCACCTTCGTGTCGCCAGGTATGTGTCCTCCATTTACACCATAAACAAACGCAAGCACACACAAAGCATTGTCTTAGATCATTTTGTAATTTCTAGTGCCCCCCCCCCCCCCCCCTTCCCCCATGCTATAAAAAAAATCAACAACTACATTTTCCAACTTACAGTTTATAAGTAAATCCTGATTATTCATTTGAAGTCGAGGAAGGTACATCTTGTGTACATATTGTAGGTATTCTGTAGTACAATACATGTACTAATAAACTGTTTGAGTGCATTGGGCCTGTACTGAAATTAATAAAAACCTCTGTGTACATACTGACAAAAACTGTAACGGTAAATGTACATTTAGTGTGAACAATTTAATTCTACAATGTATACATTTTATCATTACTTTTTTAAAGTTATATCAGGCCAGATTCCACATGTACGTGTACATGTACCGGTACATGTATAGGCCCAAAACGGACTGATTTGTTTTCTTCCAATTGTTTAGTGTTTGCAAGAAAGTTTTTGAAGTGTACTGTACTTTCGTACATCCCTGATTCATGTTATTGATTCCATTAATGCAGGCATGATACCAGTATCCTAACTGCCGGGTATTTCAATGTGATTTCCAATTATTTGCCCTAAAAAATATTATTAAATAACCTCGAAAAGCCTTTCAAAGCATAAATCATATGATCCTTGTAATAATGAGGTCGGTAAAATGAAGTCAAATATCACTCTGTTAGATTTATCTTCCATATTAAACATATGAAAAAGAAATTGAAAGCTAAGGAAATCATGGTTCTTAACTTTTTGTCCACGTCATTTCACATCCGTAATGTCCGTAACGGTGAAATGGAACGTTCGTAACCACAACAACTTAATGTTTCTACATTATCAGAATGACTTTTTCTAAATTGTCAATTAAGTTTGTATCTGAAAGTTGGTCTACTACTACGTAGTTATTTTAAACAAATCTGACCAGAAAGTTTTATACCAATATGTCACAAAGATTGAAAAGCCTTATCAGAACACGCATGTAACGCTCGTTTGCAGTGGTTATATCTAATAAATAAACCAAGCTAAACACCATGTCATGCTAAACAGTATAAGTAATAATGTGCAGAATAAGTAAAAACTGCTTTGACTGCAGGTATGTAACTTTTTTGCTAACTTTTTTGCTAACAAAATTGCTAGTCACCTCGTATGTAACGTATGTAACAGTGGAATTGTTATAATGCATATGTACATGTATAAAAATTACCTGAACTTACATGTTTAGTACGTTATGATGTATCAACATAGAAGTATTACACATACTGGTAACTGGTAATAACATGTGTAATTCAATCATGGCATCGGCCAAGTATAGCCTGGAACGTCAAGTGAGAAATGTAATTATTTAAGAGCTTTTGCTTTTGGGGGTTTTCACACGTGCTGATTTACAAATGTAAATACAATTCACTTGTGCATGCGAACACGTATCTTTTTTTCCCATTTAAACTACTTTTGTCTCGTTACCCTGCACATTTTCTTGATCAGTTTTATGCTGCGTTTTTCAACAGTGTCGTGTTACCATACCGCGGTGTTGCACTTACAAGCACGTCGTGTTTCGTATTATAGCGTTCTTATCGCCTGGTAACTCGTTTGAGTAGTCAAGGAGCAAAGTGCTCAAAACCCTACAATTAAAGGTAGGATACACCATTGGTAATTGCTTGAATTATCATGAATGGGTGGATTTGGGGGTTGTATTTTATTGTAAATACCGTTTAACTGACCTGTTAGAAGTTTTACAATCATGGATGCCGAGTAAAGCAAGAAAAACAGCGTTTGTTTTCAACCGGCATTGAGCAGTTATTCTTATTTTATTTTTTTCGCTATCGTCGGACGACGATCGCGAATCTTCCTTTTTTTAATTCTATTTTTCGGAATAATTACAGGATATCTAGCGCAACAAAATTGCTGGATGGCTAGAATCAGTATTTACTATTTACTTTCAAATGAGTAAGATATTTCTTAATAATTCGGTAGTAAATATTTTCGATATCTGCAAATGGTGTATCCTACCTTTAAGGAGTTGGTGCAACACCCACTACATCTAAGGCTTGACTGCATATGATGGTAGAATAGACTCCCTAGAACACCTCTAGGTAGGTGGGCTCAAATTGCGGTATAAGTCTTGAGTTTCAGCGCTAATGTTTTCCCATAGGAACGTGCAGGGTATGATTCTGTGCTAGACGAATGTATTTTGAGATAAGATTAGACACATAATATTTTGTGTGGCTAGTTGTTTTAAAACAATCTTGTTCGTACTAAATTGTCTTGTTTACATGTCTCAATTTAAGTAATAGTTTGTAGTCATTGTTGATTCCAGATGAAGAAAGCGGCGTGTTTTCCCCTCTCCTTAGCGCACAAATATGCACAGATATTTTAAATAACAAATTTTCTGCAATTTTTGGGAAAAAAGGAGTAAACTTCGATCTTTGCGCTTGTGCAATATGTGCGTGTTCATTAAAACTATGCAACCCACTTGTGAACTACATGTAGTAGGAGTAATAGGCCTTATTCACAGGTCGGCATATTCAGTGCGTATGCAAATGATCACTATGTGTTTCTGGCCAATCACAGATCACTGACTGATGGTTTGCGTCATACTCCTGAATTGTTCATTTCAAAATGTCCAATCAGCTACTTGGAATTTGCATATGTTATTCAACGTGACGATGTGATCAAAGACCAATCAGATCCCGTAAATTGAAAGCAGCGCATTTTCATTAACATCCCGGAAGTGACAATTGGATCAAGGCTGCATTTCCGACTGTAGACTCCACATGTGTCCGGGTGGCGATAATTTTTTCTGCAGGTAGGCTGCAACGGTTACACGGTTACACGGTTAACCGACCGTTCAAACGGTTACACGGTTACATTTTTCCGGTTAATTTTTTAATTTTTTAATTTTTTTTTTTTAATACAAAAAAAACTTTGTCCGAGTTTTGTTGGAGCTTTGGTTGGGAAAAGGGATGGTTTCGTTGGAGCAGGTCACAAATAGTACAACTGATTAAATTGTGTATGGACTGATAGCTTATCTAACATATAGTCGGCCTAAATTACACAAATTGATGCAGACAATTAGCAATCGCAGAACTGCTCAAATTAGAAGCGCTAATTAGATATGCATTACAGGCCCGTGCATTTATTTTTTATTTAATTTTTTTGTTTAATTTTTGTTTAATTTTTTTTTTAATTTTTGGTTTTAATTTTCTTTTTTTTAATATTGCTACGGTTACGGTTAACCGTAACCGTAAAACGAACGGTTACACGGATAATTTAATAACCGCAAACTGACAGGCTAGGTTGGTACATTAGCCAATCAGAACACAGATGGTGTTGACGTCATCAATGATTTTAGAGTTGTCTGGGACAACCCTAACCCTAACGCCTAACCCCTAACCCCTAACCCCTAACCAGATACCAGACAACTCTAACAAGTAACATCATCGATGACGTCAACACCATCTGTGTTCTGATTGGCTAATAAATGTACACTATGTACCAACCTACCTGCAGGAACAAATTATCGCGTCCGGGCGCAAACATACTGTACAGTGCATGGCCTACCTACAGGTACACGTTGCAGATATAGTACAGAGTGCGTATCTGAAGTTAATGCAAAAATGCACATCATATTAATTTTTTTTTATTATATGAAATATTTAAATGGAACATGGAAATGTAAAAACTTGTCATAATATACTTAAGCTTTAATAATATTAAACAAACGCATTAAAAAGAAAATTACCGGTAGGTAACAATTACTATGTTGTAGTGCAGTGTTTTTTATCTTAAAATCAAGCTCCTGAGCTCAGTCAAGCGGATAGAATCCGCCGTCCGTGGACACATACAAATCTTTAAACTACCATCTCAGAGACAAAATTCAATTTACAAATATATTTTAGGTTTTCTTATTTTTTAGCCACCATGTAGTAAAGTTGCTTTAAAATCTGTACGTGCAAGACCAAAGATTCTCACTGTCTACTGACAAGAGCCCCCAGGCCGGTACATGTATGCATTGCCAACCAATTACGAAGATGTGTGATATCGTTAGCTACGATGATTGTCATGTTCACTCGGACAGTGACACTAGAAGGGGAGTCAACAAATACAAGATAATGGACAACGTGTTTGTCTGATTTACAGTAGCTTCAAGATTATATACATGTAATCTTTTAACAAGGGGACGTCGCCCAAATCAAGGCTATCCTTAACAAAAATTGAGGTGGCCGGGGTTGACTTTTAGCAATTGTGTGGTTGTGAAAATGTGGTTGTATAATTTGTTTGTCACCAAATGTTTCAATTTTATTATTATTACTTTATTCTGGCATTTTACACACATACAGATAACAATATGCAATTAAAAGTTCAAGAATATTATGACAGGACAAGGACAGTGACGGGCAGCCAAGAAGGAAACTAAACGTGAATAGAACACTGGCGCCAAACAGGGCCTTTCAACTCCATCTTTGGAGATGGTCCATCTTTGGAGATGGTCCATCTTTGGAGATGGTCCATCTTTGGAGATGGTCCATCTTTGGAGATGGTCCATCTTTGGAGATGGTCCATCTTTGGAGATGGTCCATCTTTGGAGATGGTCCAAATTTGGAGATGGTCCACCCCCTTCCTATTATGTACACGTGTATGCATACAATGTAGTGTACAGTTTCTTGGTTGTCATTTTCTAGTGTGTACGAAATACTGCATGTCTTGACCAGTTCGCGCCGAGGCGCGGGATTATTTTTTACTAAACTCGATCCGAGGCGGGTTCAGGCCGATGATACCGGAAAGCACACTCACGCATTTTCGGCCTTGCTCGCTGCTGACAGACGTTTCCGGCCTTGCATGTTTATGCGTCATCTGTTTTGAATCTGGGGAAAACTTTGCGTGTACAGTATATACGTCCTCCGGCGCGAACTGGTATTTAGGGTAAAGTGCTGGTTCAAATGGCACTGTACACTACTATTATGTACACACATTCGCATTTTTGTATCACTGTGGAGACATAGCTTTGTTCTCAGGTACAAAATGGTTAGAAAGTCGAGCACGTTTTTCAAAATGCTCCCATTTTAACCATAATTGTTTTCCTGGGTTGAAATTTCGACCCAATATACCCTATATTATACCCTAACCCAAACACTAACCCTAACCCACATCCTAATCCTAGTTTTTGAGTAATTTAAGTAAAATCCAAAAATCTAATTCGTGAAATTCCCAATGGAGACCTATTCATCTATAGAAATTTACCCTCCAGAGACGTTTTGTCTCCATTGTACACATTGTGTTCATGTCTCCAGAGGGTACCGAATTTCGAAAAATGTGGGTGTGCTTGTTTATGTCTGCATGTGTACGAACCTTTCCTGCCTAGTGTGAACCTCTAAACAAGATGTCCACAGGATGCTGGAACAGGTTGCAGATTGTGGCAAATGTATTTCGCCCTCTATGGAAACAAGATTTTTGGAGGAACATTGTTTAGGATTATCTGGTGAAAATTAAAGGAAACACCTAAGTGACTCGGAATATAAATTTGGGATTGCAAATTGTTGTAGAAGCAGGAAAAAATGAGTATTTAGCCAACATTTTGTTTAACTGTATACAAATAGAAAGAAAGGTAAAATTATTCCAAACTGTGCCTGTTCAGACTTGCGCCCAGTGAAGCTACATTTTAGTTGAAAGCTGTGACGTCATTCTTTTCATTTATATTACAACGTACACGTACATCTCTGTACTTTTTCGGAATTAGAAACGAAGAAATCCAGGAAAGTCATCTCAACCAACTTTTTTTTATTTGCAGCTTGCCCGAAGCAAACTGCGACTAAGGTCGACACTGACAAGGGATAACATTGATTGAGGTTCCTATATTGATATAGATGAGAATTGCCCGGGGCCTGTTTACGTGCGCATGTTGAACCCCGCGATTGTATTTTTCAGGAGCGATTACGTCGGATTTAACCTGTACCTACCCTCGACGCCGGTGTTTAAGCCACGGTCGGTTGGGCAGTCGGAAGGAAGGAAAAAAAAGGTGAACAACCGATCTGGCTGGAACTCGGAAGAAGATTGTAAATAACTAAAATGTGCAGTGCATGGTTGGATGAGGACTTGATTGGATCATTCCTTCATGATTGGGTGAAGGACATTCGACCTAAATCCATCTATCTTCGCTTCTGGTAATTTTGGAATGATTGACGTCAAAACTCAGTGATTGGTTAGAAAGGAAAGGGAAAGAAAGAGGGTCGCAGGTGCCCTCAACTAAGGTCTGTCATCATGTGTTTTTTCCCACCAACGTCATACTTTGGTGTTTTTCAGGGTTATCGTTTGAAACAGCCAAATTGCTCAAAATATACGTAGATACCTGATGAAGTTTTTAGCTCTTTTGAATGCTGCAAATTCTGGGGAAAATATTCTAAGATTTCGATTTCAATTCAAAATAAGCCGAGTCACATTTTGAATTGCGACCACAATCTGCGTTGCGGATGCGTTCTCAGTCAGTAGATTGCAGCTATACGCGCGTGTCTTGCACTAAACATGTCGTTCGAACACTTGCGTGCACGCTTTACAGACATTTCCAAATGTGTGTCTCTAGGATGCACATTTGGAAATGGCATTCTTGATTCTATTTTCCTTTGAAAATGTCAGCATTCCAGGCAGAATAATTTCACAGAGAGTTTAGAATCATTCATGAAATTGGATCTTAAAGGTAGGATACGCCATTGGTAATTGCTTAAATTATCATGAATTGGTGGATTTGGGGGGTTGCATTTTATAGTAACTATCCCCTGTCCGCAGTTTTACAATCATGGTCTCTGAAAAAAGCAAGAAAAACGGCGTTCGTTTGCAACCGGCGTCGGGCAGTTGTTCTTATGTTGTTCTTGTTTTTCTCGCAATCACCGTCCGGCGATCGTCATATTTTTTTTAGAAAATTCAATTTTTCGAAACAATTACAGAATATCTACTACTACTACTCGGTCGCCCACAGGCTTTACCCAGAAAGAGATCTTTGATGTGAACTTGGAGCATTAAGATGTGATTTTGAAATCTTTTGTTGAAATCACATTCTGCTATAAGGTACGTGTCTGCTTTGAATGCAAACGTACATCGTGTCCTTTCCCTGTGTTAAAGCCTGGAACATATTATATGCAGTGAATTTCATCCAATTTAGATCTTTGTTCCTTAACAAAACAAAACTGGGAATCCGCGGCATTTTTGCATCGAAACTGTAAATTGTGTTAAAATCAATAGGAGCTAAAATATGGGCATTGTTTTGCCTTTGTATGCACTGTAGCTTTCACCGTAAGAAAAATGCTGCACTTTTGGTAATTTAATTTTGAATCGGATTCTGGGAACAAAATAAGTCTTCTTGTTCTGATCTTATACAAGTTACAACATGTACACTGTATGGTGCATGAACAAGCTTGATTGTGCTTTGAGGGTGTATATGCTTTGACTAGACGCATGCCTTTGCTAGACGCATGCCTTTTCTAGAATTCATTTTTCCCACAATGACTTAAATTCCAAAAGCCATAATCTGGCAATGATTGTGTCGTTTGTTTAAAAAGTAAACATGCCATTTCTGAATTGAATGCGAGTGATCAAAGACTCTAGGGAATTCCACTTAAACACGTTTACCGGTATGTCCGTATTTTAAGCAAACAGAAGAAATGATTCACCGTACTATCTTATTCCAACTCAATCTAATCTATTCCCCGCATTTTGGCGGATTTTGGGAGGGAATTGTTCCTGCAGGCCTGGCTTGACAAATGCCATTTCTGATTTGTTTTTTGGTTCTTATGGTTCTTATTATTTTGGTTCTTATGCGACCATGAAAAAAACCAAGAGCGACATACCGGTAAGAACCATTGCCTGACGCCGGTTGAAAACGAACGCCGTTTTTCTTGCTTGTCTCAGCATCCATGATTGTAAAACTTCGAACAGGCCAGTTAAACGATATTTACTATAAAATACACCCCCCCCCCCCCCCCCCCCCCCACCAAGTCCACCCATTCAGGATAATTCAAGCAATTACCATTGGTGTATCCTACAGTACCTTTAAGACCACCCTCAGACCGATCTTAAGTTAAGACGAGTTCAGCCGCTTTGCTAAGGAAGTTAGGATGTGTTTAACGTGTCTTAACTTTAGTGAAATCGATCACAGGACAAGTCGTGAGTGACAAGTCGTAGGACGAGTTAATACTCTTCGAAGACGATCGCTGATGACAGACAATTCTAGCCTTGCTCGTGACGTGTTGATGCGTCATCCGTCTTGAATCTCGGTAAAATTTTGGGTGTTACGTTCTCCGGCGCCAACTGGTTAAACCAAAAAAGAAACGGGTACCCGGATACCACGGTATACCCGTTAAAGAAACCCAACCCAAAAATGTTAATTTCTTGTTCCTTTCCAGCTTGTTCATAAAGATCTGCACTATAATACTGCCACGTCAGTGAGCTATTACAGCAAAATATAGAATTCTTAACAGTACGCTTTTGCAAGATGTAAACTGCAAATTCACGAGCGTCATCAATTTGAAATATATTTTGTTTTCCTATGTTAATCCTGGTTTTATTTTCAAATTCCCAACAAATTCCTTTCAAAACCTTTCTACTTCATTGGCTGATAAGTTAGGGCCCACTACGTAGTTTGTGAACAATTGCTACAGGTAGTACTGATACTCGATGCCATAATCTGGAATCGGTTCCTGACATCAATGGTCAGGTACTCGAGTACCCGGTTTCGATGCACAGCCCTAAGCATAAAAGTGAGGGAAAATAATTCCTAGAACGAGCAATTGACAACCAGGGGGGATTGGCTAGCTGGCGGTGTGAAGGAACAGGTCATCTTTCCAAACTGCGCAAGAGGTCAGTGTAGAATTACGCGTCAATCTAGCCTACTCTGGGTTCCCAAGGGGACCGATGATTAACCTGTTGTTACTCCAAGTAGTCATCGGCAGGACGCTAAAGATCTCAGCCAAGTGGTCTGCTCACAAAATGCTGATCTGATATACAATACCGCCCACCTTGATTTTGAAAGCTTTAAGTTCATCTTAGGTTTAATAGCGTTTTGCAGAGAATTTAATTTTGTGTGTATCAACCAGTTGTGCGCAATTAGTCTATGAAGAATCTAGCAATTAAAGGTAAAGTGTGCAAGTGTAATTATTTGAGTTGTCAGGAATGGGTGGATTCGGGGGTTGTATTTTATAGTAAATATCGTTTAACTGAACTGTCCGAAGTTTTACAATCATGGATGCTGAGAAAAGCAAGAAAAACGGCGTTCGTATTTAACCGGCGTTGCGGGCAGTGGTTCTAGATATGTTGTTCTTGTTTTTATTTCGCGATTGGGGTAGAGGTGAGAGAGATCATAGCTTTGATGATTAAATCATAACCAATAGTTTGTCCCGTAACTTATGTCAATGCATCAAGAATAAGCAGAATAACTCGTGAAACCCAACTATTTTAATGGTAGCACATCGGCGAAAACGATTAAAGGTAGTGTACATGTACACCATTTGCAAACATAAAAAAAAACTAGTACTCAATTTAATTAATGTGAAATACCTTACTTGACTGTAAGTGAATAATAGAGCATCCTATGAAATCACGGCACCTGATGTGATGTGGTTTTCAAGAAAAGTTGAATTTTGTATCAATTTTAAACGATTTCCGGCCGGCAATCGTTGTAAAAACCTGACTACATTGTATTTAAACACTACCCCCAATTTATTGAATTCGTCTGAAGAAATTCAAGGATCCATGCAGACCGCAAGAACAGCACTTTTTATATATTTTTCCCGGCTTATGCTGTCTTATTATGAACACAAATCTTTAAACAGGTTAGCGGCTCAGCGTCACAATATTTACTATAAAATATGAATCCCCTATATTAACTCATCTTTTTCGAAAATTACAGCTAAAGCAAATGATATCTAAATGTAGATGTGTTATCATTGACGACTGACTTGAGCAGACTAGTACGAAATGGCACGCCTACTACACGCTAGACTTGTTAGGTTTTTGCCTCCTAGCCTCTGCTGGCCTTAATTTATATCTCAATATCTTAATTTATGTCTAAATTATATTTTTTTCCTCCGTTTTAGAAATAAATGCATGCGGAAATTAAAATTGAAACTGAGCCAATGCTACGTGGTATCTGCAATCTTTACCGGTTAAAGGATACACCATTTAAAACAAGTTACTACCGAATAATTAAGAAATATCTTACTTATTTGAAAGTAAATAATTATTGTAGGCATTCAGCAAAAAGATTGCGCCGGATATCCTGTAAATGTTCCGAAACAAATTGAATAAAAACAATTAAACAAATAGCGAATGCCGGTTGAAAATGAGAGCCGATTTTGTTTGTCTGGCTCTTCTTAGCATTCTTGATTGTAACTTTGGAAGGTCAGTTAAACGATATTTACTGGTAACGGATCGAGCCGAAGGCGAGGTCCATTACCAGCGGTCATCCCCCAACCCGGTCATTATCACGCAGTAATAACTGGGTCCTCATACTGTTATTACCTTTAATAAATACCTTTTAAACGAGAAAGATTGTGAAAATGCTCCAAATTTTGTGACTTTTCTTTTGGCGATATTTCTTCCGTTTTGTGTTCATGTTTAGGGGCCATGTTTTAGCTTATGCATGGTACCCTGTCTCTTCAATATTTGTTATTATAACCCATACTTTGAGACCAGACTAGCTGACCACTGATGCCCACCGTGTATAGCAACGCGCTAGCGTTAGCAGACGACAGGGGCATTTTGAAAAATGCCGCGCGTATAGATACAAACGTTCTACGCGTACATTTTAATTATAGCGCGCAGTATCAAGATTTGACGCGTCCTTGTTACAAGTTACCGTAGAACTGTTGCATTCGGCCAATCATTGGCTTACACGATGCTTGATTAATGCTAGTTCAGGGGACATTTTATTCGCTTCTTCCTGAAAGCTGGGCAATTACTACAAAATAATGCCCTCTATGTGATCGAGTCTCGACCAATCAGAAGCCATCAACTCTCCTAGGTATTGTATTAATATATAACACCACCCCCCAAATCCACCTACATGTATACATGATAATTCAAGCAATTACCAATGGTGTATCTTATCTTTAATTTTGAGTGTGGATTCTACATGAGATGAAGGCTTTGCACTTGAAATCCTAACTTAATTTTTGTTGGGGGGTCGCTTGATACTATGAGGAGAGTCTTAATCAGCCGCAGCTGGCACTGTCATTAGGTGTTTAATTGTCACTTGGTGATGTTCTTGGTGCAGGTAATGATTGGCTTGCCTCGTTTTTCTAGGAAATCAAGAGAAAAGCCAGGCGTAAAATATTGATGCGCTCCGTGGCAGTGTCATTAACCTTGCTGTGAAGGAAGCTGAGATTTTAATTGCATCCACAATTGATTATGGCAAAATGACAGCCCCTTAATGTGTTTCTGAAATTTGATTGAAATTTCCGGTTCCGCCATCTCAATTAAGAATTTGAAACGTTGTCCGTAAAAGTATTTCCTTTTTTTGGTAATAGCTGGATGCCGCGCTTTGCGCGGCACCCGCTAGCTGAGTGGACTCGTACAATTTATGTTGCTTTAATAGTTGAAAACATTGATCAATTGGGGAGGGAATTAATTAAATGACAAAATTCTGTGGCAAATCCGCCAGGGGGTGACTTAAAGGGATCGTATACGTTTGGTAATTGGAACCCACTGTTTTTTTCAATCCTATAAAGTTATACTATAAAACTAACATGTAAAAATTTAATTTCAAAAGGTGGTAGCGATTTTGAGATATTGCCAAAAATCTGGAGCGGTTATGTCCATGCAGGAAGAATAATCTGCATTGAAATACACAATCTTAGAAACGTCACTGCAGTAACGCTTCTCAGATTCAAATTTGTGGGAATAACAAGTTATATTTGTTTCCATAACCGCAGTACTTCGAAGTGAAAGGTTTCCAAAAATGCATTATACTATCCAAAGCTGCTGTACTTCTTACCAAGTAAGTTTGTATTGCCATTAATGTTTGGAGTAGTTACCAAACGTATACGATCCCTTTAATAGATACAATTCTAATGAATCCCCCTAAATATTCGAATTATGCATTATCTTGCAAGAAAGAGATAATATAATGCAGTGAGCAGCTGCTATTACAAATACGAAGTGGGGAAATCGACTAAATGAGAAAACTTGAGAGATTTATCAACGAATCGCGGCAACTCTATTAATGCGGCATCGGAAATGTCTTGTGTTGCTATTTACTCCCTGAGGGGCGATTTAGTTCAACAGATTTTCTGCCTAGTTAAATAATGACTTATTGTCGTTAGATAATTTTGAATTGGATTGTAATATTAAAGGTAGTATACACCATTTGCAGATATCGAAAATATTTACTACCGAATTATTAAGAAATATTCTACCCATCTGAAAGTAAATGTTGATTCTGGGCATCCAGCAAAATTATTGCGCTAGATATCCTGTAATTATTCCGAAAAATAGAATTTTATAATGAAGAATTCGCGATCGCCGGACGGCGATCGCGAAAAAACAAAGATAACATAAGAATAACTGCTCGACGCCGGTTGAAAAAAACCGCTGTTTTTCGTGCTTTTCTCGGCATCCATGATTCTAAAACTTCGGACAGCTCAGTTAAACGATATTTACTATAAAATACAGCCCCCAAAATCTACTCATTCATGATAATTCAAGCAATGACCAATGGTGTATACTACCTTTAAAGTTTAGCATTTTCATAAACGGGCAACATTTTCCAACTGCCTATCTTTTAAAATTAACCGTTTAGGTGCTGTCCACGAAAGTTCTATCTTCTGTGTCCCATTAGTTTCACTGCTTGAAACTTTAAATGACGTCAACAAACGATGTGTTCACCACGCACTTAAAACTTGTGCGGAATCCATAAAGACCAGCCGAAAAAGAGTTAACGACCACCTTATAATTATGCACGCATGCGCCCTTGATCAGGCGTAAATCAGAAGAGTATGGGTAACGCGGCCTGTTGGGAGACGTCCCCATCACGCCAGCACGATAATGTGGCAGAGAGGTACCCCTATTTTATCCCTATACCTTATACACACTCAACACTATTGTTACCTAATACATCCCCCTTGAAACCTAAAAAGAATTCCTGAGATTCTGTGAACACAATGGTCAACACAAAATAGGGGGGTCTCTGCCACATATCGCGCTTCATATGCGTCCCCATCACGCAAGCACGATCTGGCATCCTGTCGAACCGACGCTTGCAGCACACACGACGCAGAGTCACCCGACCAATAGTGCCGCATGGGCCAAGATGGCGCTGTTACGTTGGACAATTTTAAATCTACACTTTAAATAGCGTAAAAAATTGTTACACCATAGGGTACAGGGTGTTAAAATTTGTTTTCATACCAATTCACTTGTGTTTTACTTGAAAAGCTTATTCATAGGGTCCATTCTGTGTTTCGTACTTAAACATGCATTACAAAACTGTAGCATCATAACCAGGTTCCAGACATACATGTATGGGACACCGAATCATGTTCCAACATGGTTGAATGACCCAAGCATGAAGCAAACAGGCTTTATGTGACAGCAAAAAAGCAAATCCTTATGTAATCTGTACAATTCCCAGAGGTTAGCATTATGAATAAAGATTTGCATCAGTGCTTAGATAAAGTAATTGAGACAAAATGCGTTTTGACTTTTTGAACACTAATGTCAATGTTTCAGTGTATGTACATGAAGTTAAACATCACATGGGACCCAAAAGGGCAATTGTGTTTTGTCAAATACATGTAACATTATTAAAATATTAATGAATATAATGTTTTATACACACTGCTTATGAATAACCTGGGGATTTCATTGTGTTTGGCGTCTAGATAAACTTTCCAATTTAAATCACAAATCGTGAAGTTTACCACCACATGGGCCCCAGGGGAGTAATTGTCTAAAAAAGAGAGTTGTTTATCGAATATCAAATTAAGGGGAACAGTTTGAATATTATTGAATAACATTAAAAGGTAATACATATGGTGCTCACTAAGTAATATACCTGCTGCTTACCTGAATAACCTGGGGATTTCATAGAGTTTGATTTTTGTAGATCCTTTCTAATAATTACTAACGACAACGAGCCCCAGGGCCGGTGACGGCCGTCTTATTTGGTTATATTACCCAGGCTGGACAAAATAACGCAGGATTACTGTTCGGTTTAGACTTGCAGTCATCTTCCCAAGATAAAGTAGAGAATTTGTACCTTCCCTAGTTTTGTAGTCAATTGATATAGTGTTGGTACCGGCGACATAACTAGGGTTGTACGAACCTTGCTATCCTTGTGTGACCTTGGTAACAACAGATGTCCACACTTTACACAAACCTGAAACCTTCTATGAACTTGGCCAAGCCACACAAGGTTTCCCCTCTTGGTTAAAGAACGCTAGAGGTAGAACGGGTTAGGGTTACATTATAGACAAATTGAAGAGGATTATCCTAGGGTATAACAGTCACAAATGTGGATTGAAAACCACTTCATGATGTGATAAATTATAGTATTTGGTGAAAGTCGATCGATGGTTCATAACTACACGAATACAGAGGATGTCCGCACAGTGATACTAGTAAGGTTCGTATAATTGAATTAGGGGGCACCAATTTTTCAAAAGGGGGGGGGGGGGGGGGGGGGGTTGTCACTAAATGACAACAATATAGTTTGTGTGCAATTTGTAATGTGTGAGTGGGCTTGGATCTCAGACGAGGTGTGTGCTTCCCAGCCTCGCCCTTTTAGTTTAGCATCGTGACCTTTAGTGGGATCCCTAGCTTCATGCCTTGTTGGTTGATGGCTTCTAACTACTGTACGTCCCCCTTCAACAAAGACATTGGTAAATTGGAGAACTGCCAACACATGTATATGTACTTTCATAGTTGGTAGAGTGCCATAACAGCAATTCGGAGGTTGGTTAAGGCCTCCTCTAATCAGTTTCTTTGTTAAAACCAGTTCGCGCCGGGATTATTTTGACATTGACCGGGCTCAGACGAAGGATATTTTTTTTCACAAACCTCGATCCGATACGAATTCAGGCCGGCATCTGTGGGTAGCACACCCTGATATTTTCGGCCTCGCTCTTTGCGAGCCGGTCGCTGGTTTCCGGCCTTGCTCGTGACATGTTTATCTGTCATCCATTATGAATTCGGGAAAAACCTTGTGTGTAAACACGGCATCTGACGCAGTAACTGGTTACCCAAAATTTGTTTACATGTACATGGTATATATTATGTGCACAATTTACATGGTTAGTTTTGTGTCCCTTTTTTGTATGCATTGTAGATACTACGCGCACTGAAGAATGACGGTGTTTTCATTGGTTCCATATTTGGAAGTGACACGTTGTTTGAGCTTCGATGCTCCCTTCAACTTGCAGAGCAAGAGAGGGAAGGGGTAAGAATGATGAGGAATCTACCAGTAGACATTACATATACATATAGTAGCGTAACATGTGCCTGGCCGATCACTTACACGGTTCATTACAAGTTAACACTGCAAATGGCAATGGGAAATTTTGTGGAAGTGTGAAAACAGTTTCCCACCTTGTGAAAAAGTGTGAAAATCGGCTTCCCACTTGTGTGTGAAAAGGTGTACAAATTGTGTGAAAAATGTTAAAACAGTTTCCAACTAAAAAGTGTGAAAACGGTTTTCCACTAAGTTGTGATAATCTGGTTTCCACTTGAGAAAAATTGTGAAAAGAATTTCACATTTTGAGGAGTTAACTTTCAATTTAAAGTTAACCTCAGAATGGAAGTTTATTTTCAAACTTGTTCGCACCTTTTCTTACCTTTGCACACCTTTCCACACGTAAGAAACTGTTTCACACTTTTACCCACAATTTTCAAACCTTTCACAACATTTCCATTTCCCATTCGCAGTGTTAAAGGTAGGATACACCATTTGCAGATATCGAAAATATTTACTACCGAACTATTAAGAAATATCTTACTCATTTGAAAGTAAATAATGAGTCTAGGCATCTAGCAAAATAAATGCGCTAGATATCCTGTAATTATTCCGAAAAATTAAATTTTATAAAGAAAAATTTGCGACGGCGATCGCGAAAAAACAAAGATAACATAAGAATAACTGCTCTACCCCGGTTGAAAACAATTGGTGTTTTTGTCGTGCTTTTTTTCGGCATCCGTGGTTGTAAAACTTCGGACAGGTCGGTTAAACGATATTTACTATAAGATACAACCCCCCAAATCTACACAGCCATGATAAGTCAAGCAATTACCAATGGTGTATTCTACCTTTAACTGTACTGTAATTATGATCAATTACAAGGAGGTCAGGCCTTTGGCTGAGGATACGGCCAAAAATTACCCTCATTTTATTAACGTTACTAATAGTCAAATTTACAGTCAACATAACACCACTTAATTAAAAGTTAAATCAAGAAAAAGTGTGTAGTAAACTGTATGCTGAAGTATTTCTATATGGAAATTTGGTAACCTGTGGAGACCGGGCACAGTGTGGATAATGGGAGTGAAAAGGTCCACACCGGGTATATTTCTATATCTAAATAGCTTTCCACAAGATTTTCACGAAATAGATTAATGGATTTTACTCAAAAACTATTTGGTCTAAATCTTATCCCAGGAAATTATAAACCGTGGTTGAAATAGGAGCATTCTAAAGAAAATGTTTGACAGTCCACAAGTACACGAGAACAAGGAGATGTCTCCAAAGAGATACAAATTCTGGAGAATATGAAGAATTATGAAGAAACTATGAAGAAATTGTGTCGGACAAAATGGCGACAATTGTTCAAACCTTAAAAATCATGCACTGTGATCGGTTATTGTTTGAGGGGTGTGATCGACCTATACGTGTACTGGATTGGTTTATTTCAGAGTTGTATTCGAGTCCCTGCAAGTCCTTTCACAAGTCCTTTCACAAGTCCAGTCACAAGTCGAGTCACAAGTCGAGTCATAAAGCCAGTCATAAGTAACTAGTTGAACAATGACAAAGGAATGCTTTTGTCAAAGCTCATTTGAATAGCTTGTGATTTAAATTGAAACTGGACGACTTGTGATGGACTTGCAGGGACTTTTGATGGACTTGACTACATCCCTGGTCTATTTTGTCAAAACACTCATCTCTGTCCCAATGTAATGGAAAGGCCCTACCCCTAAAGCTCGGAACACGACTTTCAAACCACAAACCACGAACAAAGAAAAGAAAAAGAAAAACAAATGATTAGGATAAATCCACATAAGCTTGCGATGCGATGGCACCACAGGATGAGCTAGATGTGTGATTGCTGTGGTTATCGGTATAATTTCTCCAAGGAAATCATTGTCACGCACAGTCCGAAAACAGTTAATACTTGGCTAGGAGGGCTCAACAGTGTCAACTGACCTAAATTACCCATACTCATTCTGGGTGAATGAATCTTGAAAAGGTTATTTGGAGAACAAAATGAGGCTAATGAAAACGTTCGTGTTGTTGGCCATTAACTCGAAAGTGCCGGCTGCTCTAATCGGCTGAATTTTGAACGTACGTGCATTGTGTTCGTCATTGGGAATGTCATTGGGAATTGATCAGCCAGTTTCTTTGGGCTGTACATTTACTGTCTCCCTTAATTAGGGAATAAATATGTAGTTTGCCAGTTTTAAACAAGTATGTTTAAAACTGGTTCATGGGGATAGACGTGTTAATGCCCGAGCCAAAGGCTAGGGCATTAACAAGGTTCTGGACCATGAGCCATTTTTATTCCATTCATGCATTGAAATATCGTTTTCTGTCAATTTTCTTTTTACTTTTCGGTTCAACCAATTTTGTTCAACTTTTTAATTTCATGTTTTGCTAAACACTACTCCAGCTATATAATGTAACATCCAGCTCGCGAGTAAGTCGTAAGCCACTCCTTTTATGGGCATTGGCGCGAGCGTCGCGTTTACTGTTTGATGTCGCGCAGACGCAGCTGTGGCTAATGCGTTGTGAATTTAGGTCCATGAAATACTGGCTCGCTGGTAAGATGTGCGCATGCATTGTGAACGTTCAACCAATCAAACAGTAAATGCACATAGTTTAATGGGAGTCCAAAATTTCATGTGACACTGGAAAAGTGTTTAAGATCAACCAGCCATGTCTTTATCATTCACATTTGTAACCCCAAAACCTACCCGGCCTTCCTCTCTCATAGCTTGTGAGTTACGATAGTTTGGATAGATCTACATGACATGTAGCTGGCTCCATTCTGGCACTGAGAAGGGGGATGGTTTCAATGCACAGCATATTCCCTATCTTGCTTACAAATACAGCGGACGCTAATGCAGAGACGCAAAGCAAATTGGACGTCTCCGAATCGTTCGCTGTCAAAAATTCGCCGGAGTTGAAATGTGTTCAACTTTTAGGAATTCGCAGCGTGAAAACTGTTTCTGGTGTCACAAATTTGCATTCGCGTTCGCTTTTGCACAAGTATGCAATTCAATGACCAATTTCATAGAGTTGCTTAACCTTAACCCTCATAGTTTATAATGTAAGTTCCCTGCCACACGCAGCCAACTGCAACATTTGTCAACGTGACTGTGAGGTCCATCAGGTCAAAAATCGCAAGATCAAACTTCTTCAGAATCTGTGGTCACAGAAAGCAACAGAATCCATCTCTGGCATTGTTCAATGGGGATTAGCTCTCATGCATTACTGTGGTCGTTTATTCAGCTGTGTTAACAGCAGGATGATGATGATGATGATGATGATGATGATGATGATGATGATGATGATGATGATGATGATGATGATGATGATGATTGAAGACTTACATGTATATAGCGCCGGTATCTGCCGTAAAACGGCGCTCATGGTGCCACAGCGGCGAACTTTGCAGCCACTGCCAGGAACACCGGGTTCTTTTACATGCATTACACAACTTTACGTCCCATCCGAAGGGCGAAGCAATAGTGGTTAAGTGCCTTGCTTAAGGACACACATGTCAAGGCCGGGACTCGAACCCACACTCTGCTGATCAGAAACACCAGAGCTTGAGTCCGCGTGCTCATAACCGCTTGGCCATGACACGCCACCAATGAAAGAATGCTTCAACGTACACCAGACTTTTTTACCTAATGCACTGCGATGCAGGTTAATCATGCACAAACATTGCTTAAGCGCCAAAACACTTTGCTTAGTAAAACAAATACACAAACAACATAAAAACAACTATGATCATGGATGCTGAGAAAAGCAAGAAAAACAGAGTTCGTTTTCAACCAGCGTCGAGCAGTGGTTCTTATTTTGAATTGAAATCGATACCTTGGATACTTGTTTTCTCAGAATATGCAGCATTCACAGAGCTAAAATCTTCTTCAGGTTGTTTGTCAAGCACTTTTCTTTATATTTTGAGCACTTTTGATGCCTTAAAATGATAAAAGTGCACAACTGACAAATGGTATATTAATCCTATATCATATTTTAATGTCTATATAGGCCAACTCTTGATTAAAGCCACGACAGTGTAAGTTAATCATGCAGGTTCAAGGTTTGTACAGAGTGCTCATTGTATTGATGTCTGTCCAGGAGCCGTTAATGCACCAAAGCTTCTTAGGGAAAAACTAAATTATGCATGTCCAGTGTCCACACTTGGGAGTGGATAATTACCATTGAGAAAGGAGACCTTCAGAACGCACTGCATTAGTTTAATTACTCATTAGGCATTACCCTTCGAGGATATGCTTACCTAATGTAGACTGGTATTTTTTTGTGTACTCTTACCATTTTAGAGCAAGTTCGGTTGGGTTACTAGATCGACTAGACTTAACCATTAGTCAATCTAGTTGCCACTCGAACGCTGTGTGATTTGACTAGCTAGTCCAACTGGATCAACCTAGCCCCGGACCGTAGTTTCACTAGTCACTTACGAGTTACTTCACAATTTCAAGATGGAGGAAAAAGTAAATTAAGGCAATAAATTTCTTTGCAATAAGGTAATTATTCACTGTACTAAATTAAGTGTAGAAAATAATATTAATAAATTAATTAATTAATTTAAACAAAATACAAATTACGTGCCAACATTTGGCTTCGTTAAAAACGTGAAGACCTGCTCACAAACTAGATGTGACGTCATCGATCGACTAGACGCGTTCGAGTGAAAAACAGACTTCGTGAAGTTGAATCGGAAGTCGACAAAGGGGACTAGTACAGCAGCACCCGAACTTGCTCTTAGATGCATGTCTAGTCATGCGGTCACACTTCGTACCGGTAGCTGAACAAATACATTTTCTTTTTCCCTAATTTGATATATCATTCACATTTTGTATTACAATTGAAATGATTTTTTTAAATTTATTTAAACGTTTTTATCTACCTTTCAGTAAAAAGAACAGTGACAAAACATATTATTTCAAGAAAACTACTCGCTTTACACGTTGAAGCCCTTAGTCGATGTGCCCAGAAGTTCGGTTTCTCTTAAAGTCTTGTTTGTTTTTGAGGTCAACCTACACGCTCTATTTTTTTGGCCCTGTTAAAAAGTGCAGACAACAGTCTACATGTACATACATGTACTGTACTAGAGCACCTCATGCTCGAGGTCCAATCTAACACTAACACAAAAAACAGTGCAGGCAACAGTCTACATGTACATACGTGTACTTTACTAGAGCACCTCATGCTCGAGGTCCAATCTAACAGTGCAGGCAACAGTCTACATGTACATACATGTACTTTACTAGAGCACCTCATGCTCGAGGTCCAATCTAACAATGCAGACAACAGTCTACATGTACATACGTGTACTTTACTAGAGCACCTCATGCTCGAGGTCCAATCTAACAATGCAAGCAACAGTCTACATGTACATACATGTACTTTACTAGAGCACCTCATGCTCGAGGTCCAATCTAACAGTGCAGGCAACAGTCTACATGTACATACATGTGCTTTACTAGAGCACCTCATGCTCGAGGTCCAATCTAACAATGCAGGCAACAGTCTACATGTACATACATGTACTTTACTAGAGCACCTCATGCTCGAGATCCAATCTAACAGTGCAGGCAACAGTCTACATGTACATACATGTACTTTACTAGAGCACCTCATGCTCGAGGTCCAATCGAACAGTGCAGGCAACAGTCTACATGTACATACGTGTACTTTACTAGAGCACCTCATGCTCGAGGTCCAATCTAACAGTGCAGGCAACAGTCTACATGTACATACATGTACTTTACTAGAGCACCTCATGCTCGAGGTCCAATCTAACAGTGCAGGCAAATACATACAAGTTTGTAATTTAGTGGAGCACCTCATGCTCCAGGGGCCGATTTCACGAAACGCTAAGACGCGTCTTAGGAAGAGTAACTCGTCCCAACTCGCAACTCGTCCTATGGGATCAATTTCACCAAAGTTAAGACGTGTTCAACACGTCGTAACCTCCATAGCAACCCGGCTGAACTCGTCTTAACTCAGGATCGGTCCGGGGGTAGTCTTATCTCATTAATACGTGCGTTAATCTGTATATTGTCTGAAAACCATTGCATTATCTTCTCGTTAAAGACAAATTTCGGCCTAGAGTTTTAGTTTCGAATAAGAAACAGACTTGATTTATATTTTGCTTTTGCTTATATTTATAGTTTGTAGACCTATAGTTTTAAAAACTAATTATTTATACGCCAACTAGTCGACTCTGTCGTATATAGAACATGCAGAACTACCGTACGTGATTGTACTGCGCAGATTAGCAAAGGTTCGTGTTCTCGCTCGCGCGCACGCTGGAAGTAAGTTTGCGGTTTCTTTTCAACGACTGTTTTCTCTAGCGGTAAAAACAAACATGAAACAGCCATCAAATTGGTAGTTGCGATGCGTCTTTCGTAAGATGGGTTAAGTGAAATCGATCCTAGGACACGTCTTAGCCAAGATCGATCTTTGATCTAGGACTCGTCCTAAGTCCTAAGATGAGTCGTAAGTTAAGACGAGTTTCTTGAAATCGGCCCCAGGTCCAATATTACAGCGCGGGCACACAAATACATGTACATGTACATACACCCCTGCATGTACACACTTAAACTTACATATACATGTACTTGTACTCTACTGGAGCACCTCATGCTCAAGGTCCAATCTGACAATGCAGGCAACAGTCTACATACATTTACTTGTACATACAGTACTTTACCGGAGCACCTCATGCTCGAGGTCCAATCTAACAGTGTCAAGTTGTTAACAAACAAAAGGTGAAGCGTTCTCGGAAACGTACAACAAGCACTCACCTTTTTCAGACTTCCATTATAAAACACAAAAACATATTGAAATGTTCCTGTCATTTTCTGTTTTGTGTCAAAAGCAACAGTATTTAAATCTTCAATGTTGAGATACAAACACTTTGATGGAGAATGTAAGTGCCTGGATTTGCTGTATTATGTTGTATTATAGTTGGGGGGGGGGGGGGGGGGGGGGGGGGGTTGAACATGCTAGGGCTGTGCATCGGTACCGGGTACTCAAGTACCCGACCGTTGATTCCAGATTATGAAATCGAGTACCCGTAGCCATCTTTACAAACTACCAGTACATGGTAACTTTTCAGACGATGATAGTTTAAATGTTTTGAATATCATTTGTTGGGAAACCAGGCAACATTGGAAAACACATTATATTTAAAATTGATGATGCTTGCAAATTTGCAGTTTAAAACTTAAAAGTAAGGCTCACCTCTTTGATAGTATTACAGTGAAAACTGTTATGAACCAACTGAAAAGGAACTTTTGAGATTTCAATTTTGGGGTTGGATTTCTTTAACGGGTACCAGGGTACACGTGTTGTTGTTTTTTATCAGGCAAACTAACCGTCTCCTGATGTGAATTTGGACTTTTTATGACTGAAAGGAAACATGCAGTGTAACATTTTCATTACGCGATTTTTGTTTTAAATTAATAGATTTATGTGTATTAAATGTGAATACAAAGCAAAACTGGTTTCAGTGTACGTTTACTGTGGTAATTTGCCGTCCAAAAATTGACCCCCCCCCCCCCTTAGGTACGAGACGGTTTCGCGTGGCCACAGTCGCACACATTGTTGTGTGTGTACGTACCTACGGTAATCGAATTTCACATGGACGATCGTGAAAGTTCTTCCTCGTTTTTTGGTGAATCCGACGAAAACAGTACTGATTCGTCTGATTCGAATCACAGTATTTCTTATTCAGACACGGACCCGAGCGAGGATAAAGATGGGGTCCCTCTAGGCGCTCTATAGGTCGAAGCACATCAAAATGATCGCTGCAGAGGGCCGAAAATCACTAGGCCCGGATCACTTCGCTCTGGTAAGCTTTACTTTGGCTGTCCAAATCCTCAGATATTTAGGATAAGCCGGAAACAAATAGAGGCTTACTCCATCCTTAGTAGTAGTTTTGCTACACCTAGCAGCTACACACCTAGTCGCATGACCGAAAACTGTTGTATTTTTACCCTGATTAAGAATGAAAAACCATGTAAAGACGGACACTTGTTGCACTGCGCGCAGTCGGTATACGATAGGCCGGGTATAGCAGCGCGGCGAGTCTCTGCCTAGATTTTCGTCATACCCCTGGCGAGGTTTTATGTTAATAAGGCTTCCCTTCGAGGGGCAGAGTGGTTTGACCAAAATTTTCAAAAATTATTTTTCCCCATTTATCACAGAAAATAAACACAACCACACACATAATGTTGTTGTCAACATTCAACTTTATTGATTTAAGCAACAAAAACAAATTATTACATGTTTCCTTTAATCCAGGATGTGAATTTGGAAGAGGATGTGAATTTGGAGCATTTGGATGTGATTTTGGACATCTTTACTTGAACTCACATCCTGCTAATGACCATGTCTGCTTCGAATGCAAAATAGCCGTGCCCTTTTCCAGAGTTACGTAGCAACTATAAAACCTCTGCAATCAGGCTAATAAAACAAAGTGATTAATTTTGCAAGGAATAGAGCAAATTGTGTCTGACTCGGTGACAATATCAGCCAAGCAGCCAGAGTGGTTCATATATTCAAGACTTTGATCATGTGCTGGACACTTCACAATGCCCCGAATGCCCTCAGACCATCACCATTATGTTTGATTGATGTTGCAGTGCAAACATTAAAGTGTACATACATCATGTTCAAAGGTATTCTTTTACATTGCAGATGTATGTCTGCCGTTGTGCATATTTATGACTAGCACATGCGTATATACAATGTAAATGGTTTGTGTCTGATTGAAATTCACAGCGCGAGGTACCCTTGATGTGCATTTCCAATCAGATTTTCAATCAATGCTGTTGAAAGAGAGGGGGGAAATTTCTTGAAAGTTTTCTAGGACATGAATTGCCGTAACCAAACTACCCGGTTTATCCGATGTGAGCCAGCCAGCCAGCCAGCCAGCCAGCCGATTCCTGGCAAGCTCGGTGGTTGAGTAGTAAGACGCATGAACCAGAAAGCAGGAGGTAGTGGGTTAAAGTCTCACCCGAATATTGTTGTTGTCTCATAATCTTTCGGACAACACACTCGGAGTATAGAGTATTTATAAATTACATCAGTAAAGAAGAAAAAAACGATATTGAATATACATCACCCCAATTCAATTTCTATCGCGTTCATGTTGATCTAACTTGACCCAAAAAGATACAGAAATGGATGCTAGTTTCTTTCATCCGGGAAGAACAGCTATTTGTATGTACATACATATTCACCGTGTGAAGAAAAAAACACCGGATATGTTTGCCATGTGCTTTGAAAACAACAGACAAGGTATTCCTGTCAGCACCTGCTTCTTACAGCAGGTAGGGGGGAGAGACCTAATTATGTCTAATGTACCTAATAATTCCCTCCCCCCTTAATAGGCCTAACACTCTAGCCCTAACGAGAGACATCAACATGAGTGATGTACACCATTGTAGACAATTTGAGAGACACATGTTGGATGATAAACATGATCAGACAAAGTGAGGGTAGTGTAAATCTTGTATAAAGATCAACCGTGGTACCCTATATCAATTGGTATTTCAACAAGATTCTGAATGTTTTGAAGAAGACAGACTTGGTTTTGGAGGCAACCAAACCGTCAATATTCACATAAGGCTTTCTTTATATATATCCTGGAAACATTTTGGAATATTTACATTCAACAAGTTCGCGTTAACCAGTTTGCTTTTCCTGAATCCAAAATGGATGACGAATAAACACGTCACGGGCAAGGCCGGAAATATCTGTCAGCGAAAGGATTGCAGTAAGTGAGGACGGAAATATCATGTTGAGCTACCTACAGATGCCGGCCTGAACCCGTCTCGAATCGAGGTTCGTGAAAATAATCCTGTGCCTGGGCGCGTTCAATGTCAAAATAATCGTGAACTGGTTAAATTGGGTTAAAACTAAGCAAGACATAATGCTATAAGCATTTAATTTGTATTTTAACCAGCACACTTTGTGTGCAACTTTTACCGCAGCTGGCATGTGTAAAACTTGACTGGCGAGTTTTAGAATATTTGGTCAAGTGCATAATCGAATACTTAATTATATATTTGAAAATGAACAGCCCCCATTGTACATGTACGTGTACACTGTATAGCAAGAAGAATTTTGCATGAATGCTCATGTACCAAAATCTTGTCAAAAGGCATCAATGTTTGGAGCCAACTGTTTTGTTCACGTAGATGGCTAAAAAAATGTCTCGGCCATAGAGCTATATGTTATTACTAGAGCGCTGGATCGATGTATAAAGTGATGCGAGCTGGACGCATCCATGTTTGTGCACAAACCTATGGAAACCTCAACATTTCGTACGGCTTTTGTACGGCTATTTGCATATATGCGTTTTTATTCTTTACGGTGCGTTATCGAAGCCGATACGCCCAAAACCGAAACTAATGATTAGCAAAACAGCGCAAATGCGTGTGCGTATCCGCGCGCTGCAGGTGATTTTGCCTTGACCTTTTTTGTTTAACTGGCATGAAGCGCGTAAGTTGTTTGCGTCTGTTTTACTTGCACGCGCGTTGCATTTAGAGTACACTTTTAAAATTCAATCCATCTATTTTTATTATGTTCTACAACACGCACATAAAATCAAAAAGTCGGCGCGCAGGATGGATTCAAAGTATCTCCGCGCGTAGGAATAAAGAGTTAGCGCTCTAGTAATTTAATATAGCTCTATGGTCTCAGCCCATACTTGGCTGATAGATAGCATGAACTTTTGTAATTTAATTGACACATACAGACACACTGGGACCGATACACGTGGTGAGTAAAGTCACAATGTGCTTGTGTGCTTTTGTCAGTCCACTGAAAAGAAATGTATATTCCTTTGTGCCTAAATAGATTAATGTTTAACCTCACAGTCCGCGGCGGGATTATTTTGACATTGACTGGACCCAGACGTGGGATTGTTTTTTCACGAACCTCGATCCGAGACAAGTTGAGGTCGGCATATTGTGGGTAGAACATCCTGATATTTCCGGCCTCACTCGCTGCGAGCTGGTTGCTGACAGATATTTCCGGCCTTGCTCATGGCGTGTTTATCCGTCACCAGTTTTGAATTCCGTCTAAACTTTGCGTACACGTTAAATGCATGTAGCCCGCGTTTTATTGTTGTTGTATTGTAAAATTATGCGTGATCTAGGCCACACGGAATTCTGGTGTTGAAGACTTCTGACAATTTGGGAGTCCGCCAACATAGAGCATGATAGCTGAGTTGGTAGAGCGCCGGTCCAGTTTTCCGGAGGTCGCAGGTTTGAGTCCCGCCTTGCCATTATCTTTGTTCACTCTGAAATGTATTTTTTTCCACATGGCAGATTGACCCAAAATGCATGAAATATGCATGAAATATTATGATATTTCAGATGAATGTATTTATTGTTACAGTTTCGGAAATATGTTCATGTTTTTTTTTGTTTTTTTTCAATTAAGCGTGCACGTTTCGGTACATTGCTTTTTTTCTCTTGATAAATCTTGTGGAAAGCTTCTTTTCATAGCTGCTGGAATTTTGATGAATTGCAGGCAGTGGGAAACATTAAGTGGTTTGCCCTATACCTGTTTTACCCTTTATGCCACCATTTGGAATTACATTGTCCAATGCGCCGTATTCCTGGTCGATTGAGAGCGCTGGAAGACGCCATTTCCGCTTTTAATGAAGTAGTTTAGTCAATTTACTTTTATCTAAAAATGGAATATTGGAAAATGTTAATGTTGGAGCTGTAAGAATATGTAAACTGACGTGAATTATCTTCTAATCACATTTAATTATACCCCCAATACCGTAAATACAGTGCCCTCAACGTTCAAAAATACGGCCTATTGCTGGTACTTTCCTGGTACACTCGAAATAAATTGAAGCTTTCAGAGCTTTCAAAATAAACACGTTTTTGTAAGGTTATTGTCAACTGTGCCTGTACTTTATCAGGGGAGTGCTGATCAATTGTAATGGCTTGTTTGCAGTTGTAAAACTGTCGATTAACGAAGGAAGAAAAAAGAAAAAAAACCTCGTGCCAAAGTGATGTCTGATGCTCATCAGATATTCTAAAAGCAATGTCCCATCTGTATGGAAATCCAAAATAGTCCACCAAAAATAAATATTTACTTGCTCAAACTGACTGGCCCGTGACACAAGTTGTTTTGACGAAATAGGTGAACCCTGGTTATGTGGGAGTGTGTACACGTACGTATGCAGTATCTGCAATCAGAAACAATCATTTGACATTTATAATGTCAACGATCAGAGATTGTTGATATTGCAGTGCAGTGCAGTTGAAAGTTAACACTGCAAATGGAAATTGGAAATTTTGTTGAAAAGTGTGAAAACGGGTTCCCACTTTGTGAAAAGGTGTAAAAACAGTTTCCCACTTGTGTGAAAATTGTGTGAACAAGTGTAAAAACGGCCAGTTTCCCAATAAAAAGTGTGAAAACCGTTTCCCACTTTCTAAAAAGTTGTGAAACTCAGGTTTCCACTTGTGAAAAGAATTTCCCATTCTGAGGTTAATTTTCATGTGCACTAGAGTGTTCTGTACATGTGTAATTGGCACCGGGATGAGACAAATTCAGATGGATCCCAGGTTTTATTTTATTTATTGGTTATCCAACTGTATAGCTGTCAAAGTCGCGACCTTGGACTTGCTTTGTCTCTGGACCGACCGGGCATTGTCACCGCCGCTCTGATGGTCGTTTATGCGCAATAATTGGAATTAAACTTGATTACTGGCAGACGCCGGGCACGTGAGGCTGCATTTTATTATTGAGACAAGTGGCGGTTTCGACATTCCGGTGATGATGACGGGGCAAGTTGCGGCATGCAGGATTCATGGATATTGGCAGCTAGAGACAGATGACAACCAGATGACAACCAGATGACTATATTTCCTATATCATGTCAATGAATAAAAAGTAATCTTTGAATGTGTTCACCCTCTCCTTAA